>CM077644.1:158224961-158824961 GCA_039707465.1 Rhabdophis nuchalis | reverse complement strand
AGGCAGCAATTCTCTGAGATTATGAAGGAAATTAAGTTGAAGTTTTCTAAAGCAGCTGTCATCAATGTAGCAACGCAAACATGTCCCATTTGCTACCTATCCAGACCAGGTAATAAATAATTTTTCACAGCAGAACTATACAATTCCAATATCACTTGTAATGTAATTGCAGTGATACTGTTGTGATAAGATAGTAATTTTCTAGCTTGTCAGGAGATGGGAAATACTGGACTGTTATTTGGAAATGAATTAAAACAAATCCAAAACTCTATTAAGGATTCAATTTTGATTACAGCTTCACGAATTTAAATTATTCTAAGAACAATAAACACTACAAAAAAAGGACTTTTTGTGGCCTTTTTTTCACCATAACTAAGGTAAGATCATACAGATTTAAAGACAATTTTTAAATTCCATGGTAAAGTACATAGTTTTGGAAGCTGATTTGCCACCCCATAAAGAAAATTTGGTCATAGAGGGAGATTTTATAGGATGAAATGCATGTCCCCCCTCCCCTGATTTTGCAGATTGAGTTATTATAATTGTAAAGCATATAACAGTATATACAGTATATATACAGAATACAGTCAATAACAAAAAGCAATTGCATGATTTGTGTTTGAACGGAGGATGTCTAAAATCCCTGTGAATATCTTGCCATTATTACTGGAGACCAACAAACAATGGCATTGAATCACAAATTGGTTTATCATGTATTGGAGGCTATAACAGATCAAAAGTGAATGGGGAAACAACCCTTCTATACAAATAATCCTTGACTGACAACAATTCATTTAGCAAATGTTTAAAGTTACAATGATACTAGGAAAAAGTGACTTACAACCAGTCCTCACAATTATGACCTTTGCAGCATCCCCATGGTTATGTGATCAAATATTAGGCATTGGTAACCAGCATGTATTTGGAATGGTTGCAGCATCCCGGCAGTGGCGGGATTCAACTGGTGTAATAACCAGTTTGCTGTGCACGCACACATTGCATTTGAAATCAGCACTAAATCTTACCTTTTCCTGCAGCCCTGGTGAGTAAAACAGCTGAGACACAGCAATCCGCTCTGCTGCGTCAATCAGCTGGGCTTCAAACAAAGGAAATATAGAATGGAATAGAGCAGGGGCAGGTGGGCGGGTGGGTGGGGCCAACTGATCGCCAGAACCACTGGATTGCCCGAAAAGGTCCAAACCGGCTGAATCCCACCCCTAAGCCCAGGGACATGTAAATGCTACCTGTGATGTATTCAGCCAACTTCCAACAAACATAGTCAGTGGGGGGAATCTGATTTGTGAGAGACCGACATGCTGGCTGGGGAATGCTGGGAATTAAATCCAGACGTCTTAAAGTTGCATAGATTGAGTTATACTGCTCTAATGAGAGAGTTTGGTCATAGAATTTCATTCCTTCTCCTAGATGTAGGAGTACATCCTAGATGTAGTACACAGAAGTGGATCAAGCATGTGTATTTGTGAACCTGCCTTCCCATAATTGGGGTGTGTGTGTCCTAACAGAACCCTAATCAATGAAAGGTTAATTTATTTACATAAATAATTCATGACTCACACTTAGGATGGGAAACGATATGCTTCTGAGTTCCAGCTTTCAGCATCTCAGGCTAATGTAGATGCTAGCTAGAGTGCTCCGAGTTGTATTTCAGAACATGTGTGTGTGTGTGTGTGTGTGTGTGTGTGTGTAAAAATTGTATTTCAGGAACGTGTGTGTGTGTGTGTATATATGTATATGTATATGCATAGTATCTATCTATGTATATATGTATGCATATATCTATGTATGTATATATACATACATACACACACACACACATGAATGTATATATTGATGTACATACGTACACACACACACACACACACGCATGTTCCCAAAATACAACCTAGAGCACTCTAGCCAGCATCTAAATTAGACTGTTCTAAATAAATATACATGAAGAACAGTGCTTTGTGTTTGTGCAAGGAGAGGATATTTATGCTTTTATTTCATATAAGTAGATATATCAGTGCCAAATTTACAGTGTGACATAAATGGGATTAGGTGAACATTAAGCTCACCATACTTTAGTTCAGGAAAATGAGCCTCAGGTGATAGATTTCGACAGGAGATATGGAGCTAGTGGAGGAAAATACATGCCATTATGACAAAATTTAGAAAAATAATAATAATATAATTCTTGTAGTTTACTTGAGCATAAAAATTGTACATGCATTATCTGTTAGTAACGAAAACAATAGATGGTGTTACCATCTATCAGAAGCAGCTTCTGTCAGTCAGCTGCAGTGAAGAATCACTCTGGTTACTAATGAGAAGAATCTGTCTGGATACTGGCTAGCAAGGCCTGCAGTCTGTAATCAAAAGCCGCAGCCAATCATTGGATAGCTTAGAAAATTGCCAGATTGGGTGGTGCAGGAACTGAAGTACAGTAAGACAAGGGGGAAGACAAAATCCTAGTGGAATGCTCCAGTGCAATGCTACATATATTAAAACATTTAAATCTTAATTCTTTTCCTAGAATCTGGATCAACATGTTAAAAAAATTCTAACCAATATGGAACAACCATATTCTTGTTTAAATTAAGACAGATTATTTCTTGTACAAAATGCCATTGTCTACTGGGTTGTTTTGCTTATCCACTAATCCACTGATACTTATCCAAGTATTACAATGCAGCCTCCATACTTTCTGATTGGAACGGGTTTCATTGAATGAGTTCTTACATTCCCTTAGTGGTCTAAATGTACTTTAGGAGCCAGGAGGGCATCAGCAAGTTGCTAGAGAAATTATGACACAATGAAAATTAAGCTATGAAATCACCAAGTAACTAAATCAAGAACTGGATTCTGGTTGAATAGGGGTGTCTTGCTCAGGCTTCCTGATTTGTTTTCATTGGAGGGTGTTAACTGAAGGGATCAAATTCAGACATGACTCTTCATGAAATAGAGGAATCCATACTCAATAAATTAGAATCATTCAAATTGAAGAAATAAATATAAATAAAACATATGGTTCTGACGACCATCTTTAAAGCGCTCCATGGCTCGGGGCCTAGTTATATGTGAGACCGCCTCCTGCCCCATACATCCCTTAGACCGATACACTCCCACAGAGAGGGCCTTCTGAGGGTGCCGTCGGCCAGACAATGCCGACTGGCGACACCCAGGGGAAGAGCCTTCTCTGTGGCGGGCCCAGCCCTTTGGAACGACCTACCCCCTGAATTACGCACCATCACTGACCTCCGCCTCTTCCGCCAATGTCTGAAGACATACCTTTTCCAACAAGCCGGCCTAGCCTAACCTCCCACGGGGACTTCTAGAAAGTTTTAAATTGGGTATTTTAATAATTGGGTTTTTAGCATAGGATCAGGATAATTTAATATATATTTTAAATTATGTATTTATTTTTTGTACTTTGTATATTTTTAAATTTCCTGGGCGCCGCCCTTGGTCCTCTGTGGAGAAGGGCAGGATATAAATATAAATAAATAAATAAAATAAATAAACAGTTGCAGGAATCGGCTATGTCTAGTTTAATGAAAAGCAGGATTAGGGGTGACATGATAGCAGTCATCCAATACCTAAGGGTCTGCCAAAAGAAGACTATTCTCCAAAGAACCTGAAGGCAGGCAGAGAAGCAATGAAGGAAACTAAACAATGAGGTAATCGATCTAGAATTAAGGAGAAATGTCCTGACTTTTAGAATAATTAATCAGTGGATTGCTTTGACTCCAAAAGCTATGGGTATAAAATGATATAGGGCCGTGATGGTAAACCTATGGCACACTTGCCCAACATGGCATGCGAAGCCATGTCGCCCAGCATGCACAGCCTTGCCTCTTTGTCTTCTGAGTTTCTGGCATGCATACACAAGTAATGATCAGCTGTCCTTTGCGCACGTGGCAGTGCCAAAAACCGGGGTGCACATGCGCACCAGCCAGCTGATTGTCCGGTCTGCATGCATGTCAGAACCTGGAAGTTCGGCTTTTCTGGAGCATGATCCCTTCATGTGCGTGGCAGTGGTGAAAATCAGCCTGCACATGCACACCGACCAACTGATTGTTGTGCGCGCATATGCTCTAGAACCCGGCAGTTTGGCTTTTCCAGAGTGTGGCCCCGACAAGCAAGCGAACGATGTTTATGGGGGACCTTTTCGGCACTTTGTGCTGGAAAGGTTCGCCATCATTGGTATAGGGTCTCCTGCTTGACCAGTAAGTAGGACTAGAAGACTTCTGAGGTCCCTCTGTTATTCTGTTAAAAGGCAAAGGGATTACGGTCAACATAGGTCTGATGTTCCAAGAAGTTCCACAATTTGTAGGTCATGGGTTTTGCCTTTTGCTATTTTCTTTTTCATAGATTACTCTTACAGAAGGAAAGTGGCAAAACTTCAATCTTCCATGCTGATAAAAGGGGAGGAAAACATCAAAGGTTCATGCACAAGGGAAACAGGATACCACCTCTGCCATGGTACAATATTGAATAAAATTATTCTTAGTGTCAAATGGTTTCTGGACATGTAAAAATCATCTGGTGGTAATGTATTTCTGTTTTGTTACCATGTGATGGTGTTACACAGCAGATATGAAACAAAAAGGCCTTGCCTTGAAAGTTTCAATAACAAGGAGCTAGGCAGAATAAACTAAGCAGAAAGTAAAATCAAAATGGCAGTGGGTGGGAGGCAAATGTGTGCCATTATTTTCCTCAAGTTTCCTTACTACTGTAAATATTCATGTTAATCTGAGAATTTTAGGTGTCAAAATGCCTCTATAAAAATCAGGTTCATCTTATCCAGGGATGGGCTTATCAAAGAGTATATATACTCATATTCCCTGCATGTATAGGCTCATCTGCAAATAAGCAGGCCATCCAAATTTTAACCAAAATACACATTTTTCATAGCATTTTGGTTTTAATAGTGGCAGTGTTGCTTGGTTGCTGAATAACAGAGGTTAACAGCAAAACATAGATCTATTTTATATCTTTGATTATTCAGCCTTACTATCATAATGCGTGTGTGTGAACATATATTGTGTAGCATTAATAAAAATGTTTGTATTGGGTATCCTGATATCAAAATAATATACTCTCATTCTGAAGAATTTTTTTATTACTTTATCAGCTGATTTCCTGAACTACAGAATCTTCTTGCCTAAATTAAACTTTTTTTTCCTTACCTACATTCCTTCAAAAATATTTCCAGGCAGCAATCTCACTGCCTCCCCAGGATTAGCAGTAGGGAAAATGAGCATCTGGGGAAAAAAAGAGGTGATGTGATGTCTATGTGATGTCTGAATAATTATAATAATGTACTTATACTCTCAGAAAAGTTTTGCCTAGATTTTAAATTACATTGCTAGAACTTCGTGGTGCCATGCAGACTAAAAGCCAGAGGTCAAAGCAGTCTCTCTTCAGCCTTTTGTCCTACAGTCTGGCTAGAAAATGCTGGGGATATTCTGACAGTACTAATTAATTTCTCAGGTCCCTTTCAAAACCATGCACTATAACCCTAAATCCAATCCAGCCAGGCAATCTAAAAAGATGCTATGATAAAAATTGATAGCTCCATCAAAAGCTGCAGAATGATTCAGGAGAACACAATTATGCACACACTGTCTATTTTCCAGATAATATCATCCATCAGGGTGATCAATGCAGTTTCCGTTCCAAAGTCAGGGTTGGGCCCAACGTGGAAATAAACTCTGACTACCTAGATTTGAAAAGTGACCCCCTCCTTTAATCTTTTGTTCCAAAATAAGAGTTGAAGAATAGGGGTACGGTTTTCACAGATACAAGGAAGGAAGGAAGGAAGGAAGGAAGGAAGGAAGGAAGGAAGGAAGGAAGGAAGGAGGCGAGGGAAGGGGAGGAAAGGAGAGGGAAGGGAAGGAAAAGGAAGGAAAGGAAGAAAAGAAAACAACTTGGAAAATTTTCTGTTGTCTCTGAGGAATTGTTCCTCAGAGTATATATGTTTTTGATCAGAACTAATAAAGGCCTACTATAGATATTGGCTACTATAGATATTGGCTCCCGGCCGGCCGCTCCACCAGCTCTCAGCGCATCGTGGCGGCAGCGGCGGCGCAAAGTTCAAGGCCGCGTAGGCTCCGGCTGCAGCCCCCCCGCACAGCTCTCCTCCTTCTCCTCGTCCTCCGCCTGCTGCCTGCTTGCCTGCCAGCTCGTTCCTCCCTCGCCGGCCCGCCTCTTCCACCTCCCCGACAGACCTCTCTGGCCGCCGCTTCCTGCCCACGTGCCCTGCCCTGGCCCTAGGACGCCTCTGAGTGCGTACAGAGTGCCTGCGCCCGCCCAGCCCCGCTCCGCTGCGCCCCAGCCGCTATGGGAATAGCGGCCCTCTGCTGTCACAAAAGGCCGCTTAACCTGGAAGAAATGTATGGAACTTTATGATTAATTGATATAATTTTTATGATTCATAATTTGTAATGGAAGATGACTTCTTATGTTCTTCTTTTTTGAATGTCTGCCTTATAAAATAAATAAAATAAATAAAATAAATAAAATAATTACTGGGGGGGGGAAGCCCCCCCCCTTGCAACAGTATCCCGCTTTACCATTATTAAAATCTGGTCACCTTAATTGTGTATATACGTACAATGACAATAAAGTATTCTTCTTTATATTCACTCATTTTATTCATAACTTTCTAAATTATATGATTATTCATATATATTTTCATAGACAGTAGTAACAGATGCCATTGTGACGGGTGGGCTGCTAAAACAAAGCAAGGTTATGGCATACACTTGAAAGGAGACTGGGAAGCCTGTAATTCTGTTTGTCTGGCAAGGGCAAAGAATGCTTATTCACAGAGAATATGCACATGTAAAGCTTGTAACAATTCTAGGTGATTAGTGGATAACAGTACCAAAGAGTTAGACATCCTGCATAGTTCAGCTAAAATTTAGGAATAGAGATGGCCTAGAGCAGGGGTGTCAAATTCGATTTCATTGAAGGCCACATCAGTGTTGTGTTTGACTTTGGGGGATGGGGTGGGCATGGCCAGCTTGATATCACTCATGTCCAGGGCACCTCTGGCCGGAGCACTCTGCCAGCAAAACCGGGCTCACAGGCTCCATTTTTGGCTGGGATGGCCTCCTGCAACTGTCTGCCAGCAAAAACAAAGCTCAGGATAGCCATGTGTAGCCTTCCCGAGCTCTGTTTTCACTGGCAGAGGCACCACAGATCAGTCATTCACTGTTTCCAGGGCAGCCCCAGATCTAAGCACCCCATGCGCCAGATTTAGCCTGCGGGCCTTGAGTTTGATATTCCTGACCTAGAGCAAATAGAGTGTGTATGGAGCAATCATTAGCCAAGACGTAGCAGTAGGGATGACTAGAAATCAATAGAACAAATTGTTAGATCATTACTAAAATGTTTATTAGATGATATTTCTTATATAGCCCGCCTTGTCCCGCCTTTGCTTTAGTGAAAATGTATAAAGCTTTCTTATTCCTTTGTTCTGGGTTCTTGGCATTTTAGCCAAGACCCCTTTTCTTGGAGCACTCCAATAAAAAAACAAACCCTGCACCTCGTGTCTGGTGTACTTTCATTGGCCTCAACACCAGGCTCAGACACAAACTGGGGACAACAGCTGGTAGCCAATTTTGGGAGTTTATAATATCATCTGTTTTTGTGGCTCACAGAGGCTCAGCCTGCCATTTTGCTGATTTTTTCCCCTGCCATTGTGAGTCTCTTGCCATAATAAAGAATCATTTCCACTATTCTGAATATTAGAATAAATATTAGAACAAATAGTCCCTGTTCAAAATCTTGCTCAATTTAACCCTCTACTTGCAAGATGCCACTGCTCTGCTTAAAACAATATTTTGTTCTGATGCCCAAACAAAGGCCTTGAAAATGTGCAAGTGAAAGTTTTGACTAGCAATAAAAAAAAAACCAAACAGATTCAAGTTCACTCTCACCTGAAGATGTACACTGGCTGACTTTAGGCCAGTTGTTTTCTCTCAGCCCAGCTTACCTGGGCTGCTATGAATAAAGGGAATCTCATCTCATCTTATTTTATATATATATACAAAATGATGTATGTTAGGTTTTGAGCTGATAAATAATTAATTGGGCCTTACCAGGGTGTTGTAACACAAGTCTATAAAATGATGTGTGTATGTATGTATGTATGTATGTATGTATGTATGTATGTATGTATGTATGTATGTATCTATGTATCTATGTATCTATGTATGTATGTATGTATGTTCCAGCATAACTCTGCAATGCTTGAGCAGTTTCTACCAAACTTGGTACACAGATGACATATCCTCTGGAAACAAATACTTGGGGAGGGGGGGGGAGACACCCCTGGTGTGTGGGGGTCTGTGTGTGTTTCAGCATAACTCTGGAAAGCCTAGGCCTTTAAGGAGAGCGAGCATGGTGTCTTAGAGCAGCAATTGTTTGTGATGTCATGGGAGCCTGATTAGGCCAATACAGCAGTAGGCCTATGAAGGGAGCCTGATTACGCCAGTACAGAGGCCTCTGATTGAGCATGCCATGGCCTAAGCAGATCACCCACCCCCACCTCACTGTGGCAGCCTGATCTTGCAGGAAACAGCTTCAGCCTGTGTTCTGAGGATCATCCTTTGCCCCAACTTTGGAAGCCATACGGATCTGGATAGGTGGTAACAAACTCAAGCTCAACCCTGCCAAGACTGAGTGGCTGTGGTTTCCGGCACCCCGGTTCAGCCAGATTACTCCAACTCTGGCCATTGGGGGCGAAACACTGGCCCCCATGGAGAGGGCGTGCAATTTGGGTGTCCTCCTGGATTCCCGGCTGTCCATGGAGGACCATGTGGCGGCCGTGGCCAGGGCGGCGTTTCATCAGGTACGCCTGATGCGCCAATTGAAATTGAAATGAAATGAAATTTATTATTTCTAGACCGCCCCCTCTCCCCATGGGGACTCGGGGCGGTGCACAGGTAGCATAAAAGCAATAAATAACAAACAACAATAAATATACCAACAAAATTTAAGAACCAATTAAATAAACCCTTACTGGACTGGGCTGCACTTCGCACAGTCACTCAAGCTCTCATGATGTCCCGACTCGACTACTGTAATGCTCTCTACATGGGGCTTCCCTTGAGGTGCACCCGAAAGCTACAGTTAGTCCAAAACGCAGCCGCGCGGGTGATTATGGGAGCCACTAGATGCTCCCACATAACACCGATCCTGCACGAGCTGCATTGGCTTCCTGTGGTCTTTCGGGTGCGCTTCAAGGTTCTGACGACCATCTTTAAAGCGCTCCATGGCTCGGGGCCTAGTTATATGCGAGACCACCTCCTGCCCCATACATCCCTTAGACCGATACGCTCCCACAGAGAGGGCCTTCGCAGGATGCCGTCGGCCGGACAATGCCAACTGGCGACACCCAGGGGAAGAGCCTTCTCTGTGGCGGGTCCAGCCCTCTGGAATGACCTACCCCCTGAATTACGTACCATCACCGACCTCCGCCTCTTCCGCCAGTGTCTAAAGACATATTTGTGTTATGTCCTCGACCTGCGACTGGTCTCAACTTACGACCAGCCGCAGGTCTTCCAGTCTGCCGGATGAAGCCTTGGTAACAGGCTGTAACAAGCCTGTAAACTGCCAGTCGCGCCTGATTGGCTAAGACGCGGCTGGCGGGAAAAACCGGTCTGGCTGCGATCCGATTGGCTCCCCGTTTGACAGCTCGCGTATAAGTAGCTGTCAAACGCGGGAGCCCCTGTCTACCGCGCCTATTATTTTCTGTATATAGTTCTGCCTGCATTTTCTGTCTTGCCAATAAACGGCATTTGTTCTTGCTAACCTTGTCTGGACTCCCTCAATCTAAGAGACTTAACACTGGCGACGAGGGCTGGGGCCAGGCTTAGCTTTTCGCAAATCCTAGCTAGGAAGAAAAAAAATTTTTTCCTTGCCTTTTACGTTCGCGGTACGATCACAATGGGATCGGTCCCTCCATTCGCTCCTTTTGATGCTGCTAAGGAGACCTGGGCCTCTTTCATGGCCCGCTTCGAGTGTTTCCTGTTGGCCAATGACTATGGGTCTCTGCCACTGGCCAGGAAACTCGGGCACTTTCTGGGCTGCGGAGGCCACGATTTGTTCGCGACCGCGCGTACTGTCGCCGCGCCAGCGGCGGTGTACGACCTGCCCTGGGACACGTTGATGGAAAGGCTCCGGGCTCACTACGCTCCGGTACCGTCGAAAATGACACACCGGTTCGTCTTTCGGCAGTGCCTTCAGAAGCCGTCCCAGTCTGTGGCCGACTTTCTACAAGCACCATTCGCTTGAGGCCTTCGCTTATTCAGGCCTCCCTGACTCAAACACGGCCTTCCGGCAGACACTGGACTACCTGGCTCAAGCCGACAAGGACATGCGGGCCTTTGCGCCTAAAGGCCCGCCCTACAACGCCGCCACCAACCGGCAAACACCATCAGTCTACGCCCCGACCGCCACGCTCCCTCGCCCCGACTCACCGGTTCAGCTGACGCCGCCTCTTCGGGTAGGCCCCTCTGACGCTGCAGCCTGGAGCTCCACTCCCCGAAGGGAGGAGCTTCCACAGGACCTACTCACCTCGTCGAGCTCTCCGCAGCAAATGAGGCGGTCTGGGCGGACCCGGCGCCGCCCCGCCTACTTGGCGGACTATGCATGCTCCACCTACCTTGATAGACAGTCCAGCCGCGCATGCGCAGACCGAGGGGGAATGTTATGTCCTTGACCTGCGACTGGTCTCAACTTACGACCAGCCGCAGGTCTTCCAGTCTGCCGGATGTAGCCTTGGTAACAGGCTGTAACAAGCCTGTAAACCGCCAGTCGCGCCTGATTGGCTAAGACGCGGCTGGCGGGAAAAACCGGTCTGGCTGCGATCCGATTGGCTCCCCGTTTAACAGCTCGCGTATAAGTAGCTGTCAAACGCGGGAGCCCCTGTCTACCGCGCCTATTATTTTCTGTATATAGTTCTGCCTGCATTTTCTGTCTTGCCAATAAACGGCATTTGTTCTTGCTAACCTGGTCTGGACTCCCTCAATCTAAGAGACTTAACAATTTGTTCCAACAAGCCGGCCTAGCCTAACCTCCCATGGGGACTTTTTAGGAAGTTTTAAATTTGGGTCTTTTAAAATTTGGTTTTAGTATAGGATAGGATTATTTAATAGTTATTTTAAATTATATTTATTGTATTTTGTATGTTTTTTAAATTTCCTGTGCGCCGCCCTGGGTCCTCTGTGGAGAAGGGCGGGATATAAATTTAAATTTTTTTTTAAAAAAACCTCAGGCCTAGGCTTCACTCACAGATGAAGGCCTATGAAGCAAAGGGAGCCTGATTAGGCCAGTACAGAGGAGGCCTTTCATTGACGATGCTCCCTCACACAGTGGGCCTTTAAGGCCTAGGCCTCCCTCACACAGTAGGTCTAGGAAGTGCCAGGATCATAGACAGGGCGGGAAAGAGGAGTGCATGGAAGGGAAAAGGGAGGGGGCAGAGATGATGGGCATGAGAGCAGGGGGATGCGGCCCCTCTCAATGGCTTCCTGTCAGACAAACACTTCAGGGCAAGGTGCCAGGATTGTAGACAGGATGGGAAAGAGAAGCAAATGAGGGGGAGGGAGAGGGCAGGGATGATGGGCATGGGAGTAGAGGGAAGAAAGGCCCCTCTCAATGGCTCCCTGTCAAACAAATGTTTTGGATCTATAAATACCCAGCCAATGTCAGGTCATCAGCTACTCCCTGTACAAAGCACCTTCAATTTCAGATGGACAGGTGGACTATAACATCTAATAAATAAAATAAAATATTCATTAAGCTTTGAGGCTGCCACATTTTTGCATAGAAAATTTTTGCACATGACTGGTAGAAAATTCTCCCTAGAAAAATATTTTAAAAATCACTTGGATTCAACTGTTTAGAAAGTTTAAAAATCATATCCAATGAATTATCTGAATCATATCAATGTGCCCTTGCTATTACTCAGAATTAATCAGGTTTTAATTAAAAGCAAAGGAAAGACAATAACTCTTTGCACACTACTGAATTATACCTTTCCACAACCCTAATTAACCCAGCCTATGAAGGATGCTGGGAGCTGTAGTTTAGTCTTATCTCTGCCGGCATAAATATGCCACACCTAAATCAAAAGAAATCCATAGTTCAGCTACCCCTGACTGCTGCCCTTCAAATATTTTGAACCACAAGTCCCACATCTCAAGATGTTATCATTAATTTAAGAGTATGGTGTCATTCTGCACGAACGCCTCGTCACATGACAAATGAAAGACAAAAACTTGGCTTAAAACACAGTTGTATACCACTTTCATGTCTCACCATTATAAAATTGCAAAAAGTAAAAAATAAAGCATTTATAGCCATATTAGCTTTAGCCAGGAAAGCCATGGGATTGCCCTTGGGCCAGTTATTCTTTCTCAGTCAAACTCACCTCACAGGGTTATTGTTGTGGAGAAAATTGGAAGAGGAAGGTGTGTTGGATATGTTCACTGCCTTGAGTTATTTGTAAAATAAAGGTGGGTTACAAATAAATAAAAATAAAAAAAATAATATTTCTACCTGCACAATATTTACAAAGGTAGATTACATCACTGGATCTGCTATGTTCCCAGGACTCACTCTGGCCCAAGAAAGTCTAGACATGAGCCGCAAATGAGCACATATGTTACCATTCCAAACATGACACCATCAGAAAAAGTTAACTAGATGACCAGAGAACAAAAAATGTTAACTCATCTCATTTTAATTCAGTTTTTGTATGAACAAAATGAAATCCAGTGTGGCTTTGTCTAGCCCAAACCTGTTCAATTGGAGAGTGCAGTTCAGACAGAGCTGCTGAAAGGCTTAAAGCAGCCCTCGGGCCAAGCAAAGAAATTCAGGAATAAACATTTGTGATATATAAAGCTAAACAAATCTCTGTTCCAAAAAGCCAACAGGAGATTTCTTCTCAAGTATCCTACAGCCATTGATTGGACAGACTTCTTCCCAGCTTCACCTCCTCTCCTAGTGCTGTCTCGTTTCTTGTTGAAGGAAGGAATGATTGTGAAGGCCCCTCATCATTCTACATGCATTCTCAACATTTGATATTCTACCCAGGGGTGAAATGCTCTGAAGTCTGCTACCAGTTTGCTTCACACACACATGTGCACCACAGGCACTACGCAGGGCTGAAAAAAGGAAGTTGAAAAAGCCTTTTCTGAGTCTGCAAAGGTAAGTAGAACAGCGAGGGGGGGAAACAGCTGTGCTGCGTGATTTAGATTTGCTAGGAAGCGGGATTTCCTGTTTTCTAGTGAATATAAATCATGCAGCACAGCTGATTGTCACATAGCTGATCATCGAAGCTACTGGTTCACTCAAATCAGTAGCATTTTTAAACTACTGGTTTGGGTGAACCGGTAGCATTTTTTTACTACTGGTTCGGGTGAACCGCTAGCGTTTTTTTTACTACTGGTTTGGGTGAACTGGTAGCATTTTTTCGAGTGAACCGGTCTGAACCAGTAGCATTTCACCCCTCATTCTACCTTGTATAGGGGTCATACATTTGACATACCTTCCTGTGATGGGGCAGAATAAAGACAAAGGAAATGCTGAGTCATTTAGATTCTTTTTCCTCAGTTTGAAAGCCCCTGGTTCAGGCATTTAGGCTTTTCGGGCAGAGTATCTCTAATTCAAGGATCTGGAGCCAATACTGTCAATCTCAGCTTCCTTGAATAGTCTCTCTGACAGTATATAAAACTGATAGACTCACCCCTGCCCCCGTTAAGCTTTCAGGGACAGATAAATACAGTCTTCTTTGAAGTTTCAGTTTATCAAATTGCTAAATCAAATTCTAACATCTTTCTCTAAGGGAGATGGGCTGGTTAGAAATAGGAAATATAAATAAATCTAAATCATGCTTGTTCTGAGGTGGTTTTTTTTACAGTTTTTTATGATTTGTAAATGATTTTAAATATTTATTGTTTTTAGTTTTGCTGTACTCCAACAGATATATTGTTGGGGAGAGGCGCTGTACTAGATAATTAGATAAAAAAGGAAAAAATTAAATAAAGTAATGTCAGCAATTTTGACATGAATGAACTTCAAATCCCATGCTGGCTGGGAAATTCTGGGAGTTGAAGTCTACATATTGTTGCTGAAAAAAGAAATGTAAACAGATAAGCTACATTAGCTGAAGAAGTTGAGATTCTTTGAGGTTCCCATTCTCCAACAGTATATCTGGAATATCAACCTCAGCTGTGGAAATTTAAATAGTCTTTTCCCAGTTCAGTAGCCAAATGTTTTTTGCTTCCCAGCTGGTTACTGTCCTCCTTTGTTTCCCAACTTTCATTTCAAGGCCAGGCTAATTTAAAGGTTATGGGAATTTACAAACCTAAACAGTAAAGGCTAGCTGCAGTTTTAGCAACTTTTGAGTTTTCTCTATGATCTGCTTTCAGAGGTGCCCATGGAAGTTGGTTGAAAAAGTCAAGAGACAGAAGATCTGCCTCCAGTGATGCATGTTAAAAAAGCAGTGAGATTTTGGTTGTGCGGTTGCAACTACCATCTTGAGTTTTTTAATCTCCTTCCTTCCTTCCTTCCTTCCTTCCTTCCTTCCTTCCTTCCTTCCTTCCTTCCTTCCTTCCTTCCTTTCTTCTCACAACTCTTAAGCTTATCAGATACCATGTCTGAATATACTTTAAAAAAAAAAGAAACTTCCAATGTAGCTGGTATTTTCCCTAAACCATTCTCTTGCTTTCTTATCTCTCTTGTTTTCATCTCTGGCCATTGGCTGCCCCCACTTGGTCTCCATTTGCTATATGTGTGTGTGAGTGTGTGTGAGTGAGTGATATGTGATGGTGCAGTGATTAGAGTGCAGTATTGCAGGCTACTGTTGCTGATCACTGGCTGCCAGCAGTTTAGCAGATCGAATCTCACCAGGATAAAAGTTGACTCAGCCTTCCATCTTTCCAAGGTCAGTAAAATGAGAACCCAGATTGTTGGGGGCAATAGGCTGACTCTGTAAACCACTTAGAGAAGGCTGTAAAACACTATGAAGTAGTATATAAATCTAAGTGCAATTGCTATAAGCTGGTCCTTGATTCCCTGATTTTTTTTTCCTAGAGGAAACCATAGCTATCTTTTGAATCTCACTAACATAAGTCATCCACCAACCCCGAAAGATCAAGTTGATCCTTGTAGGAATGATGGGGTTTGTAATACAATGTTGGAAGGGAAAGTATTGGGCAGAACTAATAAGTTTTCCATTGTGTTTCCACTTTAGATAAATTCAATCAGTATCAAAACAACTACCACCCTGGAATATTTGATTTCCTTTGTCATTTTCAGAGTGTTTATCAAAATAAGAACCTTCAGTGTAATATATATATTGATGTCTGGTGGCAACTCAGACATTATACAATATCTTTTTCTGCGAAAAGCTGATTCTAGCCACCTATCAAAATGTTGAACCTCAAGTCAAGTTGCCGCCTCTTTTGCAGCTGGAAATGACAGCTGTTTTTAGTTAGTTACTATGGGAGAAAAAAGGGAAGAAAAAATCTGGGAATCTGTTCCCACAACTGCATACAACTGCTGTGAATGGAACTTGTAGATTTACAACTAAAAATTGAAACACCAGATGGCCTCATAATTGGATCTTCCAATTTCCCCTAAGAGTGTGGATGAAAAAGATGGATGTTATAAATAAATCCATACTTATTGGCAGTCACTCCTATTACCTGAGTAAAACAGCCTTATATGTTTGGGAGAATAATCTCAAATTAGTTTGCCAACTGACCTAAATTGTGTCTGCATGTTGAAAGGAGAACACTTAAAAAAAAAAACACCCTGTAATTGTACTCAGTTATTTGTTTATAGATGAGTTCCACAGTGTTCCACAGTGAATACTGCTAAACAGATTTCGCCATGTGCAATTGTCTCTTAAATAAAGACTCATCTCTTGTAAATTCAGAAGTTAGTAAATTGTATTACTATTAATAATAGATAATAATAAAAGATACTACTGTTAATATGATAGTATCTAAGGATACTATAGATTTTTTTTCTGTTCAAGTTTTGTATCTCATTTCCATTTCCTGAATCAGAATACAGTTATCCTGTTGATGCACTTCAGCGTAATGGGGGGAATAAATACAAAAATGTGTATTTTATGGGTGATGCATATAGAATGAGTTTTTTAAAGGGATAAATGCATATCAAACAGGTACTTAAGGGAAATGTTTTAAATTAAGTGCAATTTTCCATGTTTTTCTTTTAATTGCAGGAAATGGGACAGAATGAATTTATGATTGAATGCATGTAAAACTGACACAGAACAGCAATAAAATTATCCATTTGTCACTATGTCTTTGCTTATTCAGAAGTTTCTCCACTTCTATTTCATGCTGCTTAAGCCCAAGGTTGAATTTTAGGTAGTAAATAACTCAATGCATATATACCTGGAGTAACATCACCCCAATACTTTGAAGAACTGATTTGAAATAAAGTATATAGAATTCTATTTTAATTTTTTATATATTAGAAATACACAGACACAGCCATTCGTCTCATAGCAAATGACTCTGCGGCATACAAAGATTAAAAATTCATAACAAAATAAACATTTGATGCGCCAGTTAAACAATGACCCCAAAACAAAAGCTGCATCACCATCATAAGATGTTTTCTTAGACCAGGGGTCAGCAACCTGCGGCTCTTTCATCCATCTGCTGCAGCTCCCTGTTGCCTATGGAATCAGCTCCACAATTAATAGGGCTTTTGGTTAGGACAGGTAGAAGAAAAAAGACGCCATGATAGGAGGAGACTCTATGGTGTCTGGACTTCCAGTTGGCTCCAGAATTGAATGGGAAGGGGGGGGGGCTTCCAGTTAGGACCCTTGTGGCTTTTTGAGTGTTTAAGGTTGCTGAACCCTGACTTAGACCATGGTCTGCAGCAGCAAGCAGGTCTTCAGAGCTTTAACAAAGCATAACAAGATTGAGACATTTTGAGTTAAGCTTTGCTGTAATATGAGAAGACCAGTTCCATTGTGCTGCAGTATCTGATTTGGTGATCAGTGCAATCGATAGCATTTGTAAGTAACATCAAAAAGCCAAGATGCCAATCAAAACCGCACACATTTATACGTGCATATGACCTTCACTCATTTCCAAAAGGAATGTTGCTTTGGTACATGGCTGTCATCTTAATCTTGACTTTCTTGATATATGTAATCCTTGACTTACTGTACAACCAATCATTTAGTTACTGTTCAAAGCTACCCCAATGCTGAAAATATGATTTATGACCCGTCCTCATACTTATGACCATCATGGCATTCCCCCCAATCAAAATTCAGGTTCTGGACAATTATCATTTTTTGAAAAATGGCTGCAATATTCTGGGTCATGTGATCACCATTTGAGAACTCCCCAGCTGGCTTCTCTATATTGGCAATATAAGTAATGGTGCAAGACTCTGAAGGCAGCACTGGGCAAGATCTTAGTATGAGGAATTGTCACACATCTGACCTGTAACAATGTCAGAAAAAAAACCCAAATGGCCACTGCTGCTTGATGTGATCCAAATACATGATGTATGGCTTGGGTGGGAAAAAGTGAGACAAGAATTAAGTTTTCCTTCTATTTCAAATAGGTCTTACATTTTCTATTTGACAGTTGCTGTGTTACTTTGTTTTTGCATTCAACATATTCAGAAAGCTGCATCCTTGAATCTCTGCAAAATAGTATGCTGTGTAAGGAATGATGTTCGTGAGACTGGAAGCAGCAATTCTGAAATAGTCTAACCCTTCTGTTAATAGAATTCATGGATTTAGCAGGACCACCAACAATCTGGTCAAGTATTCATTGATTCATTAAGGTCTAGAATAAATCCAAGACCACAGTGTGTAGCTGTTATTTCAAAGCTTAGACAGGATGGAAAAAACAGATTTTCTTCAACTAATAAATACTGTGCTTAATTGGATAAACAGCCTAGATACTAATGAGTAGAATACTTATTCTATTCTTATCAATCATTGTGCTTCAAAATATAACTTATAACATATATAACTTCTTGAATTACTCATACCTTACAAAATTGACACATATTTCCATCGTACATGTACCATAGTATTATGTAAATAATTTTTATACATCCTTTTATATATTTTTGCTGTTATCCATGTACTCTATGCCACATGCTAAATAAATAAACCATAGAAGTGCTTTGATTCCTGTACCCCACAGTGGAGAAAACTTCACTTTGTAGATAGCTTCATTCTTGCCTGCCAAACTAAGTCATGTCTGAAAGCAATCAGCTAATTCCTGAATAAACAGTTAAATTTGGGGGAATGCTAAGCTTGCAGCTGAGTATAGTATGAAGCCTGATGCACAGTATCATTCAAATTAGGGCCTCTGCACACATTCAGTCCCATGTTTAAAATAGTATAGCAGCACTTTCATTCTTATAACTTGAATTCTAGATATGTCAGGTAATTGCTCATCCTATTTGATAGTGAGTTCCTTCAATGTATGTGTTACAGCCCCTTGTTTCATTATAAGAAATGTGACAAATGTGCAATTTCTAGCTTTATTTTCCCTGAGAAGATGCCTGCCTTATTTATCAGATTTTTTTAGTCTGCCTTTATTACTTTATAAGTAACTCAATGCAATGAATATACTTAAAACCCATTCTTCCCTTTATCTTCTTCACAACAACAACAACCTTGTGAATTGACTGGGCTGAGAGAGAGTGACTGGCCCCAAATCACACAGTTGGCTTTCATATCTAAGGCAGAGGTAGAACTCACAGTCTCCTGGTTTCTTCACCCCTACACACTGTTTCTTTGTGGCAAACCCAATATCTCAGGGGTTGCCACAAAGAAGAGGGAGTCAAACTATTCTCCAAAGCACCTGAGGGCAGAACAAGAAGCAATGGGTGGAAACTAATCAAGGAGAGAAGCAACTTAGAACTGAGGAGAAATTTCCTGACAGTTAGAACAATTAACCAGTGGAACAGCTTGCCTCCAGAAGTTGTGAATGCCCCAACACTGGAAGTCTTTAAGAAGATGTTGGATAGCCATTTGTCTGAAATGGTATAGGGCTTCCTGCCTAGGTAAGGGGTTGGACTAGAAGACCGCCAAGGTCTCTTCCAACTCTGTTATTATGAAAACTTTTGCTACTAGAACTAATTTTTTTCTTCACTGTTAATTTGTTAAGGACTTAAGATATTGCTTTCAACTCCCAGGTAGCTCACTTTCCTGGAATATAGCTGTATTTTACTAAAACTGCATATGTTCTGTAGTGTTTCTTGTTGTATGTCCATGGTAACATCTTAATGGCATAGTGGTGACAATGTATAAAACAGAAGGCTAAATATTGCATGAAAGCAGTTCTGGAATTGCACAGCAAATATACAGTAGCAGAGAACTGAATGAATAGACTGGTGGCACTTAAGGAGCTACGTGTAGCAGATAACTAAAAAGAGTATTAATCAAAATCTATCAGCATCAGTGCTCTTAATGAAAGATGGCTGTTATTTTACAAAGCCTCTGAGGCAACTAGAACAACTTATCTGAATGTTTCAAGAACATTGTTAGTGTTTGTTTCTGCAAGATTTGTGTGCTTTCTAGAATTCATTATGATTAAAGATCTACCTGAGCTCTTTACGGATGTGAAAGAAAAGACATTTTATCTGGAAGCATACTTTTTCCCTGATAAACAGACCTTTCTTCTTTGGCTTACTTGCTATACAAGAGAGTTTCATATAACATTTATTTATTAAGTGTATACATTGCCCATTTCATTATCACATGTCTGTCTTAGGTCATGTCTTTTGTGCTACAAATTATTTGATTATTCTAATATTTGCCAAATTCTTTTTAAATGTAATGTGTTTCTAAACCAGGGATGTCAAACTAAAGGCCCATGGGGCCTTGATCTGGCCCACACAGTAAGGTGACCAGACATCCTGAATTTGGTGGGACAGAGCCGCTTCTCCATTAGATATCCCGTCACCCGGATCGGTCCGCCGCCGTTGCCTTTAAAGTAGCCCCCGTGGTGGCTGTTGGGAGCGTGCCCCTGCCCCGACGCCCTCTGCGCAGGCGCACGCATGCATGCTCCCCCCCCCCCCCATCGACGGTGTCCCGCTTTGGGATTTTGAAAATCCGGTCACTTTACCACAGGGCCACCTGGAAACAGCAAAGGACTGGCCCACAGTGCCTCTGTCAGTGGAAACGAAGCTCAGGACGGCCATGTCCCACCCTCCCAAGCTTTGTTTTTGCTGGCAGAGGGTTGCAGGAGGCCATCACATAACAAAAATGGCCCTCACAAGGGATGTGACTCTCCCAAGCTCTGTTTTTACTGGCAAAGGGTTGCAGGAGGCTCTTGTAGTCGAAAACATAGCGTAGGAGTCTGATTTCACTGGTAGAGCACTTGGGCTTCCACAGACACCCCCAACATGAGTAACATTGTGCTGGCTCTGCCCCCACCAAGCCTGATGCGGTCCTCAATGAAATCAAGTTTGGCACCACTGATATAGACTGTTGCTTCCTTTACTAAGTTTTAGGATGAATTGTCAATGGACAGGCCAGGAAAAAGAATTTCAGTATGAACTTAGAGAATGAAGCTGGTCAGAATCTATCATTCCATCTCCCACCATCCAATCACAACTAATGAAGCTTCTTGTATGAGAAGCGAACAACTTCTTCTTCCACAAGGAAAAGCAATCTAATTTTGAAAAACCACCTTTGACACAACTATGACCTGGATATCTGAGAATCTCCATAGACATGAAGTTAGAGAGCTTACTATTTTTAATCTTGGTGCAAATTTAACTCAGAAACAATCTGTCAAATAGATCAAGCAATCATTGCTGGAAGTATTGATTCTCACAAATAAACACAGCTAAATTTACTTATTTACTCATTAATTTAATTTCAGCTTTCAAGTTGTGGCCCCTATTCAAAATGAAAATAATTTGAAAAATACTTAGCTCATGTTTCTTTGGCAGTTTATTCTATTAGCTGAGCTAAATACACACCTGAGTCAGGAGCAATGCTTCGCAATCATCTGAGTAATATATTAAGGACTTTTTTTTAATTGCTGTTTCCTTAGAAAAAAAAAGAAAAGAAAGGGAAAAGAAACATATTCAATATGTTTTGGCAGCTGTCAAAACTAAACGTCAAAACATCAGCCGTAAATAGGTTGGAAAATAATTCAGTCTCTATTAGAGTAAATCTAGACTCGAGATTCAAATATTTTATTTTCTCAAGATGTTCTGTACAGCGTAGGAAGTTTTGTTTATATGAATATCCAGTGAGCAAATAAAATATGCCATATAGACTTGAGAAAAATATCAAGATTCTTAAATTAGACTTGCCCACCAGTGCAGAAAGCTCTCTTGATGTGTTATTGATACAAGGCAAAGATATAGGATCTATATCGAACTATACTAAAAATACGAGCTCCAGGTATGGCTATAAAAGAAGAAACAGACACTGCGATCTCCGGAACTTAAAATATATTATCCACTTAGCTTTCGTTAGCCTCTGCTAACATCATCAGAGTATAAAAACTATCATTTAAGAGATATTTGCCTTTATGCATCGTTGATCAATTTGGCCATTGCACGCGTGATAAGCCCATCCAATGAGGAACGAGACAGGCCAGTTACACGATCACAGGCAAAACAACAAACGAATCTGCTTGATATATCAAATGTACCACCCGCACCCTGTTTTGGACCTAGCAGATATATGTTAGATTTTTTAAGGGTAATTATTTATTGTAAAATGGATAATTATTCTTCATATATATATATATATATATATATATATATATATATATATATATATATATATATATATATATATATATATATATATATATATATATATATATATATATATATATATATATATATATATATATATATATATATATATATGAAGTGGATATATTGTTACAGCTTCCTGTTAGGCCTATTCAAGGGAGGAGACAAACTTGTCATCCTTCTCTGTCCTTCGACTCAACCTAGAGACCATCCAGACAGAGACCTATTAAATTGCTGGATGACAAGTTTGTCTCCTCCCTTGAATAGGCCTAACAGGAAGCTGTAACAATATATCCACTTCATCAATAAAGTCCTGTAGAAAGGATGATGTAATCAGGGAAACTGGTTAGCTCAAGGCATAGAGAAGCCTGCTTCGAATGCTGGAGAGCACCAGTTCAAATCCCTGTAGGGAAAGTATGGCCAGCTGACGAGGGCTAAGGAGCCCGAAATGGATCCATCCTGGTCTCTTAATTAATTATTATTAATCATCCCTTAAAGAAATTTAACACATATCTAAAAAGACAGCAGCAATTTAATAGGTCTCTGTCTGGATGGTCTCTAGGTTGAGTCGAAGGACAGAGAAGGATGACAAGTTTGTCTCCTCCCTTGAATAGGCCTAACAGGAAGCTGTAACAATATATCCACTTCATCAATAAAGTCCTGTAGAAAGGATGATGTAATCAGGGAAACTGGTTAGCTCAAGGCATAGAGAAGCCTGCTTCGAATGCTGGAGAGCACCAGTTCAAATCCCTGTAGGGAAAGTATGGCCAGCTGACGAGGGCTAAGGAGCCCGAAATGGATCCATCCTGGTCTCTTAATTAATTATTATTAATCATCCCTTAAAGAAATTTAACACACACACACACACACACACACACACACACACACACACACATATATATATATATATATATATATATATATATGTTAGATTTTTTTAAAATCTATATATATATATGAGAGAATATTATCACAGCTCCTGTTCAAGGGTCCCTTTAAGGGGAGGAGACTTAACGTCATCCCTCTCTGCCCTTCGACTCAACCTAGAGATCATCCAGACAGAGAACCAATTAGATTACTGCTGTGTGACATTTTTTAGATATGTGTTAGATTTTTAAGGGCTGAAAATAAAGAGACCAGGATGGATCAATTTCAGGCTTATTAGCCTTCTTCAGCCTGCCATACTCCTTCTACTGGGATTTGAACCGGTGCTTTCCAGCATATGAGGCAGGCTTCTCTATGCCTTGAGCTATCCGGTATCCCTGATACATCAGCCAATTTACAGGACTCTTAAATGAGAGAATACACACACACACACACACACACACACACACACACATACACACACACATGCACACATATATATGTGTGTTACGTTTTTGAGCTGATCAATAAATAAGTCAGGGAGACTAGTATAGATCTATTTCGAGCTTTTTAGCTCTCATCAGCTAGCCATACCCTTACTGGGATTCGAACTGGGGCTGTATTCCATGCCAGGCAAGAGCCTTAGCCATTAAGCCAGCCAGGTTCTCTTCCTGCTCAGCTGAGACAGGAGGATAAGTATATATAATTGTTCCACAACACCCTGTTAGGGCCCCAATTAAGGGAGGAGACATACTGTTTCCTTTTCTTCCTTTCGGCTCATCACCAGTGACCATCTAGACAGAAAGCCATGAGTTCTGTTGTGTTCCGTTTTTCTAGGCAGGAAACCCTTTTTGTGTTGCATTTGTGCTGATAAATAAATATTTTTTTCATACACACACACACACGAAAGATTGATTCTATTTTGGGGAGACATGAGGACTGGAGGAAATATTTGGTTTTGAGCAAATGCTGCCTTGTTTTTGAATGAAGTCAGATTAAAGGTGGTGGTGATGTCCAGTCGTTTGGCTTTGGGAGGTTGAAAGTAGAAACTGCTTTGAAAATATAGGCCAGGGATTTGCAAACTTCTCTGACCTGGGCAACGAAGAACGAAAGCCATCCAAGTCTCATGAGATTTTAATGAGAAGTTAGAGATACTGACATGCTTGTGAGATGTGAGATGTTGAAAAATTTCAGCATTTTCTAAAACTTTGCAACCTTGTGTGATAATGGCCGAGATCTGGTATTGCAGCATTTTACAAAGATTATTTCATTTATTTTGGAGGGGATGTGTGTGTGTTTCCTGAGGATTCTTTAAGCGATGAACTTGTACATGCTGAGCTGATGGCTCCTGACAGGGGAAAGGAATGTTTATGATGTAGCACTCTAGTCTAGAATGTATGATTAATTCAGAGTCAATTGGCATAGATAAGGTTCCTCAAAATCTCTTCCCGTTGTGTTTTTATGTGCACTTTCCTTTCCATCACTTGAAACTGTCTTATTACATATCCGGAATGACATGAGATTATTAATCTGAGCATGTCAGTTCCAATGGGTCATTATCCTGCTTAGATTTATTCATGACTTGATTGGATGCCTAAATACAGGCAACTTTCATCCAACTTTATTCCTAATCAATTTACAGACATGAGAGCTGTAGGTAATCAACACTCTTAAATTCCTTTATAAAACGAGACACCCTATATCAAGTTTACATGTCTTCTGTACTTCTATATGTCTATATTAAGGAGGTCTCTACCTATGGTTTCCTGCTATCAATTGTGTGTGTGTGTGTGTGATTATCTACCTATCATCTGTTATATTTTGTCAGAGAGGAAATAGTATACATACCACTTGAATTCCCCACCCCACTCCATTTCTAATGCCGTTTTACAATGAAAAAGTAACAACTAAGATTTTTAGATTTGGTTGGCCGCAGATCATCTCATTCTAAGTGTCCCTTTCTCAATAGAATGAACAAATATAATCTTCTTACTGCCACATTTAAACTGAATAAAGAACTGAGAATTAACCATCCCTTCCTAAATTTCTGTCTTATCAAGTCAGGGAAAGAACGTGTGTTTGTTAGAATATAAAGTTGGCTACAGCCTTGAAATGTTTTACACGATTTTTGTCTACTTCGTCAGAAAACATAAAACACACAGGAATGGAGCTACAACCTTGGCAGTCAATGACTGAAGGTGGGAAATTGCCTTCAAGTCAATGTTTATAATGTCCCCTTTTTCCTTGTAAACCTAGTATTGCTAGGATGGTTTAAGAACTGCAAAATATATCTTTGGCCAAAGAGAGATGATGAATGAGCTGCAATATGAAAAGAGATGGGGAATATAGAAAAGTATATAAGTACAGTTGAACTTGAAATTCTTTTCTTTCTTAATAGTATACAGGCCTTTAAAAAAAAGCAAATATGATCTTCTTAGGAATTACAATTGCCTTTTTTGAGAGGTGTTCTGATCATGATGCCCAAACTGATTTAGCTTCCACTGTGGTGGTGTTTTATTGAAATGTTGGCTGTTTGTAAAACTCTTCCTATATGAGACTGATGGCCTGGTTATAATAAGTGAAATGCAGATGTAGGAATATAACAATACAGTTAAAGACTACAATTGGCATATGTTAATAATGTATCTTTTCATGCCTTTTTTATGTACACTGAGAGCATATACACCAAAGACAAATTCCTTGTGTGTCCAATCACACTTGGCCAATAAATAATTCTATTCTATTCTATTCTATTCTATTCTATTCTATTCTATTCTATTCTATTCTATTCTATTCTATTCTATTCTATCAGAATAGCTAGACCTTAATTATTGTCAGAGAGAAAGAGAGCCATTTACCCATATACCATCCTATATGAGAAAATAAAATTTGAACAAGCCTCATAATGTACTTCATAAGTACTGCGATACCATTCATCACTGGGTAGCCCCAGGAATGAATGAATCATAGGAAAGTTATGAAAAAGTATCTTGCTCAGTTGCTGATCCAAGTTGGTTATATGGTACATAAATTAAAGCCCTCTTGAGATTCTGCAGTAGTATTTCTGGATAGGGGATACAAAGTTTGCTCTGTACTGATCCTTTTTTGATTGAAATTTTACACAGGGGGCTTTTCCTAAATCTTGGTGCAGACAGGTGACTGATTGTGCAATAGACATTATTCGTGGATTGTGGAATTTGACACAGGGTGTGGAGGATTGTTCAAATAGTTTCCCTTATATAAGGGATATAAGATAAACTTGTACGCGGATGATACTTTGATTATTTTGAAAAATATAGAGAAAGATTTGAAGAAGATACACAAGCATTTGAAAGAATTTGAAGAAATGACAGGTTTGAAAGTAAATTGGTCAAAATCTGAATTATTAATGGATAATAATGGTAATGAGCGGGAGAATATGCAAGAACAATTTGGGATAGGGATCAAAAATACATTGAAATATTTGGGTATAACACTTTCACTCAAAGTTAGAGAAATGAAAAAACTTAATTATGATGTGGTGATGAATGAAGTTGAGAAAAAGATAGACAAATATAAAAAGATAAAGTTGTCTTGGTTTGGTAGAATTGCAATGTGTAAGATGATGTTGTTACCAAAGTTTAATTTTTTATTTGAGATGCTACCATTAAATTTGACAGAGAACGATATTGAAAGATATCAGAAGAAATTGGATAAATTTTGTAATGGTGGGAAAAGACCCAGATTACTGAAGAAAATGTGGTATCAAAATCAAAAGGAAGGTGGATTGGGAATCCCCAACTTACTCAATTATTATTGGGCCTACGGTATTCGAACTGTGGTAAAAATACTTAAAGGTGAAGATAGTCATTGGAGAGATTTAGAGTTAAAAGATATTAAGAGATTCGGCTCAACATGGTTTTTAGATAAAGCAAAATCAAAAAGGGTAATTAATAGCTATTGGTTAAAGGGATTGAGTAAAATTTGGAATAAATTCGTTAAAACTTTAATTCCGGATATAATTTTTTTGGGGAAGACAATTGGAAATTGGCCGATTAAAACCAATATAAGTCGTGACAAGGTAATTGAAGATGAAAATATAGAAATAATAATAGATTGGCTAAAAACTTTAGGAAATGAAAGAAGGAAAAAAGAAATTATTGAAAAATTGGGTTTAGGCTGGTTTGAAAAAATACAAATAGAAAAAGGGACTAAGAAAGTAAGGGGAAATTGCGAGATAGCAGAAATAAAACTGAATTTGAACATTTAGTATCTCAAATTATGAAAGATGAAATTGGGTTAAAGGGACTCGTTAGTAAGATTTATAAGATTATAAATTTTGATGGAAAACCACAAATGGTGATGAAGATGAATTGGGAAAAAGAACTCAATATTAAAATATCAGACTTAGATTGGAATGTGAATTGGAAGAATAGAATTATGAGGATTTTATATGTAAGGATTAAAGAGCATAATTATAAGGTTGTTTGGAAATGGTATTTGACTCCATTAAGATTATCGTTGATGGATAAAAAAAACTAGTAAAAAATGTTGGAGATGTGATATGGAATTAGGGACTTATGAACATATGTGGTACAAATGTGATAAAGTTAAAAAGCTTTGGCAACAATTGGAGAAAATGATATTTGAAATGATGGAGAAAAGAATAATATTGAGACCAGAAACTATATTATTGTTGATAATCAAGGAAACAGAACTAACAAAATATGAGAAAGAATTGATTAGAATTATGATTATAGTGAGTAGAATTATAATAGCTAGATATTGGAAATTAGATGTGAATTTTAGAATAGAAGAGTGGTATTGTGAAATGTGGAAATTAGCTTTAAATGATAAAATGACATGTGATATTAAATTTAGAAATGGTGTTTATAAAAAAGATACTTTTTGGAAAACTTGGAAACCATTTGTGGACTATGCGCTTGGAAATTTGGATGCTTCGATACCTGTACCCAGAGAACGTGGATTTTGGAGATCGTGATGATATATCCGAAGAACCAAATCTTCCTTTCTTATGTATAGCACAGGGTGAAATATTGTATATGTATATTTTGTTGTAATGTTTAAAAATGTAATTAAAAAAAATTAAAAACAAACAAACAAATAGTTTCCCTTCCTTCTCCACTACCAACTTGACTTGTTAATCAACCAAGGAATTGTAAAGGTTGATGCCTATGTCGTATATAATTAGGAAATGACAGATTTATAAAGAGTTAAAACAGAGTTTGGAATGGATGAATCTGACCATGTGATACTTTATTTTTAAAATCTATTTTTCTTCTTCCTAGGGTTGTGAAATATACAGACAGTTTGTCGCACCACTGGTAGAGTGCTGAATGTTCCTGTTTATCTGATTTTTTTAAAGGGAGGGTGCTTAGAGATTATCCAATCCTGGTAATCCTTTTGAAATTCTGAATTTACTTTTGAATCTCAATTAAAAAAAATACCAAAGGAAGTTTGAAAAAGGCTTCCTGAAAACAAAACTGAATTTTTTAAAAAATCCCCTGCACTTTATCTCTTAAATTGTCATCATGTAGCACTGAAAACAAAATTGCTTGTAAGGTTTCTCCAGTGCTTTTATGGGGAAGAACAGGCTTGAATGGCACTGTAGGCATTTTCTCAAATGCTTTCTTTCAGAAAGGGTTAGAAACATTGATATCTTCCTGAATGACATGTTCTATCTTAGGGATCAGCAATTGGGATGGCCAGATGATTTATAGTACAGCTGCTGTAATCCCTGACAAATTGTCCATTGAGTGGGATGAGCATCAACATGTGTTTTCGGTATATTCTAGGCATTTGAAGAGAAATAGGAATGGTTGGGGGGAGGGAAGTAAAATAGCAAATAGAAAATGTAAGGCTGAGCAGAGGTTTCTGAGAATTTAAAGACATGTCATTTTATGGACCGCCATGTGATAGTGAATAGCTCCTGCTAACTTTCCTTACACAGAAGGGAGCTTTGTTACTCCTAGATCCTTACCAAACCCACACAGTGCTAAACATTTTGATAAAGCCCAAATCCCTGCTGTGACAAAGACAGCCCACCCCTCACCATGATTTGGATAGTGTGGAGAGGGCTGGATTGATAATGGAGAAGTATATACAGGGACAGGTTAGAAGAAAAGGAAAGAAAGGTAGACAATACCATCTTTTGTAACAAGGACAGCATTTCCTGAAATTTTACTTCCAGCTTCAACGTGAAGGCTGACTCTTACGTGATTTTGATCCACTGTGGTTCTAAAAGCAGAGGATGCTTTTTCATGCTCTGTTCTGGGATACTTCAATAAATCATAAGTGTTTTGCTCAAGTATTTTATGCCACACATTAGTGAAGCAACTATGCCTCTACAAATTCTAAATGTCCATCCACACCTGAGGTTATTACCTGGGTTTCCATTTGATGTATTGTTCTTCCCTTGTCTCTTTCCAATTAGCTTTTGTTCGGTAAGAAGAATTTTGTTACGGCTGTAACTGGCATGATTGAATTATTCAAGGCATCTGTGTCACATAGACCATTGCTGCCTGATTAGCCTTCTTTAAAAAACAATGCAGTTGGATAGTGAGAGAAATATTGGGATTTTTTAAAAGATTAAAACACATTTAAAAAGATATAAGGCTGATTAATGAGCCCTGTCTATGCTGTTAAGAGTCGGGTAATAATAGATGTTTCAGGTTTTGTGTGTGACTGCTTATCACAGAATGAGCAAACAATTAAGTTATGGTTGGACACCATTTCTTTCTTTGATGTGATTCCTATTTACCATAAGCATTTTTAATAGTAATAATTCCAATAGGATTTGCAACTTTAACTTTGACTTGGATGCAAATATTTGTTAAAGTTCATTGTTACACGTGCAACATATACAAAAATGAAAACATTTACAGGTAGACCAGATTAGGAAACCAAGGTCATGCATGTTAATACTACTGTCAGGTTATCTCCTACAACTACTTTTACTATAAGGCAATAGTAACAGAATCCTGCAAGTCTGAATGTGCTTCTTCATGTGAACTAGGGAGGAGTTGATCTGAGGCTCTTACTTGGGTTACAGTTCTAGTCAGGACTTGGATTTCTTTTATCTGACTGTTGTCTTGGTTACGGCTTTTCCTTCTGTTCCTCAAGGTTATTCTTTCTGTCCATTACATGAAAGAGAAAAAATTACCCTCAGGAAAAAAAAATGTGATTTGCTTCTCTGCATGAATCATTGCTCTGAGTTTTCTGCTTGTAATAAAGAGGTTCTCTCTTCAATTTATTCATAGAACATGGACTTCTCTTCCATATAAGCTCATCCCTATTACAAAGGATTTACTTAATTTTTGTTTTCATTTCAAAAAACCCTGTCCTAAATAGTTTCACACTGTATTTTTTCAAATAGCAATGTTTTGAAGCTTGCTTGCAAAATGATAATATTTAAAATTAAATAAAATGCTAATTCATTGTAATGATTTAGCACTGATTGTTTGTTACATATAGTTGGATGTCAAATACAATTTCTACCATACTGTGATAAGCAGACATAACTAATGAGGCAAATATAAGTGATATGAAATTATTATATTATCACTATATAAATGAAGATCATCAAGAAATAGATACTATAGCTTTGAAAATAATTATGACTAAGAAGATCTAATGTATGAAATAGTGCAATTCCCTAAAAATCCATAAAAAGTAGAATAAGAATTTGCTGGCAACCAGAATCTATAGCTCAAAACTATGTCAGAGTTTTGACATACTAACTTATAACAGTTCTCTGGGACTTAAAGATAGCAATATTTCCAAATCTACCTTTAAAAAGGTCAAGGATTGGGCCTGAAAATAAACTATTCACACTGAACTGCAATTCTATCATCTGTTTGTATATCATATCTCACTCACTCACTCATCACTCAATCACTCTGCTTTTAATCAGTTTTTGGACTCCTGGCAACTGCCTGGAAAGTTCCGGAAGTTTTCTCCACAATTTTGGAGGAGAAATTGTTTGCCACTGCCTTTTTCTTAGGGTTGAGAGAGCATGGCTGACCAATGTTGGCTTCATAACTAAAGATGGAACTTCAACTGGGTCTTTCAGATTCTAGCCTGATGTCCTAGCTTTCTCATTAGGATGATGCTAACCTTGAGGTGCACCTGGAGGCTCCAGCTAGTACAGAATGCAGCCGCGCGGGGGATTATGGGAGTTTCAAAATACTCCCATGTAACACCTCTCTTGCGCGAGCTGCACTGGCTGCCTGTGGCCTTCCGGGTGCGCTTCAAGGTGCTAGTAACCATCTTCAAAGCGCTCCATGGCACGGGACCTGGTTACCTGCAGGACCGCCTCCTACCACATACCTCCCTTCGACCTGTCTGCTCCCACAGAGAGGGCCTCCTCAGGTTGCCGTCTGCTGGACAATGCCGGCTGGCGATCCCCAGGGGGAGACCCTTCTCTGTGGCAGGCCCTGCCCTCTGGAACGACCTTCCCCCTGACCTTCACACCATCACGGACCTACGTCTCTTCCGCCGGACACTAAAAACACATCTATTCCATGTGGCTGGCCTGGCATAGTTTTTTAGTGACACAGTTTGATTATAATAATTTTAATTGCTTTTAATCATAATTTTTAGCACAGACCCACTATATTTAATCTATTTTTAACTTCTTTTATATTGTCATTGTGTGTACTGCCTTTTTTATCCTTTCTGTGCACCGCCCTGAGTCCCTCTGTGGATATAGGGCGGTATACAAATGCGATTAAATAAATAAATAAATAAATAATAATAAATAAACTACCTTAGTATGTTTCAAAAAATAGTGTCCCTTAAGAAAGGACATCCAGTTGCTCAGTTAAATATATAAACACATCTTCATATACAGTTTTTCTATCAAGATTCTCTTTGTCCTGTGACATTTTTCACTTTAAAAAAATAATTGGGCAGCATACATTGGCCATGTTGATAGAACAATAACATCTAGCTGTTTTGTAAACCAGACTCAATTTTTACCACACTATCCTTCTGGGCGATTGTTGACTTAATTAATTTTATGATTTAAAAACATTATTTACTGCTTCTTTTCACAATACATCTTCCCCCTCTGCAATTCTATATTCATTTGCAAGGGAATAAGCTCATTGAACTAAACATAACTTAAATCTGTTTGCAGAGATATATGTAGTAAATGTAATTTTAACAGCTGTTGTGATCCAGTGGGCATCATTTTGCTAGATTTTCCAATGGCTTTTTTGAATTTTGGTAAGTTTGTGTTTATGACACTACCCTGTTTCCCCAAAAATAAGCCCTCCCCAGGTAATAAGCCCAATCGGGCTTTTGAGCGCATGCACTAAATAAATCCTTCCCAAAAATATTGCAACACAGCAGCCATGCTCGCCACCTCCAGAACTTCAAAAATAATAAAATCTCCCTGAAAATAAGGCCAAATGTTTATTTCAGAGGCCAAAAGAAAATAAGACCATGTAATAGTAATCAATACTATTACTACTGTGTTCCCCTGAAAATAAGGCCATTTTCGTGGAAACATGATAGTAATAGTATCTAGTCTTCTTTAATTGTTTCTCATACTTTTTCTGTAATTTTTTCTTTGTTCCTTCCTTAGTGGCAAATCACCTTGGATAATCTCAAAAAAACCCACCAAGAATCTAAGCAAGGTTGCATATGGTAGTACTCACGTTGAGGAGACTGGATATAGAAAAGACTAGGTTAAACTGTAAAAGTTAAAATAACATTTCTGGAAAAAAGTAATAGAAGGGGACCTTAATAGTTCTATTGGTAAAAGAGTCACGGGAAGGAGTTGGAACTCGTAAAAAACGGGAAGGTTGGAAAACTTGTATTAACTTGTATTAACATTATCCAATTTAAGGGTAACTCTAAATCTTTAGAAGGGCAAGTAAGAAGAAGACAGCATTTCCTTTTAAATAAATATTCTTGCTAGCACTCTTGGGAATCCTTGGCATGGAGTACAACTTGTGGTGATGCGTAGGAAACATCTCCAATCAGATGTGAGCATCCACTTCCACTCCCCAATTGGATTGCCTCCCAGAGGAAGAATTCATATCTCCCTCCTGGTGCTTAGAATAATTAATAATGGAAAATTCCAAATTAGCAAACAGCACATTTTTTAAATCCCATTTTGCCAAAGCGTCCATCGTAAAGAGATCATGAGAGCATTGTTTTTGTGTGCGTATCACATCATTTTGTGCCAAGGAAAAAGCAAGCAAATAAGATAGGCAAGAGTGCAGGATATTAAAAGGACTTTTTGTAACATGATTTATATTTTCGCTATGGACCCTATTTCATTGTCTTCAGTAAATCTGGAGCATTACAGCAAACTGATTGAATGTGTTGGATTACCAGAAAAGCATAGGTCTCTTCCTATTTTGGCAACCCGGGAGGATATTATAAAATAGAGATTAAGTGCTGCAGGAAAGGTCTCATCAGAAGAAGAAAAAAAGAACTATGTGCACCCTTACTTTGGTGGTTGAGAGAAAAGGGAACTTTTGCTTCTTTGATAATATGAAGGAAGTTGTTAATATTAACGTCTAGGAGCTGGTCAGTCATAGAAGGATTTTCTCTCTATTCAGTTCTCAGTGCAAGATGATCAGCAGTTGAATGAGTGAAATTGCTTTACTGAAAAGCAATTCAGGTTCACGATCTATCAGTTTCCAACCTTATAGAATTTTTGTTGAACCACTTCTACATAAATGCCGAAGAATATGAGGATTTTGTTTTTTATCAACTTTTATTGATCATCTATATACTAATAAAGCTCTCACTGTCATGACCTTTAACTGGGTAAAGTGGTGAATCATAGGGCAACATTTTTTTTAACCAAATGGGTTGTTGTGCAGAATGTACCCAAAATCCAGAATGTAGCCAATTTCACATTGGAGGGAATGAAATTTAGGGAAATTGTGGCTGCTGGTAACATGACCTTCATTCTCAATATTATGAGACAGTTTCCCAGTCAGTTTTAAAATCCCTCCCTCCCTCCCTCCCTCCCTCTCCCACATAGCACATCGACTAAAGCATCAACTGTTGGAAAGAGAAGAGAAGAAACGAAAGGGGGAAGAAGGGATGGAGGAAGGGAGGAAGGAAGGAACATTAGCACATCTTTTCCAGGCCATGCTGGCCCCAATGCACTCCCCATTATCTGCCAGCCTCCATGACTTCTAACTTGTGCCACCCCTGCGTGTCTTCCCAGACCCAAGCAGCAGAGTGGTGGGATTAAAAATGTTTACTACTGGTTCTGTGGGCATGGCTTGATGGGCATGGCATGGATTTGTGGGCGTGGCTTTGTGGGTGTGGCAGGGGAAGGATACTGTAAAATCTCCATTCCCACCCCACTCCGGGGAAGGATACTGCAAAATTCCCATTTCTTCCTGATTGGCTGGGACTCGGGAGGCAGAGAATAGATGGGAGCGGGGCCAGTCAGGTGGTATTTACCGGTTCTCCGAACTACTCAAAATTTCTGCTACTGGTTCTTCAGAACTGATCAGAACCTGCTGAATACCACCTCTTGCGCACCCTATGCACCATCTGTCATAGTTCTGAGCAATGAACCCAATTGAATCAGGATTTGGAAACTCCATTCAGGCTTGAAAGACCTTTTATTAAGTACATCGTATTGACACTTAGAAAGGTGAAGGTAGCTCTGAGTATTTCCCATGCTTCAGAGTAATAAAAAGAATAGAAACTTCCCACCCGCCTCAGGTCTCCCGGGTCACGTTAACCAATCTATCCAATAATAGCTTTCTCCTCAGTCTCGACAGATGCTCGTTGCCATGACCTTGGTTCTTACACTGTTTCTGGTCAATGTTTTGTCTAGCAGATTAGGGCACCACATTCTAGTCCACCCCAACTCCCTCTCTCCCCAATGAGAGGCAACTAAGAAATGAAGCAAAAGTAAACATGGCTTTGGCTGAAGTCATTTCAGAGTTGGCACCACCCCCAACTTAGACCTTTCCCACACTCCTTCCGTAACCCATACAACACCTCATGGTGAATCACACACACACACACACACTCCCTGAACTGGGCTGCCTCTGTTGCAAGCTGCATGGCACATCTTGTACACTCCCAAGCACCCCCAGGCACTCTTCCCAATCCATGTCCCTCCTGTGTGCCTTCCTAAACCTAGGTGGCATCTCTTGGGCACACCCACCCACCCACACCCTTCCCTCCTTATTGCAGCTCTCCAAATGCCATCCCTAATCTGCCATCTCTAATCTGCAAGCATCCCCAGGCACCCTTCCCAACCCATGCTATCTGGCCTCAAAAAAGACACACAGTGAATCTTCCAAGCATGTTTCTTTATTGTTCTATAACCATACATAAAGTCTTATCTACCTCAATCCTATTGTCTGAGAACTATGAGGAAAGGTGTTTTCACTCTGTTTCTTTCATAATATCTGAAATTATCTGGAATGCACCCTTTTCTCTTGGGAATTTGGCCTATTCTATTCACACTGCACTGCCATAGGCCATCTCCAAGCTGGGGGATACAGTTCTTCTCATATATCCTTGCAACCTCCCCAAGAATGCTTCTTGACCAGTGCCTACCTCTACACACCCTTCTTGACCCTCACTGCCCCTGTGTGCCCTAGCTCACACTTGCAATAATTGTATGCACCTTCAGGCACCCTTCCAGACCTACATTGCCCACCTGCTTGCCCTTCCCAACCCCTACAGCATCACACTACACTTCAATGAGCTACATCTCTGCCACACATCTACATAGATTTTCCGACCCGCATGGTACCTCTCATACATACCCACATGCCATTCTTGATCTTCAATCCTGTTTCCTCCCCACCCAGCAACAGTGATCTATCTGCCTGCTTATCTTGGCCTTGCAAGTTCCGATTGGCTTCCTCACTGACTTTCTCCCTACAAACTTCCAACAAGCAAAGTAAATAGGGAAACTAGCAAGATGAGGGGGGAGGGCAGGGAGAGGGAGGAAGGAAGGAAGGAAGGAAGGAAGGAAGGAAGGAAGGTTTCTGATACTCCCTTAGGAAGCTCATTGGAGAAACTGGCAGGAAGTTGGAAGTCAATTGTTCCACCTGCTTTTTTGCCCTGGCTATTCTGTTTCTCTCAGCACATAAGGATATATCTCTATATGTAAGGATATATCTCAGGACACAGATTGTCTAGTATTACACAATGCCATGCTTGTGTTAAGTCTCTCAAAAGTGCTATTCATTTTACTCTGTATGCATTTGAAATCAAGTACAGAGTTTTCCCGCTATTGAATGAGATATGGAGTCTGCCTATTGTATAAAACATTTGGGAGAATAGAGATGGCAAAGAATGTTTCTGTGTGCTATACATGTTGCAAAGCATAAGGTCTGTCTTCTGATTCTGATTAGGATGATGATGTTTATATTTAAGTTTATAAAGCTGGCAAGCTCTTCAATCATTCTCAGAGGATATATTGCCAGGAAATCTTGTTTATATTAAAGAGATCCATTGGTTTATTCATATACTGTAGTAAAATGTGATATACTTTTTGAAGAACGTTTATACAAATTCTCATCTATGATTTAATGGTTTGGACCTCCTCAATCAATAGTAGCTTATTTACTGTAAGTTATTAATCCAATCTAATATCTCCTGAAGATCATTGTGACGTGGGAACATTTTTCTTCCTTCTTTCTTTCTTTCTGTTCATTAGATAAAACAAAGAACAACAACACAAAGAATAAAAAAAAAACAATGAAAGAGGAAAGGAACACACACACACGCGCGCATACACAAACAAAGGAAACTACCCTAGAGTGAAGGTTGAAATGAAAATACAATAATTACTTAAAAAGGCAAAACAAATAATAAAAGAAAACAGGAAAAACAAAGGAAACTGCCTTCTAGTAGCTTCCTCCCCTTTCTTTTCTTTTTCCCAGCTGCTAATTGCTACTTAAATATTTTTATACTAACCTTTGAACATTGTAGTTATGGCTTCTTTCTACTTGGATTGCTTTAATTATTTTACAATAGTTTTTGTTTTCTTCAAAAAAAAACCATTCAAAGCCGCTTACTTTGCCTTGCTGTGTAATATGTTGAACTATCCTTGCTTTAATATAGTCGGACGTCTGCTACTTCTCCTTGCCATGTATCCTTTTATTTTAAAGGAAGTCCTTGTCTGGCAACCATTCATTCAGCAACTGCTCAAATTGTATGACAGTGCTGAAGAGACACCTGTGTACCTCACGTTATGGCCATTGTTGTGGTTCGCCAGCGGGGACTGTGGACTGGGACTTTGGTGGAGAAGAATTCAGTGTAAATTAAATAGAAGGGGTTTATCAGAATGAGACTTGGCTTCGTGCTTCTGGGAAGCCTAGGTCAGAGCAGCCATTGCAACACCCCTCTGGTCACAGGATGAAAATTCAGGCACTTGACAATCCATCCACCCAAACTTACAACTGACCGTAGGGGTGCCGCCCCATCTGTCTATCTTCCCACCTCTTGCCCCACTGGGTCCCAGAGTCCTTGGGCCTCCTCCCCGCCTCATCATGCCGTTTTCCAAAGAACGCTGTTCTAAAAATGCTCCCAGCCAATGCCACAGTGGGCTTTCCTACAAAACAATCCCACACTGTCCCAGAAGTGTATGAGGGGCATTCTGAAAGTGAGCGTAATCACAGGCTATCTCAGAAGGGTACAATTTTCAAAACTGCAATTGTTGTAAAAGGCCTAAAATAGAGTGCAGCCCAGGAGATCTGAGCCTGTACCAGCTTTTCGTAGGCACTCTTACCCACCCACCCCGAGGCCACTTAATGGCCTGCACCATTGCCAAACAATTGCAGTGTGGAAATATGGGACTGTGGTCATTGAGAAAGACAATTACATGGGTGCCTCATGTAATGGCTACAATGACTTACAATCATAATTCAGTTGTGGTCATAAGTTAAGGACTACCTGTAATTGGTCAGGTGAGCAAACCAGTCGGTCCTAGAGGAGATGAACTCTGACTGCTCTTTAGAAGGCCAGATCCTGAAGATGAAGCTCAAATACTTGGGCCACCTAATGAGAAGGAAGAACTCATTGGAGAAGAGCCTATTGCTGGGAAAGATTGAGGGCAAAAGAAGACAGGGATGACAGAGAATGAGGTGGTTGAATGGAGTCACCGAAGCAGTAGGCGTGAGCTTAAATGGACTCCTGGGGATGGTAGAGGACAGGAAGGCCTGGAGGAACGTTGTCCATGGGGTTGCAATGGGTCAGACATGACTTTGCAACTAACAACAACAACCTGTAATCACCCAATTTTGTATTGTCGGCAAGATTTCTCTTTTCCAATGATGTGCCAAATTGATTCTTGCCACTGCCAGCATTTACCTTAATCAATAGTAATGCTGAATGAGAGCATTTTTCAATCAACATTGAACAAGGCACTTTCACTTACCTTAACGTTGACAATTGTTATGGATTTCCTATCTGTTCAAATTTGCAAATTTGAAACTGTCATATGCATTCATCTATAAGGAAGCTACATCAATCATAGATGATATCAGTGGTGGGTCATACATGTAAATAATCCCAAATTGAATCGACATAAAAATGGAAATTCCACATAAAGATTGAAGTTCTCTTGGGGATTTGCTAAAAATCTATGTTGACCATGTCTGCTGTCTGCTGATAACAAGGCTGTGTCCCTGGACTGCCTCTATCATAATTTTTAATGGGGCGTGGCAGGAAGTGGTTAAATTATTGTGAAACGATTATGCAAAGAGCAAAAGCCCCCAAATATTTGCATTCTTTTATTTTTGGTTCAGTAAAAGTTGACAAAATGTTTCAGTTAAATCAAATGCCCATTTTGTTCTGGGTTGCCAACATCCTTGTCCTAGTTCCATCCACTGCCAAGTGTAGACCTATATGTCTCCTAACTTTGATTTAATTGACATTGAACCAATGGGCAGGACAGATATAAGACAGCTTCCTAAAATAGGGAGCTCTGTTCTCGGGATCCCCTCTTGATCCAAAGATGGAAGAGACAAGTGTCTGCATACTCTCAAATGAAAGTTATCGCACCTGATAAGTATCTTCATTGGTGTGTTTCATCTGCCAAATAACAGAAAAACATTGTCCAAAGGAATCAGGAACTATTTACGTTTGTCAGTCACCAAAGCAAACAAAAGATATAATTACAGCCCAATCCTGGCCAAATTGAATAACCTTACAGCTTTATGTTTCCAGGAATTTAATTATTAGAATAATTGGGCAATAATGCTTCTATTATGACGAGCAAGAGTGGAAAGCTTGGGTAGCATATGCACGCTGTTATCCACTTCAAACTAATTTGTTGCCATAAGGATTTTAAGTTAATTATGACTGTCCTTTTTTATTGGTAAAATGACTTCCAAAGCCTAGGGAAAAGTCATGAACCTAACAGTCTAACACAGTGTTCTTCACAGCAAAAGCAGTGCATAACAACCAATAAGAAAACAGGAACCTCTTATGTGTAAAGTCCTTGTTTTGAGATGCGCTTTTGTTTGTTATGTGCGCTGAATTATCCTTCCAACACAGCAACAGTGCCTACAGCAAATAGAAAAGATGCCAAAATGACAATACACATCATCATGCAAATGCTTGACACTTGATCCAAGTATATTAACTGTGGCACTTGCGTGATGCTGCTGTTGCACAACATTTATCATTTACCCTACCTCTATGCACTCAGCCTACAATTCCACATACACACACTTTGTTAAAACAGACTCAGATTTTTTTAATGTTGGGATCAGAACAACCGCAACAGCAGAATTGCAGAAGATGCTATGGGTCAGAACTAAGAGCAATCTGGGTCTGTCAGCAAGTCAGGAGTAGCAAAGAAGCAAGGAAGAACAACTTTAAAAATACATTACATACGTATTTGTGTTGTACTCAGCTGCTACATGAAATTCATAGTTCTTCTAATTGCTGACATGGATAGACAGAATCATCCTAGCTCTGGAAAGCTGCCACCAATTTAACAGCTTTGCCACAAGGCAGTAGTTGTACTCCCTGACATTTCAATCACAGCATTCGAAGATGGGCTTCGCCTCATGGAGGCAGTAGTCTACAATTTGTAATGTGCAGATTTTTTTAAACAAAATTGTTGCATTCTGGCAGCCGTTTAAATCTCCCGGCAACAGCCAGTCGCGTCTGATTGGCTAAGACGCGACTGGCTGCAGCTGGGGGTGGGAGACGCGCCGATTGGTTCACTGTCCGACAGCCTTCTATAAAAGAAGCGGTCGGCCAGAAGGCGCGCACTTTTTGAAATGGTTACTCTTCGTTTTACTTGTTATGGCTGTTAATAAAGAAACCGTTAATCTTACCGGTCTGGACTCACTCGTTCTTTGAGAACTTAACACTGGCGACGAAGACTGGGGCCGGTACAGATTACCTGGGACGAAGCTCTTCTCCTCGCGGATCGAAGGGACTCTCCGTCATGCTCCCGCTCTCGCTAGTTCTTCAGCGAGCTTGCCGCGACTACCTACAGTGCACGATGGCCACACTGCCGCCTTTCGCCCCTTTCGACGCGGCACAAGAATCATGGGAGGCATTCCTTGCCAGGTTCGAATGCTTCCTCCTTGCGGGAGACCACGGAGAGCTCACCCCAGAGAGACGGCTGGGGCTTTTCCTGGGCTGCGGCGGCCGCATCGTTTTCGCCGTCGCGCGGAACATAGCCGCGCCAGCTCCGGTCCACACCATGGCGTGGGACACGTTGCAGGCCCACCTGAGGGCCCACTTCGCCCCGGCGCCATCGCGGATATCTCGGCGGTTCGCATTCCGCCAATGCCGCCAGCTACCCACCCAATCAGCAGCGGACTTCCTGCAGGCCCTGAGAGCAGCGGCCATCTTATGCGAATTCGCCGCCCCTTACCTAGACGAGTCCTTGGTCGAACAATTCGTATGCGGGCTAAAGGACGTGAAGCTGAGACGGAGGCTGATGGCCCGCTCGGACATTACCCTTGAGCAGGCTGTGGAAGAAGCCAGAGCAGCCGAACTCACCGAGGCCACCACAACTGAGTTAGGCCCGGGTCAGCCGGCGGCGCCATTGACCTCCACGAGAGCCTGCCTCATTGACGACCACTGCCCCCTCGACCCGTCGGACGACTTCGAGGCCTATGACCAGGTGGCGCGCATACAGGCCTCGGGCCGGAGCCGCGCCAGGGCTCAACCGCCCCGCCGAGCGCCTGCATCCTGCATCGGGTGTGGGGCGGTCACGCCAGGAACGACTGCCCCTTCAAGACCACCATCTGCCGCAGATGCAACCGCAAGGGCCACATCGCCCGCGTCTGCAGAGACAACCTGCCAGCCTTGGCCCCTCCGCCGGCACCGAACGCGATGACGACTCCTACCGCGCCCAACCGGGGTTACGGGCACCACCGCCCGCACCGCAGACCGCAGCAGGAGGCCAATAAATGGATGTTTCAAAACAGTGTGGCAGATGTTTGGAGAGAGTTGAAAGGCTCTGAAAGGGTGTATACCTTTTGTTCTAAGGTACATAATACTTATTCAAGGATTGATTATATTTTTGTTTCTAAAGATTTGCTGAATAAAGTAGATAGAATAGATGTGGGAATTTTTAAGGATTCTGATCATGCAGAAGTTATGATGGAAATAGATTTTAATTTTGAGAAAAAGGAAAGAGGTTGGAGATATGATGAAAAATTGTACAAAAGGGAGGAGGATAAAATATGGATATTCAAAAAATGGAAGGAAAGTTGGGAATTGAATGATAATGAAGAGGTTAAATTTGAAATTGTTTGGGATACCATGAAAGCTATATTTAGAGGAGAAAGTATTAAATTGTCAAGCAGGAAATATAGAGAATACAAAGCTAAAATTGATCAGGATACAAGACAAATTAAGATATTGGAGAACCAATTCTCACTTACGAAAGATAAAAAATGTTTGGAGGAATTGACCTTACTAAAAACTAAATTGATAGAAGAAGATATTGAATTGGTTAAAAAAAAATTAAGATATTTGAATAGGGATTTTTTTGAATTTAGTAATAAAAATTCTAGGTTATTGGCAAAGATGGCGAAAAATAAAACTCAAAAGAGAGAAATTGGTTCTCTGATAGATGAAAAAGGTACAAGGTGTTATAAGAGATTGGAGAAATGTGAAGTAGCTAGGAATTTTTTTCAAAAATTATATTTAAAGAAATCAATTGATTTAGAAAAATTGAAGAATCATCTTGGAAAATATGGTATGAAAATAGATCAAACATACAAAGATTTGATGGAAAGAGATATAACACAGGAGGAAATCAACGAAATAATACAAGAGTTAAAATTAGGGAAGACCCCAGGAGAAGATGGATTACCTGCTGAATTTTATAAAGATTTTAAAGAACTAATAATACCAAAACTGCAAAAATTATTTAATGGAATTTTACATGGTGGAGAAGTCCCGATGTCATGGAATAAGACAGTAATATCTATAATTCCTAAACCGGATAAAGATCTTGAGAGGATCGAGTCCTATCGACCTATTTCTTTAATCAACCAAGATGCTAAAATATTTACAGCTATTATAAGTAATAGATTAAATAGTTTTATAGACAAATATATAAGTTATAATCAAGTAGGGTTTGTTAAAGGTAGATATATGAGTGATATAATTAGAAGAGTATTGAATATTATAGATGTAGCAGAGAATAATGGAGATGAATTAGGTATAATATCGTTAGATATTTTTAAAGCTTTTGATTCTGTACAATGGGATACTATAAAAGTAATTATCGAGGCATTAGGCTTTGGTAATAAATTTATACATGTTATTTCAAAACTGTATCAAAAAAGTAGTGCAAAGGTAAAGGTGAATGGAACAATGACGGAAGAGATTAAATTGGAAGCAGGCACGAGACAAGGATGTCCCTTGTCTCCAACATTATTTTTGTTAGTTATGGAGGTTTTGATTAAATTGATAGAAGCAGATGAAGAGTTGGAAGGTTACAAGGGATATAAGATAAATTTGTATGCGGATGACACTTTGATCATTTTGAAAGATATAGAGAAAGATTTAAAGAGGATAAATAAACATTTGATAGAATTTGAAGAAATGACAGGTTTAAAGGTAAATTGGTCAAAATCTGAATTATTAATGAATAAAGATGGTAAGGAGTGGGAGAGTATGCAAGAACAATTTGGGATAAGAGCTAAGAACACATTGAAATACTTGGGGATAACACTTTCACTTAAAGTTAGAGAATTAAAAAAAATTAATTATGAGGTGATGTTGAAGGAAGTAGAGAAAAAGATAGATAAATATAAAGAGATAAAGTTGTCTTGGTTTGGTAGAATTGCAATGTGTAAAATGATGTTATTACCAAAGTTTAACTTTTTATTTGAGATGCTACCATTAAATTTGACAGAGAAAGATATAGAAGAATATCAGAAGAAATTAGATAAATTTTGTAATGGTGGGAAAAGACCAAGATTAATGAAGAAATTGTGGTATCAAAACCAAAAAGAGGGTGGATTGGGAATTCCCAATCTACTTAATTATTATCGGGCGTATAACATTAGAACTGTGATAAAAATACTTAAAGGTGGAGATGGTCATTGGGGAGATCTGGAGTTAAAAGATATTAAGAGATTTGGGTCTATATGGTTTTTAGATAGAGCAAAAACAAAAAAGGCAATTAATAGTTATTGGCTAAAGGGGCTGAGTAAAACTTGGAATAAATTTGTTAAAAAACTGATTCCGGATATAACGTTTTTGGGAAAGACAACTGAAAGTTGGCCGATTAAAACTAATATAAGTCGGAACAAAGTAATTGAGGATGAAAATATAGGAAATATAGTAGATTGGTTAAGAGCTTTAGGAACTGAAAGTAGGAAGAAAAAAGTAATTCAAAAATTGGAGTTAAATTGGTTTGAAAAAATACAGGTAGAAAAATGGACTATGAAAGTAAGGGGAATATGTAACATAGATAAAAGTAAAACTAAATTTGAAAGTTTAGTATCTCAAATTATTAAGGATGAAACTGGGTTAAAAGGACTCGTCAGTAAGATATACAAGATTATAAACTTTGATGGAAATCCACAAATGGTAATGAAAAGGAATTGGGAGGAAGACCTAAAGATTAAAATATTGGATTTGGATTGGAACGAGAATTGGAAGAGTCGGATTATGAGGACTTTATCTATAAGGATTAAAGAACATAATTTTAAGGTTGTTTGGAAATGGTACTGGACCCCATTAAGATTATCACTGATAGATAAAAAAATGAGTGATAAATGTTGGAGATGTAATACGGAATTGGGAACTTATGAACATATGTGGTATAAATGTGTGAAAATTAAAAAGTTTTGGCAGCAATTAGAAAGAACGATGTGTGAAATGATGAAAAGAATAATAATATTGAGACCAGAAACTATATTGTTATTGATAATTAATGAACCAGAGTTAACAAAACATGAGAAAGAACTGATTAGAATTATGATTATAATGGGTAGAATTGTAATAGCAAGATATTGGAAAATAGAGGTAAATATTAAAATAGAAGAATGGTACTGTGAAATGTGGAAATTAGCCTTAAATGATAAAATGACGTGTGATATTAAATTTAGAGAGGGGGTTTATAAAAACGATATCTTTTGGAAGACTTGGAAGCCATTTGTGGACTATGCACTTGGAACTTTGGACGTCTCGACGCCTGTACCGAGGGAACGTGGATTTTGGAGATCCTAAAGATAATAGATGATACTTGAAACCAACTCTTCCTTTTGTTTTGTACAGCACTGGGTGATATATTGTAAAACAGTATAAAAATTTCAATTAAAAAAAAAAAAATCTTACCGGTCTGGACTCACTCGTTCTTTGAGAACTTAACACTGGCGACGAAGACTGGGGCCGGTACAGATTACCTGGGACGAAGCTCTTCTCCTCGCGGATCGAAGGGACTCTCTGTCATGCTCCCGCTCTCGCTAGTTCTTCAGCGAGCTTGCCGCGACTACCTACAGTGCACGATGGCCACACTGCCACCTTTCGCCCCTTTCGACGCGGCACAAGAATCATGGGAGGCATTCCTTGCCAGGTTCGAATGCTTCCTCCTTGCGGGAGACCACGGAGAGCTCACCCCAGAGAGACGGCTGGGGCTTTTCCTGGGCTGCGGCGGCCGCATCGTTTTCGCCGTCGCGCGGAACATAGCCGCGCCAGCTCCGGTCCACACCATGGCGTGGGACACGTTGCAGGCCCACCTGAGGGCCCACTTCGCCCCGGCGCCATCGCGGATATCTCGGCGGTTCGCATTCCGCCAATGCCGCCAGCTACCCACCCAATCAGCAGCGGACTTCCTGCAGGCCCTGAGAGCAGCGGCCATCTTATGCGAATTCGCCGCCCCTTACCTAGACGAGTCCTTGGTCGAACAATTCGTATGCGGGCTAAAGGACGTGAAGCTGAGACGGAGGCTGATGGCCCGCTCGGACATTACCCTTGAGCAGGCTGTGGAAGAAGCCAGAGCAGCCGAACTCACTGAGGCCACCACAACTGAGTTAGGCCCGGGTCAGCCGGCGGCGCCATTGACCTCCACGAGAGCCTGCCTCATTGACGACCACTGCCCCCTCGACCCGTCGGACGTCTTCGAGGACTATGACCAGGTGGCGCGCATACAGGCCTCGGGCCGGAGCCGCGCCAGGGCTCAACCGCCCCGCCGAGCGCCTGCATCCTGCATCGGGTGTGGGGCGGTCACGCCAGGAACGACTGCCCCTTCAAGACCACCATCTGCCGCAGATGCAACCGCAAGGGCCACATCGCCCGCGTCTGCAGAGACAACCTGCCAGCCTTGGCCCCTCCGCCGGCACCGAACGCGATGACGACTCCTACCGCGCCCAACCGGGGTTACGGGCACCACCGCCCGCACCGCAGACTGCAGCAGGAGGCCGACTGTTTTGCCATGACGGAGCTGCCGGACACCGTTCCTCTTCCAACGGACGACCGTAGGCGTATTTCCACGTCCCTTCTCCTAAACGGCAGGCCGCTCACCATGGAGGTCGACTCGGGCTCGTCCCGATCCCTCATCTCCTGGCCTCAGCTGGCCAGCATCTGCCCCTCGCTTAAGCCTGCCGATCTGTCCCAGCCCGAGACTCTGTTAAAAGACTACCAGGGTAACCCTATCGAAGTGCTGGGCCAACTTCGCGCCCACATCCATTACGGGTGCTTCAAGGGACCCCTGCCCATCCTGGTTGTCAAGCGCCCCCTTACTGCGCTCATCGGGCTGGACTGGTTTACTGCTCTGGGTCTCTCGGTCCAGCGGGTGCACCGGGTGCCTGCCACCTCGCCAGTGGACACAGTCCTGGCGGAATTCCCGGACGTCTTCGATGGTACCATGGGCACTTACAAGGGCACCCCGGTTTCCCTCAACCTAGACCCTCAGGTTGCTCCAATTCGGCTCAAGGCCCGCAGGCTGCCGTTTGCACTGAAGCCGAAGGTTGACGCGGAGCTCGATCGTCTCGTGGCACAGGGCGTACTGGAGCCGATCGACCAGGCGAAATGGGAGACCCCCATCGTTGTCCCCATTAAGCCCGACGGTTTCATACGCATCTGCACCGACTATAAGTCGACGATCAACTGCGGGCTTCAGGCGAACCCGTATCCGGTTCCGGTGGTGCAGCACCTGCTCCATTCCTTGGGGCAGGGCTGCATCTTCGCGAAGCTGGATATGGCGCAGGCCTACCAGCAGCTGCCGGTGGACGACGATGCGGCTGAGGCACAGACGATCGTCACTCACCGAGGAGCTTTTCGCTGTCGCCGCCTCCAATTCGGCGTTTCCGTTGCCCCGGGGATCTTCCAGAGCCTCATGGAGCGGCTGCTCCATGGGCTCCCGGACGTCGTTCCGTACTTTGACGACTTCCTGATAGCTGCATCCAGCCTCTCAGACCTCGCCAAAGTACTCCGGAAGGTCCTCACTATTTTCAGGGGCGCGGGTTTCAAATTGAAGCTCAGCAAATGCAAATTCGCTGAGCCGAGGGTCGAATTCCTGGGCTTCATGATTGATGCCCAGGGGATTCACCCCACCCCCTCCAAGGTCGAGGCGATCCACAACGCCCCCACCCCTGCCTCCAAGCCGGAGCTTCAGGCGTTCCTCTGCCTGCTCAACTTTTACGCGCCATTTATTCCCCACAAGGCATCGCTAGCCGAGCCGCTCCATCGATTACTCGATCGCTCGGCGGCCGGGCGCTGGGGCAGCCGCGAAGCGCATGCGTTCGCGGCTGTCAAAGAGATGCTGACGTCACGGGCCGTGCTGGTTCAATACTCCGACAGCATGCCACTGACGTTAGCATCCGACGCCTCCCCCTTCGGGGTGGGGGCCGTTCTGAGCCATGTCCGCCCCGATGGCTCAGAGGCCCCCATCGCATTTTATTCCCGGACTCTGTCTCCCACGGAGCGCAACTACAGCCAGATCGACAAGGAGGCCCTGGCTGTAGTGTCCGGGATTAAAAAATTCCATGAGTACCTGTACGGCCGCCCCTTCTCCGTCTTCACCGACCACAAGCCGCTCCTTGGGCTTCTGGCCGGTGACCGGCCCACCCCTCCCATCCTCTCTCCTAGGATGACCAGGTGGACGGAATTTCTGGCAGCGTACGACTACACGCTGTTCTACCGCCCGGGGAAACAGCTGGGGCACGCAGACGCCCTCAGCCGCTGCCCCCTCCCCCGGACGGACCAGGCGCCGGTGCCGACCTTGTCCGTCCTGTCTGTGGCTGAGTCCGATCTGCCCCTCACCTCGTCCGACGTAGCCGCTCGGACCAGAGCCGACCCTGTCCTGTCCAGGTCTCTACCTGGGTCCTGCAAGGGTGGCCTTCGGGCTCGCTACCGGACGAGTTTCGGCCTTTCAAGACCCGCCAGCTGGAGCTATCGCTCCACAGCGGGTGCTTGCTATGGGGAGACCGGGTCATCGTTCCCCCGCCCCTCCGCCGTCAGGTACTCGAGTCCCTCCATGCCGACCACCCGGGCATAGCTCGCATGAAGGCACTTGCCAGGAGCTATGTCTGGTGGCCGCGCATGGACGACGAGGTGGCTGCCTGGGTCGGCGCTTGCCAGGCGTGCCAGGCCTCCCGCCCCGCCCCACCCTCCGCCCCCCATCGGGATTGGGATACCCCCAGGTCTCCATGGTCCAGGGTCCACGTTGACTTCGCTGGCCCCTTCCATGGCCAGACCTTCATGGTGGTGGTAGACGCCTACTCTCGCTGGGCCGAGGTCATTCTGATGGCCTCGACCACAGCCGAGAGCACCGTGCGCGTGCTCCGGCGCCTCTTCGCTACGCACGGGTTGCCACACACCCTTGTCTCCGACAACGGGCCCCAATTCCACTCTACCACCTTCCAGGAATTTCTGGCCTCCCAGGGGATCCGGCACGTGCCAACCGTCCCCTACCACCCTGCCGCCAATGGCCGGGCGGAGCGAGCCGTCCAGTCGGCCAAGGAGGCCCTCGGGAGGATGGAAAGGGGGGATTGGCATTCAAGGGTAGATGCTTACCTCATGGGCCAGCGCTCTACGCCTTGCCAGGCGACAGGGAAAAGCCCCGCGGAGCTGCTGATGGGCCGCCGCCTGCGGACCAAATTGGACAGGCTGCACCCTCTGTACAACGAGGTGCAGCCGTGCAACCTGGGGGTTCCCCCTCCCTGGCAGTTCGCCATAGGTGACACCGTCTTCGCCCGGAACTTCGCAGGGGATCCACAGTGGGTCCCCGCAGTCATACGAGAACTAACGGGCCCCTGTTCCTATAGGGTTGGACGTCCAGATGGATCCGAGTGGCGGCGCCACTTGGATCAATTGAGGCGCCGGCCTCCATCTCCGGCACCGCCGACGCCTACCCGGCCACAGGGCCTGCCGGACGTCGAGGCCCCAACCGGCGGGAGGACCAGCCTGCCCCCGAGACGTTATGGCCACCGTTCCGCATCGACAACAACACCCCCAGACGACTCCCAGGACTGCCAAGGACTGACCAGTTCCTCCTGGGGAGCCCACAATCCGACGCCGTCCAAACCCCTAACACAAAAAGCCAATGGGCCTGTCCACACCCAGACCCGGCCGATCCAAGTACTACACCAAAGGAACTAAAGGCAAACTCCACCCCGTGCATCACGCCCCCTCGCAGCCACTTACCATCTTCCAAGGCTGCCGGCAATAGCGAAGGCCGCGATGACGCAGCTCGGAGCTTCACCCCCGTCAGGGAGGAGCTGCAACGGGCACATCCTCCTCCATCGGCTCCAGCAGAAACACTGAGACGCTCGGGGCGGAGCCGACGCAGCCCCGCCTACCTCAGCGAGTACGTATGCTAATGGGCCCGCATGCGTGCTCGCTGGGGGGGAAGGAGTGTTGCATTCTGGCAGCCGTTTAAATCTCCCGGCAACAGCCAGTCGCGTCAGATTGGCTAAGACGCGACTGGCTGCAGCCGGGGGCGGGAGACGCGCTGATTGGTTCACTGTCCGACAGCCTTCTATAAAAGAAGTGGTCGGCCAGAAGGCGCGCACTTTTTGAAATGGTTACTCTTCGTTTTACTTGTTATGGCTGTTAATAAAGAAACCGTTAATCTTACCGGTCTGGACTCACTCGTTCTTTGAGAACTTAACAAAAATGGCAAAACAACTCTATGATTTTCCATTTGTTTCAGTTATTTCTTGGAAAAATTACAGTATTCTACCATTTCACACTAAGGTTTCCTCCCTTCTTCCTCCATCATAGGAGTTGGGTATAGGGTCAGAGCAGGGGTGAAATCTACTTACCTTCTGTTGTGGCCCAGCCGGCTCCAGATGAGCTGATGATGGACTCTTCTAGTGAAGAGTCCTATGAGTCTGCCCTGGAGAAGGAGGGAGACCTTGAGGAAGGAGAGAGTCTGGTTGGCCACCAGGAGGCACCTGGGTCATGGAGCAGTGGGGAGGATCAGGGGCAATTTGTCCCTGATGCTAGATTTCACAGATTGTTGGCAATACCAGTTCGCTCAAATCAGTAGGATTTTTTTTTACTACCGGTTCAGGTGAACCGGTAGCATTTCACCCCTGGGTCAGAGTTCCTTTTTCTGTTTTTTGCTGTTGCCATATCCATAAAATGGTATCCATAGCCACCAAGCCAAAAAAGAAAAAGGATAGTCAGCCTGTTAAATATATCAAATTGGGCTTAAGTAAATCCTAACAAGATCTCATATAAAACAATCACATTTCAAAGGTTGCCTTTCTGGGATACTTGATGTTTTTTTCTTCAGCCTTCTCTCTAATGTTTTTTTAATAATGAGTTCTGTTCCCAAGAATGTTAATACTTCTTATATTGTCAGGTTTCTTTTAAAAAAAAAATCTTGTCTTTTGAATTATTGATATTGTTTACCAAAAGCAACATATTACAAAAACAAGGAAATACCAACTTGAAAGGCATAATGTAATATTAAGAGAGATAAATGAAAAGCAAACATTTTTGAAGGGAAGAAATATCCTTAAACAATAGAGTCTATATATTATTAATTTAAGACGATACAATAAAAGTGAATCTTTCATAGTGAAACAGAGAATTCTGAGTGAAGCTGGTAGAAAGAAAGGAGCTGACTCTACCTCTTTATTTCTGGGCTTGTGTCAACCAATAGTTAACATTTAAAATTGGCAAGATTTTCTCTCTGTTTGTTTGTGGGTGGGTGTGTATTTGTGTGTAAACAGACCAGATGTCATTTTTATTGTAAGCATGGAGAGCGAAGAGAGCAATTTAACTATTCCAAGTCAAGACCATTTAACTAGCAACGTGGATTATTGCCATCTGGAGAAATTGACAAGTTTATATAAAGCCAATTCATAACCAGTCTTTCCTCACTACAGAAGAGGAATATCTAGATCGGCTGCATATTGTAATTGCACTTGACTGGAATTAAATAAGGCTCAGTAAGCAGAAGTGATTGCAAATAAGGCAAATGTTAGACTCCGCCAGTGGCCAGCGGAACTGGTAGCAGATTTGGACAGTGAGGAGGTTGGGGAGGAACATGGGCCAGTCCTGGAGTCTAGGGAAGGCTCGGATGAGGGCTCTGCATTGGGGGCAGAGATGGGGCCAGGGTCATCTGAGAGTTATCAGCTGTCTTTGGAGTCAGTGAGGCAGACGAACAGCTGGAGTTTGTTCCCAGTGTGCACATGCACAGAGTTGCCAGATGAAGGGAACAGCTAAGGAACAAGGGTCAACTTGCGAGTAAGGCCACAGGTGGAGGGTGAATGGCCCCTCCCATAGGGAATAAAAGAGGAGTAAAAGGAGAGGGGTGTATGCAGGAGATTAGGTCATTCCTGCATTCTTGCCAAGTATTGTGGTGTCTGAAAAATATCGGCCTGGCCACTCTCCAAGCCTGATAAAGGTCGGTGATTGTGAACAACTGTGGGACGGGACTTTGGTGGAGAGGAATTCACTGAAAATTAAATAAAAGGGGTTTATCGGGATGAGGACTCAGCTTTGCGCTGCTAAGGAAGCCTAGGTCAGAACAGCAAATGCAGTGTTAAGCGTCATCAATAGGACTATAGTTCCCAAATCATAATTCTACTTTATTCTTCTTAGGTCAAATATTTTATCTGATTCTAGGCAGAGGAAAGGAATGAGGACACTCTAGAGATACAAGGAGAAAAACTGAACAAGCTGTTTTAGCCTGAAGATGCCTGAAGGAGGCATGATAGATTCCTCAAATACCATAAAGGATGTGACAAAGAATGTCAAGATTCTTTATCGTAGAATACAAGTTGGGGAATAATAGGTTTAACTTACAAGTATCCAGAATCTGAATGAAAGTTAGGGGGGGAAACGTCCTAGCAATGAAAGCAGTAAAAAGATGGAGTATATTCTATTGATAGATGGTATATTCCTTGGATGTAAACAGTAACAGAATTGGAAGGGACCTTGGAGGTCATCTAGTCCAAACCCCTGCTCACGCAGAAGACCTGTACTAGGGATTTGAACCACCAAACTGCTGACCTTTTTGATCAGCAAGCTCAGTGTCTTAACCACTAAGCCACCTTGTCAGGTTTGTGTCCAAGCAGGGAATGTAGATGTATAAATCTCTATCCCTGCATTGAGCAGGAAGTTGGAGTCAATGATTTAAAATACCTCTTCTGTCTCTGTCATGCCATGATCCCTGGTGGCACAGTGGCTAGGATGCAGAAATGCAGGCGAACTCTGTCCATAGTCTGGAGTTCGATTCTGACCAGCTCAAGGTTGGCTCAGCCTTTCAACATTCTGGGATGGGTAAAATGAGGACCCAGATTGTTGGAGGCAAAATGCCTTCTGTCAAAATAACCTAGTCTCTCTCTCTTAACATCTATACATTTTTGGAATTGTTAACCCACAGAAAGACAAATTTAGAACTATCAAATTTAGGCAGCAAAGGTCCAGGCAATGATCTGATGGCAGCAAAGAGTTAAGAATTATTGTGTTTGTCTTCATTGCCATATAATGGCAATGGGTTTTTCTAGCCCAAATATCACATACAATAAATATCAAGCAGACAAACCTTGAGCCGTGGTGATGTAATGCTTAGAATGCAGTATTGCAGGTTGACTGCCCACAGCCAGGAGTTTGATTCTTTTGACCTCAAAGTTGCCTCAGCCTCCCATCCTTCAGCGATCAAGAGAATGAGAATCCAGATTGTTGCGGGCAATATGCTGACCAGTGGTGGGTTGTTTTGTTACTACTGGTTCGGGCACATTCCTGCGTCCGGGTGGGTGGGTGGAGTCTCCCATCACTGCTACTACTGTTTTGGCCAATCTGGGCCAAACTGGCAGCAATCCACCTCTGATGCTGTCATTATAAACAACCCAGAGAGTGCTGTAAAGCAGGGGTCCCCAACCTTTGCAACTTTAAGTCTGAAGGACTTCAGCTCCCAGGCTTCTCCAGCCAGCAAAGTTGGCTGGAGAATTCTGGGAGCTGAAGTCCTTCAGACTTAAAGTTGCAAAGGTTGGGGACCCCCGCTGTAAAGACTATGGGGCAATAGACAGTATATATCTAAGTGCTATTGGTATTTAGATCCAAATGGCCTTACTTTTTATTTAATAGATTTGTTTTCTTTTTTGGCATACTGATGACAGGATCTTTAATGAAACATCCTAAGTAAATCTGCTGGTTTATTTACAAATGAGGACTATCCTTTCATTTGAAGCATATACTCTTGGCTCTTATTACCATTAAAACAAAAAGCCCTACCCTCTCATACAAAGCAGACAATATTTTTTGGTCATAAAACTCAAATGTTTGATGGAGACAACCTGGATACAAAATATTGGTAGTTACGTGATTAGTTATAGCCACAGGAGTACTTTAAAGGACACCCAGTCTTTAAGGACATTCTTATCTTCATGTAGAGTAGATAAGCCCTTTTAACTGGGCAAAAAAAAACCAAGCAGTTTTCCAACTTTATCTTATATTTTTAGAGTGAAGGAAATTCTCTTCATTTTTCTCTCTCTCTGAAAAAAAAGGTGAGCTGATCAATAGATGGGCTTCATTTTTACTAGCATTTTCCCCAACATGAATCACTTGGGAATTAAACGTGAGATACTGTGGGGGGGGGAGGGGGGTTATATCTCTTACAGAATACTCCAATTGGGAGTTTTCTTGGTGCCTGGATATACACTAAATATCGTGGAGACCTTATCCAATGGCGTCCCTTCTTGCTAGAGAGTGCCATACAGGTTGGGGGTGGAGGAAAATCATGCACAAATTTGGCACCTGTATTGTTTTTTTAATTTTAGCATGTAAGAAGATTTATATTTATTTTACTTATTTAACTGATTATGTAACTGCCTGTTTGAGTAAACAACTCTGGGTGGCTCATAATTCAAATGCATTGAGGAAGTGCCAAAATATTAATCAAATATATAATTTGCTTCCAATGTAAAGATTTGAAACACTCTGGGAACTTAATACTAATCATAAAATTCAAAATAATAAGGCGTAATGCTAACCTACAAGAGTAATTTATTATAATGCTAACAATATCCAATAATCGTTATTCTTCTGCCAGGAATAACAGAGGCCTGTTTTGTATAGGCATGTAAAAGATTTAAAATATTTGTTTGATCAGGTTTTACGGGATATAGTCCTGCTCTTTCCACTGCCTGCATTGCTGCCTAAAGAGGGTTAATTATATCAAACTGATGTAATAGTATAAATCGCAAAATTGGAATCCCAGCAGCTGATATTTCCTTGAAATAGTTCTGCAGGGAGATAATCATAATCAAATTAGTCTTGTGTGCTTAAGATTCTTTAAAATAAAAAAAATAGGTTTTGCCAAAGCTAATATAATAGACAAAGAGTCAGAGTAGAAAAGTAGACAAAGAGTAAATATGGCCCAGGAGAAAAAGTTTAAGAAGCGGCAATAGAAAAAGGGTGACCTGCTGATCACCTTCTCCTCCTTCTACCCCATTTGACAATTTAGAACAGGGTGTCAAGCTTGTTTTCATTGAGGGCTGCATTAGGGTTGTGTTTTATCTCGGGTGTGTGTGTGTGTGTGTGGCCAGGGTGGACATGGCCAGGTCAATGTCACTCATGTTAGGGGTGCTTGAGGTGACCCAAGCTCTCTGCCAGTGAAAACAGAGCTCAGGAGGGTCGCGGGTGCTTCTCCCGACTCTGTTTTCACCGTCAGAGGCACCTCAGGCCAGTCCTTCGCTGTTTCCAGGCCAGCCCCATTGGCCAGATCTAAACATCCTACAGCCCAAATCTGGCCACAGGCCTGGAGCTTGACACCCTGATTTAGAAATAGAACATAGAATAGTATATAGAGCATAGAATATCGAAGTTGGAAGGGACCTTGGAGATCTTCTAGTCTGATCCCCTGCTCAAGCAGAGGCCTTATTCCATTTCAGACAAGTAGACATTGCAAAAACACTGCAGGGATAAAAAGCAAAGAAAAGTGTTTTAGGAAAAATAAGATGTAGTACTTAGCGCATTTTGTTTTTCTAAATTGTTTGAGAAAACTGGCCAAATTTGGGAACTGTTATGAATAAGAAAGTAATCAGGAGGCACTAAACCAAAAGGTGTATTATATGTTGGTGGATTTTGATAAATAGTAATCATGTTATTAGCTGTTGTTCAAAGAATAACAAGAAAGGAGATAATCCAATCTTTCTCTTCTTTGGTTCAGTAACAAGAGAACTATTTACATGGAAACTTAACTTTGGAATCTGAAACTGATTCCAAAGTACCTGACTTTCCTTTCAGTTCAGAACAGACATATCTGAAGGAAATAAAGAAGCAACCTGGATTAAGACAATTCTCTCCCCAAAACAGGCTTTTCCAAAGTAGTCAACACTGACCCCCAGGGTTGATGGACTATCGAAAAGGACTATTGTTGCTGTCATTATTTGTAGTACTAATTTAATTAAACTAATGTTTATTAAATTATGTTCAGATTTATTCATCTAGAGAATTTATATGGATCCCAATTCACTTTCAGTGATGCTAGGCAACTTACAAAAAATAAAAGGGTAAAAAATTAACCCCTGCCCCTCTGGTGACAAGAAGCAATCAAATATATAATAAATGTTTAGAGGGGTGTCAATGAATAATCTAAAACTTTAGGAAAGGATTGGTGAGCTGCTGAGTTTAGGAATCCCTAAAAGGTTGGACTGGTGGAACTCAGGATAAACAGCTTTAAATCTCACTTTTAGAAGAAGATGCTAAACTAAGTACTGAATTTTATTATCAAAATTTCTGATTTGGATACGTACTTATTCATGAGTACTGTAAATCTATATAAATTAGCAACATTTTAATTCTAACAAACATATGTTCTATTATTTTAATAGACCTGCTCTAAGAGGAATTAAATCTGGATTCAGCATGTTTGATTTTATAACTGGTATATGCAATCTGTGGTCTGTGCACTTATGCTGAACTACAATTACAAGCATAGCTAATTTTAGCCATGTTGGGAGTTGTAGTTCAATTGCATTTATGGTGCCATAAATTACATGTAGTTCTTGACTTATAATCATTCATTTAGTGACTGTTTGAAGTTACAACAGCACTAAAAGAAGTGAATTATGACTGTTTTTCACACTTACGACCATTGCAGCATCCCAGTGGCCATATTATCAAAATTTAGATGCTTGGCAAATGATTCATATTTATGACAATTGGAGTGTCCTGGGTTTTGTGATCACCTTTTGCGATCTTCTCACAAGAAAAGTCAATGGGGAAGCCAGATTCCCTTACCAACCATGTTACTAAGTTAATTGCAGTGATTTAGTTAACAACTGTGGCAGTTATAAAATGGTGCAAAACAGCATTTAACAGTTGTCTTGCTTAGCAAAGGAAATTGGGGTCTTAATTGTGGTCATAAATTGAGGACTACCTGTATGTAACATTGTTCTGGGAAGTTAAGCTTGGTTGGAACTTGTTTAGTACTCTGGATAAATAAAGAATAGCACATGAACTTGGATGTAGAATGCAAACAATCAGCTAGGAACCAGAATGATTCTTATTTCATGATACAAAAAAGAATATGGTGGAATTCAATACCTATACTTTCAACTGAACAGTGATTCTTATAGCAGCTCTAATACCAAGGAACATAAACAATATCTTCATTTTTGTGAAGCAGAGAAAGATACAAGCTTTAGTATTTATCTTCAGTGTGGAATAATACTATCACAGCTGGAGGAAAAAAAGAATTCTTAACCTGCCTATAGAAAATCCATTCCTAAGACATGATTTCTCAAATAGATGGAAAGGGATTGTTTTTAACCAAACCAGTATTTCCAAGGAAGCAGAAATAATTTATTGGGATTATTTGGAAGAAAATAAATTCACATACAGCTATTTGCAATAAAGGAGGTGAGGAAAAGATGGATTCTAAACCATCTTAGTAGTGTGTAGCTATTTTTCCCTTACCCCCTCCCTTTTTAAACAAATACCACATAAATCAGGGGTGAAATGCTATCGGTTCAGACTGATTCACCCGAACCAGTAGTAAAAAATGCTACCAGGTCGCTTGAACTGGTAGTAAAAAATGCTACCAGTTCTAGTGAACTGATAGTATTTTTTTTTACTACCGGTTTGGTTCCGATGATCAGCTGTGTGACAATCAGCTGTGTCGCGTGATTTAGAAATCACATGGCACAGCTGATTGCCACACAGCTAATCGTCCGAAGTATTGGTGCACCTGAACCGGTAGCATTTTTTTACTACTGGTTTGGTTCCGATGATCCGCTGAGCAACAATCGGCTGTGCCACAGGATTTAGAAATTATGCAACACATCTGATTGTTGCACAGTTGATCATTGGAACTATTGGTTCACCCAAACTGGTAGCATTTTTTTACTTTTGCTACTGTGAACTGAACTGGTAGCAGTCTTCAGAGCATTTCACCCCTGATGTAAATCTTTAACTATCTTATGAGCATGGTATATTCAGACATCTTATTTGAAGATCAGAATCTCTGGAAAAGGCTCTAATACTGGAAAAGATGGAAGGAAAGAGAAGAGGATGACCAGCAACAATGGTGATGACTACACCAGTGAGAGATTTGGGGGGAAAAAGAAAAAAACAGGGATAAGTCATCATAGAGAAAATAGGTTTATGTGGCTGCTGAACTGGCATATGATCAATCAATGTTACCCTGAGAGAGATTTGCATTATATTACCAGTGTGGTGAGAAATGCTAAATACAAACCTAGGAAGGACAATTTCCAAATTCAACCCATGAGACTCCAAGTTATTATTCAGTGCTGTATTAGAATCAGATGTTGTGTTCCATGTCACATCAGCCATTCCTTTGTTATAGTCTAGCTGTCAATGTTTCAAGTAATGCACCTAAAAAAAAAACAGAACTTTGAGGCAGATTCTTCAAGGAACAATTTATTGGATGCCTCATATTGGCACAACATATTGGTGAAAACTGACTCTGAAGTTTCCCATGGTTTTCACCTAATTAAAAAATAAAACTTCCCCCTTCTCCCAAGTCATCAGTCGCATTGTCCAATCAAGGTGCTAGCCAATTGTGTGGTTACTTCACTCCTCCTTTCCCCAGTCATTTGTTGGAACGCCCTTGGTTCCCAAAGGAAAACTATTTGTTTTAACTAAAAAAAAACCCAGCTGGTTATTTCCTCGCTCCCTTCTTCTCCCTTATGACAACCCTGAAGCCTCCAAGATAGCTTCAGCAAGGTTCACTTTAGGGTTGATACTATCCAATATCCTATAGTATCCAAATCTGGCCAGATTTTGGTTTTTTTGTGGCTGGAAAAAGAAAATCCTACGACATTCCTGAGTGCAAATGCCTTGAATGCTTTCACTTACTATGCACTCACACAATTATCATCTGCTCTGTTCACCTTTCTCACAAAACTGTTATCCAGGGAGCAGCAAGAGCTTCAATTCTTCTTCTTCTTCCAAGAAAACCTGGAAACCATATGTAAAGCGAAAAATTAGTTTGGGATTCCTGGTGAATGTATTTGCTTTTACCCTTTAAACTTGTTTTAAACAAGCATGATCTCGAAGCAAATAATTCCCACTGTCATCCGAAAAGGGAACGATCCAAGGTCTGCACTTGCCCCGTGAAGACGAACTGAAACTTAGATGCATTATCCTCTTAAAAAGGGAGACATCTAGTAATAGGAATCCCTCCTTTTACAGCCCTTCAGGGAAGGGATTATTCATTATTGTTGCTTGGCACACAGCAAGCTTCACCATTTCCAATTAAGGGCTTTTTTCCCATTTCTTTAGCAGCTTTGCAGCCACTTCTCAGAACATGTGAAATGAAATGAAGCTGTTTGTTGTCAGCAGCTCCTTTACAAATTTGAGCATTGGTGCAAACTACCAAGTCAATGTTCTTTTGTCCCCGGTGCATGAAATGATGCTGGAAGTTTTAATTAGCTTCATAGAGACAGTACAATCTGAGAAAATAACTAAGTCAGAAATTAATGGTCTCAAGGCCCAATCTACCACTCCTAAAAGTAGCATTTTCTTATTTTTCAATAGTAATATTAATATATTTATATATTTTATATATTTATATATGTTATATTTTTATATATTTATATATTTTATATATTTATATATTTTATATATTTATATATGTATGTATTTATATATTTAATATATTTATATATTTAAAGGGGTGCAGTGGCTCAGTGGCTAAGATGCTGAGATTGTTGCTCAGAAAGGTTGGCAATTTGGCAGTTTGAATCCTTAGTGCGGTGTAATGGGGTGAGCTCCCATTAATTCTTCCAGCTTCTGCCAACCTACCAGTTCAAAAGCATGTAAAAATGCAAGTAGAAAAATAGGAACCACCTTTGGTGGGAAGGTAACAGTGTTCTGTGTGCCTTCAGCATTTAGTCATGCCAGCCACATCACCACTCAGACATCTTTGGACAATGCTGGGTCTTCGGCTTTGAAATGAAGATGAGCACTGCCCCCTAGAGTTGGGAATGACAAGCACATATGTGCAAGGGGAACCTTTACTGTTAATATTTTCATTCATTTCATTTCATTTATTCGACTTATTAACCGCCTCCTCTCCCCGAAGGGACTCGGGGCGGTGCACAGGAAAATATAAAAAATACAATACATCGCAATATATACATAAATACATTAAAACTATATTAAATTACACCCTGTGCTAAAAACTACACCATTAAAATCCCTAAAGCCCAATTCAAAATTACAAATAATTTCAGGAAGAATTTAAGATTAAAATATTAGACTCGGATTGGAATGTGAATTGGAAGAGTCGAATCATGAGGATTTTATCCATAAGGATTAAAGAGCATAATTTTAAGGTTGTTTGGAAATGGTATCTGACTCCATTGAGGTTATCGTTGATGGATAAAAAAATAAGTAATAAATGTTGGAGGTGTAATATGGAATTGGGAACGTACGAACACATGTGGTATAAATGTGATAAAGTTAAAAAGTTTTGGCAGAAATTGGAGGAAACGATATTTGAAATGACGAAGAAAAAAATAACATTGAGATTAGAAACTATATTATTATTGATAATTAAGGAATTAGAATTAACAAAATATGAGAAAGAATTGATTAGAATTATGATTATAATGGGCAGAATTATAATAGCAAGATATTGGAAAATAGAGACGAATATTAAAATAGAAGAGTGGTATTGTGAAATGTGGAAATTAGCTTTAAATGATAAAATGACATGTGATATTAAATTTAGAGAGGGCGTTTATAAAAAAGACATTTTTTGGAAGACTTGGAAGCCATTTGTGGACTATGCACTTGGGACCTTGGATGCTTCGACACCTGTACCCAGAGAACGTGGATTTTGGAGGACTTAAAGATATTTGAAGATACCTGAAGAACCAAACTTTCCTTTCCATTGTATAGCACTGGGTGAAATAGAGTATTGTACTGTATATGTTATTTTTGTTATAGTGTTCATAAAAAAATAAAAAAAAATAAAAAACAAAAAACAAAATTACAAATAATGTTAAAAAAACCTAACATTAAGTAAGAAAGTAATATTAAGTAAGAAAAAGAAAAATATACAAAGAAGCAACTTATTATTTATTTATTTATTTTTATTTATTTGATTTATAGACCGCACCCTCTCCCCGGAGGGACTTGGGGCGGTGCACAGGACTTTAAAAGCATATTTATAAATACAACAATACAATATTTAAAATCGAATTAAATAATTTACCCTGTGCTAAAATTTTAAAATCTTAAAACCTTTAAAACCCTTAACACTATTTCTCTACAATCCCTATTAAAACAATTTAAATTTATACTACAGCCTAGGATGGATAGATTAGGATAGGATAGATTCCCCCTTCATTACAAAACATATTTTTTAATATAGTAATTAATCATCACCTTAAACACAACAATTACCTGATAGTAAATAGGCAGCCTGTAAATTTTACAAATAAAATAAAATAAATGAATGAATAATCTTTTATCCCATAATTCATCTGTCTGTAACAAATCCTTTAAAAGTTCATCATTTCAGTCCCAAAAATATATTAAGCATTATCAAAGATAACATCAGATCTATTTTAACCTTGATCAAACAAATCAACTTCATATCTCTTGCTTTTAATTTGAACAATCTTGATCTTGTCCCTTCAAACAATGTCCTAAAAGTTGATTCCTTTTTCATGTTTTCTTTGCCTTTCTAACAAAATTCTTCAAACCTTTAACAAACCTTTTTTGTAAATCCAATAAAGGAAGATTATGCAGCTCACCCTCTTGATTTTTTATTTGTACATTCCTTTTAATTATTAAAATATCAGTTGGTTTCTTTTGTATGTCCAATGCAGTATCTTGTGCCATATAATTCTTGTAGCCTATCATTTTTAAATCCACTTTCAGGTCAGTGTCAGTCTTGTCCAATAAACGGGTTCCTCCTCCATATTATCTTTTAAATCCAGTCTATCTATAGAGCCAGACACTAATAAAATTAATTTCTGGGCCTATTGTTCTAAAATATTTGATATAATGAAGAATAGTTCTTGTCTTGCAGCAATTGTAAGGAGTTCTTTGGGGCAATCTCTGATCTTTTCTTTGTGTGGAGAGGAATTAGAAAAACTTTGTCTACTTGTTGGCTCTTCATTCTACCATGGCTGTCTCTGAAAACGAAGCCACCTTTAGTTTGCCATTTCTTGCTCAGAAAGCAGTAATGTATTTTCTTCATCATTATTTTATTAGCAAGCACCAAACTAAAGAGAAGTGTGGATGAGCAGCCTTCACGTTGATGAAGTTAATTTGGAAAGCCTTGGCCTGAATCTGTTGGGAAGGGTACTGGAGATGGATCAATAAAATACAGCCTCTCAATTGGCTTGCACAAAGAGACACAGATTTCTTTCATTTTCTTCTTTTTCTTCTCATAATGTCAACCTTCTATTTCTATAACTGGAACACACATTTTGTTTGAATTCTGAAGGCAGAATCTGAATTGGAAGAATATATAATAATAATAATAATAATAATAATAATAATAATAATAATAATAATAATAATAATAATAATAATAATAATAATAATAATAATAATAATAATAATAATCTTTATTGTCATTGTAATAATATTGTAATAAAATTACAATGAAATTGGTTTGAGCGCCGTGCCAACACCTGCACCAGGTGGAATGCAGACAGCAGTGACAGCCAGAACAGAAATCTCTCCAGGCAAACAAAATGGCCGACAAATGACAGTTGAAAAGGATCAATTGTACTTTGTCTTTTATTATCCATTTCTTCAAATCTGTTTGGCATTTTAGGAGTTGGTGGAAGAGGAGCACGTCTCTTTTTCTTTTTTATTTCTTATTGCGATGAACTTTGAGGAATCGCACTTGACATTTTTTCTTCTTCTCTCTCAGCTTTCCCAACAGAAAAGGATAGAATTACTGGTAGGGGTGGTGCTCTCTGCTTCTTCATTTCAATTCTTGCAGTTGCCCCTTGTATATTCCCAAGAGATAATGATGGTGCCACCGTTACAGAACATAAACTTTGTGAAGAATCTGTGATCATTGTTTCATCAAGGCTTTGTTTACGATACAACATGGGTTTTAAAAATTCTCCACTACCCAGATCTAGGCTTCTTCTTGAGGATTTCTCTGCCTGAAACTTGTTTTTCTTACTTGTCCGAGTAATCCTTTTTTCTTTCTTTAACTGATGTGTCACAATCAGTTGATATGTTTGTTTCTCTATAATTCACAGTAGGTTCAGAGCGAGTTTTTGATGGAAAAGTCTGCTGTGACACCAGGAGCTCAAAGCCGCTGCGCCTAAGCGCGCCGCCATCTTGGAATAAATATATGGGGATCCTCAGTTTTATTGCTGTCGTCTGTACTACATTGCACCTGTATTACCTACTCAAGCTTGGCTATTCTGAGATCTTTTGCGATTTGTCCTGGGCACATCACCTGAACTGGATATTTTTTTAGTCCTTCAGTTTTCCATTCCTCTTTAGCAACATTCTTCAGTGCTCTTTCACAAGCACTAATGATTATGAAACTGATACCTTTTATCAGATTGAACTTCTCCAGTGCATTAACATTCTTGGCTTGGGATGCTTCAATGAATGTTAAAAAGCACTTGTATTTCCACAAATGTCTTCAATTCTCCCAAGCCATCAGATGGATAAAATGTTTGGAGGATAAAAATGATTGTCACACAGTCTTTAAATAAATGGCGCATCAACTTTTGAATGTGATTAAACACCCTAGCTAAAAAAATGTATGTTCAATTACTTTCCCAACTATTTCTCAGTTATGTTAGCATGAAAAAATATTTCACCTATCCTGAAACTGTTCTGGGTAGAAAAATGTAGAAAGGGAGTTAAGAAATTATCAGTTTTGAATCTCAGTTTCAGGAGGTTTCAGCTTCACCAGGGCTGATACTACTACTATATTTACATTGGGAACACCAAAGTGCTTTTGGGTTGAAAGGATTGAACAGTACCATTACCATTGCCCAAAGACGCCCAGTTGAGAGCTCATTTCATTTCCCTGTTAAGTTGCCCACTCAAGTGATATCCATCTATTTACTCATGGTCGCCTGCTTTCAAACTGTTGAGTGGACAAGATCTGGAGCATGTGACAGAAGCTCATCTGGTCTCATGGCAGGGTCTCAAACACAAACCTGCTGATTATTAGCCCCAGCATCCTAATTATGGTCCATGTGCTAATGCTGATCAATTAGCTACTGTATTTTTCAGAGTATAAGACACACTTTTTGTCCCTCAAAAAAGAGGCTGAAAATTTGGGTGCGCCTTATACACTGAATACAGCATTTTTTTACCTCCCGAAACCCCGCCCCCTTCACCAGAATGGCTGTGCATAGCCTGCAGGAGGCTTTCAGCCCCCAGCCCCCAGGAGCACTCTATAGCCTCCTAAAGGCTATGCATGCCCTTTTTTTCGAGAAAAAGCAAGCCTGTTTTCATGAAAAATGGGCCATTTTGGGGAGGTCTGCAGAGTGCAAAAACTTTTTTTAAATTTGTTTCTTCAAAATTGGTGCATCTTATACTCCAGTGGGTCTTATACTCTGAAAAATATGGTATTCTTTTTGACACATATTATTCCCATAACAACAACCTTATGACTGAGTCAACTCCCTTGCATTGATAACCTCCTTTATCCCAAACTGGGATTGTTTCTGTTAGTCTCATCAGAACTGAGAGAGTGAGAACAAAACCAATCAAGCAAAATCACCTTGTTGTACCCAGAAGAAATTGGGCCTTCTCTGTGAAAGCATCCGTCCAATGGAACAACACCTCTCTGAAAATCCAAATAGTCCTGATCCTGCAAACTTTTATGCAAGGCACCGAAGATCGGCTACTCCCTAGTGCATTTGGGTTGCCTGGTTAAGCAACTCTGCTGGTTGATTGGATTTATTGCTGCTTTATTTCCTTGTAAATAGGGAACGATTCTTTTCAACCTCAGACATTTGTTATAGGGATTGTTGGTTTAATTTTATTGTAAGGAGGGAAGGTTAAGTTGATTTAACTCTTTGTATGCAGCCCACAGTCATTGCTATGAGATGGGCAGCCATATACAATAGATACCATTGCAGCATTTGCACAAAATGAATGTCAAGAAAACTTATGGTGTCATGAATATTTTTATATCTTTTCCTGGCCCCCTGGGATTTTTGTGTTTGTGTGTACACAAACCCCCAAAAAACATTTCTCTTAATAAACAGGTGGATAAAATTTGGCTTGTAGGCAACACAAAGATCTCATGTAGATAAATCTCTTCAGGATTATGCATTAACATTGGGTGGTGGCTTCCAATGCTGAGTTTATTTATTTATTTGTAAAATTTATTAGCCTCCATCTTACCACATGCTCTGGACAGCTTACAATATTAAAAGATACGGTTGTATAAAACATAATGATATAATACAATACTATAAAAAGCAACATAACTGAAAAGATGAGGAGGGAGGGAGCATGAGGAGAAGGGTGGGGGGTTAATGGACAAATTAAAACCAAATACAGTATATGTACATGCTCTTCCTCAAGGTTAAACATCTCCAAATATGAAGTAGAAAAGACCACAGAGCCCAAAATAATGTCTACAATTGTCTGGGTTATTTGAGATACTGCCTTTCTGGAATTAAATCTTCTCATCCCATCAGATCTGACAGAAGAGGCAAGCTATGGATACTTTATACAAGTAGGGAAGTCAAAGGGGATGGGTCTTCTCTGCCATGGTACTTGTCTTTGGGACATTGTCTCCCTTGAAGTGTGGCCATCTCTATCTCTCCTTATTTCCCAGACATTCCTGAAGACCTAGCTTTGTCATGACATTTGGGAGGGGTGTGTGTGTCTCAGGTGACTAGTGGAGTCTTAAGGTGGCTCCATTGCTGATCAATTCTCTTTTCTGATCAATCCTCCTGGCCACGGACAGCCGTGGCCAGGAGGGCGTTTTACCAGGTTCGCCTGGTACGCCAGTTGTGCCCTCTATTGGATCAGGACGCCCTTCGCACAGTCACTCATGCTCTCGTGACATCCCGACTGGACTATTGCAACTCTCTCTACATGGGGCTCCCCTTGAGGTGCACCCGGAGACTTCAGTTGGTCCAGAACGCAGCCGCGCGAGCAATAATGGGAACCCCTAGGTTTACCCATGTTACACCGCTCTTGCGCGAGCTGCACTGGCTACCTGTCGTCTTTCGGGTGCGCTTCAAGGTGTTAGTTATCATCTTCAAAGCGCTCCATGGCTCGGGACCTAGTTATCTGCGGGATCGGATCCTGCCCCATACATCCTCACGGCCGATTCGCTCCCACAGAGAGGGACTTCTCCGGATGCCGTCCACTAGACTTTGTCAGCGGGCGACGCTCAGGGGAAGGGCTCTCTCTGTGGCGGGCCCTGCCCTCTGGTACCACCTTCCCCCCGACATTAGAACAACCACGGACCTCCGCTCCTTCCGCCTAAAACTAAAAACACATCTTTTTTGCTTGGCCGGCCTAAGGTAGTCTCTTTTAAGGTTAGGGGATATTATAAGGGATTTTAGCGCAGGGTTATTTGTTTAATCTATTTTTATTTAGTTTAGTCATTTATTTATTTATTTATTTTGTTGATTTTAGTTGTTTTTAATTCCCTGTGCCCCGCCTCGAGTCCCTTCAGGGAGAGAGAGCGGGTTAGAAATAAAAATTATTATTATTATTATTATTATTATTATTATTATTATTATTATTATTATTATTATACATACAAACACATTTCTGTGTTTGTATGTATGTGTGTCTTTAGTATGACTCTGTTTGACATGTTTATTGTTGGGTTTTTTTTGGTTTATGCTGACCAGAGTAATTTCTTGTGAGGTGGGCCACGTAAACTTGATAGAATAAATAAATACTAGAATAAATAAATGCATCCATAGCTCCCAGATGAAAAAAAAATAGACCCATCCATGCCTAAGAAGGTTTAAATGACTGCAAATGCCATCGTAGTTGTTCAGTCCAGATCTACATATTTTGTGAAAAACTCTTCTTCTTCTTTAAATAAATACTTTATTCCATATTTCCCTTAAAAATCTTCAGAGTGGTTTAGATAGGCCTTTGTAAGCATTTTCCGTCTACACAGTGATGTGACTTGAAGCTCCTTAGGTCATTTAACAATATAATAATATCATCAATCTTTATTCTATTCTTTGTGGAGTTAATTCAGTTTCCATTGCAAGACTAATGCTGCTGTCCTTAAAGAGATGGAGCGCCAAGTAATACAGAACTGAACTGGATATATCAACTGTAGTGTCACACTAAAGCTTTACCATTATGCCAAAACTGGGAAACAATTACAAATGTTGAAGATCTCAGTGAAAAAAAAGACCAGGTTTCAGCAGTTTCTAGGGAGAGTGCTTCCTTGAATTGTATATTTTATTCCATTACAATAAAAAGACATAGCCTTTTATATATATAGAGAGAAAAAATTATTATTGCATTCTTTCAGCATTTCACTGTTTCCATAATGGAGAGAAAATGGTTGTAATGTGGTCAAAAGTGCACCACAATATAGAAGAGAGAAGGATTTGCAACACATAAAAGAGATATAGGTTGGAAAATATTTGCCCATTCTCACTGTTAACACTTCATGATACAAACATTTTCTAGAAAACTGTCCCGCTGTAGGTGCTGCAGAAGTAGTCTCTCCCTTCTGACAGATCAAATATTATTGATATAAATCCAGGGAATTTAAGTTGTTATAAATTTAACAATCTTGCTTTATTTTTCCCTTGGAATTTATCCATACTCCATTTAGGAAAATATTCTAAAGAGTGAAAAACAAGCACTGTGCTTTGCTTGCAAATTCAAAGAAATAGTCTGATGGAATATTTGAAGATAACACTAGGATCATGAAAATGTGAGTTTTAATCTCATCAGCTATGATTTTTGCTCACAATTTTGGATCTGTTGTTGAGGGGCACAGTGGCTAAGACGCTGAGCTTGTCAATCAGAAAGGTCGGCAGTTCGGTGGTTTGAATCCCTAGCGCCGTGTAATGGAATGAACTCCCGTTCCTTGTTCCAGCTTCTGCCCACCTAGCAGTTCGAAAGCATGTAAAAATGCAAGTAGAAAAAAGGGACAACCTTTGGTGGGAAGGTAACAGTGTTCCGTGTGGCTTTGGCATTTAGTCATGCTGGCCTCATGACCATGGAGAGGTCTTCAGACAGCGTTGGCTCTTCAGCTTTGAAACGGAGATGAGCACCACCCCCTAGAGTCGGGAACAACCAGCACATTTACCTTTACCTTGGATCTGTTGTTACTGTTCAGTGTACTCTTTCCCACAGTTTCTGAAAGTTGCTTTTCTTCATCTGTTGGAACAAAAGAATGAAAGAGTTCTGTCATATTTTAATATAAGGATCTCATGGCAGATGAAGATTTGCTTCAGTTTCACTTCTCTGGTGTTCTCATAACTGAGCTGCAAACCTCTGATGAGAATTTCTGGGCAGAATTTGCCACTAGTGATCACCTGGATTTTTGCAATCAAAATGTGATAGCCCCCATCCTTGCACACAAATATCCCGTTAAGTATTTGTTTCTTGTATCGTTTTCATTTAAATTGTCATTTGTAGATTGCTCTATATCTTGAAAACCGGAATGACACACTGCAGTTGTTATTGTTGTTATTATTATTACATGAACAATTTTGTTATGGAAGAAATGCTTTGAAAACCATAAGCTTCTATAAAAAGTTCATAAGTCCCTTGATATGTCTAATCCATGAAAGCATCTATTGTAATGAATCGATTAGCTTTCAATACCACAAGGATTGTATCTCACAGAATTGTTATAAAAAAACAGTGAGTCTAAGCTCAAGTAGCCGATATTGGAAATTGATGAAACAGCTGAGAAATTATGAATTGAATGGTTGAAACAACAATTATGGAACATTATTTCTAGAATTCAGGCCAGCTATATACTGACACATAATTTATTAATTGTCAGTGTCAATGCTCCAACTAATGAACACAAGCAAATCAAAACTCTGAATAGAATCCTCCTCAAAGAACTTCTTTATTGGGTACATCACAGTAATGCTATCCTCTTTTCTTCACTACCAGTTCAGTAGTGGGAGCATGCACAGAAGGTCCGTGATGATGTCTGGGTGGGTGGGCAGACCCTTATACCACCACCATGACTGGTTCACCACAACTGGTGAGAACCAGCAGAATACCACCTCTGTTACATAGTATTGGCATGATCAAGTGTAAAACCAACTCTAAATATTTACCGCAGTTTCAATAATATTAAAGTAGTAAATGATCACCTCCCCAAGTGTCACAGGTTCAATAGCCCAATTGTGTTAAATGGTGGGCTGCTTAGGCACTCCCTCCTTCTCTGTCTGATACCTGTGGAGAGACCTTGGTTCCCACAAGATAGTTCATGCTCCAATCAGGCATCATGCCAACTGGAGATGCCTCCCAGTCACATCACTCCAGGTGCAGAACAAGACTATCTCATTGCATAGGTTTCATCTCTCTCTCTCTCTCTCTCTCTCTCTCTCTCTCTCTCTCTCTCTCTCTCTCTCTCTCTCTCTCTCTCTCTCTCTCTCTCTCTCTCCCTCCCTCTCTCCCTCTCCCTCTCTCTCTCCCCCTCTCTCTCTTTCCCCCCCCCAGATAAGTCTAAGAAGATACCATTAAAGTGGCTTTCAAAACATTTTTCATACAACTTCTATGTAGATTCATAGCTCTTAGCAAAACAAAACACAAGCTATCTTTTTGTGGGTCACATAAATACCTTTTAAGATAGTGGGGGAATCATACACCTAACACTTAATTACTAGTTCAGTGGGCGGGGGGGGGGAGCCATTTACTCTTATTCATGCAAACCAAAAGCATGTAATAATAATAATAATAAATTTATTTTGTATACCGTATCCTATCCCCAAGGGGACTCGGAGCGGTGCACAGGGAAAAATTTAAAATACTATAAAAAATACATACATAGAATAAATATGATGAATAAAAACGAATTAAATTATGATTATCCCTGCGCTAAAATCCCCAAGTTATAACGCTAAAATTCCCTAACACCCTAAAGGTAAAGACTAACCTAGGCCGGCCAAGCAGAAAAAGTATGTTTTGAGTTTTTGACGGAAGGAGCGGAGGTCCGTAGTTGTTCTGATGTCGGGGGGAAGGTCGTTCCAGAGGGTTGGGCCCGCCACAGAGAAGGCCCTTCCCCTGGGCGTCGCCCGCTGACAAAGTCTAGTGGACGGCACCCGGAGAAGTCCCTCTCTGTGGGAGCGAATCGGCCGTGAGGATGTGTGGGGCAGGATCCGATCCCGCAGATAGCTAAGTCCCGTGCCATGGAGCGCTTTAAAAATGACAACTAGCACCTAGTTGTCAGGTGTTACATGTAGCCAATGTAACTCCTGAAATATAGGAATAAAAGAATTTAAAAGGGTCATTTGTATGGGGTGAATAATGTGCAACCTAGTTTTATTTGGAAATGTTTATGTTTTCCAAAGGATCCTCTTTCCCTTTCTTCAGTGTATGTCAAAATGCATCTGAGAAGCTTTCTACATCAAGGTAAGCCTGGTGTGACACATTTCTCTTTTGTCTCAACTTCCTAAAATATAGACAAATAAAGATCCTCAAAAAACTCAGACAGATTTTTCTCCTCCCTTTTTACTCAGATACTCTGGGATATTTTTTGTGGAAATCTGTGTTTATATTATGGGAGCCAGTTTGGGGTAGTGGTTAAGGCTCCATCTGGAAAGCAGGAGACCCTGAGTTAAAGTTCTGCCCCAGCCATGGAAGCTCTCTCATCCCAATTAACCTCACAGGGGTAGGGAAAGAAAGAGGAAGGTGTGTGTTCACCAACTTGAGTTATTTGTAAAAATAATAAAGGTGGGACACAACTTAAATAAATAATATTAAATATATGATGTAGGAGTACAGTGCAATAACATTTAGTTTTTGAAAATCAAGGACACATTATTGAAAAGGCTTGTTATGCACAAGTATTGGTGTGGGAGAATCTTGTTTCATCCATCATTTCTCTGCTAAATCTGTTCAGTCTAGAACTTTATAGATTTCCTGTATATATCTATATTTATCATCTATATAGCAGGATCAGTTGTGTGTATATTGTTTGTTAGAAGAAACTCCCTGCACACATACATTCTAATTTTTATGCATGTTTTAACAATGGTGATTGATGCATAATATATTTGTCAGAACATAGGACTAAAATGCATATCACTAAATATAATTATTAAATACATGATTGGCATCTGGTGGGAATCCAAATGTATGGTGTTTGTGGCAAAGGGTTTTTGTTCTAGAGCCTCCTTCCCCAGAGGCCAAAAACTGGTGGAGCTGCATGCTTTTTTGGGTTTTTTTGTGTATGTGCCTTCAAGTCAGCATTGATCCTTGTGACTATGTGGAAAAGTCACTGCAGTTTTTTGGACAAGATTTCATTTGCCATTGCCTGCTTTGTAGAGTAGAAGGAGAGAGAGACTGGCCCAAGGCCACCCAGCTGGCTTTGTATTTAAAGCACAGCTAGAATTCTTAAGTCTCTTGGTTTCTAGACTGGTCTGGCTCTCAGTTGAATGTTAGGATACCTCAAATGACCATCTCAATTCTTTATGTTGAATGTAAATATCTTCCTAGAGATAAGGCATCATAATTGAGCTTGGTCTCCTCAGACCTCTTCCCTCCCCTTTCTACCTCTCCTCTACCTCCCCTCCCCTCCTCTCTACCTCTCCTCTATCTCACCTCTCCTCTTCCTCTCCCTTTCCTTGAACTCTCTAGGAGTTGAACTTTTGATCTGACTACATTCACAGTTACAGTTAATCATACAGTTCCTAATAAGATAATCTTCTCTCTTTGGGTTAATGTTAAAAGCTAAGTGAAATCAAAACCATTAATCTCCCAAAGTACATACGCATTCATAAATGATGAAAAAATGTTTTTTTTAAACCCAGTAGATCTAGAGATAGCCTTTATTAATTTTTCTCATTTCTGAATAATTATTCATTAAACATTGGATCCCCTTTTAGCAGAGAAGAAGTCAGTCCCCACACATTTTCTTCTGGGGTGGGGAGCATTTCTCTGCAAATGTGAACTCAATCCACATCTATGGCTTAATCAATCAATGAACAAATCAGTTAATTTTCTTTCCATATAACCTATGTTAGATTGATCAGTAAGGCAACTAGGCACAAGTAACCTCCAGTCTGAAACCTTCTATACCTGAAATAACCAATTCAAAACTTTCTCTTTAAAATCCAGAAAAAGATCTGGAGTTTTGTTCTGATCCTGGGATAAAATGAGAACATTTTGAACAATTTTGTTTCATATGTTCTATTGTAAAAAAAATTCCATAGTCAAGGGAACTATAAGTATTAATCAGTAAAATAGCAGAAATTCATCCCCTCTTATCGCAAGTAGGAAAATATAGGATAGAGATGATGCAGTCAGTCAAATATGTCCTCTTATTCAAAACCATTATATATTATTTTAAAAGAGACTTTGCTGAGGTAAATTTACCTACCTTACTGCTTTCATACTTTTTGTTACGGGAAAATTAGAATTCATGTACGGTATTCTAATATAATAGCTAGTTTTTATTTAACTCAATAATTGTGTTCCCAGAAGTTCTCATGCAATGCAAAATAACAGAATATGAATAAAAGGGGTTATGAGAAAAATAGGGTTAGAGAGAGGGATTCAAAAAATGGGAACACATTTGTAATCAAAACTTTACCAAACACAATCATCCTAATAAATACTAGTACAGTTAAAGAGGGTATTTTTCAGGACTTCCAGCTCCCCCCCCCACCTCAGATCTTCATATATTGCTAAAGCTTTTCTCTCTTATTGTGAAAAAGGTGCCCCTAATCCCTTCTTTATCTTCAGTTCAAATGCTTAAAAGATGCTCCTGTCTCTTCAGTTCCGATTCCTTATGTCTTATACTAATGGGTAGTGTGGCACTTTATTTTGTCCTTGCCAAAATATTTGTTTTTACAGAATAGCAGAGTTAGAAGGGACATTGGAGGTCCTTTAGTCCAACCTCCTGCTTTGGCAGGAAACCCTATACCATTTCAGACAAACGGCTATCTAATGTCTTCTTCAAAACTTCCAGTATTGGAGCATTCAAAGCTTCTGGAGGCAAGTTGTTTTATTGATTACTGTAATTGTTCTAATTGTCAGAAAATTTGTCTTTAGTTCTAAGTTAGATCTCTCCTTGATTAGTTTCCACCCATTGCTTTTTGTTCTGCCTTCAGGTGCTTCGGAGAATATGTTGACCTCCTCTTCTTTGTGGCAACCCCTGAGATATTGGAACACTTCTATCATGTCACATTTCTCAGCATTTATTCCGTTTGTTCTTAATGTTGCCTTATTTGTGCCACTGTCATGCACAGATCACATACTCTTCCTTTTCTTTAATAAATCTTTGATAACTTCTTTTCTCTTCTGAAATGTCTTGGATACATTTATTTTTCAATTGGTTTTCTGATGGAAAAACAACATAATACACACTAACAAAGTAGTACATGTGTGGCAACTGGAAAGCCAGTTTGGTGTAGTAGTTGAGGCATCACATTAGAACTGAAAGACCATGAGTTCTATTCTACCTGAGGCACAAAACCAGCAAGCAAGTCATTTTCTTCCAGACTTAGGAAAGAAGAAATGACAAACCACTTGTCACAGAAACTGCAGGGACTTGTCCTTACTGAAAATCCTTTTTTTCTTCCAGACATGTTTCTTCCCCCCCCCCAAATATTTTTCATTAAGGATTATAAATAAAAACTAATACCAACTACACAAAATATAAACAGAAAAGGACAGAACAAAAAAAGTATGAGGAAGGTAAAAGAAAATAAGAAGTAACTTATCCTTCAACCCAACAACTAACATTTTTTTTAGTACTCTATCACAATCTCTAAATACGACATTAAGCTCTCCATAGCTTAATTAAAAAATAAAATAAAATGGTACGTCAATCATTCCTTCTTTGCAAAAGTCCAAATATAACTAACACCTTCATTAAGCTTGGTCAAAGAGACCAATCTTGAATTCTTTCACTGAATTTTTATCAATATTCTTTAACCCCTTTAAAGAAAATCCCAGAGTTAGCCTACTGCTCATCTGTCTTTCAGTGCAGCTGAAAATATTTTCAAAGCTTTAAATAATTTGCTTTTTAAGTCCAGTATGTAAACTTTACCCTTTGCTTATAAATTCTCATAAAGTCTTTCAAAACCTTACCAGCGCCCTTTTGCATATTTAATAAAAAGAACATACAAAATATTTTATTGATTTAATAGCTGTATCTCTTCTTTAGGTAATGAGTCATCTATTAGTTCCATTTGCGTTATATTTCATAGAATCAGAGGGCTGGAAGAAACCTTGGAGGTCCTGTAGTCCAACCCTCTGCCCAAGACAGAAGTCCTTATTCTATCCTGGATAAATGGTTATCTATTCTTTTCTTGAAAACCTTCAGCAATGGAAAATCCATAACTCCATTAATTAATTGTTCTCATGATCAGGAAAATTTTCTCCTTAGTCTTAGATCTCCCTCTGCTTCTTGTCCTGCCTTCAGGGACTTTAGAGAATAAACCAATCCCCTCTTTCCTGTGATATCCTTTCAAGTATCAGAAGATGGCTATCATATCACCTCTAAGCCTTCTCTTGATTAGGCTTAACATACCTAGTTCCCTTAGCCAGGCATTATGTGGTTTAGCCTCCAGACCACTTATCATTATTGCTCTTCTCTGCACTTTTTCTAGGCCCTCAACATCTTTTTTTGTATTGTGGTCATCAGAACTGGAATACAATATCTAAGTGCAGCCTCACTAGTGCACTACAGAGCAGTACTATCACTTTCCATGATCCCTGTCTAGGACTACATTGGCTTTTTTAGCAGCTGCAGCACTGCTGACTCCTACCCAGATGATGGTCCTCTAGAACACTTAAGATACCTCTCATAGATGCTACTATTGAGTGAGTTACTGCCTATTCTGTACCTGCACATTTGGATTTTCCTGCCTTAGTACAGACACTTGCTTTTCATCACTGAATTGCATCTTGTTGGACATTTAGGCTCCCTTTCAAAGGGGTTTCACAAAATCCATTGTAACTTGTTTTCCTTCTACAAATTCATAGCAGTATGCTCTGTCCGTTTGTCAATATGATCATCCATTTTGTCAAGTAGCTTATTGAAAAAAAAAGTGCAATAAAGATTTCTGCTCCATTTTTTTATCCTTATCCTTTGGCTCCCTCTAGTCTTCAATCTTCAAGGTCTCCTTATCATGAAAATACAAAGATGAACGCCATTTTCCCATGAGACAATTTCTTAAAAATCTTGAGAGTATAATTCTGAGTCCCTCTGGTTCTTTAATGTGTTGTTAATTTTCTAAAATCCATATACCAAGTACGCTTTTGCGTCATAGTCCAAAAAGCATATATTTTCAAAACTTTTAAAATCAAATTTATACCTTTAAGAAGAAGAGAACTCACCAATAAATATACTAAAACTTTCTTGGTGTGAAGGGTTTTAATCTTTTCCATATGCAAGAAAAATTACCAAAAAAGTGATTAAGGAATGGGTTTTGTTGCGCTTAGTACCAATAGTCCTCAACCTATGACCATAATTGAGCCCAAAATGTATGTTGCTTTATCTTGAGACAATTAAGTGAGTTTGGCCCTATTTTACAACCTTTCTTTCACAGTTGTTAAGTGAATCCCTCCAGTTGTTAATTTAGGTACATGGTTGTTAAGTGAATCTGGCTTCCCCATTGAGTTTGCTTGTCAGAAGTTTGCAAAAGGTGATCACCCCAGGACACTGCAACCATCATAGGTACATCCCAGTTGCCAAGTGTCTGAATTTTACCCATGCATGGGGATGCTGAAATGGTTGTAAGTGGGAAAAACGGTCATAAGTCACTTATTTCAGTGCTGTTGTAACTTCAAATGGCTTCTAACCAAACTATAGTAAGTCAAGCCTGGCCCGGCCTGGCCTAATCCACCGTACCTAGCCTCAGTTTTAGTAGATAAATTGTTTAATTGGGTTTTTATGGGTATAGTCTTAAATGGGGTATATTTTAGCACAGGGTGATAATATTTAATATAGTTTTAATTATTTATGATTGTTGTAATATAGTTTAATTATTTATGATTGTTATATTTCTTAAATTCCTGTGCACCACCCCGAGTCCCTTCGGGGAGAGGGGGCGGTTAATAAATCGAATAAAATAAATAAATATAAGTACTACCTGTATCCATAAAAGGCTGCATTGCAATTATGGAATTGATGAAAATCCGACTCTGAGCCACAAAATGGCAGTTTCCATAAGGAGTGGCTCTCCAAAGTCGCATGGATAATCTCTATGATATCTCCTTCTTCCAGAGAGGTTTAAACCAGCCACAAAATGGCAGTTTTCATAAGGAGTGGCTCGCTGAAGTCACATGGATAATCTCTATGATATCTCCTTCTTCCAGAGAGGTTTTAGGGATCCAAATCCAGTACCCAGTACAGTGATTTCCTTGTAACTGCTGTCCTGCTAACAAGCAGGTCATTAGCTCACCATGGCCACTACAGGAAGTGTTTCCTCCCAGACATGTTTCAAGTGAAGATATCATGAGAACAAAGCAGGCAAAGCAGAAGGAGGAGGAGGAGGAGGAGGAGGAGGAGGAGGAGGAGGAAGAAGAAGAAGAAGAAGAAGAAGAAGAAGAAGAAGAAGAAGAAGAAGAAGAAGAAGAAGAAGAAGAAGAAGAAGAAGAAGAAGAAGAAGAAGAAGAAGAAGAAGAAGGCATGCAAATACATGGACAAGCAAAACAGACAGTAAATTATCAGGTTTGAGACATTTAAGTGTAGTATCTTTGTATTTGTTTCAACAAGATTGTCTTTTTATTTTGTTTTGGATTTTTTTTTTTAAAAAAAGGTCAACACATTTTATGCATTACATTACATCTATTTCTCAGCTGGGGTAATGAACCTGTAATTACTATAATACTCTGAATATGGTTGTCAGTTCCATTTCAGCTCATCTGCAACCACTTAATGCAATATCGGATTTTCAGTGGAAGATCACATTTCAGTCCTGTTTGACAAAAGCCCTTATAAAAGAGAGATTATGTTGAGGAAAAAGAGGGCATCTGAATAATTTAGCAGTTACATATAGGCCCATAAAATATTAAAAGGCCAGTAGTGTACTATAGGGAGCTCTGTGAAAGTGCTATCTTGAAACTGGTCTCCTATTGTACTTATGCTTTTATGCAGTTGAGGATAAATAGCCACCGACAGAGAAATCAGAAAAAGATGGTGGAGTAGTCCTTTGTAGCCGAGAGAGAAAGAAACTCTCATAAACATTGCTGAATGATCGCTCTGTAATAATGGGGACTGATAGTTTATTAAATGCATAGATCATCTTAATCGGAAAGGATTTTAACTCTGAAAGGATGAGTTTACTAATTTCTGTCTAGTTAAAGTCAAATGTTTAACTCAGAAAGAAGACTTGCGGTGTATCAAGCATATTTTGCTTCTTTTTCTTTCTTTTTAAAAGAAGATTATAAAGTGGCATTACTGTAGCAATAATTTAAAACTTTAGCACGGAAATATAAAAACAACAGAGAGCCTTGCATTTCTTTTTCTTTTTAAAAAAGTATGTAACTGGATTATCCGACATTATAAAGTAGATGCTGGAGAACAGGAAGACAATATTTGAAACCATTAGGATTGTTTTATTTTATTCATGAGGTTTCTATGCCACCACTCAAAATACAAATATTTTTTCCATGGAAGTGCATACATGAATTACATTTGTACTCACATTTAGAACAGTCACGTTCTAAAAATTTTTTCCCCATATGAATCTAGGCCCGTGATGGCGAACCTCTGGCATGTGTGCTACAGGTGGCATGCGGAGCCTTTCTGCAGCCACGCAAGCTGTCACCCTAGCTCAGCTCCACCGTGCATGCATGTGCACCTTCTGCTGGCCAGATGATTTTCGAATCTTTGTCACGCATGCACAGGGGGTGGAACGCATGTGGGAGATGTGTGTGCATGCGTGGGGCGTGGGGGTTGTGCATGCATGTGCGGGAGACGGGGAGCACAGGGGGTGTGGCATGCCCCCCGCACTCTGTTTCTGGTCCCAGGAGGCTTCAGAGACTCTAGGCCATATTAAGGACTGCCCAGGACAATGCAGACTGGGGTTTTATCTTTAGCAAGAATTTGATGTCAAGGCTCACATTTTGTCTACTGCTAATATGGATTGAGCTTGTTAACATTTTTCTTGTAGTTAGTCACTTAGATCATGTATATTAAGATGGCAAATAATTCACTATGAGATAAATAAGAGAGTTTTAGGAGATTATGAAAAGAATGTCATATGAAAGAAGAAAGTCGGTCACGTCTCTGGCAATATAAGAAAAAGAATGTTGATGGATTAAAAAGCCAGCATTCTATTTCTAGAGAACACACTAAGTATGGTTGGAGAATCCACAAAGAGGAATTTAATGCCATCTCCTGATATAGCAGAACACCAATAACTGGTGTTCTGACTGGTGAAGATTTTCACAATTGAGGTAGCAAGTAGACACGGTACTAACAAAACAATTATTTTGCTCCACAGTGTAGTACCCAAACACAATTGCTGCCTTGGTGAAACTCTCCTACCGAATTCAAATTTTAACTCATGAGGAAGAGGATATTTTGTTTAACATTTTGAGAAATGACATTGATCCATTGTGTACAATGGCTCCATAGCTTCAGTGATCTTTCCTGGACCCTAGGAGAGCTGGCGGTTCAAGATGTAAGTATAGGGAATAACAGAATAACAGAGTTGGAAGGGACTTTTGAGGTCTTCTAGAACTAGGCCAATCCCCTGCTCAGATAGGAAACTATTTCTTAAAAGCCTTCAGTGTTGGAGCACCCACAACTTCTGAGGCAAGTCATCCCACTGATGAACTATTCTGTCAGAAAATTTCTCCTTGGTTCTGGGTTAGTTCTCTCCTTGATTAGTTCCCATCTATTGCTTCTTGTCCTGTCTTCAGGTGCTTTGGAGAATATGTTGACTTCCTCTTTCTTGTGGCAGCCCCTCAAATATTGGAACACTGCTATCATGTCCTCCCCAGTGGTTCTTTTTATTAAACTAGACATACCAATGCCTGCAACTGCTCTTCATATGTTTTAGAAAGGAAAAAAAGAAGAAGTAAAGTATGATCTGGATCTGGATGGGAAGAAACGGACTCAGGCTCAACCCGACCAAGACCGAGTGGCTGTGGTTTCCGGCTGCCCGATTCAATCAGCTGACTCCATCGCTGGCCATTGGGGGCGAACATCTTGCCCCAGTGGATGGGGCGCGCAACTTGGGTGTCCTCCTGGATGCCCGGCTGTCCATGGAAGATCAAGTGACAGCCGTGGCCAGGAGGGCGTTTTACCAGGTTCGCCTGGTTCGCCAGTTGCGCCCCCTATTGGATCGGGACGCCCTGCGCACAGTCACTCATGCTCTCGTGACGTCCCGACTGGACTATTGTAACTCTCTCTACATGGGGCTCCCCTTGAGGAGCACTCGGAGACTTCAGCTAGTCCAGAATGCAGCCGCGCGAGCAATTATGGGAACCTCGAGGTTTGCCCATGTAACACCGCTCTTGCGTGAGCTGCACTGGCTGCCTGTCGTCTTCCGAGTGCGCTTCAAGGTTTTAATTACCATCTTTAAAGCGCTCCATGGCTCGGGACCTAGCTATTTGCAGGACCGGATCCTGCCTCATACATCCTCACGGCCGATTCGCTCCCACAGAGAGGGGCTTCTCCGGGTGCCGTCCACTAGACTTTGTCAGCGGGCGACGCCCAGGGGAAGGGCTCTCTCTGTGGCGGGCCCAGCCCTCTGGAACGACCTTCCCCCCGACATTAGAACAACCACGGACCTCCGCTCCTTCCGTCTTAAACTAAAAACACATCTGTTCTGCTTGGCCGGCCTAGGGTAGTCTCCCGTCTATAGGACTGTTAATTTTAGTTAGGAATTTTAGTAGTTTTAACTGGGATTTTAGCGCAGGGATGTATTTAATTCGTTTTTATTGTATGTATGTTGTTTTTTATGGTTTTATTTGCCCTGTGCACCGCTCCGAGTCCCCCCAGGGAGATGGAGCGGTCAATAAATTCAAGATTTATTATTATTATTATTATTATTATGATAAAGTGAAGGAAGGATGTGAAAAAGATTGTTGAAGACCCTTCTTTGCTTCTGTATCTCAGTATTCAGTTATACGTGTAAGAAATGTACTTTTGATCTATTAGTCACTAAAATAGACTTTTTGGTAAGGTATAGAAAAAACATTACAATATTACTAAAATGGAGTGAACTACATAGTTGAAGCATCATTAACATTACAGAACAATAGTGTTTTTTGTGTGTTTTTTTATGAAAAAAGTTTTATTGGGTTTTATAAATTTTACATACATAAGGTAAGGGTAAGGTGTGAAAAGACATCTTGAGAACTTTCTCGTCGAAGTCATTGACTCCATCTGAGTCTTCATACACAAAATAGATATTTCAGTTATACATTCGTACTACAAAGTGGACAGAGATGCAAATAAAGTTATAATAAAAGAACTGTGCTAGCAAACGTGCTTAAACATCCAAACAACATTGTAATATAATAAAATAAAGTCATTTTTGAGATCTAAGTCCCTTGGCAACTGTATCTTCTTCTCCCTGGCCCCCAGTGGGCGGAGCCGCGGCCGCCTTTGCTCCCCCATTTTCATCTTCAAGGATTGAGGAATGTTTTTCAAGAAAGGCTTGCGCCTCTGCAATTGTTTTAATTCTTACTCTTCCCCCTTCCCAAAACACCAACATTCCCTCCGGCATCACCCACTTAAACCAGACCCCCTTTTTAAATAATCTTTTGGACAAGAAGGAATACTTCCTTCTTATCTCTCTAATCTTCTTCGGGACCTGTTTCAAGATGGTGATCTCTTTCTGTTGATAAATTAGGGGGTTGTCTCTCTGCGCCCTCAATATCCTTTCCCTTGTCGACCTTCTAACAAATTTAATATGTATCTCTCTAGGTACTTCATTTATCCTGGCATATGCTGAATTTATTCTATAAATCAGATCAATGTCACTCCTTAATTCTTCCTTAGGACTGTGTAGATAATCTGCTAAAATTGTGCTCATTAAATCTTGTAAATTTTCCCCATTCTCCTCAGGAACGTTCTGAAATCTTAAAAAATATGACATTCTTTCGAAATCCATCCTAGACATATGACCAGTTAAATCACCAATTTCATTATTAATACTTTTAAGCTCCCCCTTTGCCCCACCCAGCCCCACCTCCAGTTCATCAGTCTTTTGTGAATTTTCCATTAATTTCTTCTGTACCTCCAAAAGTTCTAATTTAGAACTGACTTGATCTTTCCTCATTTCCTTAATTTCTCTCACCAAGGTTGCAAGAGTTTCTTCGACACCTGTTAATCTCGCATCTGTGTCAGGTTTTTCGGATAACATCAAAGTGATTTTAGGCTGGTGTTGCTTTTTTGAAGCCATGGTGAAAAGTTTATTCCTGTGTCAGTAAAATGGCGCCTGCTGGAGAGGTATTAGCGGAGCAAGAAGGAGCAGTCCAATAAACAAAGGTGTAGATGTTACCAAATCAAAGTCCTGAGAGAATCCACAATAAAGCAATCATGTAAGATAAAGAAGGCACTCCAAGGGAAGGATCAATTAATCAAACAAAACATTAGGTAGAAGAAAGGAGAGGCAATCCCGTTCTCAGGGGAATGTCAGCAATCATCCATAATTAGTGTCTCAGAAGAACAAAGGAACGCCATCTTCTCCGCCCAGCTGGGAGCCACTGGGAATCCACAAAGTGAGAAATTGCAACTTAGTTGCCAGACTTCGATTCAAAGTTTCCGCAATCATTCCAGAAAGACTGTAATCATCGTTAGATGAGTTTGGGTGCAGGTTTCTGTGCGTTCTCCAGCCGGAGAAGCAGATTCAAAACGCCGCTTATTTGCTCCGAGGGGGGTTTCCACAAACTCCCCCCTCCATCGCCTTGTTAAGTAAAGATTGCAAGCAAAGGAAAAAAGTCACTCATTTTCCACTTTGAAGTCAAGAGTCTCAGCCAAGCCTCCGACTCCGACAGATCAGCCCTCTCCAAAACGCTAAATGTTCCGATCCTCCGGAGGAACCAAGCCCCCCCCCCCGCAGCATGTTCTCTTATTCCTGGGTCGAAGACAAGGACCCCCCCCGACCGCCGTCAGGACAGGGGAATCCCAGCAAGCCAACCGTACAGCAGGATTCCTTTAAAAGGAATTCCCTGCCCCTTTGGGGGCAGTAAAAGCAACAAAATGGCGGAAGAGTCAGAGACTCAACCGTCTCTTCCGGGAAACCGGAAGCTCCTCCCCAGAACAATAGTGTTAATGTAATGAAGATCACTATAGTTTGACTCTTAAGTAAATTGCCACAAGGTTGTAGCGCCTAATACCAATAAATCACTGCCTTTCCACTTAAGAAGCATTTGTTTTGTGCAACTGCAACAAACCTCCTGCGTAATCAGAGATGCATTTTTCTTATTGTGCCTATCAACACCACGGAAGCGACATAGCTTTAGGAGATGCACAAGAAAAGATTTTTTAAAAAAAATCAGTCAAACCTTTGAAGAAATGGTGCACTTTTTGTTAATGCTGAAATTTAATTCACAATTAAGCAGTCATAAATTGTTTAAAAAAGCAAGGTGTTTTATGTCTGTTTTGAATTAGAAATATAGATCAAAAGTGTTTAAATCCATGGACAAGATAACTGCTTAATTGTTTTATTCATTTAGTAGTACTTCATGACTTATATAATTATTTAGTTCTGGAAAGCCTACAGTAACCTAAGTTTTGCATAAGTTGGATATTCATCTGATAACATTTGTGTGGTCTCTTCAAAAGGCTTGTCAGATGATACTGGATGAATGAGTTATTGAAGGCTTTTTTCACCTCCAAAAAAGGGAAAAATGCCTTTTTCTTTATATCAGGAAGATTGCAAAACAGGGCAATGTGATTCTGATGTAAAGGAAATAAAAGAGCAATAGTTTATTCCTTACCATTTCTTAACATTCTGGACCTGATCTAGTTTGTTGATGTCCTTCCTAAAATTCAGTGCTTAGGGCTGGGTGCTATATTCTAATGGTTGTCTGACTTGTTTGTTTGTTTGTTTGTTTTGTCAAGTGTGTATAAGATAATAACTATATACACGGGAAAACACCCGAGGATGGCAATACCAGCATACCTACACCCGTGAAAATCTACGAAAGCTAATAGATATAAGTATATACAAGATTATGGATACAATAAATGGATACAAATAAATGAGGTTGTTAGGACAGGGACAGTAGGCACATTGGTGCGCTTATGCACGCCCCTTACAGACCTCTTAGGAATGGGGTGAAGAAACCACTGAGTCAGGTAACACATTCCAGGCATTGACCACTCTATTGCTGAAGTCATATTTTCTGCAATCAAGTTTGGAGTGGTTTACCTTAAGTTTGTATCTATTGTGTGCCCGTGTATTGTTGTGGTTGAAGCTGAAGTGGTCATTGACAGCTATGTAGTAGATAATTTTATGTACTGACCAAAGGCAGCGTAGCTCTAAGTTGTTAAAGCCCAACATTACAAGTCTGGTGGCATAAGGTATTCTATTGCAAGCAGAGGAGAGGAGGACTCTTCTCATGAAATACCTCTGGACTCGCTCAATTCTATTAATGTCCACTATGTACTAATGTTTTGACATGGGCCAGCACTTTCTTCCTTCGCTCAACATTCCAGCTTGCCAAGTTCCTCCTGAATCTGGATACTATCTTCTGAGGCTTTGCTGTTTCCCCCATCTGTGTCACCTGAAGATTTAATAATTATTTTTAAGTCATTGATCCACACAGAGCATAGACTGCAGCTCTTTAGTGCAGCACTTGATGCTGCCTCTCAGTTTCACCAAGCAAATGATGTAAGCCATGTTCATCTATTTGGCGATTATGTGACACAGAATGTTGAACCAGATGGGCCTGACTCTGTTCCAGGAGCATCCTTTTCATGTTCTTGTAAGCAGTGGACTTTCTCCCCATGTTTATTCAGTTAAACAGAAATACGCTAAAGAGAAGAACACAAAAAGATTTTCATATCTCCATGCAAATAATTACTTAAGCTGCATCGCAGTTATATAAACAGAAATGTTTGAACCTCTTGCTTTGTTTGACTCATGGGAGCCTTCTGCACCGTTACTATTATATGTCCTCTTTTCAACTCTTTACATAACATTCATCCCTCAAAGTTTTTAAAGCCTCAGTGGCTTATGCAATCAGTGAAAGTAAAAGGATTTTCAGCTTTGATATATTAAAGTCATAGAATCATTAAATTTTTGAATGCTGAAAAACCAAGCTGGGTGCTCCAGTGCCCTGTAAAATAACAGTTCAGGTACATAGTTGAGTAGAAATGATGCCTTTTATCAAAACAGATGAAACTACCTGACCTTCTAACCCAGAGGTGGAGAAATATGACCCTTTTATGACTTTTGGACTTCAACTCCCAGAATTCCTGAGCTAGCTATGAATGCTGCCTCAGGAATTCTGGGAGACGAAGTCCACAAGTCATAAAAGGACCATAGTTCCCCATCTGTGTTCTAGCCCAAAAGCTCAGGAGCAGAACCAGATATTTTAATGTCTCATTCTTCTTTCATATAACACTCTAAACTTTAATTGATTTTAATTAGAAGTCTTTGACAGGTTTTGAAAGACTCATCTGTAGGAGATGGCCAGGTTGATCCTGAGGATGGGATCAAATGCACCATCAGTTTGGAATCGCTATACCCTGCAAGAGACCTAAGTCCAGTCCTCCACTTCTTAAAGCCCGTTGATCCTCATCTGGTGACTGTTAGTAGAACAGATTCTTGTGAATAGATAACATCAGAGGTTCTGTTACCTTTTTGGTCGTTTAAAGAACATAGAAAAGGAGGAAAGCTTGGTTCACCCACGCTTATGTGTTCCTTATTTCTAATTTACAATTTCCCTTTACCTGGGGATTCCCAGTCTTAAAAAGTAGTTTTTCCCTGAATTGTTGATGTCAGATGCAGGAAAGCAGGAACTAGGACAGAGTTCAAAAGTACTACAAGTTTATATCATGCTATCCAGTGGTGGGATTCAAAAATCCAATTCAGCCAATTCTGACAGGTTCTGGAGAACCGATAGCAGAAATTTTGAGTAGTTCAGAGAACTGGCAAATAGGCTGCCCCTGCTGCCTCCCAGGCTCCCAGCTGATCTTCTTTTGTTGCCCTCAACAGGAGAACTGAGCTGGAAAGCAGGTTAGTGGGGTGGGGAGGGAATGGGGATTTTGCAGTATCGTTCCCCTGCCACACCCACAAAGTCAGAACCACAAAGCCACACCGTGCCATAAAGCCATGCCCACCAAACTGGTAGTAAAATTTTTTGAATCCCACCACTGGATAGCATGATATAAACTTGTAGTACTTTTGAACTCTGTCCTAGTTCCTGCTTTCCTGCATCTGACATCAACAATTCAGGGAAAAACTACTTTTTAAGACTGGGAATCCCCAGGTAAAGGGAAATTGTAAATTAGAAATAAGGAACACATAAGCGTGGGTGAACCAAGCTTTCCTCCTTTTCTATGTTCTTTAAACGACCAAAAAGGTAACAGAAAGGAGATGTTGGTTTAATATTTTGGATGCTGCGTTGCTCACACAATATGAAGTAGACAGAATTGGTACAGACTTTTGCAGAAGTAGTGAGATTTGGACAGATGACAGCCTTTGCTGTATTTTGACACATTTGCTTAATAAATCCCATTTTTAATTAGTTCCTTGGAGTCTAGGGTGTCTTTGAATGAAGTACACATATCAGTATTTTCTTGGGAAAAGGAAAAGTCTTTTCAGCTTTTTGTCATGGAATAAAATCATACTTTACCTCCCGCAGAGACTGTAACCTAAGAACTGGAGCTCTAAGTCAACAAGATTCAGGGGATAGTGCTGATGTTAAACCCCGAAGGTTAGAAACTGAAAATATAATACCAACAATGTGACGATGTCTATTGAGGCTGAAGCTGGATCCCTTTTTTTCATCTACAAAAGATTCAATGAACAATTCTTAGATTAAAAATGAGTAAAGAATGAGCTGCCCAGGGGTGAAATCCAGCAGGTTCTGACAGGTTCTGGACAACCGGTAGCGGAAATTTTGAGTAGTTTGGAGAACCGGCAAATGCCACCTCTGGCTGGCCCCAGAGTGGGGTGGTAATGGAGATTTTGCAGTATCCTTCCCCTGCCATGCCCACCAAACCACGCCCACCAAACCATGCTCACAGAAACCAGTAATAGAAAAAATTGAATTTCATCACTGGAGCTGCCCCACATTTTGAAGCTATTGCCTATATTTTGTATTATATTTCCTACACCTGTTGTAAAGAATTATATGATGCCGTGTTCAGTGGTTCTGAATATAGTGCATAAATTGATTACTAGGAATATTTGTATCTGATGCAGCATAAGGAAGAGATGACAATGTTAACCGTGCAACCATTCTAGGATCAAAGATTTGACTCAAAACATTGAATGAAATCAGGGTTGGGTTGGTATTCATTTACTTTCCCTACTGGTTCGCAAATATGAGTGCACCAGAAGTGGTATTCTGCTGATTTGCCCTGGCTTGGGCAAACCGGTAGCACCGGTGATGGGAGGCTTCCTCCACCCACCCAGATATCAGCACAGACACTCTGTGCATGTTCTCCCAGTTCAAACCAGTAGCGAAGATAGGAGGATACCATTACTGGCGTGCATGCTCACATACACACTCAATTAAATTAGTTTGACACATTTTTAACTTTGCCACACAAACTGTTTTTCTGATTCAATTTTTCATAGTTATATGCAGCTTTTTGCCATGAGCAAAAGTTTTGCAAGATTCCCATTTTCAAACTGTACCCCTTCATTGGTTCAATTTTTCCTTTCTTTCTGGTATTCACCATATATTTAAACAAAATTCCATTTTTTTAATCCTCACTGAATCTTCTTACAGTATGTATGAAGAAAGCAATCACATTCATTAAATTTTCCATATAGCTTCAAGTCTCCATGTATGAAGGTGGAATATTTTTTTACCAATCTGTTTCCACTATTCATATCTTTGTTTTATTCAGGTTATAATAATAATAATAATAATAAATTTTATTTGTAGCCCGCTCTCTCTCCCCAGAGGGACTCGAGGCGGGGCACAGGAAAATTAAAAAAGGATGTTGTCAAGATGGTATAAAAAAAAATGGAGACAGTGAATCTCCTTGAAAAATTCCTCTCTTGATCTTTGTATTTCCAATTTTATTGCTATTTACCCACAAGTTTGCTTTCCATTTCCCATAGTTTCTTTTTTCATAATTCTGATGGTTTTCACTAATGCCAAATACTTCAAAACATTTCCATTATCCAGCTGAGTGGGAGAGAATCAAATTTTAATAAACAATCTAAACCATTTGCAGATTGATTTTTCTTTGCTTGGAGCTCTTTCTTTTTTACTCTTAATTGAACAAAGAGCAATTGAGCTTTTGTTTCTTATGTAATTCAGCAGGTACCTTTTTATTCAGGTGGATTCAATACTTTTCGCATATATAACTCAAAATCACAGTTGCTAATGTAACAGTGACATTAATTAAACACTGCATATTACAATTATAATTATTACCACAGTCAATCATTGTATGAAGGCCAATTCAATAAAGGTTAGAGACTATAATCCATTATACTGATCCAGTGCATATTGGTAGACAATGTTCTGACTTCTCAGCCTACAGCCCACAGCATCCAGCTGCATTTGTGCCTAAGGGAGGATTATAATCTGGACTTTCAAACTACAATAAATACAATGATGAAAGCATTTATTTCCATGATCTTAAGTGTTACATTTATTTGGTGACCTTTGGAGATACTTTGCAAAGTATCTGTGTTTCCCCAAAAATAAGACCTTGTCTTATATTTTTTCCACCAAAAAAGGCACCTGGTCTTATTTTCAGGGGGGATGTCATCCATTGACTCACCTCATTTGCGTGCATCGCCCCTAGCTTCCTTTTCACTGTCAGAGGCCTTCGGGAACTTCTTCTGCAGCTGGCAAGGCTTTCCTGAAGGCCTCTACAGCCGATAACAGAGCTCCAGATTGATGCACATGCATGCGCAAGGTCCCGTGACATTCACAGCAACACTTGCATGAGTGGTGCCACAAGCGCCCATCAGTCTTGCTTGAGTGGGAATGCAAATTCTCACAACAAGGCTTGCATGCGCAGGGCCATGACCATGTGTCGACGCTCACTTGAGTGGGGCCACAAGCGCCTGTAATGATGCTCATGAGAGTAGGGATGCAACCAACCATGACGCTTGTGGTGATGCTCACATGAGTGGGACCTTGTGTGCATGCAGACACCCATGCCAGCTGGCCATTCATGTGACCTAGTGGCAATTAGGCCATGGCCTAGTAGTGGGCTGTGGCAAACATGTTGGGGACCCCTGTTATAGATAATTTGTCTAAGTGAAAATGTTAGAGACTAAGTCCAGTGTCCCTGACTACCCTGCCTTATTTTCAGAGCTGTAGACCTTGACTTTTCTCACCAAATTTTCTTGGGCCACATCCTCTTCCAAATGACTTAGCCCACACCTTTTCCTATGTCTATAATTTGTTGATCATCTGCCTTCCCAACCTCAAAGAGAGAAACTTTTAGGTTTCTTTGAGTCACCAAGCTCCTTTTGAGAAAGGAAGAATGGAGACAATCACAGCTGCTTGGGAAACATGCCTGCGATCCGAGATTTCTCTGAGAAAGCACAGCCGGTTCTACCGGTGATGAGGCCACAGATCAATGCCACATCTCTGTATCCTATGATACTGAGTACTTGTAAAGGATTGGAAACTGAAGCAAATTCAATCTTGGCTTATCCTCTGCTTAGAATTTATTTATTTATTTTTTTGCAAAAGTACTTTTTGTTTTATTTCAGGAATGATGGGCCTCAGTAGATATGGGATTTCTTTATTCCCTCCTACAGGTAAGACAACATGATACTTTGCTCTCAGACTTCTGACCTTCATAGTTGTTCCAGCTATTGTTTTTCACTGCGAAAAGCAAATACAGGGAGGAAGGAATGAGTGCTGCCAACCTCTATATCTTTGCACTTGTCTAACTGGAGGATGGTTCATTGGCGCTCCAAAAGTGCTGCAGGAGAGGAGCTGGGTGAAAATGTCCTTAGTCCTCAGGTTCTTTAAAGGTTGGGTTATATAGTGCTTGGACCGTGGTGGGGAACCTATGGCATGCGTGCCACAGAGCCTTCTCTGCAGGACACAGAGCCTTCTCTGCAGGCATACATGCCCTCGCCCCAGCCCAGTTCCATCGCGCATGTGCACCCGCCTCCTGCCAGCTGGCTTATTTTCAGGTCTCTGCTGTGCATGCACAGGAGGAGGGGCACATGCAGCAGATGCATGTGGGGTGGGCAGGGGGCATTGTACATGCTTCAGGGACTCTAGGCCATATTAAGAATCGCCCAGGACAATGCAGGGGGTTTATCTTTAGCAGGAATTCGATGTGAAGGTTTATCAGTCTGCGGGAGATGTGCATGCATGTTTGAGGGGGGGGGGGTTCGCACACACATCCATGGCGGGTTATGGGAGAGCATGGGGTGTGTGGCATGCCCCTTGATGGCCCTTTGGTCCCAGGAGACTACAGGGAGGTCTACTAGGCCCAAAAGGAGGTGCAGCAGGGTCACACATGCATGTGTAGGAGGTAGGAGGGCACATGGGGGGTTGTGCATGTATGTGTGGATGGGCAGGGTGCGAGGGTATGTATCACGCATGCATTGCATTATGGGTGCTTTTGGCACATGACGACAAAAAAGATTAGCCCTCACTGTGCTAGGAAATTGATACTGGTTTGGGTTGCCCGTTACAAAGCTCAGGTAAAGAACAAAACCTTAATGCATTCCTCTTCAGTGAGACATTAATTGTGACCTAGCCAGATTACAGTGTTTTCTCCCTTTCAATAACTTTCAAATTTGCTTCTTCCCTTGCACTTTTCTATCCCACTTTTAAAAAGCACTTGCTCATTGTGAAACCTCTTAGATGGATGATTTGTTAAAGGGAGCTCTATTTTCCACTTGAGAGCTTTGAAATATCTTGTGTCAAAGGCATTTTCTGAGTCTTTGGCATTGACTCCGTGTACCTGCCAAGATGCCATTGTGTTTCATTTTCTTTTCTAATGTTTAACGCCACCGAATCAATGGTATGAAAGACCCCCAAACAGACTACCAGTTTTTACATGATCCATGTAGATCCTTGTGAATCTGTGATGTGTGCTTGCTTTGAATTGAAAAGAGACAAACATTCAGAATCTGTCATTAGTAAGCAATGGAGAGGTGGTATGCTGCTGGTTCGCACAGGTTTGCGTGAGCCAGTAGTGGCGGTGGTACGAGGCTCCACCTACTCACCCTGACGTCATCAAGAACCTTTGCCGCATGCACTCCCACTACTGAACTCGTAGTGAAGAAAATAGAATGCCATCTCTGAAGCAATGCTCTTATAACATGGGGCATAATCCAAACTCTGGTATTTCCTGCCCTGACTCAGCTTTTTTTATGATCTGTAAAGACTAAAACAGAAGAAGCACTACATGACTATAGGAAATGATACAGAAATATATCTCATATACAGTTCATGCTTTCAGATTAAATCATTTCTGTAAACTGACATTCATCTTCAGTTAGCATAGTATCACTGCATAGTATCAGTGGTGGGTTGCTGCGGGTATGGCACGGTATAGCCATACCGATAAGGGCCGGGAGCAGCGGAGAACGTACCAGTATGGTGGCTCATTTGGCCCACCTGCCCACGATCTATAGCTGTTTTTATGTAAAATGGCAAAGTGTGCATGGACTCACAGCGTGCGGTACCTTCGTGAGCCCCAAAAAGCAGCTGGTTGTTGCAGGGGTAGTGGATTGTGTGTGCATGCGCAGCGCGCTTCAGGCACTTGCACAAACAGACCGCGATCAGCGTACCGGTAGCGACGGTAAGAGCAACCCACCACTGCATTAACAAAAATGATTCTAGTCACTTAAGAATTTCACTAATTTGGCTTAAAAAAGAAGCAAAACAGGCTCAAGAGAACAGAGTGAATAGCCAAAATGCTACTGTTGGTTTCCAAATGAAATCCTAAATCACCCAGATTAGGATAGCTTGAACTTAACCATGCAACTAGGGATCCAGTGGCTCAATGGCTAAGATGCTGAGCTTGTCGATCAAATGTCAGCAGTTCAGCAGTTCGAATCCCTAGTGCCGTGTAATGGTGTGAGCTCCCATTCCTTGTCCCAGCTTCTACCAACCTAGCAGTTCAAAAATATGTAAAAAAAGGCAAGTAGAAAAGTAGGGACCGCCTTTGATGGGAAGGTAACAGTGTTCCATGTGCCTTCAGCATTTAGTCATGCCAGCCACATGACCATGGAGACATCTTCAGACAGCACTGACTCTTTGGCTTTGAAACAGAGATGAGTACCACCCCTTAGAATTTGGAACAACTAGCACATATGTGCAAGGGGAACCATTACCTTTAACTTTAACCATGTAACTAGCAATATAGTGCACACCATGAAAAGTTCCAAGAAGAATCTCAGCAAATCTGGGTTCACGCTCTAATTACATAATTCTCACAATCATCATCTTCTTTTAAAAACCCCATAATCCCTTGTAGGGTGGATTCTTGGGCAACTGAATGGAGCTGAGTGTTTACTGGCCAGATGCCTACCTGTCGCCAATGCCGAGATTGTTTCAGCAGATATAGTCTCATTGCGCCCAGAGAGAAACAAATATCTGCCTCTACCTAGGATTGAACTCACAGCCTCCTGATTGTGAGTCAAGAGCTCCACCTCTAGGCCACTGCACCTCTCTACATAACACTCACAATGCAGGCTATTAATTCTATCTTTTTAGGTGGTGATATCTATTACTATATTTTTGTTCGATACTCAAAGGATTTATTAAGTCATTGGTTTGGCCCTCCTTGTTGCAATCTCTCGGAATCATTATACCAATATTTCCTATCACTTAAAACCTCTTTTCCTCATGAATGCTTATTGCAGGGGTCTCCAACCTTTGCAACTTTACGTCTGAAGGACTTCATCTCTAAGACTTGTCCAGCCAGCTTTGCTGGCTGGATAAGTCTGGGAGCTGAAGTCCTTCAGACGTAAAGTTGCAAAGGTTGGAGACCCCTGGCTTATTGGATATTTGTTCTTTTAGATTTATATAAGGGGTCCTTGGTGTTCTTTGACCTTGCTTGTTTTCTTGCAGGCATTACATTACCTAAACTAGGTAACATCATCAGTGCTAGTAAGGAGTGCCATTTGCTGTCAGTTTGTATTTTGCTGGCTTATCTGCAGGTGTTGGTGGAGATGGTCTTAGAGATTCTTTGGTTAGGCTGTTTACTGTTGGCTCTTGATTAGTTGATTAGTTGATTAGTTGGCTCTTGATCAAGTTTCTTGATTAGGTGATTATTTATTTGATTGTTGGTCTGAAGTTAACCAAAGAGCTGCTGATTCAGTTCTACACACAGGAATTCTTGAGTCTGTCATCTGCACTTCCACAACTGTCTGGTTTGGCTCTGCAACCAAACAAGACAGACACAGAGGTCAGAGGATAAGTAGAACTGCAGAAAAAACAATTGCTATCAATCTGCCTTCCATTGAGGACCAGTGTACTGCACGAGTCAAAAAGAGGGCTGTGAAAATAACTACAGATTCCCCACATCCTGGACATACATTGTTTCAACTTCTACCCTCAAAATGATGCTGCACACCAGGGCACTGCACACCAGAACAACTAGACACAAGGACAGTTTTTTCTGAATACCATCACTCTGCTTCCCACAACACTGTCAATAGTTTACCAAGAATGGTAACCGCCCTGAGTCCCTCCGGGGAGATAGGTTGCGGTTTATAAATCTAAATTTTTAAAAAATGTATTACTGTTCTTCTTCTCTTCCTTCCTATCTATCTTTCCCCACTTATGACTATAACCATGTTGATTGTATCTTTCCATTTATATTGATTTTATTGTTTCCTAGTATAATTTGATAGCTTATTAGTAACCTTGACTATCACTAAGTGTTGTATCTTTTTATTCTATTTATTGATTTTATTGTTTCCTAGTATAATTTGATAGCTTATTAGTAACCTTGACTAAATGTATGAATGTATTTTTATTCTCCTTATGTACACTTAGAACATATGCACCAAAGGCAAATTTCTTGGGTGTCCAATCTCACTTGGCCAATAAAGGATAAAGAATTCTAGAGTTAATCTATGCTGATCTGGGTGCTGATTGCTGGTGGAAAGATGTTTAGGTTTCTTTATTCCATTTTGGGCTTGTCAACTGCCTCTTTTGCATGGTTTATACAGTAGATGTTGATATTTTTCTTTTCCAACAAGCCGGGCTGGCATAAAAATGATTTTTAAATTACAAATTTTTATTAATTTTAATCAGGGTTGGTTGGGTTTTTTTTCATTTTTAGGCCAAATTGTTTAATATCTCTTTTATAAACTTTTTAAACTTTTATATATTTGTTTTACTCTGGCTGTACACTGCCCTGAGTCCTCTGGGAGTAGGGCGGTATAAAAAACCAATAAAACCTAAACCTAATGCCTATTTGTCTATTGATGGCTAATTTGTCAGAATGCCAAGCTTCTAGGAATTCCTTGGCATTTTTGGACTTGGCCTAGTAGATTTATATAAAATCTAACTCTCTTCCATATTCTCTCCCAATATGGAGCAAAAAGCCTACACCTTCTCCAAAGCACTGAAGGATAACCTTGAAGGCTAAAGCTTTGGTGTTGGCAGATGGATAGATGGATTCACACTGACAGATTGAACAAATAAATTTGTAGTCTGTATGAACCCTATTTTTTTTTAAATGTGCAACCTCGAGAGCCACTGAAGATAAGATGACAAATCTTCAAAACTCAATAGCACAATTTTCCACCATTTTCTGATTGACAATAAAACTAAAATATATTTGGACCAATGCAGGATCTGAAACAACCAAAAATAAAAATAAAAAGATCAGAACCGTTGCCCAACTTCCTTTATTGTTCCTGATTGCCAAAAGCACATTTCTTAGAAAATGCCTAGTTGTTGACTCCAAAGAAGCAATCTTACCAAGGAGGTTTGACCATTTGACCTCTCCATAGGAAAATATTCCTGCCACACTCTTGGCTACATAAATTATGGATCGAAGGCAAATATTTTATAGATGCTTTGCACTCATGGGAGGATGAGAGGAAGTACTTGAACCCTTTTGTTTTGCTAGATCTATCAATGTGAGTACAATGAAGACATGCTACGAGTTTTCATTGCACTGCACATCAGAACAACTAGACAGAAGGACAGTTCCCCTCCCATGCTAAACTCTGCTAAACAACTAATTCCCACAACACTGTCAAACTATCTAAAAAGGCAATATTACCATCATTGTTCTCATCTTCCCTATTACCTATCTTCTTATGACTGTAACTTTGTTGTATCTTACGATTTACATTGTTTACTTAGTATCCTAGTATGATTTTTGTTGATTGCTTATTTAGTATCCATGAGTTTCACTAAGTGTTGAATCTAATGTTTTATGATGAATGTATTTTACAATGACTATGTTAATGATCTATCACTATAGTTGTATGTACTGTACATTGAGATCTTACGCACTGGAAACAAATTCCTTGTGTGTCTAATCCCACTTGGCCAATAAAGAATTCTATTCTATTCTTATTTTATTTTATTTATTTAGTTGGTTAGTTTGTCAAACATGTACAAGTTAACAGGTATAAGTATAAACCTGGATATGAACAAAGGAAATGTATACAAATAAATGGGGACAGTAGGACAGGGACGGTAGGCACATTGGTGCTCTTAGGCATGCCCCCTTTACGGACCTCTTAGGAATGGGCGTATTAGTCAGTTTAAGGTTGAAGCTGTGAGGGTTAGATGATGTAACAATGGAGAGCATCCCAGGCGTTGACCACTTTGTTGCTGAAGTCGTATTTTCTGCAATCGAGTTTGGAGCGATTTGGAGCTAGTCTAGTCTAGTCTATTACTGTATATCTTCATCCCCCACTATTTGACTGAAACCTATTGCAGATTAAACTGGAGATGAAGAGGGACTCACTTGTCATTGTTTCTACTTGAAACATCTCTGTTTCTGGTACGCTAATCTATTCTGTACAAAGGTTCCACTAGAACCAAATCGTGCACCCTTTTAATAAAGAAACAGTTTCTATTGTTTCATTATTCAGGGAGCAAAAATGAACACCACTGTTGGACTTCTTCGGTCCCCTGCTGCAATTTAGATTGACTTTCATCCAAGGATTGAACTTGACAGCAATTTCAAAGACCACCATGGTAAAAACAGAATGAAGTCATTCACCAACATCTCACAAAGGCCAATTGTCACCCTATAGTAGGTGAGGGTTGGGGTGGGTGGGGTGGGGTGGGATACTTATAAGAAAGTTTTAGGTCATGTGAGGAACTCACCAGCATACTTAGACTTTCCAGGTACCTGTAGAATTGTGATTGTATCATGTTTAAAAGTGATCAAAAAGATGAGAGGATATTTTGTGTTGTGTTTAACATGTTGAGCCAATTGGCTATGTTTGCGCAATAAACGAACTGCCATGGCTTATTTTGTGATACTAGAAGTGACCTTCAAAGCCATTAGAATATTCTTTTATGGAAAAATTTAGAGGTGGGTTAAATCAAATGTTCATTAAACAGGTATCTTCTAAAATGGTGGCTCCAGTTTTTATGGCAACATTTACAATGTGTGAAAAGGTTCCAAGCTTAAGAAAGGCATACTGGTTGTACAAAGCAAAACAAAAAAAATAAAAATATATCTGGTCAGAAGGTCCATCCCAGACAGCTAAATTGGAGCATCATGCACCAGGGTTAATTTCCCTCCAATTAAATGTCACCCATGGGTCATAATGAGGTGAGATAAGTTGCCTTAATTGACAAGTGACTGAACTTTAGGGTATGTGGGAGAAAAGGTTATGGGAAAGCAGCTTGGTTTCTTTATAAAATGGCCAGACAAAGAGACATAACTATGCATAAAAAAAGGATGGGGTGAGAAAGCAATAAGATATTTCCCCTTTCTCTGTGGGTTTATGACACAAGAATTGTTATTACTCCAGGAACTGCTGTAGCCCAGGGGATAGGGAAATAATAGAGTTATAATTTTGATCAAGGAAATGCAGAGGTGGTCTTCAGCAGGTTCTGACCAGTTCTGGAGAACCAGTAGCAGAAATTTTAAGTAGTTCAGAGAACCAGTAAATACCACCTCCTACTGGCCCCACCCCCATCTATTTTCTGACTCCCAAGCCCCAGATGATCAGGAAGAAATGGGGATTTTGCAGTAACCTTCCCCTGGAGTGGGGTGGGAATGGAGATTTCAAAGTAGTCTTCCCCTGCCATGCCCACCAAGCCACGCCATGCCCACCAAGCCACGCCATGCCCACCAAGCCACGCCCACAGAACCTGTAGTAATTTTTTTTGAATACCACCACTGAGTAAATGGTGTTTGATTGGGTGTTGGTCTTTATTGTAGTTCTCAAAGATCATTGGCTTTAAAAATGTTGATGAGACTGGGAGTGGAAACAGTGTTGTGTTGAAATATCTTAACTCTTTTTTATGCTCCCCTTGGGTTTTTCACTCCCCTCTTTTTCCAGGCCTTTTTACAAATTAGTTTCATGTTTCACCACTAAAAAAAATAATCTTGTTTGCAGTATTTTTTTTTAAAATCTAGCATTGTTAGCCTCTTTCTGTTTATGAGAACTCTACAGGGCCTTCCTTACGCATACGCATGTCTGCTCAGAAATAAAAGCTGGCGAGCTCTATAAAGATTTCTCCCAGGAAAGGATTGGAGCTTTAATTAGTATTAATGCAACCTTAGATCATATAATTGGATTCATCATTGATGCAGGAAACAAAGAAGCCATGACTTCTAGCTACTTTCCTTTCAGTAATTTTCTCCATTAATCTCTTAAAATTGCTACGGAAATGGGAGGATTCTACCAAGTTGCACAACAGATAGCAAAAGGGGTGAAGCTACTATGAGAAAGAGAAGGTAGTTATCTTGTCTCCATTTCATAGTAGAGATACTGAGATACGGCACTGGGTTCACATGCCATGCTACTCTAAGTTGTGGTTGGTTATTTGGACTTCTTGTGTAGTACAAACATAGCCTTGATGGTTCAATGAGGTGTGCAATCCTGGTTTTATAACATGAACCCTACAGGGTGGTGTGCAGTATCCAGGTAAATAGGATAGTTTAGTAAGCCATACGTATGTAGGCCAGGTGCTATGGAAACACAGCTGCAGTACCGTTTTTATTGTAATTCTTTCATTACCATGTGGATGTGTTTCATGGGGGTTAATGTGCTCTGTGTCAAAATACTAATGTGAAGGAGTGTCTGCTGTAGCCTAGAGGTGGACTCTCGCCTCCCAATCAGGAGGTTGTGAGTTCAATCCTAGGCAGATGTAGGGTCTCCTGCTTGGGCAAGGGGTTGGACTAGATGACCTGCATGGTCCCTTCCAACTCTGTTAATCTGTATTAATAAGGCATGCAGAAAATGTATTAATGCCAAATTATAATCAAACTGTCAATACTTTTGGTAGGATTGTTATTTAAAAGGACTATATATATTTTATAGACCGAAAATACAATTGTACAATTTAAAGATGTACACATATGAGTAGAATGAATAGATTATGCAGGCCATTCAATAAATTGGCTGTGAATTATAGGAGTTGTAGTCCATCAGATTTGGAAGTTGAGGAACTTGGTATTAGTTTGCTTTCCAAAATTATTATTCAGTTGATTTGTCCTCAAACCTTGGGTTCTCTGGCATTTCCTGGAAAAGTACTTAGAAAGAGTCACTAATAGAACCGAGCAAAAACATTGCTAACTGAAAAATCTAAAGTACCTCTTCACATAAAAGATGTTCTACTGAGATTTCTATCCACAATGGGTTTTTTTTTGTTTGTTTGTCATGAATAATCTGTACCAGGTATAGAATCCAACAAGCAAAATATGTCCTGAAATAAGATTTTCACACCTGAAGCAAGTGTTGATAGAATGGTTGCCAAAGAGACCTCAGAAAAATGTTATGGTTCTTTGCATGCATTGGACTCCAGGGAACAGTCAGAAGAATATCAATTTTTTTCTCCAAAAGAAGTAGCCCATGGTGAATTCAAGTAAATTAGATTGTTCATTATATTTTGACCATTCTGGAGAATTATACAGAAAAAATTGCATGGAATGTGCTCCATTTGTCCAGAAGACAAGTTCAGCATCTAATAACTCATTCATACATGCCATCACTTCTCAGTTACTTTTAACTTGAACAAGAGGAACTCCAAAAGATTTGGCTTCATGGTGAATTTCGGAATGCATGGGAAATTACATGTTGATGAAAATATGGATGTAGAGCCATGGTAGTTCAGTGGTTAGAATGCAGTATTACAGGCTAATTACCCCCCATAGCCTGGAGTTTGATCCTGACCCGCTCAAGGTTAACTCAACCTTTGATCTTTCTACACACTCAGTAGCAACAGTTCTTAGACTTTACAGTACTCTGTAAGTGGTTTACAGAATCAGCATATTGCTCCCCCTCCAAAAAAATCTGAGTCCTCATTTTACCAACCTTAGAAAGATGAAAGGTTAAGTGAATGTTCCTTTAGTGAGAGAATTGCTTGTTCTTTCACATGATCATTGCTTTCTGATTTTTGATCAAAGACATTTGAAGTGATTTGGTTGGTTAATTTGTTTGATTTCCGCTAGAGCCGACCAGTAGGAAGAAATTCTCAGGTGTAGTAATAGCAATAGCACTTAGACTTATATACCACTTCACAGTGCTTTATAGTGCTTAGCCCTCTCTAAGTGGTTTACAGTGTCAGCTTAACCCAACAATCTGGGTCCTCATCAGTAGTGGGTTCCGGATCCCTTTGCAACTGGTACACTGTAACGGGGCCGGGTGTCCACCATGTGACACGTGTGCTGCGCACGCATGCACACCCACTGCCCACGATGCTCCAGCTTCTTGGCGGAGCAATGCACAGGCGCCATACGCTGCGTGCATATGCGCAAATGGCCAGGTTGGGTCAAATACAGCTGAGGAATGCAGGTGGGCGGTGGGCCCTCCGAAGCATGGTACTGGGGCGTACTGCTCGCAGCCCATCACTGGTCCTCATTTTACCCACTTGGGGAGGATGGAAGGCTAAGTCAACCTTGAGCCAATGAAATTTGAACTGCTGAACTGCAGCTAGCAATCAGCTGAAGTAGCCTGCAGTACTGCACTCTAACCACTGCGCCACCTCAGCTCTTACAATTCAGAAACTCCCCAGATATTGAAATAGGTGGTAATATTCAAGTAAGGATTTGCTTATGATAGTTACCTACTGTAGTTACAATTTCACAACACCCCAGTATCTGCTTTGTAACCTTTGTATTTATTTAAAAAAAACACTTAAAAATTGTTTTCTGCAGCTCAGTATTCCTGCTGAAAAATATTCAGCAATTCCACTTCACCTTTCTCACCTTCTTCTATCTGTACAAAACCTACTGAGGTTGATTTTATTATCACTATGTTATTCAGAAATGCAGAATAGCCTATAGCATCAAACTCTTCTTCCATAGCCAGCTTTTCAATACAAGGCAAAGGAACTCTGTCCCCCCCACCCCTATAATAAGTCATTAATTTACTACTGTTTGTAATTTGGGTAGGAGGTGATACTGGCATTAAAAAGGACTAACTTAAATAGACCTGGCCAGAGTCAATTTACATTGGCCTGGTACATGCAAGATATGAGCTTAAGGTTCAGTCTTGATATGTGCCCAGCTCTTAGTTGATTAGCTGTGTTCATGCAGGGTACCCAGCCACAAATTAATTTGAAGACAATCTCTGACTTTATCTTGTAATTCAGTGTGTCTTGTAAATGTAGAAAATTGGGTTAAGTAAACCAAGGATCAGTTAACTGAGTGTTGATTGAACACAATCAATTGTGTAAATTATTTGTGAAAGGAGTTAAAAATATATCCTTTTCTGGCTTCCACAGAAAATGGGAAGAAAAACTTAACGTACAAAAGAATAAGGAGGAATACTTAAAACTAAAATTTTTTTTTAATCAAATGCATCATGGATTAATCATATATTTCATGCCAACTATTGAGAATGTCTAACCATAATGAGAGGAAATAGTTCAATCTTATGAAAACTTTTTTATTTAAAAAGACGCAATCTTGCTGGTTATAAAACAGCAAAAGGATAGAAAGGTGATACCTCCAAAAGAACTCTCCATGATTTTGAGGTTTAGAAGTTGAGTAAAAGCTCTTGACCTTAATGAACTTATCATCCAGGAGAAGAAAGAAAATGAAAGTGAGAAAATAGAATTGAGCAGAGAATAGCCTCTCCATGCATGCTCCTGAAGTCCAGTGCAGTTATAGTCTAACATTAACAAAATAATAACACGGCTTTCAATGACATATTCGTAACAGGTGGTATGCATTATTTCAATCCAAGACTTAACATTTATCTAGTGGCTTGAGGGATAAATATACCCAGCATACAATCTTTATATACTGTTGTTGTGCTCTAGTCCCAACTAATGGCCAGAGAGACAAAACAACAATTTATATTATTTTGAAGCTGACCCAACCCCTTTACCCATCATCCCACACTCTCAAACAAGTGCACGCTGGGAAGCCAGACTCCATTTCCTTTAGCATTTGGAGAAGGCAGAAGCACATGGTCATCCAAGGACAAACCCACATCCCACACAGAGCATCACGGGTGAGATTATAATTGCTTGTATTTATTCATTGCTATGTTCAGCAGTAACTCAATACTGCCTAGCTTGTATTTGGTTCTCCTTGTATGTATCCCTATTTTCCCCAGTTTCACCATATCCTGTTCTTTCAACAAAGCAGTCAGATCTACGTACATGATCTGTTTTATTGGAGGATAGGTAGGTTTAGCTGCATGTCGAGCTGCACATAGATTAATGTGTAGTGGAGACAGAACAGTGGGAGAAATGAAACATGAAAGGCAGCTGGTGGATAACTCTACCATTTACCAAACAAACAGTTTGACTCGTTGTTCACAAGCGTATCTATACTAAGAAACCAAACTATTACATTTGGTGTGTTAGATCTTTATTACACTTTGATGGCTTTCACAGACCAATTCAACAACACAATGATAGACAGCTTGAGGAATGAGCAAATTAATGTCACAAATGAGGAGACTCAGTTGATCATGACTACTCTTATGATTGTTTATAAGCACAAATCCTGTTATGTAACAGTCTTTTATTTGTGAAAGAGATAAATCTTTGAAAATTATTTGAAGCCAAAATAACTTTACCTACACTCTGGTGAAGCTTAAAGGATAATGATCTAGACTTGCACTAAATACATTGCATCTTGAAAGATAATGAAATGGATTTGTGTCTGAGTAGCAAATTACTTTGTAGTCATATCCTTACAGTTTGAACCTCCAATGTTCAGTGCACAGAGGATGTTGATAAGCAGATTAGTTACAAATGGAGTCAAAAGGCTTGCGATCAACCAATTAGGACTCTAAAGTAAGAGCCATACAGCTACAAGGGAATGTGAGAACATGCTCAGAGTTGAGACTACATTTCTTCCATAGATGCAGCAATTTTTCTGTTGTGCACAGTAGTATAGACTTCACCTTAGTCTACACATAGACCCACAGGAATTCAGCTTGCTTTCCCTGTTCGATATACAACACAGTAACATTGATATTAAGAGTATACTGTAGTTCTTTGTAGAGAGTAAGGAAGATGACCTCAATGCAGGGGTGAAATGCTACCAGTTCCGACAAGTTCCTAGGAATGGGTAGTAAAAATCCTCGGGTCAACTGGTTTTTTCCCAATGATCAGCTGTGACACGTAATTTATATTAGCTAGAAAGCAGGATTTCCTGCTTTCTAGCTAATCTAAATCGTGTGGCATAGCGGATTCCCCACCTGACTGTCCTGTTTACCTTTGCAGGCCTACTCGGTGGTAGGTTCCACCCACCTGCCCGGACATCATTACATCCATTTTTGAAGCTCTGTACATGCGCAGAAAATCCTGCATAAGCATGGAGGTGGCGCGTGTGAACAAAAAGCACACACGCTCACATTTGCAAACTGCTAGCAAAGGTAAGAAGATTTCACCCCTGCCTTATATGTGTATAAATCATTATGTAGGCCAAGGGTGTCAAACTCGATTGCGCCACGTGGCATGTCAGTTTTTGCTGTTTCGGAGCCAGGGTGGGTGTGGCCTGTCTGTGACGCATCTGGCCCATGGGTCGCCAGTTTGACACCCCTGATATAGGCAAAAGGGGAAGGAATGTTTTTTAAAGCCCAGCACAATATTCAGAAGTGGCTTAGGCAAATGCCTCCCTACTTTTCTGAAATATAAGGAGGAAATACAGCCCAATCAAACTTTCAATATTTTACTGTCATAGTCACCTTCAATAAAAATAGCTTTAGACTTCATATGGAGTTGATGTCTTCTCTATCCAATGGGGCTGGCATACTTCAAAAGAAGCATAGCTGGATATCCATAAATTATTTTTTTTAAATATCTTTGAGAAGCTGAGATTCAAGGTTGAGGAACAAACCAGCTATAGTTATTTCTCAATAACTCCAGACTGTGAATTTCAGTGGAAGTACTTAATACACAGATTTCTTAATGTTTGTATCCTGTGAGATGAGACGAAACCTTCTGACCAGAACTCCCAAGCAATGATCTTTTAATACAAGTTAAATTCCCACTTGTCCCAATTAAGCACTGCCATGCAGATACACAGCAAGAGACAGTAATGCTCACATTCAACTTGAAGATGTCATCATAAAAGATTCTTTCTAATCCAGTGAATACTTCCCAAATTATGTTCTAGACATTTTCAGTAGCTGATGAGATGTCGAAATAATCCCAGCAGTGAAGACTCTGTAGAAAATGCATTTATATATCAGGAATACATGTGGCGTTGCATCTCGAGGTAACTAGTGAGAAAATCAAATCTACTGAAGAATTTGGAATTGTTTATATGCTATGGTTTTCCCAGTTGCAACGTATGGCTGTGAAAGTTGGACTATAAGAAAGGCTGAGCACCGAAGAACGGAGGCCTTTGAACGATGGTGCTGGAGAAGACGCCTGTGAGACCCTAGGACTGCAAGGCGATCAAACTGGTCAGTCCTAGAGGAGATCAACCCTGACTGTTCTTAGAAGGCCAGATCCTGAAGATGAAATTCAAATACTTTGGCCACCAAATTAGAAGGAAGGACTTACTGGAGAAGAGCCTAATGCTGGGAATGATTGAGGGCAAAAGAAGAACAGGACGACAGAGAATGAGGTGGCTGGATGGAGTCACTGAAGTAGTAGGCATGAGGTTAAATGGACTCCAGGGGATGGTAGAGGACAGGAAGGCCTGGAGGAACATTATCCATGGGGTCATGCTGGGTTGGACATAACTTTGCAACTAACAACAAAATATTAGAAACTGTATCTTCCAGTAAGGAGTACCGTAATGTGTTTTTCATACTTGGTAACTTTGCCAGGAATTGTCATACCCTCAGAAATCCATTTTTTTACTTTGTTGTTTAGATTTCAGTGATATGCATGGAGTTTGTCCAGCCACTCTCTTAATTATATCAAGTTCCTTCAAACAACATCATCTTTCTTTATTCTTCCACTTGTTGTTGGAAATGAAATGGATTTATATTTGTTTTGTTTTTTAAAATCAGAACTGTGTTTATGAAAACTGATGTCATCTTATTTTTCTTTTCTTCAAATTTCTAGTTTTATTCTAAGTTGTAGGACGATTTTGTTTTAGTTTAAGTACGTGTTATTTTTTTCCTAATGGAAATCAGTGGAAAAATGATTTGTCACAGTATTCAAAGTAAATTTATTTCTGAAAAAAAGAAAACAAAAACATTGTAAGTATACGAAAGATAAATTACCATAGCATTTCCAGAATGAAATATCTAACTCAGAGAATACTGAAAGTGAATCAAAGTATAGCTTGGCAATAAGAATATTAAATTAACCTATAGTTACTACAAATTAGGGCAATTTCTCCAGAGCCAATTACCATAGCAACTAAGCAGTTCCCCAGCCAATTAGAATCTCACAGGGAGGGAAAACCTTTGGGCCTATTTCAAATGCCACCATGCTATAAAAATCTTAATCATTTCCCCCCTATTTTCTCTGAGTTGTATTTATATTAGATAGGGGACCTGTATCTCGTGAGACATTAATTTATGCCGTTTCTCTCTAGGCCATAAAGCCTGATTATTAGTGAATCATCCTGCTGAATAACAATAATCATTTATAGGTTTATATTGTTTCAAACAGACAATACTTGAGACATGTGAACGGAAATTCATTTTCTTTTTATGTCAAACTCTGGCAAAGTATCAGCATTCGATTTCTCTACCCTGGTTTTCCTCACTGAAATATCTCAACATTGTGGCGATGTGTTCTAAATAGAGATGGGTTCAACGCAGGGGTGGGTTGCTGCCAGCGTTATTGACGGTTCGCAACCCGGGCGCAACATGCACATGCTGTGTGTGCATGCACTGTTCAATGTAAATTGTTCTGCGCGCATGCACAGAACAATTTACAGTGAACTGCGCACGTGCAGTCACTAAGATCCAAAATGGCGGCGGCCAAGCAGCAGCGAGGAAAGCGGTTGGTGGGCTGACAATGTTTCATCATATTACCCTTCCAAAATGATAAATACCAGTTTGAAACATGACAAGTCACAATGCTAGTTACACAAATCTTTCAAACTTGCTAGTGCCAACACACACACAAACATACACACTCACACACCAGACTGACTTTTCGCATCATCTTGTTACCATAATTTCAGGCATTAACTCTAACTAACACAATTTAACAAAGTTACATTGATATGCAATAGTTTTAGAATGCAACTATCATCAGAAAAAATGAATCTTCTATATTAACAGTCATGGTGGTGCAGTGGTTAGAATGCAGTATTGCAGACAAACACACTGCTTACTGCCAAGAGTTCGACTCTGACTGGCTTAAGGTTGACTCAGACTTCCATCCTTCCGAGGTCGGTAAAATGAGGTCTCAGATTGCTGGGTGTAATATGCTGAATCTATAAACTGCTTAGAGAAAGCTGTAAAGCTCTATGAAGCAGTATATAAATCTAAGTGCTATTGCTATTAAGAATTCCATTTGGGCTTGAAACAGATTCCGAAAAAGATTAGAGAAATAAGGAGGAAGTATTCTTTCTTGTCTAAAAAATTATATAAAAAGGGAATATGCTTCAAGTGGTTATTACCAGAGGGAATGTGGATTTTCTGGGAGGAAGGCAGAGTAAAAATCAAAACACTAAGTGAGGCGGAGGCTTTTATTAAAAAACATTCTCCCCAGTTGGGAGGTGAAGACGGGGGAACGGAGGGAGCGACGGCCCCGCCCGGGGACAGGGAAGAGGAGTCAATTGCAAAAAGACTTAGATCGCAGAAATGAGTGTATTTGAAATACTATTGTAATTGTTGATACAAGATAAAATGGCAAAAAAAAAGATGATTGAATATATAGACTATACAATGTAATCTTTTTATATGTTTATCCTTTACCTTTAAAATTGTAAACTTATGAAGTTTGGGGAAAGCCGCCACCAACGGCAGGGAAGCTACCAAAATGTTACCTGTACCCTACACCTTTTTCCCTTGTAAAATTTTTGAAAACCAATAAAATACTTTTTCAAAAAAAAAAAAAAGAATTCCATTTGGGCTGGGTGCATTTTCTTCATAATAAAAGATTAGAAAATGTGGACCTGAAGAGCTGAAGATAAAAAAGAGACATAGTAGGATACTGTGCTTGAGTATGAATGATGGGGTGGGGGGTGGGTGGGGGGTGGGGAGGGTATTTTTCTTATTTAACTCTAATATTGCTGATCACACACACAGATAATTGAAGCAAATTTAAAGGCTTTCCTAGTTAAGAGGCATCGTTTCTCTGGCCATACTTGTGCTTAGAACTGAATTGATGTAACACCCTTTTATGCCCAGATTCTTATCAAATTAAATAGTTACACATAACAATTTGGGAGAAATTTTCATCCATAAAGGGCGACTGTGCAAATCAAATTCTATTAAAAAGGAGTAAATATAAGCTAAATTCTTTGTTAGGTGCTTAAGCTCCAGTATATTGAACATATAATCAAAGCTAAACAAAAACTCATTTTTCCCCCACATTCTATCTGTATGGGCTGGCTGTTCAGAAACAGCTGGAAAGCAATCCTATCAGGACTATGGCTTTCCCAGTGCATGCAAAATCTAATCCTTATCAGGTATTCTCTGAGTTTCCCTTCCCATTTTTCCTGGATCAGAACAGGCCAAGGGTAAGTTCATCAACCGGCTTGCCAAAAACATTCTAGATTCATTTATTTCTTAAATTTTTATCCTGCCTTTATTTACTTTTATAACTAGGTGTCTCAAAATGGCAGATATACACAATACTTCTTTCTCCTATTTTCCCTACAATAACCTTGTGAGGTAGATTGGGCTGAAAGCCAGTGACTGGCCCTCAGTCATCCAGATGGCTTTCATACCTAAGCAATCTAATACTCCCTCCCATTGTAATTCCTGGGTCTTTCTTTGTTTTCCCACATTCAATTTTATTGAGATTAGGAGCAATTAGGATTAGATGATTAGGGATTACGATTAGGAGAGATTAAGATTAGAGGATTAGAAGGGATCTTGTATCTAATACCCAACAACAGTAACTAAGACACTTTCATTTGCTTCCCTGTTGCATTGTTGAACAATCTAGCTGTCCAGACCGATATACATGTCTTTTCCACAAACTGTTAAGAAATCAGAAATTGCAGAATGATTGTGATCAAAATTAGCAAAATAGAGAGGGTATGTGGAGAACGAGCAGTATATTTTGATGGGTGAAGTGCCACTTCTTTTTGACATGAATATAGAAGAGAGCTATGGCTTTCACTGCAAATTTTATTTTATTTTATTTTATTCTCCATCTCCCTTTCAATGCTCTATCCACCATTTTTCCAATTCCGCCCCTATGGATGTTGCAGATAATGTCTACCAATATGATGATCAATGACTATCTAAATATATGAGTTTTAGTGTGGTTAAGTGTGTAGGCAAAGGTGGGATTCAGCCGGTTCATCCCGGTTCGCCCGAACCAGTAGCTCTGACGATCAGCTGAGAGTGAACCTGTTCGTTCTGACGATATGGTGAGTCTGCCCACCAGCCCCTCCGCCTCTCCACTATACTGACCTATATTCCCTTTAATACAATAATAATATAATACAATAGCAGAGTTGGAAGGGACCTTGTAGGTCTTCTAGTCCAACCCCCTGCATGGGCAGGAACCTTATACCATTTCAGACAAATGGCTGTCTAACATCTTTTTAAAGACTTCCAGGGTTGGGGCATTCACAACTTCCGGAGGCAAGCTGTTCCAGAGGTTAATTGTTCTTACTGTCAGGAAATTTCTCCTTAATTCCTGTTTGAAGCCCAGCTGATATGTGCGGCAGAGCGGATTGCCGTGCCTCAGCTGTTTTACTCACTGAGGCTGAAGTAGAAAGTTGGTTTTTGAGCTGTTTTCAAATGCACTGCACGCACATGGAGCATGTGACGCAAACTGGTTGTTATACCTGTTGAATCCCACCACTGTGTATAGGTTTCTGTTTGCATCCATTATCGGGACCCAGTTGGCCTTCTGAAAGAGGCCAACTGGGTCCCGATTCAATAATAGGATATGGTGCTTGATATTATCTGATTCTTCTTATGCCTGGATTGGTTGTATGTCACATCTAAATTTAGAGGCTTCCAGGCATTTCCTACAGTCTTTTGGAAGTCTCTCAGAATCACTCTGGATCTTGAGCACGTTGAGGAAGCTAATTTACCCAGGATGGGTTGGCTTCCTCTGTTTTTGGCTGGTATGGAGATATCATTCTCGCTACTGTGTTGGCCTTCATATGGATTGGTGTTGTTTTGCCAAGGATGCTGTGGTGGTTGCTGACGCTCACATAGTACTTTACAAATATTTATTTCTGCTCTATTTCTTTTGTTTTAGGCTTAGCATGCATTAGATAATGAGAGAGCCATTCCAGGAGCATGGATTTTAGCATAGCTGCCATATAGAGTTGCTTTGCCTGTTCAAAGCATAATCAAAATGTATAAAGCTACACATTTCCTACTACATAAAAAACAGTCAGTTTTGACATCTCTCTCCCCCCCCCCCCCCAAGCATAGCACATATTTATTTAGCTATCCATAATGGTTTATACATTCATTCCATAAATACCCTGCAAGACAAGGGTAAATATAGATAGTCTCGTCTGGGGACACAGCATGACGTGAATATCAAGGCTTCTATAAAATTTCTTTCTGTAGGAACTTAATCAGCCAAGAGTTGGTATGGTAACAATGATTGTTTTATTGACTTAACAGAGGAGTTCTAACTCACTTAATGCATACAAGCAAATCATTTGTGCGTTTTAAACAGCAAAATAAAGAACACTTGTTTGGATAGAAATATACCAAGTATACAAAAATGCCCTTGTTCATTCCCACATATACTTACTTAAAATAAATGCGTATTTTGCAAGAGAAAGAAGTTCCATGTAAAAAAAAACTATTGCCAAACAAAGTGAAATTTATTTTATTTGTGGCAATTTCTGGTTTGAAAGACAGATGGGCTGAGAAGCGAAATGTACACAGTAGTAAATAAAATTTCTCATCTGTCAACATGGATATCTTGATTTGAAGTGTGAAACATCGAAGGAGTGATTTGATTCGAAGGAGGTCCAACTGAATTGAACATCTGAATCAAATAGAATTGAATCTTTTCACAATCATTCTAAGGTGATTCAGAAATCCAATGGATTTTTGGACTTTCATGGCCTCAAACTCTCGTGTTGCTTTCTTCTTTACAGTATGTGGGTCAAGTGGGAATGAGTGCTGAGTGATGTATTTAGTTATCTGATATTAACACAAACAGCTAGTTATTTAGTTTCATCATCCCTAGAAACCCTGCCTGCTAAAGCAGTAAGGAAAAGCCTGCCATCTGCATTTGTCTCTCGATCTTCCTGCTACAATTTTTAGGCATGTCTGCTTGGAGGCAAAGAGAAAAGATGTATAGTATTAATTTCATGGCAGGTCTGATTGGATTTCTATTACATTGCTAAGTATAATTCAAAGCATTTTTAAGATACTCTTTTATATTCACAATAATGATCACACACCTTTCAGTATTTTGGGGAACTGGGTATTATATATAAGCAACGTATTTTTATTTATTTATTTGTATCCTGCCTTTACCAACATTTACGTTGCTAAGCGAGAGCTAGTTTTAAGTGAGTTTTGCCCCATTTTGCATCCTGCTGTCACATAATCCTATTTGGTGAACTTCTGACAAGCAAAGTCAGTGGGGAAGCCAGATTCACTCTAAACAACCATGCTACTAACTTAACAACTGCAGTGATTCACTTACCAACTGGGGCAAGAAACGTCATAAAATGGGGCAAATTCCACTTAATAAGTATGTCACTTAGCAACAGAAACTTTGGGGTCAGTTGAGGCCACAAGTCAAGGATCACCTGTACACTGACAAGTTTGTGCTGTGTACTTGACAATATTTTTGGAAGCAGTTTGCCATTGCTTTGCTCCTAGGATTGAGAGAGTGGTTGTCTTCCCATCAAGTTGTCTTTAATGACCAAGGCAGGAATAGAACTCATGCAACCAGTGGTGAAATTCATTTTTTTTTACTACCGGTTCTGTGGGTTGGCTTGGTGGGCGTGGCAGGGGAAGGATACTGCAAACATCTCCATTCCCACCCAACTCTGGGGCCAGCCAGAGGTGCTATTTGCCGGTTCTTCGAATTACTCAAAATTTCCACTACAGCTTCTCCAGAGCCTGTCAGAACCTACTGAATTTCACCCCTGCAGTTTCTAGCCCAGTGCCTTTGACCACTGCACTAGATAATGCAGACCGGCTCTCTGGAGAAGATTTAATCCTCCTCAATCTACATATATTCATCTCAATCTATTTTTGAAGGTGAACTGCACATTATGTAATTCGACTCTCCGTCTCTCTCCCCTTGTGAAGCATACAGAAGCAGAACCTCATTATCTAGCTTGGCCTTGTTCTTGTGTGGCTCCTAACCAACTGATTTCATGTCATAATTTTAGAAGAAGACAAAGTATTCTATTCTATTCTATTTCTATTCTATTCTCAACATGTTTTGGATTTTGCAGAAAGTAGAAAGTGTGGTATGTATCTTGGGATGACCTCAGATCTCAAGAGACATTATTAGCAACAAGGACAGGACGATCACTGTCAGATACAATTAGACTGGTCACAAATAGCAGAACTGTGCAGGAAAATATGGTAATGAAAATTTGATGAATATTCAGAGTTATTTTTAAGAGTGCATTCCAGGAGTAAGGGGTGTGTGTGTGCCTAAACACACACACACCCCTCTTACTCCTGGAATGCTCTCTTAAAAACAACTCTGAATATTCATCAAATATATGTATATATATATCCTTCTGGGATAATTGATTTTAATCCACCTGAAGCTATGAGGCTTGAAATAAAATTATTCAAGCTGTCCTTCCTCATCTCCTGAATAGATGTGGTTGATTTTCCCCATTTCAGAGGGTTTCAAATTGTAACCAAATTGAATTCCCAAAAGCTTCAAAATTTAATAGAGGATCCCATACATCTTGCAGATCCAATGGTAATTAAAGTTAATAAAATTGTGGTCTTCCTAATCTATCTAATATTCCAGTGTCTTGCCTCATTATTCTGGACTGCACAAGAAAGGGAGTTCATTTTCCCGAAATTCTCAAAGCCAACACAGTTTGTACAAACGTTGGCATCTAGGGCAGAGGTGATATTCAGCCAGTTCTGACAGGTTCGGGAGAACCGGTAGTGGAAATTTTGAGTAGTTCGGACAACCGGCAAATAGGCTGGCCCCACCCCTTTTGCCTTCCAGCCTCCCAGCTGATCTTCTTTTGTTGCCTAATCAGGAGAACGGAGCTGGAAAGCAGGTTAGTGTGGTGGGGAGGAAATGGGGATTTTGGAGTATCCTTCCTCTGCCACGCCCACAAAGCCACTCCCACAAAGCCACACCACACCCACAAAGTCATGCCCACAGAACTGGTACTAAAATTTTTTGAATCCCACCACTGATCCAGGCCACTTCTTTTCACCTTGTGTAGCGATGAGCAATAGCTCAGTGATAAAGGGAAATCTTCATGTGGCTTTTAATTTCAAGCAACTCTTCGACAAGCTGATATTTAGCAGAGCAGCTGCATATTAGTGGGAACAATCCTGGCTTTGATAGACAGGGGCTAGGTGCAATGGTGGGATTCAAAATTTTTTACTATCAGTTCTGTGGGCGCGACTTGGTGGGCATGGCAAGGGAAGGATAGTGTAAAATCTCCATTCCCTCCCCACTCCAGGGGAAGGATACTGCAAAATCCCCATTTCCTCCCATTGGACTCGGGAGGCAGAGAATAGATGGGGAAGAGGCCAGTCAGAGGTGGTATTTACCGGTTTTCCAAAGTACTCAAAATGTCCGCTACCGGTTCTCCAGAACTGGTCAGAACCTGCTGAATATCACCTCTGGCTAGATGGGAGGAACAGCCTATTTACAGTAGCTCCTTTGAAAAGTCAGCCCATCTTATCTATTGCTATTATTACCTTGAGGTCTCAATATTCAATGGATGTGTTGACACACAGCAATATGTAGAACGTTTAATATCACTCGTGTACTCTAGCTGTAAAATGAATATGTTTGTTCTTCTCAACTGCCTTCCCAATAGTTACATGTAAAGGATAAAATACTGGGCAACAGTGTGCCTGCTGTTATATATTTTATGTGGTGATGTATAGCCTGTAGGGGAAATCAAGTGCTGGAGTTATTGGCATTGTAGGAAATGCTGCTGACGCTTTTTCCATGTCATCCCCAGCATGGGGGCCAAGTATTTAGTCCAACCAGCAGCAGAACAAACACAATGTCAAAGACATTGGCCTGAGACTCTGATTTGTGTTTAATGTTAGAAATCTATTCACCCTAACTGAATAGAGTAGGATTTCCTTGGAATGGAGTATTGCAGGCTAACTCTGCCCACTGCCAGGAGTTCAATCCTGACTGGCTCAAGGTTGACTCAGTCTTCCATCCTTCTGAGGTTAGTAAAAGGGGGACCCAGATTGTTGGGGAGTAATATGCTGACTCTGTAAATCACCCAGAGAGTGTTTAAAGCACCATGGGGCACTACATAAGTCTGACTGCTATTACTATTACGGCTGTTTCATTAAGCAACATCATTTTGTAGGAAAAGTGTAACTACTATCAGGGCCGAGTGAGTGAGCATCTTCAATTGTTAGGGGTGTTCTTTGTTATTATCATCTTTACCTGAAAGGAAATTCAGGACCTTTCTCTAATCAATTAGATTTATATTGCCACTGGATTTGAAAAAGGCCAACAGGAACTGAATTCTCCTTGTCTCAAATAACGAAAAGAAATGACTGGAACAGAAACAGAAGAGAGGAAGAAGCAGATCTCATAGCATCCAGTGGTGTTTGTGGAGTTTTGTAAAAACAGACAAAAATCCCAACTGCATAGCAAGTCTTCAAAAACTGATTGGCTCTGCCCTGCATTTGGGGAGGGGAAGGGACAAGGGGAGTGGGATTAGCACACTCATGCCCACTCCTCTTTGCAAGTGAGGACCCATTGCAGGTTTTGTAATAGCTTAACAGAACTAGAGGTCCTACTGAGAAGAAAATATCAGCCATGGAATTTGGCTGAACAATATCTAGGAGTCTATCTGTACTCATCTGTGAAAAAGGTTTTCTTATGCCAGTAGGAGATAATTTAATTTTATAAAGGTGAAGCCTTAGTTTTTAGAGAGTGGGTTTTGATCAAAGATTTGTTTGATGGAACCTCGCCTCACCATCAGGTGGCTGTGAGTTCGATCCTAGGTAGTGGCAGATATTTTTCTCTCTGGATACAAAGGAAAAAATATTTGCTGTAAACACCACATAGGCGTCAGGAAGGGCATCCAGGCAGTAAATGCTAAGCTCCATTCAGTTGCCCTGACTCTACCCTGATGCAAGGCATTACTGGACCCGTGTCCTTCCTGGCTTGTACTGGCATCCTGGGAGGTGACACGAGGCTGGCTCCAAGAGGTTGTCAACGCTTCCTTAAGTGAGGGTTTCTTGCCTGCCTCCCTTAAAGAGGCCATGGTGAGGCCCCTCCTGAAGAAGCCCTCTTTGGACCCAGCTTTATTAGCCAACTATCGTCCCGTCTCCAACCTTCCCTTTTTGGCGAAGGTTGTAGAGAGTGTGGTGGCACAACAGTTTCCCCGTCACCTGGAGGAAGTTGATTATCTAGACCCGCGCCAGTCCGGCTTTCGGCCCGGGCATAGCACCGAGACGGCATTGGTCGCGTTGGTAGATGATCTCTGGAGGGCCAGAGATGGAGGTTGTTCCTCCATCCTGGTCCTATTAGGCCTCTCGGCGGCTTTCGATACCATCGACCATGGTATCCTATTGCATCGACTGGGGGGGCTGGGGATGAGAGGCACCTTTTTACGGTGGTTCTCCTCCTACCTCTCTGGTCGATCGCAATTTATGTTGACAGGAGAGCAAAGGTCGACCTCGAGACCCCTCACATGTGGGGTGCCTCAGGGGTCGGTCCTCTCGCCTCTCCTGTTCAACACATATATGAAGCCGCTGGGTGAGATCATCCGTGGTTTTGGGGTAGAGTATCACCTCTACGCTGATGATACGCAGTTGTATATATCTACCCCAAACCACCCCAACGATGCCGTAGCGGTGATGTGCCAGTGCCTGGAAGCCGTGCGGATCTGGATGGGAAGTAACAGACTCAGGCTCAACCCGACCAAGACCGAGTGGCTGTGGTTTCCGGCCACCCGATTCAATCAGCTGACTCCATCGCTGACCATAGGGGGCGAACATCTTGCCCCTGTGGATGGGGCGCGCAACTTGGGTGTCCTCCTGGATACCCGGCTGTCCATGGAAGATCAAGTGACAGCCGTGGCCAGGAGGGCGTTTTACCAGGTTCGCCTGGTACGCCAGTTGCGCCCCCTATTGGATCGGGATGCCCTTTGCACAGTCACTCATGCCCTCGTGACATCCCGACTGGACTATTGCAACTCTCTCTACATGGGGCTCCCCTTGAGGTGCACCCAAAGACTTCAGCTGGTCCAGAATGCAGCCGCGCGAGCTATAATGGGGACCGCAAGGTATACCCACATAACACCTCTCTTGCGCGAGCTGCACTGGCTGCCTGTCGTCTTTCGGGTGCGCTTCAAGGTGTTAGCTATCATCTTTAAAGCGCTCCATGGCTCGGGACCTAGCTATCTGCGGGATCGGATCCTGCCCATTCATCCTCCCGGCCGATTCGCTCCCACAGAGAGGGACTTCTCCGGGTGCCATCCACTAGACTTTGTCAGCGGGCGACGCCCAGGGGAAGGGCCTTCTCTGTGGCAGGCCCAGCCCTCTGGAACGACCTTCCCTCCGACATTAGAACAACCACGGACCTCAGCTCCTTCCGTCAAAAATTAAAAACACACTTTTTCTGCTTGGCCGGCCTAGGGTAGTCTCTTCCTTGGGGTTTTTTAGGGTTGTTAGTTTTAATGGGTATTTTAGCGCAGGGATAAGTAGTTTAATTGATTTTTATCTTTTGTATTTATTGATGTATATATTTTATGTGTTTTAGTTTTCCCTGTGCACCGCTCCGAGTCCCCTAGGGGAGAGGACGCGGTATATAAAATTAAACAACAACAATAATAATAATAATAATAATAATAATAATAATAATAATAATAATAATAATAATAATAATAATAATAATAATAATAATAATAATAATAATAATAATAATAATAATAATTATTATTATTATTATTATTATTATTATTATTATTATTATTATTATTATTATTATTATTATTATTATTATTATTATTATTACAGGGTTGTTAAAAGAAAAAAATGTTTGCTAAAACTTCTGGCCAGTGTTTCATGCATAGGCACATACATACATGGATACAAATCAGTGTTGGGTTCCTATTGGTTCGGTCCGGTTTGGCTGAACCTGTAGTGGTTTGGTGGCCTGGGTCGCTGGAACCAGCAGCAACCCACCCCTGATCCAAATGTATATAAGTGTGCCATGTGTAGGCATTTTTGTTGTTTATTTTTATTTTTTTGTCTTGCGTAATAGTTTAGACTTTTGTAATATAACATCTGCCAAACACGTAAATGGATGTTAGATTTTAGCGGAATTTTTAGCATAGGCTGGGTTGTAATTTTAATGTTCTTAAATTTTAGTACAGGGTAATTTAATTCGTTTTTAACTTTGGATATATTGTATGTTTTTAGATGGTTTTTTAATTTTCCTGTACACCGCCCCGAGTCCCTTTGGGGAGAGGGGGCGGTTTATAAATCTAATAAATTATTATTATTAATTATTATTTGGAGTTTACAGTTCATTGGGCATGGTTGGTTTTGCTTTGAATCTCTCCCCCCGCCCCCACAAGTTTACAATCATCCTACAATCAGGATCACCATCCTGACAGGTAAATACAATATTATTTATTTACTCCCTGGAGTACAAAAAGACAGAAGTAGATTTTGTGCCTCAGGTGCCAAAATAACTTGGATTTAGGAACAAGCAAGCATCTTGGTCATGTGTTTGCATGTATTGCTCTGTCTTAGGCTGCGAGGTATTGAGTGGTTCTGACTTTACATGAACTACTGCAAAAGCTTATTGGTTTATTTTTTGTTTACAAAGCTCTTGTGTTAGCTTGAGAGTGGCTTTGTTATATCTTGTAACTGTAACTTTGTTATAGCATGTAACTGAAGAGAGAAAGCTAGCTCAGGAAACCTACACAGCTAAAGAAATTGCACAGCTGCCTTTTGGCAAGTAACCCAGGTCATCCTTGCCAGGAAAAAAAAAAGGTGTGTGTGTGTCAGACTAAGCGTAATAACAATAGCACTTAGACCCGTGATGGCAAGTCTTTGGCACATGTGCCCGAAGTGGCAGGCAGAGCCATGTTATCTGGCACACATGGCGTCACCCGTTCCTCTTCCAGTTTCTGGCATGCATGCACGCGTGACGATCAGCTGGCCTTTTTGCATATAATAATAAATAATAAAAAGTACCAGAAACTGGAAGAGCTGGTTTTCCATTTTCTGGCGTGAGCATCCACGCTGGCCAGCTGATCATCACACGCGCATGCGTGCCAGTAACCAGAAGACTAGCTAGCTGGCACGCATGTGTGCACCAGAAACTAGAAGTTCATTTTCTGGTGCATGTATGCCCCCTGGGCAGCTCCTCTTCCAGGTTGCGGCCCTAATGAACATGCATGCGTGCTCCCTTTTTGGTACTCAGTGCCGAAAAGGATTGCCATCCATGACTTAGACTTATATACCATTTTACAGCCCTCTCTAAGCGGTTTTACAGAGCCAGCATATTGTCCTCAACAATTTGGGTTCTCACAATAATATTGGAATACCTAAACTGGACTGAAAATGTCCCTTTTCATTGGTAATAATGGAGGAGTGGGTTGCTGCTGGCATTAGTGCTCGTTCAGCATGCAAAAAAAATTGCGCACACGGCTCACTTCGCATTTTGGTGTGCAATTGCATTTAAAAAGGTCTGTGCATGCACAAAATGTTAAAAAAGGGAGGAAAATTACATTTCTGCAATGAAAATTGTTCTGCACATGCGCAGAACCGAAAATCAATATGCCACCACCGTAGGACAACCGGTTCAGGGGCATGGCAGGTTCTAGAGACCCAGGCTGCCAAATTACCACTGGTTCGTCTGAACCGGTCCAAACCATTAGGAACCCATCTCTGTAATAATGAGAACCAATGGCAACTTGCTCTCCCCCAAACCATCTGAAAAGCAAATCTTTACGGAGAATTCCCCAGAGTTTTCTTTTCTAAAGAATCACAGTCATTGCTATGGTGGCCTTGCCACCAGTATGGGTCATGTAGGAGTGAATCTCTGTGTTGCAGGTCTGCAGCAAAATTGACAGAAATATTTCCCTGTGGGATGATTTCTTAAGTTAAGTGATCTTGGGCAGGCCTTTATCCCTTTCCCCACCAGGAATGGATGCCCTCATTCTTTTTATTCCCTGCTTTCCATCTCATTGGTATTCTTGGTGATATAAGGAAAGCATGATGCTAAGAGGTTAATAATGTATATTTATCCTTGCAAATGCCCCTTGCTAGAGAAGAGACAGATAATAATAATAATAATAATAATAATAATAATAATAATAATAATAATAATAATAATAATAATAATAATAATAATAATAATAATAATAATAATAATAATAATAATTTAATATTTGTATAACCGCTCCCTCTCCCCATAGGGACTCGGGGCGGTGCACAGGTAGAATAAAAACAATAAAAATATACAGACATTTCTTAAAAACAAATTAAACCTAACCTGCGCTAAAATTCCCCATTAAAACTAAACTATACTAAAAACTACCCAATAAAACCCCAGAGACAGAGAGACTATCCCAGGCCGGCCAGACAGAAAAGATGAGTTTTTAATTTAAGACGGAAGGAGCGGAGGTCCGTGGTCGTCCTAATATCGGGGGGAAGGTCATTCCAGAGGGTCGGGCCCGCCACAGAGAGATACCTCCCTTGTTTCACTGGCTCTCATTTTGTCATATCAGCCATGAAATAAGCGGGGAGGGAGAGTCTTGCTAAATTATATTTATAGCAATATTTATCTAATTTCTTAGTTAATATTCTATAGCACTGGCAGGCACCGCAATAAAATTGGCATTAATATCAATGATTCATAATTTTTACAATGAATTTAATAGAGCATGTCCTCTCTCTTTCAGCTGATGGACAAAGGCTAATTGTCAAGAGATAAACCTCTTCAGATGAGATAAGCATTGAGACACTGGAGCAGAACTAACCTGAATTTAATAATGTGTTATTAAACCTGCAAAACTTTTGTCCTTTTTATACATTGCTAAGCCATTTTTCATACATTAGAAAAAAAAATTCAAAAATGGAAATGGAATCGTTCTCTTCATTATTTAGCTTTCTTTAAAGAATGTGAATTTTTTTAAAAAAAACATTATTGAGAGACTGGGAGAAAGAATAAAGATAATATAATGTCTTTGGAGGAGGATTCACTTAAGGCAACTGTACTGAAGTGAACATATTAATATTTGAAGAGTCAAGAGTTTTACATGTAGTTATTTAAGCAATTGTAAAATAATTTTTGTGGAAAGTAACAGATACAATGGTACTATTTCAACAGTTTTCCTTTCAGAAAAATCTAATAAGGTACCTTGATAAAGCAGATCAACTCACCAATTTTAGGATTTTTCAGCTCCTGCTATTGACAAATTTGAGAATCTGAAGATGAAAAATGATGAAGATATTATATGGAAAATATTATGTGATGTGAAAAAAATTTCTGAAAATTTTTAAATGAATCTCAAAATGTCCTTTTTCATTAATTTGGAGACAAAATTCAACACATATACATATTGATTTAAAGCATTTATAAAGTTACTTTCCACTCAAAATCCCAGGATCAAAGTTAAAACAATTAGGCACAACTTAAAACATTTGGTTAAAGCCTTGTTAAAATGCTGATTTACAGTGCATTCAGAAAGTATTCAGACCCACCTCCCTTTTGTCAATTTTGTTATGCTGCAGCCTGATTCTACAGTTGTTGAAATCCATTTTTTCCTCATTAATCTACACTCAGTACCCAATAATGACAAAGTGACGACAGAACTTGAGAAATGTCTGTAAATTTAACAAGAAAAAACTGAAATAAAACACTATAAAATACAAGTTATCAACTATAACTAAAAGATGGAGAGGGAGTAGGATGAGTAGGGGTTGGTGGGAGGTTAAATCTGTTACAATAGTCATCTGTTAACTACCTCCGGCGTGACACTACCCCAGTGGAGCATCAAGTCAACTGGCAGAGTCAAGTCTTCGAGCTTTTATGGAAAGTCAGGAAGGTGAAAACTGAGCTGGAGGGCAAGATGTCCCAGAGACCAGGAGTGACAGAAGGCCCATGTCCTGGATCCTGCCAGCCAGAATTCCATGGTTGATGGAGCCTGTAGTATATCTCCTCTGCTGGCACAAGTGGGGTGGGCCAATCCCATTGAGAGGAGGTAGTTCCTGATGTGTTTTGTCAGATAATTCATGACTGGTAGAGACATGGTAAAAAGGTCAGCCAATGAATAGGCATAGCAACAGATCAGCCAAATGGGAGCTGAAAGAGATTGGACTCTGTGGGTGGTTTAGGTCTGCAGCTCTGTGTGCTGTGCTGTTAGGGGATATCTCCGTTTGGAGACAGAAAGTTGTGCAGCGGAATGTGCAGCTAGAGAAACATTGCTAGTAAACACACAAATAGTAAACCAGACACTGTTAGTAAAAACAAATTAGCTTTACTGGTGTTGTAAAACTAAACTACTGCTTCACAAGCAGTGATGGTAAAGTGAGTCAAACAAAGTCTTAACAAATAGTAGTTTGCTTACAGTCAGTAAACCACAATCTTCTTTCTTCCTTCTTCAAACACAGTCAGTCACAACGAACAGTCAGTTATCAAGCAGAGAGAGCAATTAGCAGAGGTATCAGCAAATTCGGCAGAGAGAGAGCATGCGTTCTGCTGGCTTCCTCTTATAGTTGAAGATAATTACATTCTCTAATTACAGTCTCTAACATCCCAACATCCCTAAAGCCACAATGACCATTTGTCATCATGGTATTATATATTGCGTACCCAACTCTAGGAGTCTACTCCTAACAGTAAAACGGTCAGCCAATGAATAGGCATAGCAACAGATCAGCCAAATGGGAGCTGAAAGAGATTGGACTCTGTGGGTGGTTTAGGCCTGCAGCTCTGTGTGCTGTGCTGAGAATTGAAACTGAAACAAGTCTTGTCTGTGTTAAGCTCTGAGCTGTGAAACAAAACTAGTCTGGACTTGTCTGTCTGCAACTCTGAACTGAAACTACTTATAATCTCTCCTTTCTACCACCTTGGAAGAACCACTCTTGGAATTGTATATATGTCTCATGTGTTATTAAGTATATAAAAATAAGTTAATTAATCCTGCTGCATCAGTTACCTGTGTTTGCTTTCTGGTTTTGATTTCTGCAACAAACTGACATATTTCAGCTGGCCATGCAATAATTCTATCTGAATTTTCCATGAATGCTACAGTGGGGAATCAAAGAGGACACATTGCAGAGTTGCTGTAGAAATGGCCCTTTAGCTCCTCTTTTAGTTGACTACATCACCAGAATAAAGCAGTATAATGAAGATTTTAAAGCACGAACCTCCTGGATTCTCCAAGAAATGTCACACATGCCAAATTCAAGCTCCCAGCTGGTGAAAGAGCAGAGAATGACACAGCCTTTAACCTTTCAAGTACAACCTTATTAAGCATAACATTTACCCAGAGCTTCCCTGCCAACAAATATTAGGTGTACTTCTGGCTTCTGCACTGATTTATAGCTTCTAAAGTAGCTTGATTTCAATTAAATTATAACAGTAATGCGAGGGATGAGTGAGAATACCACGAATAACGTAGAAGATTGAATGTTTGTTCTGCTACCAAACCCTCAATACAGATCTGTCTCTGTTTTTCTGAGCCTTTTTCCCACTCCACTTTTATCCTACCAATCAACTGAAATCTTGGAAACAGAGCCTTGGGAAATTGGGGCTGTTTGGTTAGCCTCTGACGGGTTTTTGAAATAACAGGGAAGGGGGTAAGCAAATATTAGTTCACTTAAAAATAATGCATAAAGTGGTGATCAGGGGAGAGAAAATTATAGTAAACACAAAATAGTAACTCAGCTAAGAACTGAAGGAACTTGACAATGTTATTTTGTTATAATAATCAGCTTTCCAGCTGAAAAAAACAATCCAGGCAGTCATCAACTTATAACTGTAATAGAACCCAGAATTATAAGTTGTAAGTTGGGGTGGTCATTAAATGGTTTGCCACATGACTACATCTGACCTTATAACATTTTTATGGCAAGTGAATTCCATGGTTGTTAAATGAGCACGGTGGTCATTAAATCCGCCTATTCTCTTCAAAGGGTATTTTGGCTGAAAACCAGAAGGGAAAGCCAGAAATCGGCCAAAACAGCTGAAAATTGTAGTCATGTGACATCAGAACACTGCAAACGCCCATAAATCTAGCTTAGAGCTTAGAGTTCAGATGCGATATTATCTTAGCTAATTAGTAAATGGATTTTAGAATTTTAATGGGAACATTTTTAGCACAGGTTCTTAATTTAATTTAATTTTAATTATTATTATTGTATTTATTGTTATTTATTGATGATTTTTAATCCCCTGTGCACCGCCCTGAGTCCATCTCGATGGAGAAGGAGCAGTATATAAATCGAATATAAATAAATAAAAAATAAATGTGAGTCAGTTGGCAAGTGCTCCATGGCAAGGGACCTGGTTACCTGCAAGACCACCTTCTGCTGCCAAATACCTCCCACCGACCAGTCCGTTCCCACAGAGAGGGCCTCCTCAGGGTGCCGTCGGCCAGACAATGTCGGCCGGCGACCCCCAGGGGGAGAGCCTTCTCTGTGGCAGCTCCTGCCCTCTGGAATGACCTACCTCCCTGAACTACGGACAATCACGGACCTACGCCTCTTCCGTCGGGCTTTGAAGACACATCTATTTTGTGCAGCCGGCCTGTCATAGTTTTTAAATTGGGTTTTAGCATTGGGTGTTATAATTAAGAGGCCAATCTATTTAATATTTATTAATCTGCTATCTTAACTTTTGTATTTCTTCTTTTTATTGTGGCTGTTCATCGCCCTGAGTCTCGAGAGGGAGAAGGGCGGTATATAAATTAAATAAAACAAACAAACAAACAAGTGTCCATAATGCAATCATGTGGCCATGGGAGTGTGAGCGATCCTAGGAATTCTGGAACTAGTTCATAAATGGTTCTGGGGAGGTCCGTTGTAACTTTGAATTGTTGCTATTGGGAAAATATGCTACAGGATCTGGTCTGCTTCTCTCCCACCCATCAATGCAAACACTATTATTTGATATATGAAACTTACAAAAAAAATCTCAGAAGTAGCATTTGGTTAGTATTTTTGTACACACGTGTGGGAAGCTAGTTTTTACAACAACAACAACAACAACAACAACAAAAACACCGGTACTTTCATTTTCTGGCAAGAACTTAATTTTCAAAATCATCATATACTGTATGTTCCTCTTCCTCCCACATTAATATAATCCTATTATTTTGATGTTTTGTAGAGAAGCCAATAAAAAACCTTTTACATTCAGATGAAGCAAAAAAAAAAATGTTTGTGAGGTAAAATTCACAGAAACAAATGTATTTTGGTGACAGTAACAATTACTTTCCTCTTGAGAAACAGATAGAAAACAAAATGTATTCTTATGCTGTTCCTTTTTTGCAATCTTCCTTTGAAATTCCACCCAGAACTAAAATTCACATTTCCCAATTTGTAGCCTGGTACCTTGACTCACTGACGGGCAAGATATAATCAATCCCTCTTTAATCAATGCAGAAAATCAATACCGTACTTGATATTGGTAGCATCTCAGTAGTATAGAAAAACCATTTCTCAATTTCACATATTCAAACGTGCAATGTGACCTTTGCAAGATAATAGGAATGAAAATGGATTTAAAAATCAAGTTGCCATTTAGACATGTGAGGAAGGCCGTTGGAAATAAATATTTGGATATTTCTTCTCTGATTTGAGAACATGTTTGAACATTTCTTCTTCTGTGACCTGAGAAACTACAAATTCATAAGCATTGGAGGTGGCAAAAACATCCATTGAATCTAGATTTTTTGTCAGAATCATGAAACATACAATTGTTATTATTTATATATTTATTATTCAAATTTGTATACCACCCTATCTCCCCAAGGGGACTCAGGGCGGTGCACAGAAATATAAAAAAATATAAAACAATATAGTACAAAACAGTTAAAAATAAATTAAATGAAGGTCTGTGCTAAAATTTAGATTAGAAAAAGGGTTAAAATCAATTAAAACTATATCCATTAAAACTAAGCCAGGCCGGCCTCTTGAAATAGATGTGTCTTTAGTGCCCGGCGGAAGAGGCGTAGGTCCATGATGATCTAAAGGTCGGGGAGTAGGTCGTTCCAGAGGGCAGGCCCCTGGGGGCCACCCGTCGGCATTGTCCGGCGGATGGCACCCTGAGGAGGCCCACCCTGTGGGAGCGGACAGGTCTAAGGGAGGTATGTGGTAGGAGGCGGTCAGGCATGTAGCACCTCCTACCACATGTGAGCGCAAATGTGAGCGCAAATGTGAGTGCAAATGGGATTCAAATAATTTAACAACTGGTTCTCTGCCCTAATGATTTCTTCCAACAACCACTTCACCAAACTGCTCAGAAACCTAACAACCAGTTCTCCCGAAGTGGTGTGAACTGGCTGAATCCCACCACTGATGTGAGGATGTAATGCAAGCTCTACCATTTATATATGTGGAGGTAGAGTGTACAGCAGGGGTCTCAAACTCAATTTACCTGGGGGCCGCTGGAGGAAGAGGCTGGGTGAGGCTGGGATAAGGGATTCCTTGCGGGCTGCACTAATATTATACTTTCATATCACGGTGGGGGCACAAGATACCATCCTGCGGGCCGCAATTGGCCCATGGGCCGCCAGAATGAGACCTCTGGTGAACAGATTGGCTATACTGGTGTGCCCAGTTCGTGGAAAGCAAAGAACCTTTACATGTTCTTCTTAAAATCATTGGTTGAATTTAAGGAAGATTGCTTACCTTGGTTCAATAGGCTTGCTCTCTGGACCCTTCATCAGTGTTTACAACTATCCTGCTTTCCAGAAGAGAGGAAAGATGGTTTAGATGCAGTGGAATAGGAGACAGATGTCTCTTGCACACAACAGATCAAGATAGATGCTAGACAGGAATATGGCCTGTTCTGTTCTGACTCTCAAAGTGTGTGGATGGTGACCATAATATCTGAACATCCCCAAGTAAATTTGAAATGGGTCATTTTCTTGTCACTGTTCAAGGAGGGAGTGTAGCTTGCCTTCAGTCAGAACAGCCTGAGAACAAAATGTTTAACAGTTCCCAGTTAAGAGAAATAGAAAAAGAGTCTGGATTGCTCTATGACATGGGTGTCAAACTTACAGTGTCACTTTGCCATCACATGACGTATCGTGACAGTTTTTCCCTGCATGGAGCTGGGGTGGGAGTGGCCTGGGTATGACGCATCCAGCCCGTGGGCTGCTAGTTTGACAATGGCTCGGGGCCTAGTTATATGCGAGACTGTCTCCTGCCCCATACATCCCTACGGCCGATCCGCTCCCACAGAGAGAGCCTTCTCAGGGTGCCGTCGGCCGGGCAATGCCGTCTGGCGACACCCAGGGGAAGAGCCTTCTCTGTGGCAGGCCCTGCCCTTTGGAACAACCTTCCCCCTGAACTTCGTACCATCTTGGACGTCTGCCTCTTCCGCCAGTGTCTAAAGACACATCTTTTTCAGCAAGCCGGCCTAGCCTAACCTCCCGCTGGGGCTGTTTTAGATAGTTTTAAATTGGGGTTTTTAATTTGGTTTTTAGCATAGGATTGTTTCATGTAATTTAATATGCTTTTAAATTTTGTATATTCTGTTTTATATGTTTTTAAATTCCTGTGCGCCGCCCTGGGTCCTTTGTGGAGAAGGGCGGGATCTAAATCGAATTAAAAAATAAAAAATTAAAATTAAAAAAAAACCCTGCATCTACGACAATGTTTCCCAATCTTGGGAACTTCAAAATGGATGGACTTCAACTCCCAGAATTCCCCAGCCAGCATGGAATTCTGGGAGTTGAAATCCATGCATCAAATTTGTTAAGGCTCTAGGCCAGTGATGGCTAACCTTTTCTGTCACCGTGTGCTGACCTCCATGCTGGAAATGGCACACAGAACCATCCCGCCTGGAACGTGCAGCCTCGCTGGCTGTCACGCTTGCAGGAGCACTGAAACACAGAAGAGCAGCATTCCGGCATGCATGCTGTGCTGGCACCCGAGCTTCCAGTTTCTGACATGGGTGAGTGCCCGATGAACAGCTGACCATTGTGCATGTGCATGATGGAAACCCGGAAGTTCGGGTGCCAGCATGCGCATGTACGCTGGAACACTGCTCTTCTGGTTTTTGGTGCTCCTGTGTGTACAACAGCCAGCTGATCAATGCGTGTGCATGCACAGGAAGAGGAGCCAGGAAGGCCACGTGTCCCAGGCGACATGGCTCTACATGCCACTTTCAGCACATGTGCCATTAGTTCGCCACCACGGCTCTAGGCTATTATCAAGAGATGAAAATGAGACTAAATTTTAAATGATGGTATTAAACTCTTGAGAGGCTTCCTGGAATCAATCGGAAGTTGTGTTATGACACACTGAATAGACAGCATTCAGCTGCCGTAACTGCTGATGCAGAAATTCCCAGGGAAAAAAAAAACTTAGACGAATAACTTTTGCAGCTGGGGTTGGAAACTTGCTATTATTGTCTTTACAGGAAATCTCGGCGATCTTTTTCTAGGTCATCCACAAATTGTTTTTTTTTTCCTGAGCTCAGCTTCACCTTGCTCCTGTTTCTCTGTCTCACTTTCACACAAACACATATTGAAAACACAATTAAAAGAGCATTACATGATCCCCTACATACACACATTTTTGGACTGCATTTATTAGACATTAAACTGTGTATTGCTTAAATTTAAGTAGAAAGTCTTTGGTCATAAAGCATCAATCGCAACTCAAAATCATTCTCCAATAGTCAGTGCTAGTTTTCTTATCTCTATAAAAAAAATTAAAATATGTCCCCCAAGGCAGTTTTTTTCTTTTCTATGCTCCTCTACTGACCCTGCCAGGGCACAGTGATAGAAACAGCTTCTTCTCCTAAAGTAATTGCAACTAAAAATAGTAGTTGCAATACTTCAGCAGTTAAATCTAAAACATACAGCTAAAACATAGGAAGAACTGTTGCAGGAACTGGGTATGTCTAGTTTAATGAAAAGAAGGACTAGGGGAGACATGATAGCAGTCTTCCGATATCTCAGGGGCTGCCACAAAGAAGAGGGAGTCAAGCTATTCTCCAAAGGACCTGAGAGTAGGAGAAGAAGCAATGGGTGGAAACTAATCAAGGAGAGAAGCAACTTAGAACTGAGGAGAAATTTCCTGACAGCTAGAACAATTAATCAGTGGAACAGCTTGCCTCCAGAAGTTGTGAATGCACAACACTGGAAGTCTTTAAGAAGATGTTGGATAGTCTGAAATGGTATAGGGCAGTGATGGCGAAACCTTTTTGGCTCGTGTGCCATAAGTGGGGGAAGCGCAGTGAGGTCATGCATGAGCGTGCCGCACCCATAATACAATGCGCGACCACCCCAATGTGCATGCGCGCACTACAGGTGTGACCCCCCCTCCATTTTTTGCATGCTCTATTCGTTCTCCCTAGGCTCCAGAGGCTTTATATGAGCCTGGGGAGGGCGAAAACAGCCTCCCCGCCCCCTGGAGGCCCTCCGGAGGCTTCAGCGACCTTCAGGAGGCTTCCCTGAAGCCTCCAGACCACTCAAAATGACACTCCAAGCAAATTGGACATCACTTCCTGTTTCAGCAGCACGTCATTTTATGTGCTCGGAGGCTTCAGGGAAGTTCATGAAGCCTCTGGAGGGCCTCTGGGGGCGGGGAGGCTCTTTTCGCCCTCCCCAGGCTCCTATAAAGCCTCTGGAGCCTGGGGAGAGTGAAAAAAGCATGCAAGAAAAGGTGAATTCAGCTAGCCAGCGCACACATGTGCGCTGGCCAGCTGACAGGGCATTGCCTCGCTTGCCCTGACAAATGGCTCCGTGTGCCGCCTGTGGCACATGTGCCATAGGTTCGCCATCACTGGTATAGGGCTTCCTGCCTAGGCAGGGGGTTGGACTAGAAGACCTCCAAGGACCCTTCCAACTCTGCTATTGTATTGTATTGTATAAATCACTTAACTACCAAGCATAGGTATCTGGCTGATGGTTGGTTAATCTGGGCTAAAGGCATTTGCAGCCATTTGATTGATTAGCTGATTGATTAGCATCTTAGATAAATAATAAGTAAAGCGTATTACATTTTGTCACTTCTATTGGTTTTTTTTCATGAACTGTTTGGTTCTGCTCTTCATTTATATCTTTTTGTTTAAAAAAAAAGCTTCCCCCTTGTATGTGTATGTATAGGGGTGATATATATATGTCTGTTTGTCTATAAAAGGAGAACTTTTTTGGATTTCACAAAAATCATGCTAAAAAAAAAAGCTATTAGCCTTGGTTATAGACAATTAGAGATACAGTGCATTCAGAAAGTATTCCGCCCCCCCCCCTTTTGTTATGTTGCAGTCTGATTCCCCAGTTGTTGAAATTCTACTTTTTCTCACTTATCTACACTCAGTACCTAGTAATGATCAAAGAACCATTGGGTTCTTGGTCACCTCTCTTATTAAGGCCCTTTCCCCCAATTGCTCCGTTTGACCAGGCAACCTGTTCTTGGAAGAGTCCTGGTTCTGCCAAACCTCTTCCATTTGAGAATTATGGAGGCCACGGTACTCTTAGGAACTTTCAGTGTAGCAGAAATTTTATTGCAGCCTTTCCCAGATTAGTGTCTTGCAATAATACTGTCTCTGAAATCTACAGGCAGTTCCTTTGACCTCATGGCTTTTGCGCTACTACAGTATGCATTGTCAGCTGTGACGCCTTTCCAAATAATGTCCAATTAATTTAATTTAATTTATTAATAGTATATTATTAATTGTATGTTTTTACATACTAAGCAGGTGGACTCCAATCAAGGTGAACAAACATGTCAGCAACTATCAAGAAAAATGGGAGGCATCTGAAATAAATTTCAGAGTGTTGCAAAGGATCTGAATAGTTATGCCAATGTAATATTTTGGTTTTTTTCCTTTTTAAAAATTTACAGACATTTCTAAAATTCTGTTCTCACTTTGTCATTATGGGTTACAGAATGTAGATTAATGAGAAAAAATGAAGTTCAACAACTGTAGAATCAGGCTGCAGCATAACAAAATTGTCAAAATTGAATGGGGTCTAAATACTTTCTGACTGCACTGTATATAATATTGATGGGGTAATATTCTCTTTACCCAAATTGTCTGAATCTCACGTTATTTATTCATTTAGTGGTTGACTTTTGACCTCAAGGGAAAAGTACAAAAAGGCCAAGATGTGATTTGTAATATGTGATTGAAATATGTAATATGACAATTGAAACCAGTGGTGGTATCCAGCAGGTTTTGACCAGTTCTGGAGAACTGATAGCGGAAATTTTGAGTAGTTCGGAGAACCAGTAAATTCCACCACTGATTGGCTCCACCTCCATCTATTATCTGCCTCCTGAGTCCCAGCTGATCTGGAGGAAATGGGGATTTTGCAGTAACTTTCCCCTGGAATGGGGAGAAAATAGAAATTTTACAGTATCCTTCCCTGCTATGCCCACCAAGCCACGCCCATCAAGCCACACCATGCCCACCAAGCTATGCCCACCGAAATGGTAGTAAAAAAAAATTGAATCCCACCATTGAATGTAACCCAGTTTCTCTTATGCATGTGGCATTTATAAAGAGAAGCTGAACATTTCAGTGCCAGGATTAACTGAGAAAAAAGATATTTAACCCTTCAATTTCACACTGTGCAAAAAAAAGGCTCAGATGACTGCCAGAGACCTCCATCTTAATGAAGTCGCTGATAAAGGAATTTTTGCTCAGTCGGTTTTGCAAGATTCTTTGCCCCAATTCTTTATTTCTTGTCATTAAACTTAATTAACAAAACTCTATGTGAATCCAGCTGAGAAAATATGGGAGAGGAAAAAATAAGGAAATGAGGGAAATAAAAGAATATTCTGGAACTGGGCATGATTGGGCCGCTGAACCAGAGAATCCCTTACAGATGAGGTGGGGGCTAATGGTCCCTTTATGACTTGTGGACTTCAACTCCCAGAATTCCTGAGCCAGCCATCCTGAAGTTGAACTCCACAAGTCATAAAACAGTGATTGTTCCCCATCCCTACATTAGAGGAACATCTTATTTCAGGTCTGTTGTAATTAGGAAAATTAGGACTGGTTCTGTAATCACCTGATGAAGATCCATGAAACTTAGCCCGTTTGCAACATATAATGGTAGTGGGGAGGAGGAATCCATGTTCGTGTTTGATTCCATTCAAAATGGCAGCCTGTACATTTCCCTAGTCACATAATTTGACCTTTAAAAACAATACCAACAGAAAACTCCTTTTCAAATGTCAGCTTAACTGACCATTTTTAATAAAAACTCAACTTGCAAGTATATGTCAGACACAAAAAAGAAAAAATAAAGAGAATTACTACAGGCACCCGCTTTATACTCTAAGATTGTCAGAAAGCGGCATTAATTTATTGTCAAGACATCCAACCTCATGCTGATAGTATCTGTAAACATGTTCACCTTTTTCTAACACACCTATTGGGAAAATAATGAATCTTTCTTATCAAACTCTTCTAACTGGAAGGTAGTGAGCAGAGAGTACTGCAAGCAACTTCAGCAAATAGCTACAAATCTTCCAGTCCCAAGAATTCTTCTGATTTGAAAACTTAGATTAACCTTTGCACCAGATTCCTCAGTTTGGAGCAAGACCTTACTAACCATATGTGGTTACGCAGATATTGTGATATAAACCATATGCGTAACCATATGTGGTTACGCAGATATTGTGATATAAAATCTATCATTATAGTTAAATCAGTACAGGTAGTCCTTGACTTACAATCATTCAAAGATACAAAGAATAAAGATAAAAAGTTATTTATGACTGTTTTTCAGACTTATGGTGGTTGCAGTATCGCCATGATCAAAATTCAGACACTTGGCAACTGACTCATATTTATGACGGTTGCAATGTCTTGTGATCATCACTTTTTTCAGCCTTCTGACAAGTAAAGTCAATGGGAAAGCCAGATTCACCTAACACCAGTGTTACTATCTTAACAACTTCAGTGATTCACTTAACAACCCTGGTAATAAAGGATGTAAAATGCAGGACTGTCTCCTACTACATACACACCTTCGACCGATCCACTCCCACAGAGAGGGCCTCCTCAGGGTACCGTCTGCCGGTCAATTCCGGGCAGCGGCGCCCAGGAGAAGGGCCTTCTCTGTGGCAGGTCCAGCCCTCTGGAACGACCTTCCCCTCGAACTTCGCACCATCACGGACCTTCGCCTCTTCCGCCGATCACTCAAAACGCACCTCTTTCACCTAGCTGGCCTAGCTTAGAGTCTAGATTAGATATAATTTTAATTGATTAGGTAGGGGATTTTAACATTTTTAGGCAATATTTTAGCACAGGTTATTTAATTTGATTGTATTTTAATCACTGCGACTGTATTAATTGTGTGTTTGTTGTGTCATTTTAAATTCCTGTGCACTGCCCTGAGTCCGCTGGGGAGATAGGAGCGGTATAGAAATTGAATAAAACTAAACTAAACTAAACTAAATGGGGCAAAATTCACTTAACAGCTGTCTCACTTAGCAACAGAAAGTTTGGACTCAACTTAAGGACTACCTGTATAGAAATACCTGAATGAAGCTATGAAAATATGAAGATGGATTTATTATGATGTCTGGTGACTTTATGGACATATCCAGAGAGTTTTCTTGACAACAATATAGACACATTTCATTGTATTCTTTTCAGGTATTTTTTTTAGTTTTCTAATTTACAGTCCTAAAAATCTCCAGATGTTTTACAACCAAGTAATAATATTGCTTGAGAGATTTAGAATACCTACTAGACAACATCTGAAACTGATTAAATAGTGAAGTTTGTGAATTTATGGTACTTGCTGTAGTTGAGCCAAGATGGCTGATACCCTCATCACACCCTTGTCATGGACAGACCACTCACTTCTCCGGCTCGACTTTCCGACCGCTGCTCCCCTCCGCGGGGAGGCGGAACCTGAGTCACCAATCTGGTTCCGCCCCAGGCGCCTGATGGACCCGGATGGGTTCCAGACGGCGCTTGGGCCACTTCCTGTACCCCTGGCCCGCGCCCCGATGGAGGACCTCGTGGCCGCATGGAATACTGCGACCACGGGAGCCTTGGATCGGGTCGCGCCCTTGCGGCCTCTCTTGCGGCGGCGAAACACCCTGGCTCCTTGGTTTTCCGAGGAGCTGAGGGTGATGAAACGCCGCAAGAGATGCCTAGAGAGAAGATGGAGGTATACTCGAACTGAATCTGACCGGACACAGGTAAGAGCCCATTTACGGACTTACATTGTGGCGCTGAGAGTGGCCAAACGTCATCATTGTGCCACTCTCATAGCATCCGCAGAAAACCGCCCTGCCGCCCTGTTTAGGGTGACCTGCTCCCACCTTCAACAGAGGGTGCGGGAAGCCCCGTTACAGGGTAGAGCAGAGGAATTTGTGACTTTTCTGCAGGAGAAAATCGCTCAGATACAGAACGAGCTAGCCCCCATTCATGGCCCAGTGGGATGCCACGAGAGAGATCTTGTTTGGGAGGAGTTTGACTCCGTTACTTCCGAGGATATGGACAGGCTACGTGGGCGACTGCGAGCCACCACATGTTTATTGGACCCGTGTCCCTCCTGGCTTGTACTGGCATCCTGGGAGGTGACACGAGGCTGGCTCCAAGAGGTTGTTAACGCATCCTTGAGTGAGGGTGCCTTGCCTGCTTCCCTAAAAGAAGCGATGGTGAGGCCCCTCCTTAAGAAGCCCTCTTTGGATCCAGCTCTTTTGAACAACTACCGTCCTGTCTCCAACCTTCCCTTTCTGGCGAAGGTTGTCGAGAGTGTGGTGGCACAACAGTTCCCCCGGCACCTGGAGGAAGTTGATTATCTAGATCCGCGCCAGTCCGGCTTTCGGCCCGGGCATAGCACCGAGACGGCATTGGTCGCGTTGGTCGATGATCTCTGGATGGCCAGAGATGGGGGTTGTTCCTCCATCCTGGTCCTATTAGACCTCTCGGCGGCTTTCGATACCATCGACCATGGTATCCTATTGCATCGGCTGGGGGGGTTGGGGGTGGGAGGCACCGTTTTATGGTGGTTCTCCTCCTACCTCTCTGGCCGATCGCAATTTGTGTTGGCAGGGGGGCAGAGATCGACCGCGAGACCCCTCGTATGTGGGGTGCCTCAGGGGTCGGTCCTCTCGCCCCTCCTGTTCAACACATACATGAAGCCGCTGGGTGAGATCATCCGTGGTTTTGGGGTAGAGTACCATCTGTACGCTGATGATACACAGCTGTACATTTCTACCCCAAACCACCCCAACGATGCCGTAGCGGTGATGTGCCAGTGCCTGGAAGCTGTACGGATCTGGATGGGAAGTAACGGACTCAGGCTCAACCCGACCAAGACCGAGTGGCTGTGGTTTCCGGCAGCCCGATTCAACCAGCTCACTCCATCGCTGGCCATAGGGGGCGAACATCTTGCCCCTGTGGATGGGGCGCGCAATTTGGGTGTCCTCCTGGATGCCCGGCTGTCCATGGAAGATCAAGTGACAGCCGTGGCCAGGAGGGCGTTTTACCAGGTTCGCCTGGTTCGCCAATTGCGCCCCCTATTGGATCGGGACGCCCTTTGCACAGTCACTCATGCTCTCGTAACATCCCGACTGGACTATTGTAACTCTCTCTACATGGGGCTGCCCTTGAGGTGCACCCGGAGGCTTCAGCTAGTCCAGAATGCAGCCGCGCGAGCAATTATGGGGACCGCTAGATCTACCCATGTAACACCGCTCTTACGCGAGCTGCACTGGCTACCTGTCGTCTTCCGGGTGCGCTTCAAGGTGTTAATTATCATCTTTAAAGCGCTCCATGGCTCGGGACCTAGCTATTTGCAGGATCGGATCCTGCCCCATACATCCTCACGGCCGATTCGCTCCCACAGAGCGGGGCTTCTCCGGGTGCCGTCCACTAGACTATGTCAGCGGGCGACACCCAGGGGAAGGGCTCTCTCTGTGGCGGGCCCGGCCCTCTGGAACGACCTTCCCCCCGATATTAGGACGACCACGGACCTCCGCTCCTTCCGTCTTAAATTGAAAACCTACTTTTTCCGTCTGGCCGGCTTGGGATAGCCTCCTTGTCCTGGGGTTTTTAGGTTTTAGTGTTTAGGGGTTTTAGGGACAGTTTTTTAGTTTTTTATAGATGTTTTTAGCGCAGGATTTGTTGTTTAATTGTGATTTTAAATTATGTATTCTGTTGTGTTTACTGTTTTTTAATTTTCCTGTGCCCCGCCTCGAGTCCCCTGGGGAGAGAGAGCGGGTAACAAATAAAATTTATTATTATTATTATTATTATTACTGTCATTTCTTGGCACTCAAACCTGCCCCAAACCACTATCCTGTAGTGTCTTCATGAGAAGCAGTCATCCAGAGAGTATATGGGCAATTTCCCCATCCTCTCTTTATCCAGAAAGGTCCAAAGAATCAGTCTACCCTCTCTTTGCCATTATGGTCAGCTTCACTTTTGCAGCGCCATCTTCAGTTCACCATCTCTCCTCCCAAAAATCTAACAGCATCTCCTTTGTGCAAAAGCTAGTTGTCTACAAATGCAGGGCACTTTGCAAACTCAAATTTACAGATTTGCTGATCTTTTCCACATATGAAACACAGGTTTCCCAATAAACAGGGATGTGTATGATTGTTTGATATAAAGGATGTGTTATATGGAGAATGAGAGATTCAGCTAATCTCAAAGTTTCATCCCAGGTAGCCCTTGACTTATCATCTGAGCTCACACTTTCTGTTGCTGAGACAGTTCTTAAGTTAATTTTGCCCCATCGTATGACCTTTCTTGCCACATATAAGTGAATCATCACAGTTGTTAAGTTAGTAACATGGTTGTTAAATGAATCTGGCTTCCCCCATGGACTTGGCTTGTCAGAAGATCACATGGGACTCCTGGGACACTGCAACCATCATAAATGGGAGTCAGTTGCCAAGCATCTTAATTTTGATCACGCAACCATGGAGATGCTGCAGTGGTTATGTGAAAAACAGCCATAAATCACAGTTTTCAGTGCTGTTGTAACGTTCAAACATTCACCAAACAATTGTTGTAAGTGGAGGGCTACCTGTAACAGCTTTTAAAATGATGCAGGTTTTACTCCATGCTCAGCCACTGAAGCTCAGCGGATGCTTTGAATGAGCTCTTTCTCTTCCGTCATTCCTCACAGATTTCATGTCATTGGATAACAACAGAGGTGTAAATGCTGTTTTTAACCACCTAGAACTCTGTCAGGAAATACGAGTTATGACTTTAATGCAACAATTAGATTGCATAATGTTTCGTATTTTAGTTGCAAAATATGTTAGACTAGCACGTCCTGTAATAGCACGTTGTAGTTTTTGCCCATCTGTCAGTGCAAGAATAAGTAAATGAATAGTAACTTTAAGATGCAGACTAGATCAGGAGTGCCAAACTCAAGGTCTGGGGGCCGGATCTGGCCCATGGGGTGCTTAGATCTGGTCCATGGGGTTGCCCTGGAAACAGCAAAGGACCAGCCCACGGTGCCCCTGGCAGTGAAAACAGAGCTCAGGAGGGCCACGAGCAGCCCTTCTGAGCTCCATTTTTGCCAGCAGAGGGTTGCAGGAAGCCGTTGCAGCTGAAAACAAAGCTTGGGGAGCCTTCAGGCAGAGCACTCAGGACACTACAGGCGCCCCTGACACGAATGATGGCAAGCTAGCCACGCTCACCCTGGCCACACCCACCCAGGCTCCCCAAGGTAAAACACAACCCTGATCCAGCCCTCAATGAAATTTTGTTTGACACCTCTGGACTAGATAATGGCAAGAAAATATAGTTTGGTCTGAGCGAGGCATGAGATCCCTGGAGTTCTTCTTTGATATTATCAGCATGTTTACTGAGGCCGTGCGAATCTGGATGGGGAGAAACAGGCTTCGACTCAACCCGTCTAAGACCGAGTGGCTGTGGCTTCCAGTGTCACGATACAGCCAGTTGGTACCATCTCTGGCCATTGGGGGCGAATCATTAGCCCCCACAGAGAGGGTGCGCAACTTGGGCATCCTCCTGGATTCCCAGCTGTCATTAGACGATCATTTGACAGCCGTGGCCAGGGGGGCTTTTTATCAGGTTCGCTTGGTTCACCAGTTACGCCCCTTTCTGGATTGTGACGCTCTACACACGGTCACTCAAGCCCTCATCACCTCCTGCCTGGACTATTGCAACGCTCTCTACATGGGGCTGCCCCTGAGGTACACCTGGAGGCTCCAGTTAGTGCAGAATGCGGCCGCACGGGGGATTCTGGGAGCCCCAAGATGCTCCCACGTGACACCCCTCCTGCGCGAGCTGCACTGGCTGCCTGTGGCTTTCCGGATGCGCTTCAAGGTGCTGATAACCACCTTTAAAGCGCTCCATGGCATCGGACCTGGCTACCTGCAGGACCGCATCCTGCTACCGAATACCTCCTACCGACCAGTTCGCTCCCACAGAGAAGGCCTCCTCAGGGTACTGTTGGCCAAACAATGTCAGCTGGTGACCCCCAGGGGGAGAGCCTTCTCTGTGGCAGCTCCTGCCCTCTGGAACAACCTACCCTCCAACCTTCGTACGATCACTGACCTACACCTCTTCCGCCGGGCCTTGAAAACACACTTATTCCGTGCGTCCGGCCTGATGTAGTTTTTAATTGATTTTAATCAATTTTATTGGAGAATTTTACCTGGTTTTAGAACAGGCCCTAAATTTAATTGATTTTTAAAGTATTTTGTATATTGTATATGGATGTTTTGTGGTTTTATTATGCCTGTTCACCGCCCTGAGTCCCTCATGGGAGAAGGGCGGTATACAAATTTAATAAATAGTAATAGTAATAGAGGTCAGAAAAGTCAAGATGGTGGCTATGCATGCATGAGTGAAAGCTTACCCCATTTTTACAAGCATCATGTACAATACACATTTTAAAAAGGGATTGATTCTGGGGCCACAGCCACCATCTTGATTTTTTTTTAAATCCCCTGACTGACAGGCACACACACACTTTATGGATGCTATTGTGCTTGTGTGCAAAAGGAAGGGAGGGCTACTGAAGCTCATTCACATGAAAACTCAAGTTACCTGCTATTGCTCTACCTGGTAGATACATTGCAGTATCATTCATCACAACCGATTGCACTTGAAAGGTGTTTTACTGCTTGTAAGTAATGTCATATGAGAGGTTACTTTCCACAGCATTGTTATGTTAAACACAAGCTTGCATCATTTCTCTAAATGATAAAATAACTTTTAAGCATGTTTTAAAACTTCAGAATCCAAAATGTGTTACTAAATCAATGGCTGTTTGTAATAGCCATGTTCTGAAAGTAAATGGACATGACCCACAACAAAGAAGAATTAGTTAAAGGTATTAGGAGAATACTTAATCTCTTAATAAACTAATAGATGTGATTGTTTGCTACAGAATTACACCCGAGGTGAAATTGCAAAGAGAAACTGGAGGTTCTATACAGGGACTTAATTTCAAGAGAAGAAAAATATTATTTTTTTCAATAAAGCTAATGACAGCCCTTAGGAGTTTCCTAAATGAGATACCGTCCTTAGGAGAATTCCGCTCTTTTTTTCTTGACACTCTCAGGAAACATTACAATAGATGTGAACAGACATCTATTTATATTCATACATCTCTTGAAGGAAGTCTGGTAAAGAGACACCAAGCAGCTGATAAAATATGGGCTTTGGTCTGTCGTCTTATTTTTAGTAAGGTAAAGATTCCCCTCACACATATGTGCCAGTCATTCCCGGCTCTTGGGGGCAGTGCTCATCTCTGTTTCAAAGTCGAAAAGCCAGTGCTGTCCGAAGACATCTCGTGGTCATGTGACTGGCATGACTAAATGCCGAAGGCATACAAAACGCTGTTATCTTCCTATTTTGTCCTATTTTTATGTCCTTTTGAAAGGTTGCCAGTAGCTGGGTCAAATAACAGGAGCTCACTCCGTTACATGGCACTAGGGATTCGAGCTGCCGAGCTGCCAACCTTTCTGATTGACAAGCTCAGTGACTCAGCCACTGAGCCACCATGTCTCCAATAAAGAAGTTAGGAAGGGAATGGAAGCAGTGGAGAAGGAACAGCGTGAGAATTGTAGGGAAAGAAAAACATGGGGATAAACAAGGAGTTCCAAAATGGTACCAGATGTTCTAAAGGAAGTTTAGAACATGTTGGTCTTCTCTTGATGCTTCACTTTCATTAATGGTGCATGCTCAGTTGGAAAGGTGTGATCCGATGTACTCTCACTTGCCTAAGAATAAATAACCCGTGAAAGTCCCCCTTGCAGAACCAACCCTTTACAATTAAAATTCTATTAGATCCAGTCACCATGACAGTTCAAAAAAGTAGGAAGTAATTTTGCCTTTGCATCCATTTCTTTTGTTCTTGCTCCTGGTCTATTTCTGCAAAAAAAAAAAAAAAAAAAAAAAAAAAAGAGCACATGGCAATAAAAAGAAAAGTAGCATCAAATAGCAGAGTTGGAAGGGACCATGAAGGTCTTTTAATTCAACTGTATGCTCTAGCAGGAGATCTGATACCATTCCAGAAAAGTGGCTGTCCAGTCTCTTCTTAAAAACCTCCAGTGTTGGAGCACCTACAACAGGGGTGTCAAACTCGATTTCATTGAGGAAAGGGTTGTGTTGGAACTTGGATGGGGGGGGGGGGGTGGCCAGGTTGGGCATGGTCAGCTCGACGTCACTCATCAAGGCTCTGTTTTTGGCCATGATGGCATACTCCTGTTGTGCCTCTGCTAGTGAAAATGGAGCTCAGGGAAAAATATTTCCTGGCAGAGGCACCTCAGAGGTCCTTTGCTGTTTCTAGGGCAGGCCTGCAGGATTTAAGCACCTTGTGGGCCAGATCAGGCTCACGGCCCTTGAATTTGACACCCATAACCTACAACATCTGAAGGCAAGTTGTTTCACTAGTTAATTGTTCTCACTATTAGCAAATTTCTCCTTAGTTCTGTTGTGGCCCACCAGGTGGCAGCAGACTCAGACAGTGAGGAGGTTGGGGAGGAACAGTGGCCAGTCCTGAGGGCTGAGGAAAACTCAGGTGATGCAGATCAAGGGCAGAGAGGGAGCTAGACATCATTGAGGCAGAAGAACAGCTGGAGCCTGTTCCCAGTGTACGCATGCGCAGAGCTGCCAGAAGACAAGAACAATTAAGAAAGCAGGGTCGACTCAAGAGTACCTTGCAGGCTCCTCCCATAGGAAACAAAAGGGGAGCGAATGGGGAGTGGGCTTTTGCAGGAACCAATTCGTTCATTCGGTCATGTCAAGAGAGAAAAGATCTGTTTGTAACTATAAGAGACTCTGTGTCACGTTTTGCCTTGCCCTGCATTTGGAACTAGTTATTGGGCAACTAGTTAAATGAGATAAGATTCGTATGTGATAAACAACTCTCTGAAAGACTGTTTGCTAAGCCTTGTGGACTGTGAATGAAAGGAATCCACAATCATGTAAATAAAAGGGGTTTTGCCGGAACCAAGACTCTGCTTCTTGCTTGTTAAGGAGGCCTGGGTCGGAACAAGTTCTAGGTTGCTTCTCTCCTTGATTACTTATTGTCATGTCTTCTGGTGCTTTGGAAAATAAGTTGACCCTTCCTCTTTTTTGGGTCACAGACTGAGTCACAGACTAAGGTCATCCGTGATGGCTCCCAACAGCAATAGGAGGAGTCAAGTGATGCCCCTCTGAGAAGCCAAGCCTGTGCAGAAGATCATTTCAGAACATCAACCTATTTTAAATTCACTCCGATGTAAAACTTTGGAGAGAAGAAGCTGGCTGAGAGAGATTTAATGCCCAGAAATAACAACTACTGTAGATTGTACATTTCTGGAGAGAATGCAGGAATGATATGGCTAAAATAAAAGCCAATTATTTTGACGGGTCTTAAAGCAAGTGCATAAAGGAATCCCTTAATGAACTTTTCAAGCGACCTTTGTTGGAACGACAGCGGCATGCTTTTAAAATGAAGATGACTGTTATTATTTTGCGAAGCAATCTTACCAGTGATCCTGACAGCGGAGGAGTCATGGCATGCCGATATCGGGTAATTCCATCAACCGACAGCTGCAAGCAAAGCTGAGCAAACAGCTCCCTCATTGTCATGCCAAGTTTAATTAAAAGATTAGGCCTGGCACAAGGCATCCAAAGTGCAGGCTGAAAAAGGGCAGCTCTGTGTGAAATTGCCTTCCTTGGCATGGAGCATTTGCAAAACACAAAGCCTGTGGCCACCTGAATGCCAACAGCCAGCTGGGGTGGGACTGTTTCCTCTGCAGAACAAAAGCTGGGTTCTTCACCTGCTCCTAATAATATTGCAATGCCATTAAGAAAAAAAACACCACCTCTTTATTAAAGGGCCGCCTGGCTAGAATTAGCAAAAGACAGATTGATGAGAGCAGGTCGGCATTATAGCATTGTAATGGCAAAGGGAGAAGAGGAGAAAGACATGATAACAACCTCAAATAATGTATCTCAAGTGGAGCTGTAGGAAGCCTCCACGTGCTTCTTTTATATTACTATTGAAATGCTGGGATATAACCATGTAAAAACTAAGGTGCTTGTTATTTACTAAGTGGCATAATAATCACCCTCATGTCTGGAAAATTAACAGCATCCAAACTGAGCAGGTGAAGGCCTTTAAATAACAAAACATCTATTTTCAATTGTCTACCTCCTATCCCAAAATCTCACGGTCCATGTGCAAGAAACTTGCACTGCTGTAACCAGAAACTCAGAGGAAATACCTTTCTGTTTGCAACACTCAATCTTTTTCAAAGCTAAAGTCTTTGGCAGTACGGCACTGAGAGATAAACTACAATGATATTTTTGTCTGCTAGGAACCATCCAGTCCAATTTCTTAAATATCTCTCTGAGTTTTTCACTCTCTGACAAGTGCATTTCTTCAGCTAGAGCTTAGTTACATCTCTGGTGAGACCTGAGGGTCTGCTAGTTAAAGTATTGGCTGTATCTGACCTAGTTTATTGTGGGCTCATCCACAATTTCTATTTGGGTTGGGTTTGATAAAGCCTGGAGCAAGATTAAGAAAAATGTACTAGATCAGTGGTTCCCAACCATTTTTCGGCCAAAAACCTGAAACTCCCAAACTTAAGCTGAGGGAAAGCCAGGAATGAGATAACTCCTCCCATAGGCCTGAATGATCTCTGAGATTAAAACACGGGCCAATACTGGTTCTATTAATTGCAGGGAGCTTCTGAAAGTTTTGCCAGTGGATAGTGAGGGAGGAATCCCTTATTTTCTTCATCACTTGCTTGGAGCTAATTTAGTCTTTGAAGCAAAGCTCAATTCAAAGTTACTTGAAGGCAAAATCAAACATCAAAGTTAGACCAATTAGGGTTAATATTTAGGATGGTTGGGGATTGAAGCTGTGGTAAATTTTCTACGAATTGACTATAATAAGTTTGTGAACAGAGGGTTTTGGAATTTCAACCTTGTCTTTCCCTTATTACTGTTCACAATTTTTATTACTTTTATACTTTTACATAATATGCTCATTATTATTGTTTTTTTCTGTTAACCATTTTGTTATTAATATAGTTTATAGATGACAGGCTAACAATTTGTAAGTAGATTTAGCAGTTTAATCATTTAAAATTATTTTGACCTGTTTCAAAAGAGGTGGGAAATTAATATTGCTGTATTATATTAGTCAGCATTCAACTAGGGAGCATATTATGTCTATATATGTTAGTCTTTTTTAAGGCTCTTTTTCTTCTTAATGTCTTTTTTGTCTTTTGTTTTTAAAAAATATTTTGGTGTTTTGTATTTTAATCTTCTTTGAATAAACTAAAATTTTCCAACAAAAGTTAGAACCTGTCCTATATCTTTCTTCATTTAATAGTAATAAACTCAACATAAGCTTAATAGGAGAATGCTGAATACAAATCTGGTCAATTCCTCACTTTTCTCTTTAAGGCCACCTTTGTTTGATGGGAGAAACATGGACCAGAGTCTAGCTAGTTTTTCCAATGGGACATGGCTTATAATCTTATTTTTTTTTAATTTTATCGAATTTATACCCCACCCTTCTCCTTGTTAGGACCCAGGGTGGCGCACAGGCATTATTAAAACCACAATAAAACTATATACATCGTTTAAAACATATTAAATTATTAAACCCGTGCTAAAAAACCCATTTAAAACCCTGCCTAATTACAATTTATACATAAAAAGTCAGAAACAGGGGGCTATGCTAGGCCGGCCTGTTGGAATAGAAATGTCTTAAGACGTTGGCGGAAGAGGCGGAGGTCCGAGATAGTGCGTAGGTCGGGTGGTAGGTCGTTCCAGAGGGCCGGGCCCGCCACAGAGAAGGCCCTTCCCCTGGGTGTCGTCAACCGGCATTGCCCGGCCGACGGCACCCGGAGAAGACCCTCTCTATGGGAGCGGATCGGAAGAAGGGATGTATCTTAATATCATAGGGCTGGAATGTAGTTGAAGATCTAGTCCAGGGGTGTCAAACTTGATTTCATTGAGGGCTGCATCAGGGTTGTGCTTGACCTCGGAGAGGAGTGGGCATAGCTGAAGTGGGCACGGCCAGCTTGACATCACTTGTGTTGGTGGTGCCTGTTGTGGCCTGAGTGCTCTGAGAGAGAAAACGGGCTCTGTGAAGGCAAAGCAAGGGTAGGTTCCTGCCAGTTCTAACCTCTTCTATAGAAGAGGTTCCACAAATCAACAGTGCCATTTAGAACTGGTTCCAGCTCCCTCCCCCCCCCCCGCTCGTCCGCACATCATCAAGATGAAGAGCGAGAGGAGGAATTCTGGGAGTTGAAGTCCACAAGTCTTAAAGCTGTCAAGTTTGAATACCCCTGGGTTGTTTCTTTTCTAAAGGGTTAGGGCTGCAAGGGTCTTGTAACTTGACAGCTTTAAGACTTGTGTGCTTCAAATGCCAGAGTTTCTGAGCCAACATTTTGGTTGCTAAGCAAGAGCATTGTTAAGTGAGTTTCACCACATTTTACAAGTTGGCCATGCCCGCCCAGTCACATGACTGGTAAGCCACTCCCACTCAGTCACATGGCTGGTAAGCCACTCCTACCTGGTCACATGGCCAGCAAGCCACTCCCACAAAGCAGGCCACACCTACAGAAGAGGTTCTAAAAATGTTTGAAACCCACCACTGAGGCATAGGCACCTCTTTTTGCTGAGATGAATTACCCTGCATTTTTCTGTTCCCTGACTCTAGTCAAATCTTTGGTTTCCTGAAAAGTTCTGGGAGATTATATGCAAAATAATCTTAGTGAAAGTGCCAATAGTGGAAGATAAAAAGTGGTCCTAAGTAAGCATTAGCATGATTGCTAGGTCAGGTTTATGATAGTTAACAGTTAGGGATTTATAATTCCCAATTATTGCATGGCAGGTTTTTGGCCAGGAGTGTTTTTAGTGTTCCTATTTGGAGAGGAATGTACAGATGTTCTGCTTGGCTGCACTAGCTAGTTCTCCTTGTTGCTGACCAAGACATTTTAAGTGTTAAAAGCAAGGTTGAAAATTAAGGAGAAATTGGTCAATGAATTGTTTGTTTTGTGGCTGTTGCTCCTGATAAATTTCCATCATAAGAAATTGAAAAGAAAATTAAAGGTTACCTCACAACGAAAGAACTACAATTATTTGTTCATCTTAGAAAATGTCTTATGTTCTCTCCATACTTTAAGAACACATCTGTGCTGCTGTTTCAATCATGCATAAAATAAGTTTAAATTTAATTGAATGCCCTGCTCAAAGTAAATGCATTTAATTGGTACATAAACTAAGCTTGTGTCTTATCCAGCTTTCTCCAATCAACTTTCTTTTTGTTAGTGTATTCTATTTTTGCCATATTTTCACACTGGGGTTTAACTGCTTATATGATATGGGACCTTGTTGTTATCATAACTAAAACTCTGGATATATATATATATCTCGCCCGCCACCCCAAGACCTCTAGCAGGGTTTGTTGTCTTCCATTCTTACTTTAAGGTGGGTGCCAGAACATAATTTTGAGAGGGTTCACCTTGTCTCCATGGCCTTTGACTATGGAAGAGTACAGGGCCCTCCTCTCCACCCCCCCCCCCCCGCTTTATGAAAGTCCCAGATGGGAATCATCTGGAATTCTGTAACTGGACATTATTTTTATGGGATAACACTGGGATCCATTTATGCAACAGGCAGGCAGCACACTGCAGGCTGAAAATGGGCTGTTGGGGGGGGGGCTATCAAGACACCCACATGGTCCATTTTTGGCCTCCTGAGATACTCTACTGGCCAAAAAGGGGCCATGGTGGCACCTTGCAAGGCCCCTGTGCAGTCCGTTTTTGGCCTCCATGGCCTCCTGCAGCACTCTGCCATTATTAACTGTTATTCATATTTCAAAAGAGAGAGAAAGAGAAAAGAGATAAAAGTGGCTTGTACCATAATTTTACTCTTCCATTCATAAACAAAACTTATGACACAACAAGCTCTACAATTGGGAAGCACAAACCTTCTTACAGGATAAAAGAATTAAGAGAGGCAGAAGACTTGAGATAGAAAAATAAATAAATAACAGAAATTTAGTGCAACACGGGATTAAAAGAACGGAACTTCCTAAACAACAAACTTCAAACAATGCACAGCTACCACAGCTACCGCCTCCTACCACATACCTCCCTTCGACCTGTCCGCTCCCACAGGGAGGGCCTCCTGAGGGTGCCGTCGACCGGTCAATGCCGGCTGGTGACTCCCAGGGGAAGAGCCTTCTCTGTGGCAGGCCCCGCCCTCTGGAATGACCTGCCCCCCGACCTCCGTACAATCACGGACCTACGCCTCTTTCGCCGGGCTTTAAAAACATACTTTTTTCATGTGGCCGGCCTGGCATAGTCCTTTATTAGTGATTTTTAACTTGGGTTTTAATTATGAATTTTTAGCACGGGTTCTTAACTTGATTTAATTTATTTTAATTATATTTGATTGTATTTATGACTTCTGCTTTTATTATTCCTGTGCACCGCCCTGAGTCCCATTGAGGAGAGAGGGCGGTATATAAATAAAAATGTAAAATAGTTTGTACGAATCCACTAATCTCAAAAACTACTGGACCGATTTACACCAAACTTTCTCACAATGTAGCCAAGGACTTCCGATAATAGAATAGCTACTCATTTTGTGCCTAGCAAACGTGTATCGTGTGTTAGGTAAACACAAATAAAAGGTACTAACTGAAAAATGTTTTTACTCCCTGTAACTCCGCCCACCAACAGTCATTAACTACGGAGGCCTCTTAGGGTCAAAAAGGCACTGGAGTCAAACTATTCTCCAAAGCACCTGAGGGCAGAACAAGAAGCAATGGGTGGAAACTAATCAAGGAGAGAAGCAACTTAGAACTGAGGAGAAATTTCCTGACAGTTAGAACAATTAACCAGTGGAAGAGAAATTGCCTCCAGAAGTTGTGAATGCCCCAACACTGCAGGTCTTCAAGAAGATGTTGGATAGCCATTTGTCTGAAATGGTATAGGGCTTCCTGCCTAGGCAGGGAGTTGGACTAGATGACCTCCGAGGTCCCTTCCAACTCTGCTATTGTATTATTGTATTACAGTAGGTAGGTAGATAGGGGAATAGAGAGAGAGGGTTGCCACAAAGAAGAGGGAGTCAAACTATTCTCCAAAGCACCTGAGGGCAGAACAAGAAGCAATGGGTGGAAACTAATCAAGGAGAGAAGCAACTTAGAACAGAGGGGAAATTTCCTGACAGTTAGAACAATTAACCAGTAGAAGAGAAATTGCCTCCAGAAGTTGTGAATGCCCCAACACTGCAGGTCTTCAAGAAGATGTTGGATAGCCATTTGTCTGAAATGGTATAGGGCTTCCTGCCTAGGCAGGGAGTTGGACTAGATGACCTCCGAGGTCCCTTCCAACTCTGCTATTGTATTATTGTATTACAGTAGGTAGGTAGATAGGGGAATAGAGAGAGAGGGTTGCCACAAAGAAGAGGGAGTCAAACTATTCTCTAAAGCACCTGAGGGCAGAACAAGAAGCAATGGGTGGAAACTAATCAAGGAGAGAAGCAACTTAGAGCTGAGGGGAAATTTCCTGACAGTTAGAACAATTAACCAGTGGAAGAGAAATTGCCTCCAGAAGTTGTGAATGCCCCAACACTGCATGTCTTCAAGATGTTGGAGAGCCATTTGTCTGAAATGGTATAGGGCTTCCTGCCTAGGCAGGGAGTTGGACTAGATGACCTCCGAGGTCCCTTCCAACTCTGCTATTGTATTATTGTATTACAGTAGGTAGGTAGGGGAATATATAGATAGGGAGAAATACAATAGGTAGGTAGGCAGGTATGTAGATAGAGGGATAGATAGGGAGAAATACGGTAGGTAGATTGGTAGGTAGGGGGATAGATAGAGAGGAAGAAATACAGTAGGTTTGTAGGTAGGTAGGTAGGTGTATAGATAGATAGCGAGAAATACAGTAGGTAGGTAGAGGAATAGAGAGAGAGGGAGAAATACAGTAGGTAGGTAGGTAGGTAGATAGAGGGAGATAGGAAGAAATACAGTATGTAGGTAGGTAGAGGGATAGATAGAGAGCGAGAAATACAGTAGGTATGTAGGTTGGGACTTATATGGTGGTTGTGTGTATGTGTGCAGGTGTAGATCTACACACAGATTGGTTGGCCATTTAACCAGACTGGGCCACAGCAACACGTGACCGGGTATAGCTAGTAATAATAATAATAATAATAATAATAATAATAATAATAATAATAATAATAATAATAATAATAATAATAATAATAATAATAATAATAATAATAATAATAATAATAATAATAATAATAATAATAATAATAATAATATTAACCTCTGGAACAGCTTGCCTCCAGCAGTTGTGAATGCCCCAACCCTGGAAGTCTTTAAAAAGATGTTAGACAGCCATTTGTCTGAAATGGTATAAGATTCCTGCCCATGCAGGGGGTTGGACTAGAAGACCTACAAGGTCCCTTCCAACTCTGCTATTGTATTGTATTGTATTGTATTTATGGCAATCTGGATAAAGTTATCACCTTTATACACCTTGTGATGGACATTCACAATTTGCAACTCCCAATCCTGCTGGGGTAATGAAGCCATTGGACAGGTGAATGGCGGGCAGCTGGAGGCTAACCCTAAAATGTTTCTTTTTAACTGATTAACCCAGATAAGTTCTATGTTAGTCAGCCATGCTATTGGAAGTTTTCTCTATTTTAAAAAAACAAGCCAATTTTGTGTAAATAGAGAAAATAATCCAAAAGACCCTACTGCTGGAGAATTCTAGGAGCTGAAGTCCTTCAGACTTAAAGGTGCAAAGGTTGGAGACCCCTGTTCTAGAGGACTTTAGCAGAAAAGAGAGACATTAATATGTGATGCATGTGAATACCACTGTTCTTTTACAAATGTATTTCTTTTGAATGAAAGAAAATGAAATATGCTCTATACTGTATTAACAAAGCACTCTACTATCCACATTCAAGTAAGTAATTGATCATCAATTTTTTTTTAAATATTTCAGTTAGGCATCTTTTCAGATCACAATTTTGAAAACAACTGGGAAAATCCTCATCAGTACAATGGGCAGAACAATATGAAGCTCTTCTATAGAGACATTAAGTTTATGGGATCCTAAAGTATTCTCCTTTAATATAAAGGTAAAGGTTCCTCTCGCACATATGTGCTAGTCATTCCCAACTCTAGAGGGCAGTGCTCATCTCCATTTCAAAGCCGAAGAGCCAGCGCTGTCCGAAGACGTCTCCGTAAGGTCATGTGGCCGGCATGACTAAATGCCAAAGGCACACAGAATGCTGTTACCTTCCCACCAAAGGTTGTCCCTATTTTTCTACTTGCATTTTTATATACTTTCGAATAGCTAGGTTGGCAGAAGCTGGGACAAATAATGGGAGCTCACTCTGTTACGCGGCACTAAGGATCTGACCTGCTGACCTGCCGACCTTTCTGATCGACAAGTTTAGCCACTGAGCCACTGCATCCCTTCCTTCAATGTAGGAATCCCCAAAGATGGTGATCTGTTAAATTCATTATTCCATTTAGGTCTCAGTGTAATGTAATTTGAGTTGCCAGGTTAGTTCTGCTCTGAATAACCGAAGAAAGATTGATGTGCAGTTAAGTTATGTTTTATCCATGTAAGTAGCTAGAATTATATTCCACTCAGTTGACTTTGACTGTGTTTTACTCATGTCAGTGACCTGGACCTATTTGCCATTCACTTGACTTTGATTGGATTAGTTTATATTCCTTGTGAAATATGAAAACAAATTGATTCTGCAAAATTAGGTGGAATGCAGTTTTTAGAACATAAATAATAAAACATAAATATTTTATATCAGTCAGTATAAAAATTTAAACTACTCCCAACTACATTTTTGATACATTCTTAATCTATGAGAGTTTTGTAGCTTGATTCCTTGAAAACATCAAAGCTTCGATATCCTATATGTTTTTAACTGAATTTTGATCTGAAAATTTGGGGGGCATGGTGACATCGGACATCGGAGATCAAGCTCCTCATTGAAGCATAGGAGCAGGAATTAATAGAAGACTTGGCAATCCTATTCAAACTATGGCTAACTAGAAAATATTATTCTACTGGTGATCAATCTGTACTCACTGCACAAAGTGCTACAATAACTTTTCTACTGCATTTTTCATGTAGCCTGTCATTATGATGCAAAATTTATAAAGCTTACTTTACAAATGCATTGTATGCCACAGTGTGAAATGAATTTCAACTCTGGTGCTGGTTTTTTCCCCACAAAAACTTTATTCTTCCTCCATACCCAAAGGGAAACCTTACATCTTCAAACATTTCTGAAGGTTAAAACAATTTTATGCTGTATATCTCTCTATTCATGCCAATGTTTTTTCAAGAACGTTTGCAATGGAGAGATTGCCTTTGCAATCACGTTGCAAACCTTCTGCTTTTAAAAGTGGGCAAATGGTGGCCTACGTTGGATTACCCCTTCTGTTTTTAAGGGAAGGAAGGATTGTATTGAAAAGTGAAAAGTTTCCTATAACCATTTCAAAACTTTACTTCAGCTACTTAAGTTCCTGATGAAGTTTTTTTTTAATGCCATTTTAAATCTTAGAAACAAACCATAGATCGCAAAGACAAATCCCCCTTTGAATTCCTTCTGTTTTAAGACAATTTTTATTGGTTTTACAATTATAATGGGAAAAGGGGTGTGTAGGGTATTTTTTAACATTTTAGGACTTCCATGCCAGGGGCGATAACTGCCCCCAAGGCTTCATACAAAATATAATTAATTAAATGGTGACAAGAGATACATATATATCATATCATAGTCTCATACATTCTATCATTTTTTTCGTATCAACATCCGTTTTCAGGAATTACAATATAATTTCAAAATAAACTCATTTTTGTGATCTGAGTCTCTTTGCTACAGAAGCAAACTCAACCCGTCCAAGACCGAGTGGCTGTGGTTTCCGGCTTCCCAGTTTAGCCAGATGACACCATCACTGGCCATGGGGGGTGAAAGATTGGCCCCCATGGATAGAGTGCGCAATTTAGGAGTCCTCCTGGATTCCCGGTTGTCCCTGGAGGACCAGGTGGTGGCCGTGGCCAGGGGGGCGTTTTACCAGGTTCGCCTGGTCTGCCAATTGCGCCCCTTATTGGACCGGGAGGCCCTTCGCACAGTCACTCAAGCACTCGTGACTTCTCGTCTGGACTACTGTAACGCTCTCTACATCGGGCTCCCCTTGAGATGCACTCAGAGGTTGCAGTTGGTTCAGAATGCAGCCGCGCGGGTGATCATGGGAACCTCAAGACATTCCCACATAACACCACTCCTGCGCGAGCTGCACTGGCTACCTGTGATCTACCGGGTGCGTTACAAGGTTATGATGACCATCTTCAAGGTGCTCCATGGCACAGGGCCTAGCTACCTACGAGACCGTCTACTGCCCCATACATCCCTACGACCGACTCGCTCCCAGGGAGAGGGTCTTCTCCAGGTGCCATCGACCGGGCAATGCCGGTTGGCGGCTCCCAGGGGAAGGGCCTTCTCTGTGGTGGGCCCAACCCTCTGGAACGGCCTACCTCCCGATCTCCGTACCATCTCGGACCTCTGCTTGTTCCACCGGCACTTAAAAACGTACTATTTTCATCTGGCCGGCCTAGCATGAACTACTCCACACCCTACTGTCTTATAACAAATCAAAGTTTTAATTTATGGGTTTTTAAATTTATTTTAAGCAGGGTTTTGATTTAATTTAGTTATTATTTAGTAATATTTTGTATTTATGTATATTTATTTTAAATCTCTGTTCACCGCCCTGAGTCCCTTTGTGGTGAGATGGGTGCGGGTTACAAATGTGAATAATAAATAAATAAATAAATAAGTACAGCTTTGTCCTTAGAATATAAAGATTCACATTGAAATAATTAAATAGGAAGCTTGTAGGGTAAATTGGGGACAATTACTCATCTTTAACAGTGCAGTTGTTATGAACTTAAAATGGAGATGAGAACTGAATCCTTTGGAAGTAACATGGAATTTCATTTTAATAAGTTAACCTTTAATTTTATCAAATCTAATCAAAATAGGGTAGTCATATGTCCTACTGAACAGACGGTATAGTGTAACTTCTATAAGATAGGCTGTGAAAATCCAGTTTAATAAATTGGAGTCATAAACAGGGAGAACAGAGACTTGGATGTTACCCATCAACTCTTGGAGTATAGGCAGACCAAATTTATTTGATCATAAATTTCTCCCCCACAAGTTATAAAGAAAAAAAAATCTAACTGTCTCATACATTTTTGAGAGTAAACTGGATTTAAAATAAAATCAGAAATTTGAGCATTAGCTAGTCCACGTAGAGCTTTTAGGAATGAAAAAGCCAATTTTATTTCCAGGTAGATCCAATGTAAGATTATTCTACATCTCTATTAGTAAGATGCATGTTTTAAAAAAATATTCTATTATTTATGCGCTATACTCTCACATCGTCAAGATCTTTAATTGAGAGGAGTGGAACATCATAGAGTAATAACTTTATCTCAAAATTACCTCCAATGATCTAACTTACAGAACATGTCCAAAAATCGGAACCGCATAATTTCTGAAGAAATGAAATTTGGGGAAGGGGCAGCTTCAGTGCTACTGGCTGCTATTGCAGTGCTGGAGAAGGAAGAAAAAGGAAAGGAAGAGAAGGGAAGGAGAAGGAAAAGGAAAAGGGAAGGAAGGCAAGGCAAGGGGACATTTCTAATGCTTCCTTTCAATTCTCACAAGGAAACTCTATAGAGAATCCAGTAGGAAGTCAGAAATTTCCTCCTCCTCCTCCTCCTCCTCCTCCTCCTCCTCCTCCTCCTCCTCTTCTTCTTCTTCTTCTACTTCTTCTTCTGCCTGTGCTTGGTTATTTTGTTTCTTTCTTTAGGTAAGGAAATGTCTGTAAAATGATGAGTAAATGGGATATGGGTTGTCTAGTTGCTTCTAGTTGCATGTTACAATTACAATTAGATATAGATATGTACAGAGGTGGTATTCAGACAGGTCAGACTGGTTCACCCAAAACTTGACTGAGGACCTAGTGGCTGCTTGGAATAGTGCGGCCACGGGGGCACTTGACCGGGTAGTGCCTTTGCGGCCTCTTACCCGGCGCCGAACCACCTTGGCTCCCTGGTTCTCTGAGGAGCTAAGAGTGATGAAGCGTCGGAAGAGATGCCTAGAGAGCGGTTGGAGGGCCACCTGCTCCGAGTCTGACCGGACACTGGTAAGGTCGCATTTGAAGACCTACCTAGTGGCGATAAAAGTGGCGAAACATAATTATTTCTCCGCTCTTATCGTGTCTGCAGATAACCGGCCTGCCGCCCTGTTTAGGGTAACCCGCTCCCTTCTTCACCAGAGGGCGTGGGATGCCCCCTTGCAGGGTCGTGTACAGGAATTTGGGTTTTATCTGCATGATAAAATCGATCAGATCCAGGATGGGTTGGCCTCCGATTGGACTAGTTCAGATGGGCTGACGGAGGCGGGTCTTGAGTCTGTTATCTGGGAAGAGTTCGATCCTGTGACTCCTGAGGACATGGACAGGATGCTGGGGCGGCTGAACGCCACCACGTTTATTGGACCCGTGTCCCTCCTGGTTGGTACTGGCCTCCCGGGAGGTTACATGAGGCTGGCTCCAGGGAATTGTCAACGCTTCTTTGAGTGAGGGGTTTCTGCCGGCTGCCTTGAAAGAGGCGGTGGTGAGGCCCCTCCTCAAGAAGCCCTCCCTGGACCCTGTTGTGTTGGCCAACTACCGTTCAGTCTCCAACCTCCGATTCTTTGCGAAGGTTGTTGAAAGTGTGGTGGTGCGACAACTCCCTCAGCACCTGGAGGAAACTGTCTATCTGGACCCGCGCCAGTCCGGCTTCCGGCCTGGGCACAGCACAGAGACATCATTGGTCGCATTGGTGGATGATCTCTGGAGGGCTCGGGATAGAGGTTGTTCCTCTATCCTGGTCCTGTTAGACCTCTCAGCGGCTTTCGATACCATCAACTATGGTATCATGTTGCGCCGGCTGGAGGGGCTGGGGTGGGGGCCACCGTTTTGCGGTGGTTCTCCTCCTACCTCTCCGATCGATTGCAATTTGTGTTGGCAGGAGGGCAGAAGTCGACGTCGAGGTGCCTCACTTGTGGGGTACCACAGGGGTCAGTCCTCTCGCCTCTCTTGTTCAACATTTATATGAAGCCTTTGGGTGAGATCATCCGTGGTTTGGGGGTAGAATTCCACCAGTACGCTGACGATACTCAGATGTACATCTCTTCCCCCGACCACCCCAACCATGCCATGGAAGTGATGTCCCAGTGTCTGGGATTAATTGGGGGATTTTAGCGCAGGGATAATTATTTAATCTGCCTTTTAATTTTATATTTATTGTTTTTATGTTTGTATTTTGCCTGTTTTTAATTGTTTTTTAATTCCCTGTGCCCCGCCTCGAGTCCCCTCGGGGAGAGAGAGCGGGTTATAAATAAAACTATTATTATTATTATTATTATTATTATTATTATTATTATTATTATTATTATTATTATTATTATTATTATTATTATTATTATTATTATTATTATTATTATTATTACTAGCTATACCCGGTCACGTGTTGCTGTGGCCCAGTCTGGTTAAATGGCCAACCAATCTGTGTGTAGATCTACACCTGCACACATACACACAACCACCATATAAGTCCCAACCTACATACCTACTGTATTTCTCGCTCTCTATCTATCCCTCTACCTACCTACATACTGTATTTCTTCCTATCTCCCTCTATCTACCTACCTACCTACCTACTGTATTTCCCCCTCTCTATCCCTCTACCTACCTACCTACTGTATTTCTCCCTCTCTCTCTATTCCTCTACCTACCTACTGTATTTCTCGCTATCTATCTATACACCTACCTACCTACCTACAAACCTACTGTATTTCTTCCTCTCTATCTATCCCCCTACCTACCAATCTACCTACCGTATTTCTCCCTATCTATCCCTCTATCTACATACCTGCCTACCTACCTATTGTATTTCTCCCTATCTATATATTCCCCTACCTACCTACTGTAATACAATAATACAATAGCAGAGTTGGAAGGGACCTCGGAGGTCATCTAGTCCAACTCCCTGCCTAGGCAGGAAGCCCTATACCATTTCAGACAAATGGCTCTCCAACATCTTGAAGACATGCAGTGTTGGGGCATTCACAACTTCTGGAGGCAATTTCTCTTCCACTGGTTAATTGTTCTAACTGTCAGGAAATTTCCCCTCAGCTCTAAGTTGCTTCTCTCCTTGATTAGTTTCCACCCATTGCTTCTTGTTCTGCCCTCAGGTGCTTTAGAGAATAGTTTGACTCCCTCTTCTTTGTGGCAACCCTCTCTCTCTATTCCCCTATCTACCTACCTACTGTAATACAATAATACAATAGCAGAGTTGGAAGGGACCTCGGAGGTCATCTAGTCCAACTCCCTGCCTAGGCAGGAAGCCCTATGCCATTTCAGACAAATGGCTATCCAACATCTTCTTGAAGACCTGCAGTGTTGGGGCATTCACAACTTCTGGAGGCAATTTCTCTTCTACTGGTTAATTGTTCTAACTGTCAGGAAATTTCCCCTCTGTTCTAAGTTGCTTCTCTCCTTGATTAGTTTCCACCCATTGCTTCTTGTTCTGCCCTCAGGTGCTTTGGAGAATAGTTTGACTCCCTCTTCTTTGTGGCAACCCTCTCTCTCTATTCCCCTATCTACCTACCTACTGTAATACAATAATACAATAGCAGAGTTGGAAGGGACCTCGGAGGTCATCTAGTCCAACTCCCTGCCTAGGCAGGAAGCCCTATACCATTTCAGACAAATGGCTATCCAACATCTTCTTGAAGACCTGCAGTGTTGGGGCATTCACAACTTCTGGAGGCAATTTCTCTTCCACTGGTTAATTGTTCTAACTGTCAGGAAATTTCTCCTCAGTTCTAAGTTGCTTCTCTCCTTGATTAGTTTCCACCCATTGCTTCTTGTTCTGCCCTCAGGTGCTTTGGAGAATAGTTTGACTCCAGTGCCTTTTTGACCCTAAGAGGCCTCCGTAGTTAATGACTGTTGGTGGGCGGAGTTACAGGGAGTAAAAACATTTTTCAGTTAGTACCTTTTATTTGTGTTTACCTAACACACGATACACGTTTGCTAGGCACAAAATGAGTAGCTATTCTATTATCGGAAGTCCTTGGCTACATTGTGAGAAAGTTTGGTGTAAATCGGTCCAGTAGTTTTTGAGATTAGTGGATTCGTACAAACTATTTTACATTTTTATTTATATACCGCCCTCTCTCCTCAATGAGACTCAGGGCGGTGCACAGGAATAATAAAAGCAGAAGTCATAAATACAATCAAATATAATTAAAATAAATTAAATCAAGTTAAGAACCCGTGCTAAAAATTCATAATTAAAACCCAAGTTAAAAATCACTAATAAAGGACTATGCCAGGCCGGCCACATGAAAAAAGTATGTTTTTAAAGCCCGGCGAAAGAGGCGTAGGTCCGTGATTGTACGGAGGTCGGGGGGCAGGTCATTCCAGAGGGCGGGGCCTGCCACAGAGAAGGCTCTTCCCCTGGGAGTCACCAGCCGGCATTGACCGGTCGACGGCACCCTCAGGAGGCCCTCTATTATTATTATTATTATTATTATTATTATTATTATTATTATTATTATTATTATTATTATTATTATTATTATTATTATTATTATTTCTAAATTTGAATTGGGGGTATGTGTGAGAGGCAGATGATGGGTAGGGTGGAATCAAAGCAAATTCTATGGAACGACCTACCCCCCGACCTCAGAACAATTCCGGACCTCCTCTCCTTCCACCGAAAGCTCAAAACTTATTTCTTCCAGCAGGCCGGCCTGGCCTAATCTATCTTTCCTGCCTCCAGTCTGTATATTTAAATTTTTAATTGGGTTTTTAGGGTTTTTTAGTGTTTTAGGATTTTAGGTTTTAGCGCAGGGTTATAGTAATTTAATCTGATTTTAGATATTTATATTGTTTTATGTTTGTATGTTTTATAATCCCCTGTGCACCGCCCCGAGTCCCTTTGGGGAGAGGGAGCGGTATACAAATAAAATTTCATTCATTCATTCATTCATTCATTCATTCATTCATTCATTCATTCATTTCCTTTAAGTTTGATCTTCCTGGCAAAATATAATTTTTTTTATTGGCTCAAGGTCCACCCATTTGAACTTTGCTAGCTGGTCATTGATGGTAAAGTAAGTTACTGGATGTTATTGGGCTTATAGTCACAAATCTCACCTATATGGGCTTTACAGAAGCTTGTCTCTTTAAAAAAAAGAAGTTTCTGCGGATTTTACTTCGCTAGTCATCATCAACTATATGAGATGGTACTTATCTCCATTTCAAGGCCATTGATCACTGTATGAAGACAATTCCAAAGTATAATGTTCTAGCGCTCTGTTTCCTTCCCACCAATGTGGTACCTATTTATCTACTTGCATTTGCATGCTTTCAAACTGCTAGGTTGGCAGGAGCTGGGGCGCGAATGGGAACTCAGACCATCGTGTGGTGCTTGGGTCTCAAACACTGCTAAACATCTTAACCACTGAGCTTTGCTCATCTCTTAAGCACTTTGAATTTAATTTAATTTTTACCTTTGGTTATTTTTTTTAAATTAAGAACCTCCTTGGCAATCTTCTGATACAACAGCAGCAGTTCCACTTCACATTATGAAAAGTTCAAAATATCAGAAGAACATTAGGTTGGATGTTTTGCAAAGATATTTTGAAATTTTTGCAAAGATATTTTGAAATTAGAATATTTGGGGTATTAGACTCAACTGGGTCACGCTTAACTAATTTCCTGATTTTAGCAGTTTTATCAGTTAGAAATTAACAAAAGCTTTATTTGTGCACTTTTAGACATTTGAAGAGGAAAAGACCACACATTCCTTTGTAAATTTCCATCAATATCAACTAAGGTATTTTCAAGTGAATAGTCACAATGTAATTATGATATTTTTTTGTGTTTCATTTAATATACCAATTGAATTTCATATTTTAATAATGCTAAGAGCAAGTAATTGCTTCTGAAATCAGGCAGAGTGCACTAAGACAGTGTTACTCTCTGTATTCTGCCAGACAGAATTTTAAGCTTTGTGATTTCTAAAACTTTTCCAGGTGGAATGAAAAAAATGAAAAGGAAGAGACCTTTGACAAAATAGTGGAAGTTTTTCTTTGCCTTCTGATGGGAGTTCTCCTTTTCAGTGCTCTTCCCAGCCAATCATGTCTTTCACCAATATTCTAGATTAGGGTCCTCCAAATTTGGAAACTTTAAGACTTGTGGACTTCAACTCCCAGAATTTCTGTCAGCCATGGTTGGAAAAAAGCAAAAGGAGGTTATTTCAAATCAGCAATCTTGTAGACAAAAAGTAGGCAGAGTCATAAATAAAGAGGAGAAAGATGGGGTTTTTTTTTTTTCAAAAAGGCCTTGTAATCCCTTAATTCCAGGTAGAAACTGAATAGACCTGAGCATTTACTGGCTGGATGCCCTTCCTATTGCCCATGCAGTTCCCAGCAGAGAGTTGTTGTTTTTTCTTTTCACCCTAGGAGAGAACCATTTCTAAGATTAAACTCTCAATCTTCCAAATGGGAAGCTTCATCACTAAGCCACCACACCACTTTAAAGAGGGGAAAATAGAGTAAACCTTATCATTTCTATCTACTCCAGAGGTGGTATTCAGCAGGTTCTGACCAGTTCTGGAAAACCAGTAGCAGAAATTTTGAATAGTTCAGAGAACTGGTAAATACCACCTCTGACTGGCCCCGGCCCCCTCTATTCCGCTGATCGGGAGGGAATGGGGATTTTACAGTATCCTTCCCCTACCACCAAACCACACCCATCAAGCCATGTTAAATCTAGCACTTAGATATTTAAATCTAAGTGCTAGATTTAAATGTCTAAGTGCTAGATATTCCTTCACAATCCTTTACAGCAGGGGTCTCCAACCTTTGCAACTTTAAGTCTGAAGGACTTCAGCTCCCTGACTTCTCCAGCCAGCAAAGCTGGCTGGAGAATTCTGGGAGCTGAAGTCCTTCAGACTTAAAGTTGCAAAGGTTGGAGACCCCTGCTTTACAGCCCTCTCTTAGTGGTTTTACAGAATCAGCAAAGTCCTCCTCAAAGATGGACTTGGGAAAGGGGAAGCTTTTTGTTAGGATTGCACTAGACCAGGGGTCTGAAAAGTTGGCTCTTTTAAGACTGGTGGACTTGAACTCCCAGAATTCCCCAGCCAGCCAGGCTGGCTGGTGAATTCTGGGAGTTGAAGTCCACCAGTCTTAAAAGAGCCAACTTTGCAGACCCCTGCACTAGACAAATCCTGAAATCACTTTGGGGAGCAATATGCTGAAATTTTGCCCAGGCATCAGTGCAAAAGAAGCAGTGTAAATGAAGAGTGAGAGAGAAGGGACTTCAGCTACCTCACATCAGAGATCAAAGTTCAACAATGGAGAAATGTCAGTTGAGTTAAGAGTGGTTTTCTTCCTTCTGTGTCAGTGCTTCCAAGGGTTCACCGTTCATTTTCTTTTTGCACATAAAGTTTACCTTTTTATTTTAAGCACAGAGAGAAGAGGACATCTGTGTGATTGTCTCTGAGTGGAATTTTGATCACTTGATCTTCCAGGATATTGAGATATCTGTAGTCTCATGGCATGGATACATGCATAAACAAATATTTAAAGAGCCTGGTTTAAATTACACAAACATTCCCTATTATGCTGAAAGACTTTAGGAGAAAATGCCCCAAATCTCCCAACCTGTCCTGCCACATGTTCAGGAGAACAATTGGTGGCTTTTCATACCCAGAGGCTAGTGCCAGGCAGAAAGAGACAGGGCAGCAGGGAATGCTTCAATGGCTGCCCTGAAACTCTTCTGCAATAAAAAAAATAAATAAGGCTTAGCCAAGGGGGTGGAAGTGGGGGCGGCAAAATTTATGTCAACATGCCTTCTTGTCAATGTAATGACAGGAGGAAAGCAGGTTAAAGTAGCTCTCTCAATAAGCCCAAGGAACAATTTCTCAAAATCCCAAAAGTGACATTTGTGAATGTGGAGGTTTAGCTTTCCCCTGAGGTTGCATTGTCACTGCAGGTTAATTGTTTGGTGTTTATCTGGTGGATTGTGTTCACCTTATGACTTTGGTTTTACAGGCTGTAGAAATATAGTTGCATGGGAAAGTAAATAAAGATACTCTCTGTGGGATATAAATGACTTTTGAAAACACTCAGCGATGTTTGCCTTAAATGTACAATAGTGTGCTTTCTATTCAGGTGTGAAATGTCTTTATTAGTGAAGTTGCCATCATTTTGTGCCTGTGGGTCTGAAGTCATCACCTCCTTAGGTTATGCTGGAGATTGCTCATCTAGCTATATGCACTTCAGAGGTGGGTTGCTCCCAGTTCAGCCCGGATCAGATGACCCAGTAGTAGCAGCTGCTGGAGGCTGTGCTCATGCGCCCAGATGCTTTTGCGCATGCGCAGACGTGTCGCACGCACACACATGGTTGAGAGAGCTAACTGGTAGTAAAAAAAATTGGAAACCCACCACTGATGCACTTCCTTGGCATAATTATTTTCTTACTATCTATGTAACTACTTCATATTTCTAAAAAAAGCAAAATGTACAAAAGAGCATTAAAAGTCACGTCACTGAAGGATTAATCTGGTTCTGTGGAAACAAATTAGGAGCATCACTTTTTCTGCAGTTTTTGTCAATAAGCAAAGTTATCTTCTCTTTTGTTTGTAAACATATATTTTTCAGACAGTACTAACCTTCAAGTTTCCAACATTAAAAGAAACGACACAAAAGGAAACATGGATTAGGAAAAAAGGGAAACGTTTGGATTGGTTCTGATTATTTTAACATGTGGTAGAAACAAGCCGCTCAGGCAAAATAAATAAATTTTCCTCACAGGATAGGTGTTTCCCATAATTTTTCCATGGAAGAAGGGTTTAGGAATCTTAGCAGTAAACAAGAACAATTATTGGTTGCAGCCCGTTTATAATTCTTCTGGTTTTCTAGTCTTTTTCTATATGTTGGTATTTATTCAGTCATATGTCTATAGCACCTATATTTGATCCTACGCTAACATATTGTTTGGAATTCCATATGCTGAAAAGACTTAACAAAATGGAGTGCATAGAATTTGAATCTAGAACTGGGGAACATACGGTAGTAGGAATTTGGATCAAAGTATAAAGCTGGCGATTGAAACAAGTCGTTCCAAAAAACAATTATTTAAAATGATTTAAAACATTCTACGTTGCTATGTTTTTGAGGAAAGGTGTATAAATAATAGGGAGAGGAGAGGAAAAGAAAGATCTAACAATCTAGATGGAGCTACTCATTTCACATCGAGTCTGAACTAGAAATCTACCTGTAGCTATGCTCCAACAGTTGCAACATGACCAGCCAGTTTAAATTCATGATAGAGAAACAGTGGGGCAGATGGGGTAATAACCTCATTCTCTACTCCTTTACTTTAGCCTACACTGCAGATGCCTTTATAAAACTATAGAGGGAGTGGGATGCAGAAGATGAAAATGGTGAGGAATAGTTAAATACCTTGTTACTTCAAATTACACACAAGTACACAGCACTTCCTATGGTACAGTAGTTTGGCAATGACCCAGGGGATTGTTCCATTCACCTGCTTACATGTGAACTGGCTGAAGGGCTTAAGCATGCATATTTACTGTTGTTTAAACATTGATATTCCCATAAGGTGTTTTTTTTAAATCCATATGGGGGAAAAACTCACAGCTTTTCATGTGCAGCAGTTGTTACAGTTTACAAAGTCAAATGGAGTTTGGAAGCAAATTGGATTGCATATCCTCCTCCTTTCCTTTTGGCTTCAACAACTCCATGGGAAGAGAGACTGTGGGGAAGCTTAGAAAAGAGGGAATGTAGGCATAAACTACCAAGGGATACCATGTGGGTCAGTTGACAGCTTATCTCATAGGCACTCATTTAGCCTAGATGAGAAAAACCTGGGAAGAAGCCATTTCAAAGCCTTAATTAAGGCTAAGCCTTAATCAATTCATTGTAAATGAGTCTGGAAAAGTGCTGTTAGAGGTCCTCTAATTCTGTATTTGCCGTAGACTTGTATTAAAGATATTTTATTGAATTGTGTTTAATTCTGACTTCTTTGATCCTGCTGGGTTCCCAAAAGAAAACCAGGAAGTAATGTGTGAATCTGTGTTGATAGAGGGGTGGATTTTTTGCTGAATAGCCTCTAGAAGAGATCAAGGATGATATGTTAGGATATTAAATTTAGTAGCTGGAACAATAATGTATACAATGGGCCAGAACACACTGTTGTAGATGATTGGTTGGATAGTGTTGGTTCCAGTGGTGAGATTCAGCCAGTTCGCACCTATTCGGGAGAACCAGTTGTTAACCTTCTAAGCAGTTCGGAGAACCAGTTGTTGGAAGAAATCTCATTTTGTTTTTTCCCACTTTACAGGGCTAATCCTGTAAGGAAGGCAGGAAGGAAACATTCTGGTGTTGTTTCGAGCCTAATCTATATTGCCCTGCTTACAGAAACTGCCTCTCTGGTTAACCCTGATTACATTGTAACAACTAAAGCAAAGCGCCCATTGACTGAGTGATGTTGAGTTGGCGACGCCCAACCAGCCACATGACCACTGAGCCATGCCTACACAGCTGGTCATCAGGGCAGAGAACCAGTGGTTAAATTATTTGAATCCCACCACTGGTTGGTTCTTGTATGAGGCGATCTACACTATGATTGGTTGTGGGGGTGTAAAAAGTTTCCCTTTTTTTCTGTATGCTCTGAATGCTGTTTGTGATTTATCTCATGACGTTCTGTGTTCCTGACTATTCTGTCTGCTGTAAATAGTGTGTGTGTGTGTGTGTGTGTGTGTGTTAGGTTTTTGAGCTGATCAATAAATACATTGGGAGACTAGTATGTGTGTGTATATATATACATATATGAAGAATAATTCTCACAGCTCCTGTTCAGGGTCCCTTTAAGGGGAGGAGACTTAACATCATCCCTCTCTGCCCTTCGACTCAACCCAGAGTCATCCAGACAGAGAACCAAATTAGATTACTGCTGTGTGACATTTTTTAGATATGTGTTAGATTTTTTAAGGGCTGAAAATAAAGAGACCAGGATGGATCCATTTCTGGCTTATTAGCCTTCTTCAGAAGAAGGCTAATAAGCCAGAAATGGATCCATCCTGGTCTCTTTATTTTCAGCCCTTAAAAAATCTAACATATACATATATATACAGATCTATATGTATAGATCTATTTCGAGCTTTTTAGCTCTCATCAGCTAGCCAGTAAGGGTATGGCTAGCTGATGAGAGCTAAAAAGCTCGAAATAGATCTATACTAGTCTCTCTGATTTATTTATTGATCAGCTCATAAAACTAACACACATATATGTTTGTGTCAATGTCTCTGACTTCATTTGGACACCTGCTGCACAATTCCCTGACAGATAATATTTCCACACATATATGAAGGACTCCCTCAGAACCTTCCTCTCAGATAATGAATACAAGCATGTTCAGCAGCAGCAGCAGTGGTTCTACTGTGGCAAGCAGGACCCATAGTGATGGAGCTGTTGGGCAACATTGAGCATGAATCAATGTGCAACACAACAGAAGACTTCCCTTTCAGGTGAAAGGCTGATGGAGTTTGATTCAGCTTCTCTACAATGCATCTTGGCTGGTGCCTACTTTCCCTTTGTTGCAGGGTGTGGGAATCAAAAGGTTAGGCCTGGCATGAGTACAAACACATCCATGTGAGAAATGGGGAGAGTGAAATGAAAAGAACCAAAGGGCAGCTCAGTGTGAGAGGAGAGATAAATTGGTTTAGCTCAAAGGAAGCAGAGAAGACATTGAGTAAGTCCACAGTGAGATATAAAGCACAGTGTTAACATCCAGCTAATTTTATCACAAACTTAAAGACTCCACAGTGCCAAAACTGGCTATACTTTTCCTTGGGGCAAACCAGTGGTGGATTCCTACTGGTTTGGACCAGTTCAGCCAAACCAGTAGTGGTTTGGTTGCCTGGGTGTACTGGAACTGGCAGTAACCTAGGCCTGCCAGCCCCCAAACCAGTTGCCTGGTCGATGCCATCGGTGATGGCATCTTGTTTTTCAGTTCTGCACATGCGCATAACAATTTTAATTGCATGCACAGTGCACATCAACCGTGCACATGAGCGAACCGGCAGTAATGCCATCTGGAACCCACCCCTGGGACAAACCAACCTTCTCTATTGTTAATTATTGATCTAAAAGTGATTAATCAATAATCAAATATGTTAATCAGTATCAAGGTAAAAAAAAATCAAATGGTCATGTTAGTGAGCCTTAGAGCAGGGGTCTCCAACCTTTGCAACTTTAAGTCTGAAGGACTTCAGCTCCCAGAATTCTCCAGCCAGCTTTGCTTTGCTTTGCTGGCTTGAGAATTCTGGGAGCTGAAGTCCTTCAGACTTAAAGTTGCAAAGGTTGGAGACCCCTGCCTTAGAGAGTCTGCTGCTAAAATTCAAGATTGCATATGCTCAGTATGCTGTTGGCTGTTCTGCCAACAATAATTTTTATACTCTTGTCAGCTGGACTGCTACGACATGCTTCATATGGGGCTGCTTTTAGAGATCATATTTGTTCAGAATACAACTTACAACCACAACTGAGCCCAAAAATTTATGTTTCTAAGTAAGAAATTTCTTAAGTGAGTTTTGTCCCATTTTACGGCTTTTCCTGCCCCATTTGTTAAGTGAATTACTGCAGTTGTTAAGTGAATCTGATAAGTAACATGGTTGTTAAATGAATCTGATTTCCCCACTGATTTTGCTTGTCGGAAGGTTGCAAAAGGGTAACACATGATCTCGGGACACTGCAACCGTCATAAATGTGAGTTAGTTGTCAAGCATCCAAATATTCAGTATACGGTATCACAGAAGTGAGTACACCCCCTCACAGTTTGCAAATATTTAAGTATATCTTTTCATGTGACAACACTGAAGAAATGACACTTGGCTGCAATGTAAAGTAGTGAGTATATATCTTGTATAACAGTGTAAATGTGCTGTCCCTGTAAAATAATGCAACACACAGCCATTAGTGTCTAAATTGCTGGCAACAGAAGTGAGTACTTTTGTATAGGCCCCATCTCTTTCTCCCCCTCAGCTCTGGTCCCGAAGACAGCTGCCTCTCCACCTGGGGGCGGACAGAAAGCCCCGGCTCTGCATCTGCCTCTGATCCTGCTTCCTCATCAGAGCCTTCCAAAGGCTCCAAAGCTGGTCCAGGCTTCCCCTCAACCACCTCCTCATCTGACTCTGCTGATAGCTCTACCGGCAGCCGACGGGCCACAACAAACATAACTATGAATCAGTGGGGGGTTTCAAATTTTTTAGAACCTACTCTCTAGGTGTGGCCTATTTTGTGGGTGTGGCTTGGCAGTCATGTGACAGGGTGGGAGTGGCCACCTTTTAAAATGTGGTGAAACTCATTTAACAACGCTCTTGCTTAGCAACCAAAATTTTGGACTCAATTGTGATGATAAATTCTTTCTTTCTTTCTTTCTTTCTTTCTTTCTTTCTTTCTTTCTTTCTTTCTTTCTTTCTTTCTTTCTTTCTCTCTCTCTCTCTCTCTCTCTCTTTCTTTCTTTCTTTCTTTCTTTCCTTTCTTCCTTTTCTTTCCTTCCCGTTGGGTCACTGGCAGCGGCGGGCCAGATTTACTTCCAGGTACGCCAGTGGAACCCCCTCTCACCGGTTCTCTAAATTTCACCAACCGGCTCTCGCGAGTAGGTACGAGCCTGCAGAAACCCACCACTGCTATGAATGTTTGAATTGTTTTATTGCATAACCTGTGAACCACTGAGGGTGTTTTGGGACTGTGGAGGGATTCAAATCTAAGAACAAATATTGAAATAACTAAACGTAAGAGTCTTGGTGGCGCAGTGTTAAGAATACAGTATTGCAGGCAAACTCTGCCCACTGCCAGAAGTGCGATCCTGACTGGCTCAAGGTTGACTCAGCCTTCCATCCTTCTGAGGTGGGTTAAAATGAGGACCCAGATTGTTGGGGGCCATAAGCTGACTCTGTAAATCACAAAGAGAGGGCTGTAAAGCACTGTGAAATGGTATAAAAGTCTAAGTGCCAACTTGAACTATTTCTGCTCAAGTTGTACATAAAGATTAACTGCACTTTAAGATGCTGGCTTTATGTGCAAGGCCACGGAGAAGCCGTAGATCTGCTAGGGCACATGGCCTGTAGCCATTATTAAATCTCTGTTCTTTAATTTCATGTCATTTAAATAGATGTCGTGTAATCTTTCATGCTCCTTTTGTATCCTTGTCTGTAGGATGGAGAATAGCCCAGCCACATCACTTCAGCTTTATTACAGTATTTAGGCAGCTGATGTAAAGCTTTTCCCGGAAATGCATTGTTAGAAATTGCTCAGAGTGGTCTAGTTACCAAATTATTGCCAAATAATTTGAAAATTATAAACACAAGTAGCTGTCACAGATTCTATAAAGTAGATAATTTAGTTAGCGAAGCATTGTTCTGAGACTTCCATGGCAAAAAATGTCTTGGAAGTCTTTCTCATACCTGCTACCTGATCTTTTAATTGGAGATACCAAGAATTAACCCAATGCCATGGGTCTACCACTGAGCTAAATCCCCTCCCTAGTAAATAACACATTTATTTATATATTTATTGAATTTATATACTACCCATCTCCCTGACAAGGTGACTCTGGGCAGCTATTAGTCAAATAAATTCACAGGCAATATAAAATACAACAGAGAGCATTATTTCTCAGTTGTTTATAAAAGAAAACACACATTCTAACCTTTTGCAATGAAATTTATTCATCTGATGCATGTTTATATATTTATTTTGGATGCTTTCTAAATTGTTTTTATTATTTTTCATCTGTTTTTGTTGTGTTCATTGTTTTAAAAGAGCCATGGTTGTGCAGTGGTTAGAATGAAGTATTCCAGGCTGATTGACTCAAGATTGACTCAGCCTTCTATCTTTCTGATTTGGTAAAATGTGGAGCTACATCAATGATGACTAACCTTTTCAGCACCAAGTGCCCAAACCAGAACATGTACACATGCATGCACATACCAGAGCACCGAAAACCCGAAGACCAACTGGCTGGTGCACGTGTGGTTGGCCAGCTGGTCTTTTGGTTTCTGGCAGACGCAGGTACGCTGGCCAGCTGGTCTTCACATGTGTCAGAGTGGCGGAAACTCAAAGACCTGTTGGCCAGTGTGCTCTCACTTGCTGGAAACCAGAAGACCAATTGGTGACAGTGTGCATGCCCACAGAGAGGGCCTTGCATGCCACCTCTGGCACGCATGCTGTAGGTTCGCCATCATGGACCTAGATGGTTGGGGGGCAATATGCTGACATTGTAAACCTCTTAGAGAGGGTTGTAAAACACTGTGGAGTGGTATATAAATCTAAGTGCTATTGCTATTGCTATTTATACTTTTCAAATTGCAAGCTGCTTAGAGTCATTGATTGACTATAGAAATCTGATAGATGATAGATAGATGAACATGTCTCTGTCTGTCTGTCTGTCTATCTATCTATCATCCATCGATCTTTCTTTCTCTTTCTACCTAAGATAAAGAAAGAAAGAAAGAAAGAAAGATGATAGATAGACAGACAGACAGACAGAGTCCCTGACACTACTGTCTATATTTGCTTATTATTCTGCTTTGTAAAGTTCCTGTAAGAAGAAACCAGTTTGCATGCTGGTTATAAATATTGACAAGGGATCAAATCTTGTGCAACATGCATCTAATCTGTAATGCTATAAAATGATTGGAAAGGAGGAAGAGCCATTGATCAGAGGTAGGACTAAGCAAATTAAACATAAACAAATAAGTAGCTAGGACATTTCTGCAATACTGAAATCATTTTTAAAAAGAGCACTCTCTCTCACTCACACAAACACACATTGTAATATCTTGGCCTAGGCCAGACTTCTGAAAAGGTTATTTGAATGAGGAAGAATAGCCGATGCAATCATTTATTAATATAATTTGAACAGTAAACTTAAATGATAAAGCAGAAATTGTTTAGATGGCATTCTTTTGATATTTATTTATTTATTTAAAATAAATAACCCCGGGAAGCACACACTACACATACACAGCTACAAAGCACAACCATACTGTCTCAAGAGAAAGTCTTCTGGAAGACAAGAAGCTTATGATCTGCTGGATTTGAGGTGGGAGACCCTTCCATAGAACTGCCATTACTTCCAGCCACTGATATTTTTGCCCAAAGCTGATGAGACCATTCCATAACTGAACAACACATTTGACCTCTCCCTTTCTAAGTCCCAAGAGTTGGGTCTTTTATAGAGGTCCATGCTTGTGCCTCTATAGCAGAAGACTCCAAACTTGTCAGTTTTGACTTACGGACTTCAACCCCCAGAATTCCACAGCCAGCATGGAGTTGAAGTCCACAAGTCTTAAAGCTGCCAAGTTTGGAGATCCCTGATCTATAGGGTCCTTTGCTGTTTCCTAAGGTAAGTCAACACCAGGGTTCACTCTATGCACCTCATCAGAAAGCCACACAGAATCCCCTTCTCTGGTGGTGAATCCCAGTCTTATTTCTTGGCAATGCCCACAAGTTAAAGAAATTTGTTATATATCTTCATCAATGATTTGGATGAGGGGATAAATGGGGAACTCATCAAATTTGCAGATGACAGCAAGCTGGGAGGAATAGCCAACACTCCAGAAGATAGGCTTAAGATACAGAAGGATCTTGACAAACTTGAACATTGGGCACTATCTAACAAAACGAAATTCAATGGTGAAAAAAGTAAGGTTCTACATTTAGACAAGAAAAACAAAATGCACAGGTACAATATAGGTGGTACCTTGCTAAAAAGTAGTAACTGTGAGACGGATCTTGGAGTCCTATTGTACAACCATTTAAATATGAGCCAGCAGTGTGCAGCAGCTGCCAAAAAAGCCAACACAGTTCTAGGCTGCATAAACAGAGGGATAGAATCAAGATCACGTGAAGTGTTAATACCACTTTATAATGCCTTGGTAAGGCCACACTTGGAATACTGCATTCAATTTGGTCGCCACGATATAAAAAAGATGTGGAGACTCTAGAAAGAGTGCAGAGAAGAGCAACAAAGATGATTAGGGGACTGGAGGCTAAAACATATGAAGAACGTTTGCAGGAACTGGGTATGTCTAGTTTAGTAAAAAGAAGGACTAGAGGAGACATGATAGCAGTCTTCCGATATCTCAGAGGCTGCCACAAAGAAGAGGGAGTCAAATTATTCTCCAAAGCACCTGAGGGCAGAACAAGAAGCAATGGGTGGAAGGTAATCAAGGAGAAAAGCAACTTAGAACTGAGGAGAAATTTTCCTGACAGTTAGAACAGTTAATCAGTGGAACAGCTTGCCTCCAGAAGTTGTGAATGTCCCAACACTGGAAGTCTTTAAGAAGATGTTGGATATAAAGAGATAAAGTTGTCTTGGTTTGGCAGAATTGCAATGTGTAAGATGATGCTGTTACCAAAGTTTAATTTTTTTATTTGAGATGCTACCATTAAATTTGACAGAGAAGGATATGGAAGGATATCAGAAGAAATTAGATAAATTTTGCAATGGTGGGAAAAGACCTAGATTAATGAAGAAAATGTGGTATCAAAATCAAAAGGAAGGTGAATTGGGAATTCCCAATCTACTTAATTATTATTGGGCCTATAATATTCGAACTGTAATAAAAATACATAAAGGAGGAGACGGCCATTGGGGAGATCTAGAGTTAAAGGATATTAAGAGATTTGGCCCTACATGGTTTTTAGATAAAATAAAAACAAAAAAGGTAATTAATAGTTATTGGTTAAAGGGATTGAGCAAAATTTGGAATAAATTTGTTAAAATATTGATTCCGGATATATCCTTCTTGGGGAAGACACTTGGAAGTTGGCCGATTAAAACCAATATAAGTCGAGAGAAAGTAATTGAAGATGACAATATAGGAAGTATAGTAAATTGGTTAAGAGCATTAGAAATTGAGAGTAGAAAAAAAGAAATAATTGAAAAATTGGAGTTGAATTGGTTTGAGAAAATACAGGTAGAAAAATGGTCTACGGAAGTAAGGGGAACATGTAAAATAGGCAGAAGTAAAACTGAATTTGAAAATTTAGTATCTCAAATTATTAAGGATGAAATTGGATTAAAGGAACTCGTTTGGCAGAATTGCAATGTGTAAGATATATAAGATTATAAACTTTGATGGAAATCCACAAATGGTAATGAAGACGAATTGGGAGGAAGAATTTAAGATTAAAATATTAGACTTGGATTGGAATGCGAATTGGAAAAGTCGAATTATGAGGATTATGTCTATAAGGATTAAAGAGCACAACTTTAAGGTTGTTTGGAAATGGTATTGGACTCCATTAAGGTTATCATTGATGGATAAAAAGATCAGTAATAAATGTTGGAGATGTAATATGGAAGTGGGAATTTATGAACACATGTGGTATAAATGTGGAAAAATTAAAACGTTTTGGCAACAATTGGAGGAAATGATGTTTGAAATGATGAAGAAAAGAATAACTTTGAGATCAGAATCTATATTATTACTGATAATTAAGGAATTAGAATTAACAAAATATGAGAAAGAACTGATTAGAATCATGATTATAATGGGTAGAATTATAATAGCAAGATACTGGAAAATAGAGGTAAATATTAAAATAGAAGAGTGGTTTTGTGAAATGTGGAAATTAGCTTTAAATGATAAAATGACATGTGATATTAAATTTAGAGAGGGGGTCTATAAAAAAGACATTTTTTGGAAGATTTGGAACCCATTTGTGGATTATGCACTTGGAACTTTGGACGCCTCGACACCTGTACCCAGAGAACGCGGATTTTGGAGATCTTAAAGACAATTGAAGATATCCGAAGAACCAACTCTTCCTTTCGTTTTGTATAGCACTGGGTGGACTATTGTAATAAAAATAAATTAAAAAAAAGTAAAATTTTTATGTTCATATGTATAACTTGTGGAAAATTATAATAAAAAAATTAAAAAAGAAAAAGAAGAAGATGTTGGATAGCCATTTATCTGAAATGGTATAGGGTTTCCTGCCTAGGCAAGGGGTTGGACTAGAAGACATCCAAGGTCCCTTCCAACTCTGCTATTGTATTGTATTGTATATCAATATCAGACAATTTTTTTTTTTAAGATGAGGGCCATGCTTGACACTTTTTTGTGGGAGGGCAAGACCTGCAGGATAGCACAGGGAGAGGAGTGTCACAAATGCTGATAAAAATGGGTTTCTTGTTTTTGGGCCAGGTGCACACAGCTTCCATCATGAGGATGCAGTTGGTCAACATTTTTCTTTTCTAATACTAAAAACAAATGTCCAGTGTGAGGTCTAATTTCATTTTTATAAATAAAGAGGATACGAAGGCTGGTGCATATGCGTTGTACAGGTAGTCCTTGGCTTACATCCATTCGTTTAGTGACCATTCTAAGTTACAATGGCACTAGAAAAAGTGATTTACACCTGGTACTCACAGTTACAACCGTCACAGCATCCCCATGGTCACATGATCAAAATTAGGGCATTTGACATGTATTTATGATGGTTGCAATGTCCTGGGGTGATGTGATCACCTTTTGACAAACAAAGTCAGTAGGGGAAACCAGATTCACTTAACAACCATGTTATCAATTTAACAACTGCAGTGATTCACTTACCTATTCTGCAAGAGAGGTCGTAAAATGGGGCCAAACCCACTTAACAAAATGTCTCACTCAGCAATAGAAATTTTAGACTCAATTATGTTTGTAAGTCAAGGACTACCTACCATATATACTGGTTTACCAATAACCCTAGGTAAAATTATTTAAAATTTTTAAATCACACACAGCAGGGCCAGCCAGGGAAATATCTCCAGATACTGTGGTACCTAGCAGGTGTCATATTGGATGTGTCTGGTGATGAACAAGATCATCCTTACCTTTGTTTCTTACTAGGTGTCTGCTATTCCTGCAGCACATGTGTCTGCCTGTGTTCCAGTGGTGGGATTCAAAATTGCTACCTGGCTTGGTGGGCGTGGTGTGTCTTGGTGGGTGTGTCTTGGTGGGTGTGGCACCAAGTTCCAAATTTTTTTAGAACCTACTCTCTAGGTGTGGCCTATTTTGTGGGCATGGCTTGGCAGTCATATGACAGGGTGGGAGTGGCCAACTTGTAAAATGCGGTGAATCTCATTTAACAATGCTCTTGCTTAGCAACCAAAATTTTGGGCTCAATTGTGATGATAAATTATCTTTCTTTCCTTCCTTCCTTCCTTCCTTCCTTCCTTCCTTCCTTCCTTCCTTCCTTCCTTCCTTTCTTTCTTTTTTTCTTTCTTTCTTTCCTTTCTTACTTTCTGCCTTCCTTTCCTTTCCTTCCCATTGGGTTACTGGCAGCAGCAGGCCAGACTTACTTCTCGGTCCGCCGGTGGAACCCCCTCTCACCGGCTCTCTAAATTTCACCATCCGGCTCTTGTGAGCAGGTGCGAGCCTGCAGAAACCCACCACTGGTGTGGCAGGGGAAAGATACTGTATAATCTCCATTTCCACCCCACTCCAGGGGAAGGTTACTGCAAAATCCCCATTCCCTCCCTATTAGTTTGGACTCAGGAGGCAGAGAATAAATGAGGGCAGGGGCCAGTCAAAGGTGGTATTTACTGGTTCTCTAAACTCAAAATTTCCACTACTGGTTCTCCGGAGCTGGTCAGAACCTGCTGAATACCACCTCTACTGCTGAATACCACCTCTGCTATGAGAAAAAATGTTTTCTCATTTTTTCCTTCACTTTTATTAGAATGCATTCTGGTTTGAATAGTATCATTCTTTTATCCTCACTCAAAGCCACTCTAGATTTTGATGCGATCATTTTCTACAGGAAAATGTCTAATAAATAAAGTGAAAAAGTAAGTAAAACTGAAGTAACACTCCAGCTGAAAAATGCTGTACATATTTCATATAATTCAAATGGTGTTCTTAGGGAATGGAGATTTCTGGTTGCACATCACGTTTTCTTCAATTAAAGCCACCAGCAGCAAAAGAAGTACTTTAAACGACAACTTGCCAGCAACTATTGATCTTTTCTTGCAATATATAATCATAGGAATCAGTTGGGTGTCTACAAGAAGACACATTCATTTTAGATGAATCCATACTAGGGGAGCAGCACCCTGATTAATTTAGTTAGAATTAGAGTGTGGAAAATCTATCTACTCCAATTTTGGCATAATTAAAACTCTGATAATATCACACAAGAAATTGTATTTAAAGGGCAGGATTACATAGACTAAAACGAGCTTTTACTAATTTAATGCATCATACAACCAGGGCCAAGTTCTTACAGCAAAATGCACCCTAGTTAGTTTTATTTATTTATTTTACTAAATGACTTTGGATTGCAGAACCCAAATCAAGGCTAAATTGTGGCGCATTAATTTCTCCACGCTAAAAATAAGATGTATACCTGTAATCCACTTTGCTATTGAGAAAAATATTCCATAAAACGTCCCCTCAGATATATAGTTGGAGGCTATTGCAGAGTTTGCCACCTTAGCAAATGGGGTCAGAGACATCACTATTTCCTCCTATTTCTTCAGAAACTCCATCATTGCTACGTGTCCCTACAACTGTCCTACAAACTCAAGTAATGGCAGCTCAAAAGTACCCCTAGGCCACATTGACAGATGGGGCCACCTCCTGCCAACATGAAGATTTGCATTTTTAAAATGATTTAGAAGGAAAGGTCATTATCAATGCTCCTGAACTTTGGTCCTAGGTCAGTGTCTATTCGGCTTCAGCCTAAATTCAGTCCTGATCCCAACCCCATTTAAGGACATGGTTACTGAGTGCTGGAAGGGTGACTAAAGTGATGTGGAAGTGCAGGGCCACGAGGCTAAATTCTGAATTGATCTTACTTCCAGTTCAATTGGGATTTATCTGCTGTCCTGAGAGCCAGTTTGGTGTATGGCTAGAAATCAACAGACTGTTCTACTTCCTTCTTAAGCAGAAAGCCAGCTGCATGACCTTGGCCAGCAATTCTTGCAGTCCCACAAAGAAGACAATGGCAAACCCTAACCCTAACTTTATCTAGAAAATTGCAGAGATGTGTCAAGGCAGTCACCTGGAATCAACACTGAATTGAAAGCATCTCTCTGTATATCCATCCATCCATCCATCCTTTTCATGTGGACATACAGAGCTGATAACAACAGTTGCCAATCCATGGATTGACCTGCAGCTATTCTGGCTTCCACCCTGTCCTAAACCAATTTCAGTAAAGGTCGGATTGGAGACCATGTTCTTGTTTTTATTTACTTATTGATTAGTATCATTTTCTACCACCACATTTGTCCATCCCACATCTTCGATTTCACTGGAGAGGAATAAAAAAGAAGTGACTCGGAGGATGCTTTTTCAGTTAAAGATTAAAAGTGGGGGAATTGGGGATGGGGAGAAACATATCCAAGGGGATTTTTAAAAAAACCAAAAAACCCAGTGATAATTATTTGCTCTAATTTATGTTCATGAACTAGGAGAATCAGAAGAGATCATGGCCCCCAAACAGACATGACACATATATTGGAAGACAATATGAACTGAATGCCAAATAGATCATTTTCCAGTCCTACTTTGCATGCAAGTTGGGATTTATTTCACAAACCTAGGGGGGGGGGGGAAGTATCAACAAACTCAGAATTACATGAATAGGAATATCCACTAAAATAAGTAAACCACAAAAAGGCATTTAAAAAAAAATCCTGGTGACATAGGAAAATATGCTGGCCTACTGTCTCACTTGGTTACTTAGTTGTGATTTGCATTAACATGATAATTTGCTGTAAGGGACAACTGTGGTTATATCTGGGCTACCAATAATATGAAGCAATATTACAAAATGTGCACACTATTATTTACTAACATATCATAAGGTACATATTTCCTTTGCATATATGTGCTACTTGTTCCCGACTCTAGGGGACAGTGCTCATCTCCGTTTCAAAGCCAAAGAGCCAGCACTGTCTGAAGACTTCTCTGTGGTTATGTGGCCAGCATAACTAAGTGCTGAAGGCACACGGAATGCTGTTACCTTCCCACCAAAGGTGGTTCCTATTTTTCTACTTGCATTTTTACATGCTTTTGAAGTACTAGGTTGGCAGAAGCTGGGACAAGTAACGGGAGCTCACTCACATTATCGAGCACTAGGGATTTGAACTGCCGAATTGCTAACATTTTTGATCAACAAGCTCCTTATCATCAGTGGTGGGTTGCTACTGGTTTTACTACCGGTTTGCTTCTCATATGCTTTGCTGTGTGTGTGTTGCTGCACGTACGTGCACAGTTCAATGTAAATTGTCCTTCACGCATACTCTGGGGAGTGAAAAATGGACCTACAGGGAACCCGGATGTTTGGGAATGGTTTGTCCGTAGGGGCGATTTCCCACCTCCGGAGCCTTTAGGAGGCTTCCCTGAAGGCTCCGGAGGTTGAAAAACGGCCCTACGGCAAAACATCAAGCCAGTTTGCTCAAAGGGCCATTTTTTGCCCTCTGGAGCCTTCAGGGAAGCCTCCTAAAGGCTCCGGAGGGTGAAAAATGTCCCTACGCACAAACCGGAAGTCCATTCCTGAACTTTTGGTTTGCTCGTAGGACCGTTTTTTTGCACTCTGGAGGCTTCAAGGAAGCCTCTGGAGGGTGAAAAACTGCCTCAAAAGAAGGCCGAAGTCAGCTGGCCAGTGCACGCATTCACATTGGAGCTGACGTTGGAGCCTTGCGTGCCCTAACAAATGGCTCCGCGTGCCACCTGTGGCACATGTGCCATAGGTTCGCTGGCATGGATATATATGATAGTGTATATGATATTAATACTACGGTATCATTCCTTATCTATCCTCTCTGGCTCTATTAAAACCATAAGGAATCTATAGTGTAATTGGTGGGAAAAAACAAATGTCTGTCTTATAAAAAAAATGTTCTAGGCTTTCAGAAAAAATAATGCTAACTTTAATCCACAGCTTTAATGCAATGAATCTGACTTTAGGAGCATCTAATCTTTAGTGCTGCTTTTGACTCAATTGCATTACATCTAGAAAAACAGAACTCCTGCCAGCCAGGTACAGAGGAAAATATTTCCCCCTCTTTCTGTAAATTCTGTCCCCAAGTCAGAGAACTAATAAAATTAAGAATGTCTCTGGAGAACTCTGGAGCCGGAGCTTCGAGAGACAAGTAATCTGATTTCAACCTTCTTTGAGATAAAAGTTGAGCAAACAATTAGAGGGAAGATTTCAAGCTGCCTCCAGCATTGTCAGACAGTATTAGCTGAATGGAGAAGAAACATTATTGTCTGCGAGGGAAGCGCAATGAGGTTAGTCTCTCAGGTCACTGTAGAATTGTGCTTTATTTTATGTATTGTTCCTGCCTGACAGTATCCTCTAACCACAATCTTCTGGAACAACAGAAGGCAGATTTGGCCTTTTGAGAAAGGCTGGTCAATGTCACCTTTCCGATAGCAACATCTGCAACCTAGGAACAAAGCGATTTGAACCAGAAGGGCTGGCAAGGTGGGCCTAGGATCCCAACCTAAATAATGGCTAGAAATGAGGACTTTTTTTTTCCTTTCTCCTTTCCCTTTGTTTTGTCCTATGGTCTCTTCTCACAACTTACTTAGCAACTTACTTTGCTAGGTAACATAAATTTTGGGCTAAATTGTGGTCAAGGACTACTTGGGGAGTTTAGCAGTGGTGGGATTCAATTTTTTTTACTACCTGTTCTGTGGGCGTGGCTTGGTGGGCGTGGCTCGGTGGGCATGGCAAGGGAAGGATACTGTAAAGCCTTCATTCCCTCCCCATTCCACGGGAAGAATACTGTAAAATCCCCATTCCCTCCTGATCAGCTGGGACTTGGGAGGCAGAGAATAGGTGGGGATGGAGCCAGTCAAAGGTGGTATTTACTGGTTCTCCGAACTACTCAAAATTTCTGCTACCGTTTCTCCAGAACTGGTCAGAACGCACTGAATACTACCTCTGGAGTTTAGTTTTGGAGGGGAAAGGCCTGAGTAACAAAATAAGAGAAAGCATAACAAGCATTGAGCTTTGAATTGCTGTACCATACAATTTACGACCACAATGGAGCCCCAAATTTCTGTTGCTAAGTGAGACCAATGTTAGGTGAATTTGGATCCGTTTTACAACCTTTATTGCCAATGGCTGCCTGTGGACTTTCGGGTGCGTTTCAAGGTGTTGGTCATCATCTTTAAAGCGCTCCATGGCACAGGACCTAGTTCTTTGCGGGATCATATCCTGCCCCATACATCCCTTCGGCTGATTCGCTCTCACAGAGAGGGACTTCTCCGGGTGCCGTCAACTAGGCAATGCCAGCGGGCGACACCCAGGGGAAGGGCCTTCTCTGTGATGGGCCTGACACTTTGGAACGACCTTCTCCCTGATATCAGAACGACCACCGACCTCCGCTCCTTCCGCCAGAAACTCAAGACGCACCTGTTCCATCTAGCCGGCTTGGCCTAATTTCATGCTGCTCGCCCCAGTCTGTGATTTTAAATGATTTTATTTGGTTTTATGGGGTTAGTTTTTAACTTTTATAAATTTGTACAGGGGATTATTTAATTCGATTTTAACTTTGTTTGTATTGTTTTGATTTTAATAGTTTTAATTTTTACCTGCACACCGCCCCGAGTCCCTTCGGGGAGAGGGGGCGGTCTAGAAATCAAATTAAATAAATAAGTTGTTAAGTAAATCACTGCAGTTGTTAAGTTAGTAACACTAGTGTTAAGTGACTCTGGCTTCCCCATTGACTTTGCTTCACAGAAGGCCACAAAAGGGGATTGCATGATCCCAGGACACTTGAACCGTCATAAATATCGGTCAGTTGACAAGCGTCTGACTTTTGATTACCCCAGGGATGGTGCAACGGTCATAAGTGTGAAAAACAGCTATACATCACTTTTCCTTGTACCGTTGTAATTTTGAACAGTCGCTAATGAACTATTGTAAATCGAGGACCACCTGTATTATCTAGCTTAAAATTGCATTAGAGATGATGGCAAAAGGGCAGGAAAATATTTCTTGGCTAAACAACGTGACTCTTTCTATTGCACGTTAGCCTAATGTCATTCAAGTGATTGTAAAGGAATGGAATAAAGCTCTGGGCTGGTTAGAATTATTGCAAGATACCTGGAGGCAAATTGTCAGGATACAGATCCCCTCATTTAATTTGAATGAAGATAATTTGCAGTTGAAAGGAGAGGCTCCACTCTAGTTTGGTAAAAATCCAAGAGACGGCTTTTATAATGCAAGCGCTTTGATAAAAATACCCCACCATCTCCTTCTCTGATGTATATTTACAAAATTGCAAAAGCGCTTAAGAAGAAGAAAGATCTATGGCAATCTGAATTTTCTTAATTATGCAGAAGAGGAAGAGTTGGATATATTGCCTATAGTTATACAAAAACAAACTCTTCGCATTTTTTGGCTCTGAAGGTGGAAATACACAGACACAAGCATGCACTGAATACTACAGAAGTCCAGGGCTCTGTCTATCGTGACTTAGCAGATTGAACTGGATCACATTGATTCGGATAATGACTTGATATCCTCCTGCCTTCTCAATCACTGCACTAGAAATACCTATCTTTTCTTCTCCTCTCAGCCCAGGAAAAGAAAGGAAACAATATTCCTTCTTACAGTCTGACATTTTATCGATGATTTCCTAAATCCTGAAGCAAGACTTTGCTTTTGATTACTTTTAATTTACTCCGTTCCCCAAGGAAAGTATAAAAATGGCCTTCAATCTTCCAGTAAGTCAGAGAACACAGTATTCAACAACAGCCATCTCTCTCTCTCTCTCTCTCTCTCTCTCTCTCTCTCTCTCTCTCTCTCTCTCTCTCTCTCTCTCTCTCTCTCTCTCCCTCCCTCCCTCCCTCTCTCTCTCTCTCGTTTCCGTAAAAGGGAAGCTAAGTACATTATTTTCTATATGTCCTTCCTTTTTGTTGCACCCTGAGAGAACCAAGCTCAGAAACGGACTTTTCCCTCCTTTCTCTTAAATTTGCTTTATCCACTTATCTTCCCATTTTACCTACAGCCAGTCTAGAGAGCACTGACCTCTGAGTTAACCTGTCATCTGTTAACAACTTTAAATCTCTTGTTTTACTTGCTTGGCAAGAATGTTCATGTTAACTTGCTTCCCCTCCTTCTCACACGGACATGGGATGTATTAAATCCACTATAGAGAATTGCTTAAAATCTTTGTGTTAACCTATAGCCTGATCTTTCCAACTCCTGAATAGCAAGTGATGGGTCCGTGACCTTGCATCCTATTAGCTGCAATTATTCTTTAATAACTATCAATGGTTATTGACTATAGTTTTTTTTTTTACTTCTTGAGTGCATTAGCCTGTTTAATAACCTATTCTATCAAGTCCCTACTGAATGGGCTCTGTGTGGGACTCCATTTCATTGCAAAATGAAGAACGTGTCATACTCTGAAGAGGAGAAGTCTGAGACTGTGCTTACAATCTTACTTCAGCGGTCTTTGCTGTTTATGCGGGTTTATGAAGATCGTAAAGCCGAGGTTGGATCGTAAAGTTACCTTTTTATTACTGTTGTAAATAAACTGGGGATTGTTAAATGAGGACTACTTGTATGCAAGATGTGAGGATTCTAAAGGTTTCAAACTTAGCAATTGAGCAATGGTGACACAGAGGTTAGAATCTAGTATTGCCGGTAAACTGCCCACTGCCAGCAGCTCGATCCTGACCGGCTGAAGGATGACTTAGCCTTCCATCCTCCCGAGGTTCATAAAATGAGGACCCAGATTGTTGGGGATAATATGCTGACTCTCTAAATCATATAGACAGAGCTGTAAAGCTCTATGAAGCAGTATACAAGTCTAAGTGCTGTTGCCATTGCTACTTTGGGAAATTCTGAATAACCTTATCACAAGGTTCTGAGTGCAGAGCAATTTTGTAAGTCATGCTCAGGATATTCTTTCTTTTTCAAAATGATTACAGTCTATCTGCTATGGTATCAGGATCAGAAGTGGTATTCAGCAAGTTCTGACCAGTTCTAGAGAACTGGTAGTGGAAATTTTGAGTAGTTCAGAGAACCGGTAAATACCACCTCTGACTGGCTCCACCCCCATCTAGACTCTGCTTCCCGAGTCCCAGCTGATCAGGAGGGAATGGGGATTTTGCAGTAACCTTCCCCTGGAGTGGGGAGGGAATGGAGATTTTACAGTATCCTTCCCCTGCCACATCCACCAAGCCACGCCCACAGAACCAGTAGTAAAAAAATTGAATCCCACCACTGATCAGGATGCTGTTTCATCCCTGTTATTGACTGTGATTCGATGCAATAATGAATAGAATAGAATAGAATAGAATAGAATAGAAGCTGGAAGGGACCTTGGAGGTCTTCTAGTCCAATCCCTTGCTCAAGCAGAAGAACCTATACTAGTTGAGATAAATGATTGTCTAGTTCCGTGATGGCGAACCTATGGCACGGGTGCCACAGGTGGCATGCGGATCCATTTGTTAGGACATGCGAGGCACTGCCCTGTTAGCCCCAGCGCGCATGTCCAGCTGACTTTGGCCTTCTTTTGAAGCCATTTTTCACCCTCCGGAGGCTTCCCTGAAGCCTCCTGAGGGCTGAAGGCTCCTGAAGGCTCCGGAGGGCAAAAAATGAACCTACGAGCAGACCAGAGGGGGAAAGCACGCACATGCGTGGCACGCCCATGCATGACCCCCCTTGTGCTCCCCCCACTTTTGGCACGTGAGCCAAAAAAGGTTCACCATCACTGGTCTAGTCTCTTGTTAAAAACCTCCAGTGATGGATCATCCATAATTTCTGAAGTCAAACTATTGCACTGGTTAATTGTCTTTACTGTTAGGAAGTTTCTCCTTAATTCCAGATTGCTTCTCTCTTTGGTTAGTTTCCAATCATTGTTTCTTGTCCCTGTTTCCGGTGAGTTGTATAATAATTTGATCTCCACTTATTTGTGGCAGCCACTCAAATGCTAGAATACTGTTATCATGTCACCCCCTAATTCTTCTTTGCTTTAAAATAGCCAAACCCATATGTTCTTCATACATTTTAGTCTCCAGGCCTTGGAGATGATGGGGGATAGGACATGACAATTACCTGGCAATATACTTAAAGCAGAAATTCCTTGTGTCCGGTTACTGACTTTCTGCATATTTAGAGATGCTAGTTAATGGCTAGTCCACAGCATCATCACCAATTAAGATCACTGTCAGTTGTCTGCAGGCTTAGTAAGTAAATTTACTTTTTTTAAACTTAAAAAAAGTTAACATTCATATTTGGTGTGTACAATACTGTGCATTTTGTCAGTGGACTTCTGTTTGCAGACAGGTAGGTACTGGGCAAATGTAAATGCAAGCGTGTGCATCCCTTCGACCGATTCGCTCCCTCAGAGAGGGACTTCTCCGGGTGCCGTCCACTAGGCAATGCCAGCGGGCAACACCCAGGGGAAGAGCCTTCTCTGTCGCGGGCCCAACCCTATGGAACGACTTACCCCCCCGAGCTCAGAACAACCTCGGACCTCCGCTCCTTCCGCCAAAAGCTTAAGACTCATTTCTTCCAGCAGGCTGGCCTGGCCTAATCTACCTTTCCATCCTCTAGTCTGAATATTCAAATTGTTTTAATTGGGTTTTTAAGGGATTTAGTTTTTAAGGATTTTAGGTTTTTAGTGCAGGGATATAGTTGTTTAATTTGATTTTACAGTATATACGTATGTATAATGTTTTTATGTTTGTACGCTTTTTAATCTCCTGTGCACCGCCCCGAGTCCCTTCAGGGAGAGGGAGCGGTCTACAAATTAAATTTGATTGATTAATTGATTGCATGTATTACCCATGGGATTACACAAATGCTACCAAAGCTGCTGAGTTTCCGAAGTTGTAAATTTAGAAATTAAATTAATGAAATATTAATGAAATGAAATATTATCGCTAATTATTATTATTGCAGGTACATTTAGTACAAACAGGCCCAAATGATTAACACATTTGCTTTTTGTTATGTCTATTAGGCAAGCATTAGAAACAATAGGCAAAAACATTGCTATTTTAAGAAAAGATGCTATTTGTAAAATCACTTTGCTAATTATTATTATTATCATTATTACTACTACTACTACTATTACTGGAACTTTTAGTAGAAAGGGGCCCTAGTGATTAACACACATAAAATTGCTTTTTCTTATGTCAGTTAGACAGGCATTAGAAACAATGGGCAACTTCAGGATGTCGTGTTATTTTTACACTGGGTAATGAATGTTAACAATTTTTTTGCGAATGAATAAAATAATGTTTTTTTGAAAAAAATTTAAATGCTTTATATAAATCATTTTTGTTCTATCAAAGCTCAGAAAAAGCCAAGGAATATTTAGACCAAGGATTGTTCTTGTTGTAAGCTTGAAATAAGGCATTTCTATTTCTGACATTTGACAGTTATTGCATCTTTGACAATGTCAACGGTGAGTATAAAACTACGTATGTATTTCAGCTTAAAAGTAGGCAGAGTTTAAAGGGCTGCAGCCTTAAGATTTCAGTGCAAAAATAACTATAGCGCATCCTGAAGTTGTGGCTTTCAGAAATCAGAAGTTCATCACATAAAAGCAAGTAGGAGCCAACACATCTTATAATTTTCCCAGGTTTTGATTACCATGGAAGCTTCTTCCAAACATCTGGTCACCTTGAGTCAGCAATGGATGCAAGCAATTACTCTCTTCTAATTGCAAAGAAGTAATTAGCTCCATTGGTTCTAATGGTATTTCTTAACACTCAAGCCTAGGCATATGCTTGAGACACTTTGCTGAATCAATTACTGTGTTGCTTTCATCCACATGAACAGAAATGTGTATGAGACCCAGTACTTCTGTGGCCTCTGACAGTTTCATAAGCCCTGTAGTACTATCAGGCCTCTTATTTGGCATTGCTAAGAAAATCAAGCTATATTGTTTGGCATTCTTTTATGTTTCCTTCTGATGTGAAAGTCAAATTCAAAGAGCTCTGTCATTAAGCTCATATTTCCAATGGGACAAGATGTTTTCCACTCAGATAATAAACATTATCTGCAAGTTTTATGAGGGGAAAGGGGAGGAGGCATACCTTCCCCTTCTCATCTAGAGTAGCTTTGAAATAGGAGATTTTGAAAGTCTCAAGTTGAAACAGTGTGGCATCTTCTCCTTCCATGTCAAATAGCCCTTAGTGTCTAAATTGCCGTGATGGTTTCTGTAACAAACCTTAGTTACAAGTGTCTGGTTGTGTCTCTTCTGTTATTATTTAAATCCTGGGACAGGTTAATTTTCAGTAGATTAATTTAGTGATAAACTAAATGGTTTTTTTTTCATTGTTAGGAATGTATATGTCTTAGTCTGTTATATGTTATCTGTACTTCTACATTTGAGTTTTAAGACATGGCAGTTAAACAGAAACATGGCAGTTAAACAGAAATAGTTGTTATCTTCTCTTGGGTTTTATTTTATTTTTTTTGTTGTTATTTTGGACTGGCCTGTTAGCCCTCAAATTTCTTCGTGGCCTCCCATTCTTGGTATAATCAAGTTCAACCCTATTTAGATTTTTAAATTCTGTCAAGGTCAACTAGTTGAACCTGAACAACTGTAGTATTTTATTTTATTTTAACAACTCTGAGCACTATCTCTTGATAAAAAGACATAAATCAGAACATTTGTATACTGTACATACTTCATGCTCTACAAGGATCCCTCAGGCCATCATAGAAATACATAAAGAGAAAAGCTCACGCTAAAATTAATCCCTTCTCATGTCTTAATATCTGTCTGAATGGAATAGCATTCCATCATGTGTTGTCAATCTCAAGCCCAAAGACAAGACAGTAAAATTGAATCAAATCCAATTATTCATTTGCTAACATGTAATGGACAGAATCTTGCCAGACTAAAGCTATAAGCTTCTAATCTAGTAGATGCATCCTGAGAGATTCCTAGGTGTGGCTACCCTGAACCTCCTTGTCCCTCCCCTGTCCAGCTCAGGACTGCACAGTCTCTTAACTTGTTTTTTTCTCTGGAATGTGCTGTTCCTCCATGGCAAACCATGATGCTGCTGAGATTTGTCCCTCTTTTTCTTTCCATCAAAGATGTGCCTGAATCTCCTGAAATAGAACGTTTGAACCATAACTGGTTTTTCCTATGCTGTTTAGGAAAAAACAGATCCAATGCAGACTTAGCCAATCCTGGTTTATCATTTATGGTTACAAAAACCATCATTTATGGTTTGCAAAAAGTATTTTGTTTCAGTTGAAGGCTATGTTTTAATAAGTCAGACTGAAGCTTTTCAAATCTCTTTAATAAGTCCAATCTGCTGGGCAAATTTCTATAAGATGTCTTAATTTTTCTTCAGCAAATAGAAACAAGACCATGTTGTCTCAAAGTTTCCAGGTATTTCTAAATTGTATCACCCAGAAAAGCCAGACAATGCAAAGGTGCTGTGCTTGGGCACAGGTCTCTTTCAGCTTTGTTGAATGCTAGAGGTTTTCATCCAAGTCCACTCTTTTCCCAGATGCATTTTGCAAAAACTAAAAGAGCCTTCTGCGGAGGTACTAGGTAAAGGTAAAGATTCCCCTTGCACATATGGACTAGTCATTCCAGACTCTAGGGGGCGGTGCTCATCTCTGTTTCAAAGCCGAAGAGTCAGAGCTGTCCGAAGACGTCTCCGTGGTCATGTGGCTGGCATGGCTAAATGCCGAAGGTACACGGAACGCTGTTACCTTCCCACCAAATGTGGTCCCTATTTTTCTACTTGCATTTTTGGGTGCTTTCAAAGTGCTAGATTGGCAGAAACTGGGACAAGTAACGGGAGCTCACTCTGTTACGTAGCACTAGGGATTTGACCCGCCAAATTGCCAACCTTTCTGATTGACAAGCTCAGCGTCTTAGCCACTGAGCCACTGAGCCACTGTGTAGTACCTTTGCCTCTTCTAATTTTTGCAAATTTAGATTTAGATTTAGATTTATTTAATTTTTTGTACCGCCCTACTCCCGAAGCACTCAGGGCATTGTACAGCCAAAATAAAACAGATATATAAAAGTTAAAAACATATTAAATAATTTGGCCCATGATAAGATTAAAAACTAACAAACCAAATTAAAATGAATACATAATAAAATGTGTATTTACGCCAGCCCGGCTTGTTGAAAAAGGAAAGTTTTAAGAGCACGGCAGAAGGAGCGTAGGTCAGGGACAGTGTTGGGTTTCAAATTTTTTAGAACCTACTCTGTAGGTGTGGCCTATTTGTGGGCATGGCTTGGCAGTCATGTGACAGGGTGGGCCACCTTTTAAAATGTGGTGAAACTCATTTAACAACGCTCTTGCTTAGCAACCAAAATTTTGGACTCAATTGTGTTGATAAATTCTTTCTTTCTTTCTTTCTTTCTTTCTTTCTTTCTTTCTTTCTTTCTTTCTTTCTTTCTTTCTTTCTTTCTTTCTTCCTTACTTCCTTTCCTTTCCTTCCCGCTGGGTCACTGGCAGCGGCGGGCCAGATTTACTTCCAGGTACGCTGGTGGAACCCCCTCTCACCGGTTCTCTAAATTTCACCAACCGGCTCTCGCAAGTAGGTGCAAGCCTGCAGAAACCCACCACTGGTCAGGGATAATTCGTAACTCCGAGGGCAATTCGTTCCAGTATAATGATACTGAAGAAATGCTGCAGAATAGAAGAAAACAAGTGGTCTCTAACACCTTACACGTGTCAGTGAAGTTTATTGAATTTGAATCCAAACACAAGTCTTTGTAATGCTAACAATAACAAAAAAAAGACTTTCCCTTTCTCTTGAATTTCTGTTCACCAAGCCACCAGTCTCCACTCTACTTCAGCCTTCTCTTTTAAATCACAGTTACATTGCCAATGCTATGAGATCCTTCTGGGGGAGATAAAGTTCTGCCAGACCTTATTTATGTGCTGTCAAAATTCCTGTGTAGATGATTACTGTTGTTGAAAGTAGTTTATTTTATTTTCCAGGCCACTTTGCTGTAAGCCTGAAGGACATTAACTCCGTCCCCTTTATCCTACCCTTGAAAATAAATTTTAAAAGAATTCTGTAGATACAACCTACACATGATATATCTGATGTAATATTGTAATGTTTAGTACTTGGGCATATTAAAATGGCAGCATAAAATGGAAGAGCATTCTCTTCCTCTGGATTTACCAGCGGAGAATCATAAAGGATCAGTGAGGAACGCCATTATCTCATGACACATTTTATAAAGCACATTGCTGTTTTAAAACAATTTACAAAATAATATTGGAAGGGAGGCAGGCCCACCAAGACCACCTTTAAAAAAGAAAGAAAAAAAGGAAATTGTAAGAGAAAAAGAAAAAGAAGAAAGAAAATGATTTTTTTTTTTTAAAAAACCCTCTTGGAAAATGTAGCAACTTTTCAAAGATAATCAGCTGAGTGTCATGGTTAGAAAGTATTTAGAAATCAGGAGATCTTGAATTCTAATCTTACTTTGGGTACAAGGTCAGATGGATTAATTTTGGACAGTCACTTGGTCTCAGTTCTAGGAAGAAGGTAAGGATAAAGTACTTCCAAAAGTCTTGTGGGGATTGTCCAAAAAGCTGCAGGGATTGTCCAAACAATTGCAGGAGCCAACACTGACTTCAACATGCACATATACACAAGCAAACCAAACTCAAAATTATATCTAAATATAAAAGGATAAAAGAAAGCTATGAATGATAGGTTTCCTCAATTTCCTAACTGTAATTCAGTATTTAAACAATGAATTATTCCTAGACCATAGAGGATCAAATTGACTTGGTCCACTTCTCCTTCAAAGTAGTTATTTGTGTTTGAGAACTGACAAACACAAATATTTATTTATTTAGCAACATTTAAAAGTGGCTTGTTTGTGGCTCTTGGCTCGTAGTTCATCCTGAGACTCTAACATGAATTTAGGATATATAATTTGGGTTAGCTAGAATAATCAGGATGAATGAAAATCTCCCTTCTTATTCTCTTTCATCTTGTCAAATGCAACAAGTTAATGCCTGAGTATATATATATATATATTAATGAGGAAAGCAAGATTTAGAGGCCACACTTTGCCAATTCCAACTAGTCTTGCATTTTCAAACTAAAATTATATTACATCTTCTTTAAAGAAAAAAAAAGGACTAGATGTGTGTTGAAAATAAATGGAAGAGTTGTTTGATTTACTTTATTTATTTTGTCTATTCACTGCTAAAGCAATTTTGAAACAATAGGATACTGAGGCAATTGTTTTCCAGATTATATGATTTAGGCCATACTGTGACAGATTTACATGCATCTTTCAGCATTTGGTTAATGGACAGACTGTTCTTATATGGAAATGCTAGCAGCTAAAAAAGAATCCTGCCTCCTGATCTCTTTCCATTAATATATTAGTGCTACAGAGTCATTTTGCAGCACATAGTAATTCTCAAAGGTTCCATACTTGAATAGTAGCAAAAATTTATTGACTGCTAGATTTCTGGGAAAAGGGGACTCTCTTCCTTGCAAATATCTTGAAAAAAAATTGTCTTATTTTTGGTATTTGTAGATATTATATATTTTATCCAGCTTCATTTCAAGGTTGATATGTCAGGCTGATTTCAATTTCTTTGTCAATTTTAATTTTTTTTTAGTGATTTACAGTTCTTAATCTGTCCATTCAATAGGATTCATCTTACCTGTTAGATTCAATAACATTCTGCTTCATCCTCTTTCACCCTTCAGTGTGGGAAGGTACCATATCTCTCCATGACCAGGAACTTGAGTCCCCTTCATATTTTCTATATTACTATTATTTTGCTCTGTCCATTTTAATGCAAGCTGTTCAACCTCTGGCTTCAATTAAGGTAACAGATGTAATGCAAGGAGAATGTGAAATTATGGAAGCATGTGATCCATGGAATATGCATGTTAATAGCATAAACTAAAGAGGGAGCTCAGCCATGTAAAGAGATTTCACCTCAGTAATTCCTTATATTTATTTACATAAATTTATATTATATCATTTGTACTTTTCTCTCTCTCAAAGGTTTAATAATTCACTCTTCTTTAGAAAACTATCCTTCCTCCATCCTATAATAAATGGCAACGCTTGCTCCAGAAGCATATTTTGATCTGAGTAAATGATCTGAATGAAACGTCCACATAGTTCATTCTCTTTTTAGTTGCATTTATAGGCTGCTCCAAACATCCATAACCTAAGATGAAATGTGTGGCTTCCAAAGCTTGCTTAACATTTTTAGGCAATTAGAACACGGCCACTAAGTGATCAGTCACTTTCCAGAATGCTGTGCATATTGCCAGATATCTAAATTGGTATTCTAATATTCTCTTGTCATGCAAGTTTATTCCTATGTAGAAGGATACACTTTGACCCATGACTAGGGCTTCTACACATTAATCATCCTATCCCTGTGGAAATTCACTGAATCTTGTGTCTCCCTGCCAGGGGTGGGTTCCTGCCAGTTCTAACCTCTTCTATAGAAGAGGTTCCACATATCTACAGTGCCATTTAGAACCTGTTCCAGCTCCCTCCCCCCGCCCATCCGCACATCATCAAGGTGAAGAACGAGAGGAGGAATTCTGGGAGTTGAAGTCCACAAGTCTTAAAGCTGTCAAGTTTGGACACCCCTGGGTTTATTTTTTTCTAAAGGTTTAGGGGTGCAAGTGTCTTGTAATTTGACAGCTTTAAGACTTGCGTGCTTCAAATGCCAGAGTTTCTGAGCCAACAATTTGGTTGCTAAGCAAAAGCATTGTTAAGTGAGTTTCACCACATGTTACAAGTTGGCCATGCCCATGCAGTTACATGACTGCCAAGCCACTCCCACCCAATCACATGGCCAGCAAGCCACTCCCACAAAGCAGGCCACACCTACAGAAGAGGTTCTAAAAATTTTTGAAACCCATCACTGCTCCCTGCCCTTTATTCTAGATGGCATAGAGCCGTGATGGCGAACCTATGGCATGCGTGCCACAAGGCGACATTGCGGAGCCATTTGTCAGGGCACACAAGGTGCTGCCCTGTGAGCTGTCCAGTGCACATGCGTGCGCTGGCCAGCTCACTTTGGTCTTCTTTTGAGGCCGTTTTTCGCCCTCTGGAAGCTTCAGGAGCTTCCCTGAAGCCCCCGGAGCGCGAAAAACCAGCCGTACAAGCTAACTGGAAGTCCGTTCTTGAATGTATAAAGCCTCTGGAGCCTGGGGAGGGCGAAAAAAGCATGCTAAAAATGGGGGGAGTACTGGTTGTGCGCGCATGCTTGCTGGGGTCATGCGCTCCCCCCACTTTTGGCACGCAAGCCAAAAAAGGTTCGCCATCACTGGCATAGAGACTTGACATTTGAAGAGCTGTTCAAGAGTATTTTGAGGGTTGTATCTTTGAGTGGAGTCCTCAACTTACCCTTGAAGCTGCCATATTGCTTTACTCTCCCTTACCGCAATATTTCTAGAGATAATTGTTGCTTCAGTGCCTCCTCCCCCTGCCTTGTATTGCTATACCATCTTGGAGTAAAGCTGGGAAAAGGGGTGAAAAAAGGAGGAATCATCAAATAATACGGTATTGAAGAATACAATAAGAGAAAAGTAACCTTACACCCATTCCTGCCAGTCAGGAAACCTCAGACATGATAACAATAGGAGGATCCCTTAAAAACCAGTAAATATGCAGCCCATATCCACATCAATATTTTATCCTACGGGGGAGCTGAATTATTATTATTCTCATCCCTTTTTGAATTCCCATCTTATTAGAGTTTGTCAAGAATAAATTCATGCTTTGTCCAAGTGCTGCCTAAAATGATGTTAAGGATTAGTTGTTTGTCAGGTGGTGACAAGACCATCTCACAGTTAAGGAATATTTCTTTCCAAAGATTTTTGGATTGCCGATGAAAAAGATCATCTTATTATACACAGATTCCCACAACAAACTGTAATTCAATTTATACTCTTTAGTGGTAAATGTTTGCTTAATTTTGTATTACTTATACAACGATTACATAGGAGTCTAGAGTTTTACATAAGGTAAAGGTAAAAGTAAAAGTTCCCCTCGCATATATGTGCTAGTCATTCCGGACTCTAGGGAGCGGTGCTCATCTCCATTTCAAAGCTGAAGAGTCAGCACTATTCGAAGACTAAATTCTGTTACCTTCCCACCAAAGGTGGTTCCTATTTTTCTACTTGCATTTTACATGCTTTCAAATTGCTAGGTTGTAAGAAGCTGGGACAAGTAATGGGAGCTCACTCCATTACACAATGCTAGGAATTCGAACCGTTGAACTGCTGACCTTTCTGATAGACAAGCTCAGTGTCTTAGCCACTGAGCCCTTGAGTTTTACATAACATACTCTAAAGGGAAAGAGATTCATACCACTAATCAATTCCTCTTCATCAATTTTCCAATAAAACCAGAAACACAATAGGCAGATGATGGATTGGCCATGGGGTCAGGAAATCTCACATTTTTTCCTGCTGAGTCAAACACAGATGGTCTATACTTTAATTTTTCAATGGAGCAAGGCCAATAATTTGGGGCTTTCCAGCTCAATATGCAACTCAGATATACAACCTGGTAACACTTTTAATGGTTTGAAAGGTTAAACTGGCATCATCTCCAACATTCAATGTAACATTATAAACAGGATTATAAATTCACTGTAGAATACAAATACACTGGAGATTTTAATGGTAGCAGGTTTTTTGATTTCAGATAGCAACTCTGAAATTAATCCATTCAATTCATTTTTTTTCTTTTTTTCTGGTCAAATAACCGCACAAATCCAAAACACTATTATTTGTGAAAGATATGTTTGAAAAAAATGTTTTTCTAAAAGTTGCATACAAACATAGTGTAAAAAGTATGAGATGACATTGGGGAAATCTAAGTTTTAAAAGTCTGCCTTGGGAAAATTTATATCAAACAAATGGGAAGAAAAGCTTTAGGGGAAATTGTGTTAGGAGATTTTCTTAGGAAATTTATTACCAACCATATACCTTAGTAAGGCATAGAGGAAAGTCCATCTTTCAGAGAAAGTTTCAATCCAAAATACCGTATTTTTTGGAGTATAAGATGCACCGGAGTATAAGACGCACCCAGGTTTTGAAGAGGCAATTTTTTTAAAAAAGTATGTAGATAGAGGGATAGAGAGGGAGAGAAAGAGAGAGAAATACAGTAGGTAGGTAGGGAGAGAGTGAGAGTAGTTAGGTAGCTAGGTAGATAAAGGGATAGGGAGAGAGAGAAATATAGTAGGTAGGTAAGTAGGTAGAGGGATAGAGAAAGAAATAGACAGAGAGAAATACAGACGTAGGGGGAGAGAGAGAGTAGGTAGATAGGTAAGTAGGTAGAAGGAGAGAGAGAGAAATAGAGAGAGAGAAATAGAGAAATACAGTAGATAGGTAGGTAGAGAGAGAAAGAGAGTAGGTAGGTAGATAGGTAGATGTTTCCAGGGGTATTTACCCATGTGTTGGAGAAGGAAATCACTGTCCACCTTTGGAACAAATCTTTGTTTCTGCAGGCACAGTACTTGACCAATGTAGTTCTCATCAATCACTCTAACTAAAGAGCTTTCCGAAAGGGGGGGGGGAACCCCTTTTTGCACTGTGCAAACCTGCCCCAAATGGCCTGTTTTTCGTGAAAATGGGCCCGTTGTTTTTCAAATAAAAGGCATGAATAGCCTTGGGGGGGGGCTTGCAAAGTGCTCCTGGGGGGTGGGGGGCCCAAAACAAGGAAAAATGGCCAATTTTTTTCATGAAAACGGCCCGTTTTTGGTCAAAAAATAGCATGCATAGCCTTACGGAGGCTTATAGAGTGCTGCTGGGGGCTGGGGGGCAAAAATGCCCTGTTTTTTGCTCATTTCTGCCCTCCCCAGCCCCCAGGAGCTCTCTGGAAGCCTCTCTGGAATGGCGCATGGCCATTTTGGTTTCAGGAGGCAAAAAATGCTCTTATTCGATGTATAAGACACACCCAGATTTTCAGCTTCTTTTTAGAGGAAAAAAGGTGCGTCTTATACTCTGAAAAGTACAGTAGATTCTGTATGGACAATTGAATACATTGGAGAAAATATGGATTGGAAAGATTCCTATTTTAGGGTAAATTGAGAAGAAAAAGAAATGAAGACGATGATGCATCCAACTTGATTTGCCTCAGTGTATATATTCTCATTTGGGACGCAGTGGCTCAGTGGCTAAGATGCTGAACTTGTCAATCAGAGGGTCGGCAGTTCGACGGTTCAAATTCCTAGCACCACATAACAGAGTGAGCTCCTGTTACTTGTCCCAGCTTCTGCCAACCTAGCAGTTCGAAAGCACATAAAAAAAGCAAGTAGACAAATAGGGACCACCTTTGGTGGGAAGGTAACAGCATTTTCTGCGTGTTTAGTCAAGTTGGCCACATTACCATGAAAATATCTTTGGACAGCATTGGCTCTTTGGCTTTGAAATAGAGATGAGCACTGCCCCCTAGAGTTAGGAATGACTAGCACATATGTGCAAAGGGAACCTTTACCTTTTATATATTTTTATAAAGATACCTTAAAGACAATGGATTTTAACATTTAGTGTGTCTTTGCCAGGAACTTTATTTTCAGAAGCAAACGAGATCAACAGAAAATATGTGAAAATTAGCAGATGATTGACACTCAAACTCATGAATTCCTTTAGTGTACTTCAAAATGTATAATGCTGGAACAGTCACCGCTGATCAAGTGGACTGAGCAAGAATTAAAACTAGTCCAAGCAGGTATTTTATTCACTGGAATTCATTTTAAATATTGTATGTATTATTTATGCTTAAATATCTGCTCCAGAGGCCAAAACCTTCTCAGATCTTAAGACTGAACCTTTAAACTCCATCTTTAAAAAAAAAAAAAAAATCCACACTGAAAACTGTATTTCAAAGAAATGGGGAAAAAACACATCCAAAAATGCATCTGACAGCATCAAAACAATTGAGAAAGCAATTCACTATCTCAGAAAAATAAAACACATACAGACAGAGTTGTGGCAAAAATACCACAGCATATTATTTTTTGCCAGTTTTGATAAAAGTATGATTGAAAGATCATTTGACTTACAATGTGTATCCATTTAACTTTCATTTTTTTTCTTCCTCTCAAAATAAATTACAAAAAGCATGAACTCTCTGTATTTGACTTCTATTGAAGGGAATAAGTATTGCATTGTTGTAATTACAATTTACCCTGAAGGGGTATTCATGTTCCTTTATTATTCCTTCTCCTCCTATTCAGCAGCTTAATCCAAGTGTAATGAAAACCTTGTCAATAGCTATGAAATACTAGAAAGTCTCAAGCGTTTGAATTCTTCTCTAGACAACAGGAAGCTATATTTTTAAAAGTTGTTTAATTCAACATTTTTATTTTATTTATTTTATTAAATTTATACCCCGCCCTTCTCCTTGTTAGGACCCAGGGCGGCGCACAGGCATTATATAAAACCATAAATACAATATACATCAATCAATTAAAAATATATTAAATTAATTCACCCGTGCTAAAACCCATTATTAAAACCGTAACCAAATTATAATTTATATTTAAAAGTCAGATGCGGGGGGCTATCCTAGGCCGGCTTGTTGGAATAAGTACGTCTTAAGACGTTGGCGGAAGAGGCGGAGGTCCGAGGTAGTGCGAAGGTCGGGGGGTAGGTCGTTCCAGAGGGCCGGGCCCGCCACAGAGAAGGCTCTTCCCCTGGGTGTCGCCAGCCGGCATTGCCCAGCCGACGGCACCCGGAGTAGGCCCGCTCTGTGGGAGCGGACCGGACGAAGGGATGTATGGGGCAGGAGGCGGTCTCGTATATAGCTAGGCCCCGAACATGAAAGACAAATATGAATTTGTGTGTTGACAATTATTCAGAGCACCATCTAAAGCAGTGGAAGTCAGCCTGGTCCCTAACGCCCACTAGTAGGCGTTCCTGCTTTCATGATGGGCAGTAGGGGTTTTGTCCGATACTGAAGCACTTTCCTTTTTTTAATTTAATTGACTTCCCTACTTTATAAATCACCATTACTGTGGAACCAGTGGGTAGTTAGAAAATCTTACTACTAACAGAGATACAAAAGTGGATGGTAGGTATCAAAAGGTTGACTACCCCTGATCTAAAGGAAAGATATCAGGATATCTGGATCAGGATATATATATATTTATCTTATCCTATGTTCTTTCCTGCATTTTCTTCTTCTTCATTGTCATTGCCATTTATTTATGGCTGCTCAGCCTGCTAGATACTTGAAAGAGTTCTTCATATGTGGCACATTGTGAGCAGAAGTGGTATTCAACCGTTTGGACCAGATTCTGGTAGCAGAAATTGTGTGTGGCCCTGCCCACTCATCCAGGCTCTAGGACATTCCATTTGGGCCCTTTTTTTAAAATCAAAATCACTTGCATGGAAGGTTGTGCACATGCACAGAAGTTTGCAAACTGATAGGGAAGGTAAGTATAGGAAAATATAGGAAAAAGATGGTGGCGCGCTTAGGCGCAGCGGCTTTGAGCTCCTGGTGTCACAGCAGACTTTTCCATCAAAAACTCGCTCTGAACCTACTGTGAATTATAGAGAAACAAACATATCAACTGGTTGTGACACATTAGTTAAAGAAAAAAAAAGGATTACTCGGATTTATTAGGACAAGTAAGAAAAACAAGTTTCAGGCAGAGAAATCCTCAAGAAGAAGCCTAGATCTGGGTAGTGGAGAATTTTTAAAACCCATGTTGTATCGTAAACAAAGCCTTGATGAAACAATGATCGCAGATTCTTCACAAAGTTTATGTTCTGTAACGGTGGCACCATCATTATCTCTTGGAAATATACAAGGGGCAACTGCAAGAATTGAAATGAAGAAGCGGAGAGCACCACCCCTACCAGTAATTCCATCCTTTTCTGTTGGGAAAGCTGAGAGAGAAGAAAAAAAAATGTCAAGTGCGATTCCTCAAAGTTCATTGCAACAAGAAATAAAAAAGAAAAAGAGACGTGCTCCTCTTCCACCAACTCCTAAAATGCCAAACAGATTTGAATTTTACACACATAATAACTGGTGTACTGACAGTGGGGTTACTTATACCCACTGTTCTGCAGACGTGGGGTTCTCAACTGTCATTTGTCGGCCATTTTGTTTGCCTGGAGAGATTCCTGTTCTGGCTGTCACTGCTGTCTGTATTCCACCTGATGCAAATGTTGGCACAGCACTCGAACTAATTTCATTGTAATTTTAACAAACAATATTACAATGACAATAAAGATTATTATTATTATTATTATTATTATTATTATTATTATTATTATTATTATTATTATTATTATTATTATTACTAGTATTAGTATTAGTATTAGTATTATTATGTCAATACCACCCCTGATTGTAACTCTAGAAAAGGAAGTTGGTATATTAGCTTCTATTTCCATGGTGAATTGTATTTTGGGGTGTAGGGCGTTGAGGTGTGTGAGGAAGTTGTCCAGTTTTTCTTTCCCATGTGGCCAAATTACGAAAGTGTCATCTACATATCTGAACCAGAGTTTGGGTTTGGGTTTTGAACACAACCAACTTTCTTTTCTAGACATCCTAATCTACAAAAAACCTAATGGCTCCCTGGGACACACCATCTACCAGAAAAAAACACACACCAACCGCTATCTAAATGCACAATCCCATCACCACCCTGCACAGATAAACTCTGTAGCCAAAACCCTCATATACAGAGCCAAACACCTAGCTGACAATGACCACCTGAAAACTGAATTACACTTTCTCACAAATGCATTAATATCCAACGGATTCCGAAGAAAAACAATCACCAAACTAATCCCAAAAGAGACACCTCCCAAGAGCCAAGACAAAGAACAGGAAAATGGCATTGCCCTCCTCCCATACATCAAAGGTACCACAGACAAAATCAGCAAAATTCTCCACAAGCACAACATCAAGACAGCCTTCAACACCGACCAAAAAATAACCAATATCCTAAGGAATCCCAAAGACAAGATCCAGCTAGAAAGCCAAGGAGTCTACAAAATTCCATGTAAAATCTGCCCAGCCACTTACATAGGACAAAACAATAGAAGAATAAGTGCACGTGTCACAGAACATAAGAATGCAGTAAAAAATCATCTTAATACCTCATCTCTCTATCAACACTTCAAAGCTACAGGACATGATATTAACTTTCAAGGAACTAAATTGATCTCCAAAGCTGAACAGCTGAACAGGAGAATAATCAGAGAAGCCATCGAAATAGCGAAGCAACCTAACAATATGAACAAATGTGACAACACTTCCTGCCTACCAGATATCTGGAAACCAGCACTGACCAACAGACGAGCCCCACCCTGCACCCAAGCCATTGAAATTCAAAATAAGGAGAAGCATACAAATAAGACCAATCAGCATTAATCTACCAATCATGATACAGCTGCACAGCCAATCAACCCACTCACAAAAGTCAGCACTCCACCCCCCCCACCAAGATTTAAGGAAGGACGACGCCTTCGAAACCACAGACCGAAGCCTGAAGATGGCAAGTGAGAGCTTGCCGAAGCATTGCAATAACAATTTCATGCTTACACGGGAAAACACCCGAAGACAGCAATACCAGCATACCTACACCTGTGAAAATCTACGAAAGTATGTATGTATGTATGTCTCCTCTCTTAATGGGGCCCTAACAGGAAGTTGTGAAAACAATTATCTATCTATCTATCTATCTATCTATCTATCTATCTATCTATCTATCTATCTATCTATCTATCTATCTATCTATCTATATTACAGCAATAAAAACTAACACAGACTAATCTCAAAGAAAGCAATAAGATAATAAAAAGTGCAAAACAGTAAAAAAAAAAGAAAGAAAAAAGAAAGAGTGAAATAAAGAAAAAAAGGAAATATATGAAATAATAATTTTCAATCTTTATGAAAAGTATAAACATGTTTGGTAGCTCTTCATCCTTTAAAAAGTTAGAGACACCGCTTTTCATCAATACCCATCCCTTATCTATAAGCAAATCTCTAGAATATCAATTTGTTAATCCTGGTATCAGCAAAAGATTGCAAGTATTGTCAGAGTTTCATAAAACATTTTAATCTTGATCAAATAAACCATTTTATATTCTTTTCTTTTATATCTAAATTTTTTAATTTTTTGTTTATTCAAATATTGTTATAAAATGTGATCTTTCGTTAATTGTTCTTTATCCTATTGCATAGCCTTCTAAAGCCTTGAAGAAATCTTAGTTTTGAAAATCCAATGAAAAGACATTATTCATATCATTTACTTGATTTACAATTTGAATTTCCCCTTCAATTTTTAAAAGCTAGCTTCTTTGCTTTTTCCAAGAGTATTAACCCAGCTCATCCTCTTGGCCTGCCACTTGTATTTTCACTTTAAATAGTTTTGCTATCCTGTAATCCACATTTTTAAGCCAGTATTTTTGATTCCACAATTTCTGCATTAGGCAAGATTTGTTTCACATTTATCATTCCTTCATTAACATCCTTTAAACAAACATTGTTACTGATATTGTGATCACTAATTTCTGGCATCATTCTTCAAAGATCTCCTTTAATATTTAAAATATTATAGTATTTTGTGTCATTTTGTAAATCCAAATCATTTTTTTTCCTTTTGCCTGAAATCTGTAGTCCCCTTTAGCGTCCAATTTAAATTGTAATGTCCTTAATCTTGGGTCCCCATGAAAAGTTGTTTATTTCATATAGTTAGTTAGTTTCAAAATCGTATAATAAAAGTTTCAATCTTCCAAATTTGTCTGGATTCTTAATTTGCTTATAACTTTCTTGGCTCAAAATCTTATTTAGCCCTTTGCCATTTATTTTAAATTCTTCAACATATATTTTTCCTTTCCTTTAGAAATGAAGATGAACTGAAAAAGGAACATGCCCCCCCCAAAAGGGGGGGGGGAGATTTAAAAGTAGTACATTTTAGCACTACCTCATATCACACTTTACTTAGGGCAGGGAATACTAATTGTATGAATTGTCCCAAACATAAAATTTTAGATAGCTAATTTCCTTGCAGAGAGGAGAAACACAGCAAAAATGTCCTTTCTTTGCAGTCATCCATGTAATGGGTTCTTTGTTGTAAACAACTAGCTGGGGTTATTTATTCATCATCTTTATTATCATTCTCATTCAATCTTCTTCCGGGTCAATTTGTTTATTTAACTTCCCAATCCTCTCTTTTCCCACCCCTCCCCTTCTTTTCAATCTTTTATTTTGTTTAAAAACAATAAGGCTCGCAGCTTGGGTGTCCTCCTGGACGCTCGGCTGTCTCTAGAATGACAGCCGTGGCCAGGGGGGCTTTTTATCAGGTTCGCCTGATACGCCAGTTGCACCACTTTCTGGATCGTGACACTTTACGCACGGTCACTCAAGCCCTCGTCATCTCCCGTCTGGACTACTGCAACACTCTCTACATGGGGCTCCCCTTGAGGTGCACCCGGAGGCTCCAGTTAGTTCAGAATGCAGCTGCACGGGGGATTCTGGGAGCGTCTAGATGCTCCCACATGACACCTCTCCTGCGCGAGTTGCACTGACTGCCTGTGGCTTTCCGTGTGCGCTTCAAGGTATTAGTGACCACCTTTAAAGTGCTCCATGGCAAGGGACCTGGTTACCTGCAAGACCGCCTCCTGCTACCAAACACCTGCCACCGACCAGTTCGCTCCTACAGAGCACCTCCTCAGGGTGCCGTCAGCCAGGCATTGTCGGCTGGCGACCCCTAGGGGGAGAGCCTTCTCTGTGGCAGCTCCTGCCCTCTGGAATGACCTACCCCCTGACCTACAGATGACCACGGACCTGCGCCTTTTCCGTCGGGCCTTGAAGACCGATTTATTTCGTGTGGCCGGCCTGGCGTAGTTTTAATTGTTTTTAGTAGGGGTTTTAGTAGGGTTTTAGGACAGGCTGATCATTTAATATATTTTAAACGTATTTTATATTTTATACTACTGATTTTTATCGTTGCTTGTACACCGCCTGGAGTCCCGAAAGGGAGAAGGGCGGTATAAAAATCTAATAAATAAATAAAATAAATAAATAACTTTTCAATTGTGACAGTTGCTTTAATTTAGTCCTCCTCCTTTTCTCATTTATCCCTCCAGCAAATTTTTCATTACTTATTATTAGCTTCTAGTTTTTAAATGTGGTACATAATTGTTAACAATATATCATTGTGCATGTGTCTGTGTTTATCATGCCTTCAGAATGAGTAAAAGGATCCTTGCATAAGGCAAGATGGCTAGGCAATTTGTGAACATTGAAAGAAAAGATATTTTACGATGTCTAGACAAGGGAGAGTGTTGTCCCAATGTTTAGATAAGGAAAACAAAACTCAGAAGTTGGGAAAAATGTACAAGTGAACTGTAGAACTGAGTGCAATAAGAAGCACCTTGTGGAAGAATGTTCATTTAGAGGAATGATTAAGAAAAAGAAGAAAAAGAAAATATTAGCCTAAAAAGCAGCAACCTAAGAAGATATGACACAAAATGTAAAAGAAAGCAGGAACAGCTGATCCTAAACAACCTTCACTAGAGATATCAAGAAAGAAAAGTAATTTGGAGTTATCAGTTGAAGGTATAAGTATCAGTTGGAAGTATTCAGCCAATGGGAAGAGAAAGGATAGCAGGTTTTCACCAATGAGGAAACTGCCACAGTGAATCAGGAATAGAAAGAGGCTTCAAAACCAAGAAAGAAAGAAAAAATGGATCATAGACAAATTCCTTGTAATATTCTTCTCTCCCTTCCTTATTTATTTTTATTTTTTATTTTATTAAATTTATATCCCGCCCTTCTCCAAACGGACCCAGGGCGGCGCACAGGAATGTTAAAATACATAAAACACATATAAAATTTAAAAAACTTATTCTAGTAAAACCTGTGCTAAAAACCGAATTAAAATCCCAAATTTAAAACTGTCTAATGGTCAATACAGGGGGTTACGCTAGGCCGGCTAGATGGAATAAATGTGTCTTCAGACACTTGCGGAAGAGGCGGAGGTCAGAGATGGTGCGGAGTTCAGGGGGTAGGTCGTTCCAGAGGGCTGGCCCAGCCACAGAGAAGGCTCTTCCCCTGGGTGTCGCCAGTCGGCATTGTCCAGCCGACGGCACCCTGAGGAGGCCCTCTCTGTGGGAGCGTATCGGTCTGAGGGATGTATGGGGCAGGAGGCGGTCTCGCATATAACTAGGCCCCGAGCCATGGAGCGCTTTAAAGATGGTCGTCAAGACCTTGAAGCGCACCCGAAAGACCACAGGGAGCCAGTGCAGCTCGCGCAGGATAGGTGTTATGTGGGAGTGTCTAGGCGCTCCCGTAATCACCCGCGCGGCTGCGTTCTGGACTAGCTGCAGCTTTCGGGTGCACCTCAAGGGAAGCCCCATGTAGAGAGCATTACAGTAGTCGAGTCGAGAGGTGACGAGTGCTTGAGTGACTGTGCGTAGGGCACCCCGATCCAGTAAGGGGCGCAATTGGCGCATCAAGCGTACCTCATGGAACGCCCCCCTGGCCATGGCTGCCACGTGATCTTCCATAGACAGCCGGGAATCCAGGAGGACACCCAAATTGCGCGCCCTCTCCACGGGGGCCGGTGTTTCGCCCCCAATGGCCAGTGTTGGAATAATCTGGCTGAACCGGGGCGCCGGAAGCCACAGCCGCTCAGTCTTGGACGGGTTGAGCCTGAGTTTGTTACTACCCATCCAGATCCGTACGGCCTCCAAACACCGGGACATGACCTCGACGGCATCGTTGGGGTGGTCTGGGGTGGATATGTACAACTGAGTATCATCAGCGTAGTACTTATCTCTTCCCACTTATGACTATATACTTGTTGCTTGTAACTTTACAATTTATATTGTTTTATTGTTTCCTAGTATGATTTGATTGCTTATTAGTATCCTATGACTATTGCTAAGTGTTATATCTTATGATTCTTGATGAATATATTCTATGCCTTGTGTGTCCAATCACACTTGGCCAATAAAGTATTCTGTCCTATCCCTATCCCTATCCCTGTTCCTATTCTCCCAGATATCAATTTTGACTTGACATCTACACTATTTATTTGTTAAATTTATTTGCCAGCTACCTTGCTGTGGGGCTACTTATATGCGTCTTACAACAGTAAAAGCAAAGAGATGAAGGGAAATGTAAGCATAGTAGTAGCAAAATAGTGAAACAATTAAATACACAATGAAAATACAGTAATAAGAGATGGGTGCAGGAGAAGTAGGGAATACAGTGGGGGGGGGGAGTGGGGTTTGCTGTTAATCTAGTATCCACCTCCAGTGTGGAACTCCCCCATAGGATCCCCAGATGAATTCGCCGAGCCTTGTGGAAGGATAGAGGGTGGGGGAAGATCTCACCCTAGGGGTGGGGGTGGGGGTAGGATGGTTCAAATAGCAGGTTTACTGTTACAGAACCCAATAATGTTTCCTACAATAAAATCATAGGAACAAAAAGTTCCATTCAGGTGTTACTGAAACCAGAAGCACTCTAATTAAATTCTGTCTCTCCACTGTTATCCAAATGACTTTATTTTGCAAGCAATTGCGCATTCAGAACAACTGTCTATAGCAGTGTTTCTCAACCTTGGCTGTACTGGTTGGGGGATTCTGGGAGTTGAAGTCCACAGGACTTAAAGTCCCCAAGGTTGAGAAACCCTGGTCTATAGGGAGAGTACCAGCATGGGAATGAAGTAGTTGATTTTTCAATGGTCAACTTCTAATTTTGGGTAGTTAAGTTTATTTTAAACTGTCAACTTTTTTTGGAGGGGGGAAAAGCATACTCTCTCCCCCTCCCCCCAAATGGAAAAGGGAAAGACCTCAAGAATATGGCTGTTCAGACCCTCTTAGTTGTGCTCTATTATATTATGATGTAGCAGTTTTAAAAATATTTGTTTGTGCAAATGTTCACCAGGCTTCATTCTTTACCTGTTCCATGAATAGAATAGCTAGCTTTAATTGATTTGAGTGTGATCTGTACAGAAATGCTTGGAATGTTTGTTCTAAGATAAAGGTAAAGGTTCTTTTGAAAGACAAAAAGGATAAATATAATTACCTTTTGAAAGACAAAAAGGATAAATATAAAAAGTGGAAAAAGGGGGACATAACCAAGGCAAAATATCAGCAAATAGCCCGAGCCTGTAAAGATGAAGTGAGGAAAGCTAAGGCTCACAATGAAGAAAGGCTTGCCAAAAAAGTAAAAAATAACAAAAAAAGCTTCTTCCAACATGTTAAAAATAAGAAAAAAGTTAAGGAAACAATTGGTCCACTGCTGGGAGAAAATGGCAAGAAGATGATAAGCAACAGGGAGAAAGAAGAACTATTTAACTCTTTTTTTGCATCTGTCTTTACACAAAGGGATAAAACAGTCCAATCAATCAAAAACAGCACCACAAATATCAGATTAGGAACACAAGTTGAAATAGGGAAGAAAATGGTAAGTGAGCACCTGTCTGCCCTGGACGAGTTCAAATCACCAGGACCGGATGGATTACACCCCAGGGTTCTGAAGGAACTGGCAGACGAGATCTCAGAACCACTGAACTATATCTTTCAGAGATCCTGGAGCACCGGGGAACTGCCAGAAGACTGGAAAAGAGCAGATGTGGTTCCCATCTTCAAAAAAGGAAAAAAAACAGATCCAGGAAACTATAGACCCATCAGCCTGACCTCAATACCAGGAAAGATTCTGGAAAAGATAATTAAACAACAAATAAGTGAACACCTAGAAGCAAACAAAGTAATAGCCAAAAGCCAACATGGGTTTGTCAAAAACAGATCATGCCAGACGAATCTAATTGCATTCTTTGACAAAGTAACAAAATCAGTGGACCAGAGGAATGCTGTTGATATAATTTACCTGGACTTCAGTAAGGCATTTGATAAAGTAGACCATAACCTACTATTAGATAAAGTAGAAAATTGTGGGTTAGACAGCAGCACCACCAAATGGATTCGTAACTGGCTGACCAACCGCACTCAACGTGTAGTCCTCAATGGAACTGCATCTACATGGAAGGAAGTATGCAGTGGAGTCCCCCAAGGCTCTGTTTTAGGCCCAGTACTCTTTAACATCTTCATCAACGATTTGGATGAGGGGATAAATGGGGAACTCATCAAATTCGCAGACGACACCAAGCTGGCAGGAATAGCCAACACTCCAGAAGATAGGCTTAAGATACAGAAGGATCTAGACAAACTTGAACATTGGGCACTGTCTAATAAAATGAAATTCAATTGTGAAAAAAGTAAGGTCCTACATATAGGCAAGAAAAACCAAATGCACAAGTACAGTATAGGTGGTACCTTGCTCAATAGTAGCAACTGTGAGAGGGATCTCGGAATCCTAGTGGACAACCATTTAAATATGAGCCAGCAGTGTGCAGCAGCTGCCAAAAAAGCCAACACAGTTCTAGGCTGCATCAACAGAGGGATAGAATCTAGATCGCGTGAAGTGTTAATGCCACTGTATAGTGCCTTGGTAAGGCCACACTTGGAATACTGCATACAGTTTTGGTCGCCACGATGTAGAAAAGATGTGGAGACTCTGGAAAGAGTGCAAAGAAGAGCAACCAAGATGATTAGAGGACTGGAGACTAAGACATATGAAGAACGGCTGCAGGAGCTGGGTATGTCTAGTTTGATGAAGAGAAGGACCAGGGGAGACACGATAGCAGTGTTCCGATATCTCAGAGGGTGCCACAAAGAAGAGGGAGTCAAACTTTTCTCCAAGGCACCTGGGGGCAGGACAAGGAGCAATGGGTGGAAACTAACCAAGGAGAGAAGCAACTTAGAACTAAGGAGAAATTTCCTAACAGTAAGAACAATTAACCTCTGGAACAGCTTGCCTCCAGCAGTTGTGAATGCCCCAACCCTGGAAGTCTTTAAAAAGATGTTAGACAGCCATTTGTCTGAAATGGTATAAGGTTCCTGCCCATGCAGGGGGTTGGACTAGAAGACCTACAAGGTCCCTTCCAACTCTGCTATTGTATTGTATTGTATTGTTCTCCTTGCACATATGTGCTAGTCATTCCTGACTCTAGGGGGGCAGTGCTCATCTCCGTTTCAAAGCTGAAGAGCTTTGGCCACGCCCACCCAGCAATGGGGCAGCAAAACCATTGCTGCAATTTTTGAAGCCCAGCCCTGAGCCAAGGTACTGGATGAGGCTAACACAGCAGATAAGATAAGTTTGGTCCTGAACCACATAGATGAAAACTGACTCTTCCAGAGATTTCCTTACTCCTGGCTTTCTTATCTGAGAGGTAGAGAATTGTGTGTCTTTCTATGACAATTCTCTTGATCTAAGAACCACAGGTTACAGATTCCCTTGGTTCAGGCTGACATTTTTCTGTGTACTGAAGAATTCATCAAAGTGAACTTCAGATGCAGAGAAAGGAACAACCTCAAGTAAGCAGATATATTGATTCAGGATGAAAACAAATTCTGTTCCTGTTGTTAAATTATATGCCTCCAAACTTCTCTAAATAAATGATTGATGGTTTGATTAGATGCCATTGAACCAGGGTCAACTCTCAATAACCATACAGATAGTTTTTCTCCATGTTATTCTGTCTCCAACTTTGTCCTTCAGGTCCTCCAACGGTGCATCGACTGTCACTGTAATTCAGTCCATCCCCCTTGCTGCTAGCGCTTTTGTCCTTTTATTTGATCTTTCTTTGTGAATTTTGGCTATTTCTGCGACGAATATTTTTTTTTTTGAAAATAAATTATTTTTTAGTAAAACAAAAATACAAAAAGGAAAAGTCATCATTCTACATTATATCCTTTGGAAAGTATGTCGACTGGTTACACATAACTCTTGTGCATTTCTAGAATCATTATTACTCATGAATAATCTCATTTTATAAATTTTAAATCAAAAGATTCATTATATATATCTTAAAATACAATACAATACAATAGCAGAGTTGGAAGGGACTTTAGAGGTCATCTAGTCCAACTCCCTGCCTAGGCAGGAAGCTCTATACCATTTCAGACAAATGGCTATCCAACATCTTCTTGAAGACTTGCAGTGTTGGGGCATTCACAACTTCTGGAGGCAAGCTGTTCCACTGATTGATTGTCCTAACTGTCAGGAAATTTCTCCTCAGATCTAAGATGCTTCTCTCCTTGATTAGTTTCAACCCATTGCTTCTTGTTCTACCCTCAGGTGCTTTGGAGAATAGTTTGACTCCCTCTTCTCTGTGGCAACCCCTGAGATATTGGAATGCTGCTATCATATCTCCCCTAGTCCTTCTTTTTATTAAACTAGACATACCCAGTTCCTGCAACCATTCTTCATATGTTTTAGTCTCCAGTCCCCTAATCATCTTTGTTGCTCTTCTCCGCACTCTTTCTAGAGTCTCCACATCTTTTCTACATCGTGGTGACCAAAACTGAATGCAGTATTCCAAGTATGGCCTTACCAAGGCATTATAAAGTGGTATTAACACTTCACGTGATCTTGATTCTATCCCTCTGTTTATGCAGCTGCTGCACATGGCTGGCTCATATTTAAATGGTTGTCCACTAGGACTCCAAGACCCCTTTCACATCCCTTTCTTAATATCATTACACCAGAATTCTCCTCTAATATTCCATATTTGGTCTATCTTCTTTTTCAAACATGGCTTACTTAAACATAACCACATAATGGCATCTATTGTCTATTCCAAACATACATATATATATACAGTATGCATACACCTATATCAATATATCATCTAAAATTATTCCGTTACTTTTATTATAACTCATTATTTGTTAGCTAGTGCTCTTCAGTAATAATCTAAAATAATCTGGGAAGAATATTGAAGTACATCAGTTGACCCACTTTTGGCTAGCTTTGCAATAATTGATTACAGGTAGTCCTCAAGTTATGACAATAGAGCCCAAAATTTATGTTGCTAAGTGAAACATTTGTCAAGTGACTTTTGCCCCGTTTTATGACCTTTCTTGCCCCAGTTGTTAAGTGAATCACTGCAGTTTTTATGTTAGTAACACGGTTGGTAAGTGAATCTGGCTTCTCCATTGACTTTGCTTTTCAGAAGGTTATCAAACGACCTCAGGACACTGCAATCTTCATAAATATGAATCAGTTATCAAGTACCTGAATTTTGATCATGTGACCATGGGGATGTTGCAATGCTGTCATAAAAGTAACTCTTTTCAGTGCCGTTGTAATTTTGAGCTGTTGTCCCAGAGGTGCTCTTTTTCAAGAAGGCAATTGGACTTTCTGGTGTTTCATTGAAGACATTTCGCTTCTCATCCAAGAAGCTTCTTCAATTCTGACTAGATGATGGGAAATGGAAGATTCAGCAGTCCATCAGCATTTAAAAGACAAAGGCAAAGGACTTTTGAAGACAGCAAAGTCCACATTTTGGACAAAGAGGACCATTGGTTTGGAAGAAGGGTTAAAGAGGCCATCTATGTCAAAATTGAACAGCCCTCTCTCAAACGAAGGGGAGAGATACATCATCAGCTATCTCCAATCTATGACACAGCCCTTTCAGAAGTTCCAAGAAGGCTCCGCACTCACTTCACCAGTCAGGCGACCCTGATAACAGATAAAACTTCCAGGAGGCCTCAACGCCTCTCTAAAAGAATGCAAATCACCAGCTGTCTGCAAGGAGTATAAATCCTTCTATTCCCCACCATCCAGTCAGAGCTGAAGAATCTTCTTGGATGAGAAGTGAAACAGCTTCAAAGAAAAACCAGAGAGTCCAGTTGCCTTTTGGGAAAAAAGCATCTTTGGAACAACCGTGACCTGGATGACTGAGAATCTCCATAGACATCTAAATGATCTGTTGTAAGTTGAACACTACCTGCATTCGTTTTAGTAGTAGTCAGACAAATTAGAACAGTTGATAGACAAGCTTAGCTTTCCCTGGGAAGGATCTGGGTTCTAGATACCCAATAATAAGTGAGATTAGACTTGCTGATAGGCTAACGGGCTTTTTTCTTTTACTGAAGAAGACTTTCAGAATCAATAACTATGCAAGGTGGGAAGAAAGGGCAGCTGACGATGGGGCAGAGGGAGAAAAAGGCAGGCTGGAGGTGAAAGGCAGAGACATTGGCAGACAGTAAGAAAAAGAGCTGTCAGGGTTTAGAGACTGCCTCAGGCAGTAGAACTGATAGGCAAGGAAACACACTGGTAGGCAAGGAGGCAGGCAGATGGTCAAGCTGGCAGAGACAGACCTTACTAGAACAGCGAGAAACTGTTATGGAAAGTAGAGAGATTGTGCCAGGTAAAGCTGGTAGGCACTGCCAAGCTGGCAGTGGAAGGCAGGCTGGCACAGTGAGAAGTGATGGCATTAAGAGTTGAGAAACTGCACCAGATGACGGAGTACAGGGCAGGAGGGACACAAACAAGTGGGTCAAGAAAGAGCTAGAAGTGACACATCTACTCCCTTTGATCAATTGTCAGGCACAATAGGCACAGAGAGAGAAGAGACAACATGTAAAGAATGGGCAGGCAGTAGTGGCAAAACTTCAGGTATGCCTTTGGCAAAATGTAATAAAGTTCTCAATTGAGGAAGTATTGGAAGTCTGTCCCAAACCCCTATTAGACTTCAAAGACTTACAATCCTTTTCTGATGTTAGTTTGACCTAAAAACCTGCAGTTTCCATCCTGTGGAAACTTCTCCCCCTTCCACCAGGTCAGGATAACCTCATCATTTCCAAGCTTCTGACGAGCTGGTTATTCCAATATTCCTGGAGACTCCAGGGGACAGGTGAACTGGTGAGATTATTTTAACACCTTTCACCTATCAATGTTGCTTTAGCTCCGTGATGGCGTACCTACGGCACACGTGACTAAATTGGCATGTGGAGCCATGTCGCCTGGCATGAGCGGTGTCGCCCATTCCTCTGGCACACATGCGCACACACCGATCAGCTGGGCTTTGTGTGAGCTGGTCTTCTGTTTTCTGGCAGGAGCATGCTGATCGGCACATGTGCATGCGTGGCAGTAACTGGAAGACATGTGAGTGCCGGAAACCAGAAGTTCATTTTCCTGTCGGTGCATGCCCCCTGGGCAGCTCCTCTTCCTGGTCGTGGTTCAGACAAGCACATGTGCACGAAGTGCTTCCTTTTTGGCACTTGGTGCCATGCATGCTCTCCCTTTTGGTACTTGGTGCTGGAAAGGTTCGTCATCACTGCTTTAGCTGATCTTATAGTTTTTAATGTTTTGATGCTTGTTATTAATTACAATTTTAGGTACTTCTCTTTCTAAATCATTAGAATAACCATTGTGGCGCAATGGTTCGAGTGCGTTATTGCAGGATAACTGTGCCCACAGCCAGGGGTTCAATCCTAACCAGTTTAAGATTGACTCAGCCTTCCATCTTTCTGAGATTGGTAAAATGAGGATCCAGATTTTTGGGGGGGCAATACTCTGTAAACTGCTCAGAGAGACTGTAAAGGCATTGTGGATCAAATATATAAGTCTAAGTGCTATTGCTATTGCTATTAGTCCTGTTGTATGACCCCCCAGAGTCACTTCTGGAATGAGTAAATTATACAATTAAACAAATACTAGTAGAACTTGGAAAAAATTCATCTTCCAAAACTGCACTAGCCTTGTCAAGTAGACTGGATTACAATATGCCAGGTGGTCAAGAAGGGATAGAAGATGTCCTCCCTTTTTCTCCAGTCTAACAAAATTTCTAACCTCTACTAAAACCAGGATATTGCAGCTTTAGCTGACTTTAAAGGAGATCTCAAAAAGCTAAGCATATTTTAGCACAAATGTATCTGTATTCAAAATTCAGTCGAAAGTACAAGAAGCTGAATTCATTTTGAACAAAGACTGGAATACATAACTAAAATAGTTAAAGTTAATATTTGGGAAAAAAGTTTGAAGTGGACGAAAACCAATATCATACACACACACACACACACACACACACGTGACGTTGGTTTTTGTCCACTTCAAACTTTTCCCCCAAATATTAACTTTAACCATTTTAGTTATGTATTCCAGTCTTTGTTCAAAATGAATTCAGCTTCTTGTACTTTCAATAAATGTATGAATGTATACGTGTGTGTGTGTGTGTGTGTGTGTGTGTTTGTAGATTTTCACAGGTGTAGGTATGCTGGCCTTCCTGTGTAAGATTAAAATCTTACACTGGAAAAGACCTGAATACAACAAGACCAGCAGATAGATGGATGGATGGATAGATGGATGGATGGATGGATGGATGGATGGATGGATGGATGGATGGATGGATAGATAGATAGATAGATAGATAGATAGATAGATAGATAGATAGATAGATAGATAGATAGATAGATAGATAGATAGATAGATAGATAGATAGATAGATAGATAGATAGATAGATAGATAGATAGATAGATAGATTCTGGCAAATTGTACTGTTCACCAGTAGTCTGGGCCTTTTACTTCAGTCAGTAAGAAAGGCACATTATGATTTTCGAAGACAGAAGAGAAAAAACTCTTCCAGAACTAGATTTAGTTAAAAAATTCAAGCTACTTTTCAAGTTGGAGAAGGATTTCAATTTATTTCTGACACCATTCTGCTTAAGCTCTAGGTAGAGCATGCATCTTTAACGATCTGTTCCTATTAGCTTGTATATTGATAGAAGTAGGGTTGGATGAGTCCAACCTAGTTTATTCATTCCCTCTTTAAATGTTCTAAAATTCAGAACATTGGGGGAGTTTGTTAACAGCCAGAGGCCTGAAGAGTAATGATATATTGAAATTGTCTCAATGTTTTCCTTTCAAAATGTTCTGCTTACAATTACCTGCTGCTTTTATTCTTAGCCTGTAATTTCAGCATTGTACACCATACATATATTTACAGTATGAATAAAAACGATCTGTAGTTTAAAAAAACACCTCAGTTGCAGAAAGATGGTTCCAGACGACCTGCCTTGCTTTTCCTAACAAATTTTTGACTCGTTTTTTCTCTCTTCCATTCACCCCACTAGACTGCTAGGAATAGTGCATTTCTGGTCAATAAAGCCTATGGAGCTGTGGTTCATTCTTATTCCTTGCCAAATTTCCACATTTTCAAAAAGAGAGTTTATTCATTTTTAAAAGTGTGATAAATTTGCAACCCAAAATGACAAGACTGAAAATAGTACAAACTTTTCCCCCTTCATCATCTATGTCCCTTGCTAAAAGTTAGGACAGCCAACTTTTTGGTGTAGTGGTTATGTTGCTGAACTAGAAACAAAGAGATTGTGTTCCTTAAGGCATAAAAGTGCAACCTACTTCACAGGATTGCTGTCACAGGGGAAAGAAGAGGCAGGAGCATTATATATGCTGACTTCAATTGTCTAGCAAACCAATGGCGAACCTTGTTCTTAGGTTGTGCCAAAAGCACGCATGCCTGCCCACTCAATCTCCCCGCCCACCTGTGCATCCCCACAAGACTCCCCCTGTGCATGTGTGCACCCTCCCCCCTAGGTTCCAGAGGCTTTCCTGAAGCCTGGGGAGAGTAAAAATGGCCTTTCTTGGCCCATGGAGGCCCTCCGGAAGCCAGAAATGGATCATCCCCAAATTTCCGGTTGGGCTGTTGGGGCCGTTTTTTGCCCTCCCCAGCCTCCAGAGGCTTTCCTCCCCTGGCCTTCCAGAAGGGCAAAAAAACCATCTGGCTGGCATGTGCATGTGCACCAGAGCTGACAGCTGGCGTGCCACCAAATATGGCTCTGCATGCCACCTGTGGCACCCAGGGGAAGGGCCTTCTCCGTGGCAGGCCCAGCCCTCTGGAACGACCTTCCCCCCGAACTATGGACCACCACGGACCTCCGCTTCTTCCGCCAGCGTCTGAATATGCACTTTTTCCATCAAGCCAGCCTAGCCTAGTCCCTGAGACCATCTTATAAGACTGTGTTTTAAATTGATATAAGGTTTTAATTAGTGGGATTTTTAGTGATTTTAGCACAGGATATTCCAAATTTAATCAGTTTTTATCGTGTTGTATTATTTATGGCGTGTCTATTTATTTATATGTTTATACTTGTTTTAATTTCCTGTGAACTGCCCTGAGTCCCTTCGGGGAGATAGGCGCGGTATAAAAGTCAAATAAAATAAAATAAAATAAATAAAAGTCTAGCATAAAGGCAAAGTGATACAATTACAGGTAGTCCTCAACTTACAACAGTTCATCTAGTGACCATTTAAAATTACAACGGAATTGAACAAAGTGACATACGATCACTTTTCACACTTATGACTTTCACAGCATGCCCGCGATCACTTGGTTTAAATTCAGATGCTTGATCATTGATTAAAATTTATGACAATTGCATTGTTCTGGAGTCATGTGATATCATTTAGTGACCTTCTAACAAGCTAAGTCAATGGGGAAACCAGATTCACTTAACGGTGTTATTAATTTAAGAACTGCAGTGAACTGCAGTGATTCAGTTAACAAATGTGATGAGAAAAGTTGTAAATTGGGACAAAACTCTACTAACAATTTTCTCACTTAGCCACATACATTTTAGGCTCAACTGGGGTTTTACGTTGAGGACCACCTGTATTCATTTCAGTTACTTAAAAAAAAATTGCATGGCCACCTATTTTATGCATCACAGCTCTGGGTGGCTCAAAAAGCCACAATAAAACTCATCAGCATCAGGAGAGTAAAATCAACCTACAAAAAAAGAAGAAAATCAACATCCCCAATTGATCCATAATTGCAGTCAGGCTCCAGCTTCACCTTTTACCTGGGCCTGAGGGAAAAGCTAGTTTTTCAATGATCGTAAACATAAATATAAAAGTGTCATCTGAAATTCTCTGTCAATCAACACGTATATCTTCTTTACACAGTAATGTGTCTCTAGGTAGGAGGCCTGATCCTTTTCTTTCTAATCGATGTAGCTTCCCTATTGTCAACTGAGGAAAAAATAAGTGACACTTTGGGATTAAATGAATATAGCTGTCTTTAAAAAAAGGAAGAAACTGTTTCTTAGGAACAGACCTGAAGGGCCTTTATTTAAAACTATTAGTTGGACGTCTTTGGTAGCACAGTCCTCAGAGAGATATCCTCCCCTCACACGCAAAGAGAGAAAGAGAGGGAGGGAGGAAGAGACAGACTTGGTCCCTTAGCAGGATCTAAAAATCATTGGATGCATCAGCACCACTTTATAAAACCTTAGTAAGACCACACCTGAAATACAGCATCCATTTTTGGTCACCACATTACAAAAAAGATGTTGAGATTTTGGAAAAGGTGCAGAGAAAGGCAGGGGTGGGTTGCTACAGGTTTCACTACAGGTTTGCGACCCACGCGCAACGCGCACGCCTCAGATGTGCACTGTGTGCACGCGCTGTGTTCAGTGTAAATTGTTCTTCCTTGCATGCGCAGAACAATTTACAGTGAACCGTGCATGCGCGGTCACTAAAAATCAAAATGGTGGCGGCCCAGCAGCGGCAAGGAAACCAGTTTGAGGATGTGGCAGGCCTGGGTCGCTGCTGGTTCTGCAACCCAGGCCTGAATTCTGAACCGGGCCGAATTGGGAGCAACCCACCAGAGGGTGGTGGTGGTAAGTTATGACCCACCTAGGAAAAAATGAGACTTACAACCCATATTCCAAGTTCCAATGGTTGAACTCTTCCAACCCCATGGTCACATGATCGCATTTTCAACACTTGGTAATATGGCCGCATTTATGGCTGTTTGCACCAGTCACATGACCACAGTTTATGACTTTTTGCCTAAATCTAGCCAAAATCGATCAAACTGGTCAGTCCTAGAGGAGATCAACCCTGACTGCTCTTCAGAAGGCCAGATCCTGGAGATGAAATTCAAATACATTGGCCGCCAATGAAAAGGAAAGACTCACTGGAGAAGAGAAGAGCCTAAAGATTGAGGGCAAAGGAAGCAGGAGATGAGAGAGAATAAGGTGGCTGGATGGAGTCACTGCAGCAGTCTTAAATGGACTCCGGGGGCTTAAATGGACTCCAGGGGATGGTAGAGGACAGGAAGGCTTGGAGGAACATTGTCCATGGGCACGCTTCATTACAGTCATAACTCAAGGAACTACCTGTACTGTACTTTCTAAGTCCCCCCCCAAAAAGCAATGAGAAGCTGAGAAGCGAAGCAAACTATTTCCTTCAGATCCACCTCTCCAAACTGCTTCAAATAATTAGAACTGGCATCGTCCGGAGCTTTTTCCGCTCTCTGCTCTTCACTGTCTTCCATATGTAGAAAGAGATTGAAAACCAGGAGTTCAATTTTCGGAGCAAGCATGTTGCCCAGATAAGGAGTGTAATAAAATCTCCTTTCACCTCCGTTTCTCATAGATTTTGCTTTGGGAATCAATTCTCATCCAAATCCCTTCTCTTTCTCTCTTTCCAATTGGATAGCTCTGCATTCTGGGAGCTGCTATCATCTACTTTGTCCCCTGCTTTGATCCTGGAATAGAAATTAGCTACTCATTATAGCCTTTTAATAGCATCATCCAATTATTGCTGTGCTAATACCAAAGTAATAAAGATAGGCTGTATGCTGAAGCAGTGATGGCTGGGTGATGCCAAAAGACACTGCAAATAAGTAACTTTCTATGGTGGACCGATAGAAAGAGATCATCAGCTGTTGTTCCACCTGATTTTTCTGCAGGACTCTAAGGAAATGAATTGGCTTTTCCAATCACCAGAGACGTGTTGTTTTTCTAGGTGAGATCTTGGCTAATAAGCACTCCTAAGAATTTAAAAGAGGAAACCCTCTCCACACAGCCCCCCTCAATATACAGTGGGGCAGGTTCCTCTCTGTGTTTCCGGAAATCTAGCACCATCTCCAGGTGGCTTCAATGACTCTCTAAAACAAGGGTGTCAAACTCACATTGTCATGGCGGCATCACGTGATGTATCGGGACTTTCCCCCCCTTCACTAAACTGGGCGGGGTCAGGGCCAGCACGTGATGCATCCGGCCTGCAGGCCGTGAGTTTGAAACCCCTGCTCTAACAGAATGCACATGACCAGCTGTCTGCAAGGAGTATAAATCCTTCCATTCCCCACCATCCAGTCAAAGCTGAAGAAGCTTCTTGGATGAGATGCCAAATGTCTACAATGAAAGACCAGAGAGTCCAGTTGCCTCTTGAAATAAGCACCTTTGGGACAACCATGACCTGGATGACTTAAAATCTCCATAGACATTAAGCTGATACATAAACAGCAAGGGTGGGAGCATTTTTTAAGCCCTGGGAAAGGAAATATAGTATTAGGAAGAGGTTCTGGGTTGCTCCTCCTTTTAGTCAGTTAGGAATTTAAGGGGTAGAGAAGGTAAAACACCAGCAAACTTGCCCACCATTTCTTAAACATTTTGCTCTTAGGGCTCCTTCTCACTTCTCCCACAACTTCCCCACAATTATGGAGGATCCCGAATGAGTTTCTGTTTCCTTGGGTTAAATTTATCTCTATTTACTGCATTAAAAATTAAAACCGATGCCATTGTAAAATATTTATTTATTGAATCGTGTAAAATAGCTATTAATCCATTATATATTAAAATAAACAAAATATTTTTCAAGAAAAAAATGAAACAGAGTGACTAACTTTACAGCTGCAGGGATTCACTTAACAGCCGTGGCAAGAAACATTGTGGAATGGAATAAAACTCATTTAACTGTTTCAGTTAGCAACAGAAATGTGGGGCTCAGTTGTGAGTTGTAAGTCGAGGACTACTTGTACACTCTTGTACACTCTTGCAGCCAATGAAAGTCAAACCAAATAGGACACCCACACAGAACGAAGTATCCAGAACTCTGCCTCCCCCTCCAGCAAGGCTTCCTAAAGGGACACATTTCCTTTTGTGTTACCCCTTCTTTAGTAAGTGCAATAGTAATTATTCTTCATAAATATGAAGAACAAATAAACATTTCCCCAACATTTTCCTATACCACCCCAATTTGAAGAACAGCATTTTTCCTTTGAATTCAAACTTTGAATTCAAATTTGATAATCTTAAGGAATCAAAATAAGTATGACTGTATAACTTTGCATGTTCTTTATAACAATGAAGTGTGTGCATGTGTATGTGTATGTGTTCTGGCCTCCCTTTCTCCAACTAATACAAGATTGGCTGCTTGCCACTTACTCTCTTGGCTGCTTGCCTGAAGGACCCTTAATAGATACAAAGCTTCCTAACATGACTATACACGGCACTAAAATCCAACGTTGTTCTCTGCAAAACTCTCTTCAGCACAGACTTCCTTTTAAACCCTCTTGGGAGGAGCCAGTCATTAGGCAGCTGAGACCAATTCAAATCCTCCAGTTCGCTTCTGACGTAATTGAAGCCTCCTCTTCTCAGCCCTTCTCAATCTAGCATCAGGGACAAACTGGCCCTGATCCCCCCCACTACTCCAAGTCCCAGGTGCCTCCTGATGATCAGCCAGGCTCTCTGCTTCCTCAAGGTCGCCCTCCTCCTCCAGAGCAGACTCAAAGGGCTCCTCACTAGAGGAGTCCATCAGCAGCTCATCCGGAGCTGGCTGGGCCACAACATATATGTATATGTATATGTATATGTATATGTATATGTATATGTATATGTATATGTATATGTATATGTATATGTATATGTATATGTATATGTATATGTATATGTATATGTATATGTATATGTATATGTATATGTCTTGATTTCAAACAAGTTTTTTTAAAAATACAAAATAAAACTTGTCATAATGCCCCGGTTCCTTTAGCACACATAATACTCTTTTGTTAGTTCAAAGAACTTTAGTGTTAAGGACAATGATCTCCAAGGTAGACTTTAGTTTGCACTAATTTACTGATAACATGGAGAGAAAGATGTTGGTATGATCTTTTATACTACTTAAATATCAGCAATTTTCTGGATCGATAAATAAATAGTCCAAGTATTTATCTGCCTATCAGGAAAGAGGTCCCTGGTTTTTATTTTTGCTATTTTGAGGAGCGGGCAGGATTCTGAATCAAATTTTAAAGTGATTAAGATTAGAAACTAACTATATTGTGCTGTGGCCTAGAACAGACTACAAGGAGAAAGTGTAGCTGGACCAGCAAGGAAGAAAAAGAAGCTAGGACAAAAAACCCGAAGAAAGCAGTATTATGGAGTCAGTTATAATCCATGGCCAGGGTAGTGGAGAGAAGGGAGGTTAGGGAATGATAGAACATAGTGTGACATGATTCAAACCCCACACTTTATATATTTGCCTCAGGCATCTGGATGCCAGTACACTAGGGCAAAAGTCACATCATGATACCTTATGTTAACATTTTAACACCATTTTGATTTGTGGGCGATGCCTGAGCTGCAATCTAATTTTTCACTCCCAATCTAGCAGTTCCTTCCACTATATTGAGAGTGGAGTTCTAAGAATTCCCAGTTAGCAGAGGTGATGGAAAAATCGCCAGTTCTGATGTTCAAAACATCTAGAGATGTCAAGCTGGAAAAGGTTGTTGTATGCTTAAGAAAAATCCCATTGAACTCAGAATAGATTTCTCAGCCCCAAATTGCATTGTAAGATGTAATGTGTTCCCCAAAGCAATATTTTTGTAGTTATTTCCATTGTAGCTGAAAACAATTTATGGTAATATATATATATATATATAAGCTGACCAATCGTGAAATAACTTGTCAGGAAGTTTTTCATAAAATAACAAAATGAACTACTGAAATAGTATTTTTTTTTTAAAAAAATGGAGCGTTATTAAAACAAACAGTAAAGTTTAATAGTGGTTTAACACAGGAACCTACTTGAGTAATTGCATTTATGCTGATAGGAAATGAACCCATCCTGATGGAGAAATGGAAAATGAGTCTTTCCTATAGCACAACTAAAAATGTTTCCATATGAATGGGGATTTTGACTTTTAAATTTGTTTGTTTTTAGCAAAGGCTGTTTATTTTTTCTTTATTTCTCAAAAGCGCATCACAACTACTATCTTAATGTGACATTCCAGGGCTGTGAAGTGAATGTTATAAAATTCACAGCAGATGTATCTCTGGTGTGTTAAGTAGATTTCATTGTAAATAAGCCCATTTATCTTTATTTTCCAACAAGGAAATTAAAGGATTTAAATGGTTGTATTAGTTTTTTTTACCCTTTGTGATATTGGTTCATGAATAATAATTAATTGATTTTTCTTTCTTCACAGTTATTTCTTGAACTAATATATTGTTCTTTTCCTCTTTTAATTCATTTAATGGGTTGCATTTTAATTTTCTCCATTGGCCTAGAAGACAACTTATGTACTTATGAGGGTTATATTTACAGAGTAAATGGTGGTGGGCGGAATAAATCTGATCCTTTATTCAAATCCTTGCAAACCATTTGCATCATTCCATCTCTATTGCAATAATGTTCGGTTGTGGTGGCCTTTAATGGCTGGCAATAATACACTGCATTTAATCATAAGTTAAAAGATAGCAATGCATATAATTTTCGTGAAATTGCTTCGATCCAAGGAGATGGAAAGAAGCAATTTATGGTGGCTCTTCCATTTAGGTACTTTATATTCATAGTGCTTTGGGACACCCATACCTATCTATTTTTACTGACTCCTTGGAGATGCTAAAAGCAAAACATATAGGGAGATCGCCAAGTATGTGGAAGACTTAATGTGCTGGATCACTTTTACCTTGACAGCTCACAGGTGTTAAATTGTTTCTAGGGGAGAATACCCAATGAACAAGAGTAGAGCTTTAGAGTGAAACTGAGTTCTGTTCAATCCCTAACGCCAATGCCAGGCGGCCTGGTGCTGGGGCACAGCCCACTTGGAACTGGGCTATAGTGATGGGTGAGTGTGCATGCAGCTGCATTTGTGAAAGTGGTGTGTGCATGTGAAACCGCCCCCCTCCCGCCCTGCCTCTGCCGCCTCCGCTGGAAAGATTGGAGACCTCTGCTCTAAAATAATACATCATTAGATCAAAAGACAGTTGTATTACTTGCCTCCATCTCTCTCTCTCTCTCTCTCTCTCTCTCTCTCTCTCTCTCTCTCTCTCTCTCTCTCTCTCTCTCTCTCTCTCTCTCTCTCTCTCTCTCTCTCTTCCATCATATCAGGGATGAACCAGTAGAACAAGGGTGTCAAATCCGATTTCATTGAGGGCCATATCAGGGTTGTGTTTGAACTCGGGAGGCTGGGAGGGCATTGCTGGGGTAAGCGTGGCCAGGGTGGGCATGGCCAGTTTAATGTCATTCATGTCAGGGGAATGGTGGTCCGGGCAGGGCTGGGAGATCCTCCTGCAGGATTTTGCCAGCAAAAATGGAGGCCAGGCTTTGTTTTTGCTGGCAGAGGCACTGTGGGCTAGTCCTTCACTATTTCCAGGGCAGGTCTGGCCCGTGGACATTGAGTTTGACACCCCTGAGCTAGAGTCTACCTGTTTCTTATTTTTTTTATATACAATATATACAATATACAATAGCAGAGTTGGAAGGGACCTTGGAGGCCTTCTAGTCCAACACCCTGCCTAGGCAGGAACCTTATACCGTTTCAGACAAATGGTTATCCAACATCTTCATAAAGACTTCCAGTGTTGGGTGATTCACAGCTTCTGGAGGCAAGCTGTTCCACTGGTTAATTGTTCTAACTGTCAGGAAATTTCTCCTCAGTTCTAAGTTGCTTCTCTCCTTGATTAGTTTCTACCCATTACTTCTTGTTCTACCCTCAGGTGCCTTGGTGAATAGCTTGACTCCCTCTTCTTTATGGCAACACCTGAGATATTGGAACACTGCTATCATGTCTCCCCTAGTCCTTCTTCTCATTAAACTAGATATACCCAGTTCCTGCAACCGTTCTTCATATGTTTTAGTCTCCAGTCCTCTAATCATCTTTGTTGCTCTTCTCTGCACTCTTTCTAGAGTCTCCACATGTTTTCTACATCGTGGCGACCAAAACTGAATGCAGTATTCCAAGTGTGGCCTTACCAAGGCATTATAAAGTGGTATTAACACTTCACATGATCTTGATTCTATCCCTCTGTTTATGCAGTCTAGAACTGTGTTGGCTTTTTTGGCAGCTGCTTCACACTGCTGGTTCATATTTAAATGGTTGTCCAATAGGACTCCAAGATCCCTCTCACAGTTACTACTATTGAGCAAGGTACCACCTATACTATATCTGTGCATTTTGTTTTTCTTGCCTAAATGTAGAACCTTACTCTTTTCACCATTGAATTTCATTTTGTTAGATACTGCCCAATGTTCAAGTTTGTCAAGATCCTTCTGTATCTTAAGCCTATCATCTGGAGTGTTGGCTATTCCTGCCAGCTTGGTGTTGTCTGTGAATTTGATAAGTTCCCCATTTATTCCCTCATCCAAATCATTGATGAAGATGTTGAAGAGTACTGGGCCTAAAACAGAGCCTTGGGGGACTCCACTGCATACTTCCCTCCATGTAGATGCAGTTCCATTGATGACTACATGTTGAGGGTGGTTGGTCAGCCAGTTACGAATCCATCTGGTGATGATGCTGTCTAACCCACATTCTTCTACTTTGTCTAGTAGTAGGTTATGGTCTACCTTATCAAAGAAGTCATCTAGAGTGATAAACATCTACTTTTTGCAGTGTGCTTTGAAAAACCATATTAAATTAAACTAAATCTATACTTATATGTATGCCAAATGTCATCCCATAAAATATTTCATATATAATACAGAAACCTCAATGAGGCGATGGTAGGGGGGGGGCAGCAAATGAAAACAATGCAACCAGTGGTCAGTGTGTGTGCTAGGTGAATTTTCTTCCTAAAATTGATCTACCTGGTGCTCACAAAAGTCCAGATTGGTCTGTACTTTGAAATTTCCTGAATGGTCTCCTGAGGGATTTCAAATATATTTAACATATCAGTGGTACAGTGGCTGGAATGCAGTACTGCTGGCTACATCTGCTGCCTGCTGGCTACCTGCAATTTGGCAGTTTGAATCTCATCAGACTCAAGGTTAATTCAGCCTTCCATCCTTCCAAGGTGGGTAAAATGAAGGCCCAGATTTTTGGGGGCAATAGGCTGACTCTGTAAACCACTTAGAGAGGGCTGGAAAGCACTGTGAAGCGGTACATAAGTCTAAGTGCTATTGCTATATTACATGGTTTTTTTCACCTTGGGGAATCTAGAAAGTGGTATTAGATCCTTCTGCTTCTATGGATACTTATTACATCACCTTCCTGCTACACTATGGAGATAGAATAGCAGAGTCAGACTGTTTGTCTGAATTCCAGGCTGGCACAGAAATGATAAGCTGTATAAGGAAGCCCCAAATTTATGTGGGGGAAAGGCTGCTTAGGAAAAACAATTTGTGCCAGAAGCTAAACAAGGTATTTACTTGTCTGTGTATTTATGTGTTCATTTCTTTTTTTTCTTTTTTTTTGCTGAGTGTAAGGTAAAAGTCCTTGCTTCAATGAGCTTGTCATTTAAAATAGGACACAATGATGTTTTTATACATGGATAAACCATGGTCTATTGAATAAATTAAAATTGACTGCATACATAAAATAGGCTAAGCGAAGGCCAAGTACATCACTTTGGATAGAGTTGTACAACTTTTAACAAGGGCTTATAAATAAAATTACATTGACATATTAGAGTGACTTATGAATGGGTGAGTGTAGAGATAATAATAATAAAAAAATAAAATAAATGTAATGCCCAGATAAATCTGGTTTGCACAACATGGCAACATGGCTGGTTTTCCACAACACACTAAATCACAAACTACCCTTACCGAGCATGTTGTGTAAATCCAGTCTCTGCGACTTAGCGTCATGTGAGAATTCAGCCATGAAAAACAATAGCAGAAATGGAGGCATAGCAAGCAGAAGGTGAGGCAGTGCTCAATATATATTTATGTATATAAATTTCAGATATAAGCAGCCTCCCAAATCAAACTTTATTAAAATGTTAAAACAAAGTACCAAGTTTTGTAATATAAAAAAGGTATTCCCAGGGCATGAAGAAGTTAAATTAGTTGATTAGACTAAACATTGAATATACAGAATACTTTAACCTTCTTCTACCATTCTAATTCAAAACCTAATATCGTAGGAAACTCAAACATGACACAAAGGCACCCAAAGCCAATGATTATTTTCTTCTCATTTTTTCCCTCTCCTTTGTTATATTTTTCTCAATTCTACAAATAGACAAACACACACACATACACACACTGTTATCTATCTATCTATCTATCTATCTATCTATCTATCTATCTATCTATCTATCTATCTATCTATCTATCTATCTATCTATCTATCTATCTATCTATCATCCATCCATCCATCCATCCATCCACCATCCCTCTGAGTCAATAGTGATTCCTGGCAACTGCATGGACAAATCATTGCAGCTGCTTGTCAAGATTTCAGAAGTGTTTTGTTACTGCCTCCTTTGGACCGAGAAATACTCTCTGGCCCAGTGAGCATACACACCCAGCTGTCTTCGAGCCCAAAGCAGGGCTAGAACTCACAGTCTCTTGGTTTTCAGCCTGGTGCCTTAACTATTACACCAACCTGACTCTACATTCCTATGACATAGGCAGTGGTGAAATTCAATTTTTTATACTACTGGTTCTGTGGGCGTGGCTTGGTGGGCGTGGCAGGGGAAGGATACCACAAAATCCCCATTCACTCCCCACTCCTGGGAAAAGTAAATTGCAAAATCTCCATTCCCACCTCACTCTGGAGTTAGCCAGAGGTGGTATTTGCAGGTTCTCCAAACTACTCAAAATTTCTGCTACTGGTTCTCCAGAACCTGTCAGAACCTGCTGAATTTCACCCCTGGACATAGGTGTCAAATAAGTGGTAGATCTAAAGAGACTCTGTAATCCAAAACAAAAGGAAGGCACTACTGAATAAGGTTGGAATAGGATTACAATGAAGCCTATTTAAACCAGATTAAATCAGTGGATTTAGGTCTGTTTAATATTGTGTCTGTGTCTAATCTATGGCCTGTAATATGTGTCCTGCATACAGATTTCCATGCCCATTCTTTGAACATCAGTTATTAATGACACATTATCCAGACATTATACTAAGTATGTATGCTTAAGAATGCATTGGTGTCCAGATGGCAGATATGCCTTTCAATAAATTAAAAAGTAAGATCTCTTGGAAGTACAGTATAACTGAAATCACATTTTATAGTGAATATTAATGTTGCATAAAATATTGCATTTTCTGTGCACTGCAGGCACATTGCTAAAATTAGATATTATATGAATCTAATTGGCATTTTTTCCTTGTATTTTCCAGCTAGGCAATGAAAAAAGCTAGAGCATTAATTTGTTTCAGATAAAATCTTAATGATAAAAAAAATACATGTTTTGTGGCTTTCATTCATCATCTGATTTCATCAAAAACAAACAAACCAATCTCTATATCTAAAAAAGATGTTAGATAGCCATTTGTTTGAAATGGTATAAGGTTCCTGCCCACGCAGGAGTTTGGACTAGAAGACATACAAGGTCCCTTCCAACTCTGCTATTGTATTGTATTGTATTATTGTATATTCAATATGGGATACTCAACACAAAATCTGCATAGACATCACCCAATAATCTCTTTGCTTTACCTGATTCCCAATTCTTTCACTTCCTTCCTCCCCATAATCCCAGCAGGTAGCATTGTCTTTATTTTCAAAAATATCTCCCTCAGGTGGTCCCAATAGAAAATATAGAGCCGTCACCTACAAAAAACTAAACAGAGGTAAGTTATGTATTGGTAGATATCATCTTGGGATCTTGATGATAGTTTGCCTTTTGAAAAATAGATAACAGCCATTCTGGGAATGTGACATCCATTTGCTAAAACACTATGCAACCTGTGACCTGCTGGCATTTGTTTCAGTTGTTGCCAGCATTCCAAATAGCATCCTTGAACAAATCAAACTTGTCTCAAAGATACTTGCCTAAACAGATTGACAGAATTAACTTTGGCAGGCAGGCAGAAAAGTAGTGGAAGCAGACTTCGTACCAGTTTCCCATTGACTTTGCTTGTCTTGGAGAAAATCAGTGGGAAAGCCTGGAGCGAAGGCTGCAAATGTCTTGGGTAATGTACTCTCACCTAGTCCCTGTGAGGTCATTCTGCACTGGCCACTTGCACAGCCCTGCACTCTCCCCAACCAACACCCTCACACATCCTGCCCAACTGTGCATCGCCCTGTGCAACTTCCTTAAGTTGCACTCTCCCTCACCCCCTTGTACCTCTTGGACATCCTCGTCACTTCCCGCCTGGACTATTGTAACACTCTCTACATGGGGCTTCCCTTGAGGTGCACCCGGAGGCTCCAGTTAGTTCAGAATGCGGCTGCGTGGGGGATTTTGGGAGCATCTAGACGCTCCCATGTGACACCTCTCCTGCGTGAGCTGCACTGGCTGCCTGTGGCTTTCCGGGTGCGCTTCAAGATATTAGTGACCACCTTTAAAGCGCTCCATGGCAAGGGACCGCCTCCTGCTACCAAATACCTCCCACCGACCAGTTCGCTCCCACAGAGAGGGCCTCCTCAGGGTGCTGTCGGCCAGGCAATGTTGGCTGGCGGCCCCTAGGGGGAGAGCCTTCTCTGTGGCAGCTCCTGCCCTCTGGAATGACCTACCCCCTGAACTAAGGACAATCACGGACCTACGCTTCTTCCGTCAGGCCATTTATTTCATGCTGCCGGCCTGTCGTAGTTTTTAAATTGATTTTAGCAGGGGTTTTTAATTGCCAGGCCAATCTATTTATTATATCTTAACATATGTTTTTAGTTTTTGTATCACCTACTTTTACTGTTGGCTGTGCACTGCCCTGAGTCCTGAAAGGGAGAAGGGCGGAATACAAATTCAATAAATCTGAATCTGAATCTGAATCTGAATCTATCATACCCCTCCTTATTGTGCACCATACCTCGAGCACAGTCTTACTCACGGTCCCTGACATCACCTCTGCACATTATTGGGTAGCCTCTTGCTTCCTCCCCCACATGGCTGTAGCCACTTGCGGTATCTTCCTGCTGGTCTTGGACCTGCAACTTTCTTCCAGGTTCTCTGTTGAGAATTGACTTTGCTTGTGGGAAGCTGACAGGGAGCATTGGAAATCACAATCAAGTTTAGACTTCCTGCCAGCTTTCCCATTGACTTGTGGGAAGTTAACAGGAAGTGTTGGAAATGATGATCACATGACTGTGGCTGATTGCAACAGTGAAGCATCATTGAAGTCACTGCAACTTTTCTGACTTTCAATCTTAAGGGAGTGATGGCTCTCAGATTTTAGATGCATTCTGCAAGTTAGCCTATTTCTGGTAATTTAATTCAAAACTTATTGCCCTATGATGAACCATTTTGTCCCATTGCTACAAATAAACACAAGTGTTTTAGTATAGTATAGTTTTTGTTGTCGTTGTACAAAATAAATACAACAAAATTGATTTTAGCCTCACTGATGCAAAACTATAGCAGAAAAAGAAAAAAAAAAGTACATAGATTCACAATATACTCTCAAAATGTCCCAATGTCCAGATTGCTGTATTACCTGCAACTAGCAAACAACAACAGAGCTATTTACAGCAAATTTGTGCTAATGGGGTCTTAAATAATAATAATAATAATAATAATTTAATTTTATATCCCGCTCTCTCTCCCCAAGGGGACTCGAGGCGGGGCACAGGCAATTAAAAATACAAAAAACCACAGACAAATATAAAATACAAAGTTAAAAATAGATTAAATTGATCCTGCGCTAAAACCCATAAACTAAACTAAAAATTACCCCTAAAAACCCCTAACCTAAAAAGAGACTACCCAAGGCCGGCCAGACGAAAAAAGTGTCGTCTGGCGTGTTTCTCACTCTTATTGGGTCTCTTGAATATATCAGGACAACCACGGACCTCCGCTTTAATTTTAAGCGGAAGGAGCGGAGGTCCGTGGTTGTCCTGATATATTCAAGAGACCCAATAAGAGTGAGAAACATGCAGTGTTACATAAAAATGAATTCATGTTCTTCCCATTTACATGTTAACCGCTGTGCAGATAATAACACACCAATTAAAACATTGAATAAGTAGCAAGTAACATAATGTCACTTTACATTGTGGCTGCCACTGAAGCTCACTTTTAACAAGGTTTGGTTCTGTTTACTTCTGTAAAACAATAGTCTTCAATCCTGTTCCACCTTATCTGGAAGTAAATCCCTTCTCTTCCTTTCCCTTCCACTGTATTCTAACATGTCATCTGGGCTGGGGATTGAGGGGAATAAATGACTTGTGCAAATAATGTATAGGAAGTTCTTAGCTTACAAATACAATTGAGACCAGAATATGTGTTGCTAAGCAAGGCAGATATCAATTGAATCCCATGGTTGTTAAACGAATTCAGCTTCATCCATCGCATTTGTTTTTTGGAAGCCAGCTGGAAAGGTTACAAATGGTGATCACATGACCCGTGGCCTCTGCAACCTTTGCAGCTACATGCCAATTGCTAAGACCCTGGATTTCGATCATGCGACGGCGATGATCATCAATGCGAGGAGATGTCATCAATCACTTTTTCCAGTTCTGCTATAATTTTGGTTGTTAAATAAATAGTTGTAAGTTGAGGACTACCTGTAACGCTTGCATCAGGTATCATTGCATTTTTACGTAATTTTCACAATGACACGACCATGATTTGTTATAGATAATGCTGCTCTCCAAACTGGTTTAGTATTTAGCTTCGACCTTGTTTAAAATGTGTCTAGAAAACCAAGCCAGATAAGAGCATCAAAGAACACCCTATTAGAGAATAGTAGCAATTTGCATTTATGCTTAATACCATCCTAATGAAATATTCTTTCATTGACTGTTACAAATTGAGCAGCGATTAAAATTGTGAATAGATATGTGAACTCAAGAAAATATTGCAGGATTGTATCGCCAAGAATATAAAATGTCTTTTTTGTTCTAAGGTAAGAACAGGGGGGAAAAATCACACATTTGAAAGGAGAGAAATTGGAAAAAAAAAATCCCTTGATAAGATGACAAATAAAATCCCAGACTTTGGACATATAATGCAAATAGGTGATAGACTAGGAAAAATGCTTAACAAGGAAGGTAACAGCGTAACAAATAACAGTGAGAAGGTAACAGCATTCCTTGTGCCTTTGGCGTTTAGTCATGCCGGCCACATGACCATGGAGACGTCTTTGGATAACTTTGAAACAGAGTTGAGCACTGACCCCTAGAGTTGGGAGCAACTAGCACATATGTGCGAGGGGAACCTTTACCTTATTTCAGCTGTCCTTTTATATTTCTTTAAAGCAAAGATAAAAGGGAAGCTAAGGAGGTTTTCACTGAGGATAGTATATAGTGAATTAAGATCATTTTCCTGATTTATGTTAAAGTTGGCAATCCTTTTCAGCCTGAAGTTTGCCGGAGTGACAATATCTACAACATGTGCAGCTCCTGACCTGATCTTTTTTCAGCACATTCCCACCATCATTCCCTCACACTTTCATATATGTTTTATATTGACCATGATTCTATAGTAACAACCCAGACATTGGGGGAAAAAACCTGGGACATTTAATTCATAATCAGCTTGTTCTCACATTGCGTCTTTGACAGGACATTTTTTTTTTAAATCTTGTTTTCTTTATTTATAACAGTATCTGTAAAGGTGGTTTCTAGCAATGAATCAAATCCACAAATGTCATAAGCACAAACAGACATCAGGTGTGTAAACCTTTGTTCAGGGGTACTACAGCTTCCCACGTAAAATATTAGCAACTTTCAGTAAAGTGAGGAATAGGCCTATGCCAACTCTGTACTGAACCTTTTCCCTTCATATTTTCCTTTTGAGTGGTGGCCTATGAAGCTTTCACAATACAATACAATAGCAGAGTTGGAAGAGACCTTGGAGGTCATCTAGTCCAGCTCCCTGCCCAGGCAGGAAGCCCTATACCATTTCAGACAAATGGCTATCCAACATCTTCTTAAAGACTTGCAGTGTTGGGGCATTCACAAGGTACTTTTAAAGTACTTTTGAGGTACCTTCAGTTTGTTCTTTTAGTGGAACTACATAATACCTTCTGCTTAAATGGTTTCTGGTTCTTAATCCATTCTTAACTCTAAACAGTATGATAGTTGTTTGTTAGTTAAGGGATTTTTACAGAAAGATCCTGGATACAGCAATAGCAATAGCACTTTGACTCATATACTGCTTCCCAGTGCTTTACAGCCCTCTCTAAGCAGTTTACAGTGTCAGCACATTGCCCCCAACCATCTGAGTCCTCATTTTACTAACCTTGGAAGGATGGAAGGCTGAGTCAACCTTAAGTTGGTCAGGATCAAACTCCTGGCAGTGGGAATACAAAGTTAGGCTGCAATACTGCATTCTAATCACTGTGTCACTATGGCCAGATATACACCATTTGGGAAAGAAATGGTAGTTGCAGCTGATCCATCCTTCATATTACATTTCTCTCTTGCTTTATGAATAATTCAAGCTGAAAGGTTGAGGATTGGCTATGTGTTTTGCATGCAGTTGCCCATTGCCTAGCTTTTCCTTGTACAAAAATATGCTCTGTGTAGCCTATTTGTCAGCTGGTTGGTTATGCTAACTGGTTGTTTCCTGATTGGTTGCCTGTCAATCCTACCATGATAGAGAAGTCCTCCCCCTCATGACATGAGCTCACTGGGAAGGGAGTGTGTGTGTGTGTGGGGGGGGACATAATGGGAATCAGGAAATACACAAGAATATGTGGCCTCAAGTCATTGTCAACTATCAATCTATCAAGCATGATGCAGCATTTTCTGTAAAGGTACATAATCCTCACAATGATTTATTTATTTATTCAATTTATATCCCGCCCTTCTCCAAACGGACCCAGGGCGGCGCACAGAAAAATTAAAATACATACAAAACATCATATAAAATTAAAAAAACTAATTCAATAGAACCTGTGCTAAAACCAGATTAAAATCCCCAAATTTAAAAACTATCTAAAAGTCAGTATAGGGGGCTACGCTAGGCCGGCTAGATGGAACAAATGTGTCTTAAGACACTTGCGGAAGAGGCGGAGGTCAAAGATGGTGCGAAGTTCAGGGTGTAAGTCGTTCCAAAGGGCTGGACCTGCCACAGAGAAGGATCTCCCCCTGGGTGTCGCCAGTCGGCATTGTCCGGCCGACGGCACCCTGAGGAGGCCCTCTCTGTGGGAGCGTATTGGTCTGAGGGATGTATGGGGCAGGAGGCGGTCTCACATATAACTAGGCCCCGAGCCATGGAGCGCTTTAAAGATGGTCGTCAAAACCTTGAAGCGCACCCGAAAGACCACAGGAAGCCAGTGCAGCTCGCGCAGGATAGGTGTTATGTGGGAGTGTCTAGGTGCTCCTGTAATCACCCGCGCGGCTGCATTCTGGACTAACTGCAGCTTTCGAGTGCACCTCAAGGGAAGCCCCATGTAGAGAGCATTACAGTAGTCGAGTCGAGAGGTCACGAGGGCCTGAGTGACTGTGCGAAGGGCAGCCCGGTCCAGTAAGGGCCGCAATTGGCGCATCAGGCGTACCTGATGGAAAGCCCCCCTGGCCACGGCCGCCACATGGTCCTCCATGGACAGCCGGGAATCCAGGAGGACACCCAAATTGCGCGCCCTCTCCACGGGGGCCGGTGTTTCGCCCCCAATGGCCAGAGTTGGAATAATCTGGCTGAACCGGGGTGCCGGAAGCCACAGCCACTCAGTCTTGGACGGGTTGAGCCTGAGTTTGTTACTACCCATCCAGATCCGTACGGCCTCCAAACACCGGGACATGACCTCGACGGCATCGTTGGGGTGGTCTGGGGTGGATATGTACAACTGAGTATCATCAGCGTACAGATGATATCCCACCCCAAAACCACGGATGATCTCGCCCAGCGGCTTCATGTATGTGTTGAACAGTAGGGGCGAGAGGACCGACCCTTGAGGTACCCCACATACGAGGGGCCTCGAGGCTGACCTCTGCCCCCCTGCCAACACATATTGCGACCGACCAGATGATAATTGGGACCATAATTTCTATCAAGAAGTGATACAACACATATTGCGACCGACCAATGATAATTGGGACCATAATTTCTATCAAGAAGTGATACAATTGTAAAGTATGATATGACGTGACTGTAATTGTTAGCAACAGCAATCCATGCAGTTCCTGTTGCTGCAGTTAAGCAAAGACTGCATGGGCCATTAAGCAAGGACATCACATGACTGACATGGGAAAAGGTGGGAATTTCAAAGTGCCTGCCGAAACCACATCCCAGCCAAGCAGGCCAGTGGGTAAGAGCTATATGAGCAGGTGGGTGAATGTCACATATAGTGCAGGTGGGTGGACATGGTCCATGGGGGAGCATGATGGAGTATGGGCAGAGGGGCACTGTGTAGTATGAGTCCACATGTTGCCTAGGCCTCCTTGGGAGAAAAAGTTACAGAAGGAGGAATAGCTAGCAGGAGCATCTCCTGCCATGTTCCCCATTGATTTTGCATGTGGGAAGCTGGCAGAGAAAGTAACAAATGGCAATTATGTGATGGAGGTACACTGTAGCCATCATAAGCCAGTTACAAAGTGTCCAGATCTCAATCATGTGACCGTCTGCTACGTCTGCCACAAGCTCAGTGCCATTGTAAGCATACACAGTGGCTGAACAAGTGGTCACTAAGCAAAGCATGCCTGTATTGATCTTTGGACTTAGAAGCACCCATATAGATTCAGTTTTAAAGCACATTCACACAGAATTGGTGTTTGTTTTTTTGTTTTTTTAAAAAGAAGGCCAGGATAAAGATTGCAAAAATGTGAAGGCCTCTTTTAAAAATGTTGAAAATATGTGGGAATATACATTTACGAATTCCTCTTTCATAATTATCCGAACTAGAAAGTAAATGACCTTTACACTTCAGTCAAAAATCATTTCATATCTATTATTGTGTAATTCGATTTTTATCCCACAATCTTTGTATGTTTTGAACAATTGGAGGTGGTGAACATGCTTATTACTCCTTCCTATTATTTTCCCCACAACAATTATCCTGTAGGTCAGGGGTCTCCAACCTTTGCAACTTTAAGTCTGAAGGACTTCAGCTCCCAGAATTCTGGGAGCTGAAGTCCTTCAGACTTAAAGTTGCAAAGGTTGGAGATCCCTGACCTACAGGACCTACAGGATAATTGTTGTGGGGAAAATAATAGGAAGGAGTAATAAGCATGTTCACCATCCTTCAGACTTAAAGTTGCAAAGGTTGGAGACCCCTGCTGTAGGTGAGTTGGGCTGACAGAGAGAGTGATTGGGCCAAAGTCAGTCAACTACTTTCCTGTCTAATGTTGGACTAGAATTCACATTTGCCTGCTTTCTGGATCAACAGCTTCATCACTACACCAAACTGGCTCTCCTCCTAGATGATACAATATCCTTTAAAAAAAAAATAGCGCTTAGACTTATATACCGCTTCACAGTGCTTTACAGCCCTCTCTAAGCGGCTTACAGAGTTACCATATTGCCCCCAAGAAGCTGGCTCCTCATTTTACTAACCTCAGAAGGATAGAAAGCTGAGTCAACCTCGAGCCTGGTGAAATTCGATCTGCCAAATTGCATGCAGCCAATAGTCAGAGGAAGTAGCCTGCAGTACTGCACTCTAACCACTGAGCCACTGCTGCTCTTACAGCAATAGCACTTAAATTTTTATACTGCTTCACAGTGCTTTACAGCCCCCTTTAAGCATTTTACAGAATCAGCATATTTCCCCCAACAGCCTGGGTCCTCATTTTACCCACCTCAGAAGCCTGAGTCAACCTTGAGCCAGTCAGAATATAACTAGTATACTATATTTCCTGTGTTTGTTTATATATTTAGCAAGGAATATTTTTTTAAAAAATAAGTTGTTCCTTCACTTCTAATAAAAATAGTCTTGAGATAGCAAAAATAATTATTTGTATCTCATGATTTTGATTCACTTATAAATTGTAGACTCCTCTGTATAATAGTTTGGGCTATTTTCTTTATCATCTACAATTTCAGATTGCTTTCAGATATGCCTATGTGTACATTATAGCTTACAAAGTTAGAAAACCGCTCCCTGGAAATGCACAATTTAAGTGCTGAAAGACAATTTCCAACCATATGTGTTCTGCAAATACTGTCTAATATTTAGTTTAGGTTCAAGAATATAAACATAACTTTTAAATGTTTTAAAAGCCATTTTTATAAAGATACAGAGGTTCTCAGTTTTATATCTAAGTGGTTATTTCCTAGTAATATATGATTTCTTTCTTATTTTATTTTATTTATTTGATTTGATTTGATTTTTATACCGCGCCTATCTCCCCAAAGGGACTCAGGGCAGTGCACAGGAAGTTAAAAAGTAAAAATACAACATATAAATAAATACGAACATATAAATAAATACGACTACAAACAGTAAAATCTAATTAAATTTGAGGTGGCCTGTGCTAAAAATATCCTAGAAAAATTACCAACAAATTAAAATCCATTTAAAACAATTTAAAACTCAGTCTCTAGGGGTGGTCTTGGGAACTAGGCTAAGCCGGCTAGATGAATGAATGAATGAATGAATGAATGAATGAATGAATGAATGAATGAATGAATGAATGAATGAATGAATTTGAATGAATGAATGAATTTAATACTTATAAACCGCTCCCTCTCCCCATGGGGACTCGGGGCGGTGCACAGGTAGAATAAAAACAATAAAAAATATACAAACAGTTCTAAAACCAAATTAAACTTAACCTGTGCTAAAATTCCCATAAAACTAACTATGCTAAAAGCTACCCAATAAAAACCCCAAGACAGGGAGACTATCCCAGGCCGGCCAGACAGAAAAAGTGAGTTTTTAATTTAAGACGGAAGGAGCGGAGGTCCGTGGTCATCCTAATATCAGGGGGAAGGTCATTCCAGAGGGCCGGGCCCGCCACAGAGAGAGCCCTTCCCTTGGGTGTCGCCTGCTGACAAAGTCTAGTGGACGGCACCCGGAGAAGTCCCTCTCTGTGGGAGCGAATCGGCCGTGAGGATGTATGAGGCAGGATCTGATCCCGCAGATAGCTAGGTCCCGAGCCATGGAGCGCTTTAAAGATGATAATTAACACCTTGAAGCGCACCCGGAAGACGACAGGTAGCCAGTGCAGCTCGTACAAGAGCGGTGTTACGTGGGTAGACCATGCGGTCCCCATAATTGCTCGCGCGGCTGCATTCTGGACTAACTGAAGTCTCCGGGTGCACCTCAAGGGAAGCCCCATGTAGAGAGAGTTACAATAGTCCAGTCGGGATGTCACGAGCGCATGAGTGACTGTGCGAAGGGCGTCCCGATCCAATAGGGGGCGCAATTGGCGAACCAGGCGAACCTGGTAAAACGCCCTCCTGGCCACGGCTGTCACTTGATCTTCCATGGACAGCCGGGCATCCAGGAGGACACCCAAATTGCGCGCCCCATCCACAGGGGCAAGATGTTCACCCCCTATGGCCAGTGATGGAGTAAGCTGGTTGAATCGGGCAGCCGGAAACCACAGCCACTCGGTCTTGGTCGGGTTGAGCTGAGTCCGTTAATTCCCATCCAGATCCGTACGGCTTCCTGGCACTGGCACATCACCGCTATGGCATCGTTGGGGTGGTTTGGGGTAGATATATACAACTGAGTGTCATCAGCGTATAGATGGTACTCTACCCCAAAACCACGGATGATCTCACCCAGCGGCTTCATGTATGTGTTAAACAGGAGGGGCGAGAGGACCGACCCCTGAGGCACCCCACATGTGAGGGGTCTCGCGGTCGACCTCTGCCCCCCTGCCAACACAAATTGCGATCGGCCAGAGAGGTAGGAGGAGAACCACCGTAAAACGGTGCCTCCCACCCCCAACCCCCCCAGCCGATGCAATAGGATACCATGGTCAATGGTATCGAAAGCCGCTGAGAGGTCTAATAGGACCAGGATGGAGGAACAATCCCCATCTCTGGCCCTCCAGAGATCATCCACCAATGCGACCAATGCCGTCTCGGTGCTATGCCCGGGCCGAAAGCTGGACTGGCGCGGATCTAGATAATCAACTTCCTCCAGGTGACGGGGAAACTGTTGTGCCACCACACTCTCAACAACCTTTGCCAAAAAGGGAAGGTTGGAGACTGGACGGTAGTTGTTCAAAAGAGCTGGATCCAAAGAGGGCTTCTTAAGGAGGGGCCTCACCATCGCTTCTTTTAGGGAAGCAGGCAAGGAACCCTCACTTAAGGATGCGTTGACAACCTCTTGGAGCCAGCCTCGTGTCACCTCCCAGGATGACAGTACAAGCCAGGAGGGACACGGGTCCAATAAACATGTGGTGGCTCGCAGTCGCCCATGTAACCTGTCCATATCCTCGGAAATAACGGAGTCAAACTCCTCCCAAACAAGATCTGTCTCGTGGCATCCCACTGGGCCATGAATGGGGGCTAGCTCGTTCTGTATCTGAGCGATTTTCTCCTGCAGAAAAATCGCAAATTCCTCTGTTCTACCCTGTAAGGGGGCTTCCCGCACCCTCTGTTGAAGGAGGGAGCGGGTCACCCTAAACAGGGCGGCAGGGCGGTTGTCTGCGGATGCTATGAGAGTAGCACAATGATGACATTTGGCTACTCTCAGCGCCACAATGTAAGTCCGTAAATGGGCTCTTACCTGTGTCCGGTCAGATTCAGAATGGGTAGACCTCCATCTTCCCTCTAGGCATCTCTTGCGGCGTTTCATCACCCGTAGCTCCTCGGTAAACCAAGGAGCCAGGGTGTTTCGGTGCCGCAAGAGAGGCCGCAAGGGCGCGACCCGATCCAAGGCTCCCATGGTCGCAATATTCCATGTGGCCACGAGGTCCTCCATCGGGGCGCGGGTCAGGGGTACAGGAACTGGCCCAAGCGCCGTTTGGAACCCATCCGGGTCCATCAGGTGCCTGGGGCGGAACCAGATTGGTGACTCAGGTTCCGCCTCCCCGCGGAGGGGAGCAGCGGTCGGAAAGTCGAGCCGGAGATGTGAGTGGTCTGACCATGACAAGGGTGTGATGACTATGTCCCCTATACCCAGATCACTCTTCCATTGGCCTGAGACAAAGATAAGATCCGGTGTATGTCTACCCTCGTGAGTGGGGCCTTGAATTAGTTGGGTCAGGTCCATGGCCGTCATGGAAGCCATGAACTCCCGAGCTACCTCGAATGATTCACCCACCGATGGCAGATTAAAGTCCCCCATGACTAAAAGTCTGGGGGTCTCAACTGCCACCGTAGCGATCACCTCCAGGAGCTCGGGCAGGGCTGCTGCTACATAGCGGGGAGCCAGGTATACAACCAGCAAGCCCAACTGCCTCCCTAGGCCCCACTTCACACAGAGGGACTCACAACCGGTGGTCTGTGGCACAATGGTCTCTCTCGGCTCAAGACCTTCCTTTACAATGACCGCTACCCCACCACCCCTACCTAGAGCCCGGGGCTGATGAAAGAAATGGGTCTTCAGACGTTGGCGGAAGAGGCGGAGGTCCGTGGTGGTCCAGAGTTCGGGGGATAGGTCGTTCCAGAGGGCTGGGCTGCCACAGAGAAGGCCCTTCCCCTGGGGGTCGCCAACCGGCATTGCCCGGCAAAGGGCACCCAGAGAACGCCCTCTCTATGGGAGCGAATCGGTCGAAGGGATGTATGAGGTAGGAAGCGCACCCGGAAAACCACAGGTAGCCAGTGCAGCTCGTGCAGGAGAGGTGTTACACGGGAATGCCGTGAGGCTCCCAAAATCCCCCGCGTGGCCGCATTCTGCACTAGCTGCAGTCTTCGGGTGCACCTCAAGGGGAGCCCCATGTAGAGAGCATTGCAGTAGTCTAGACGGGACGTCATGAGTGCTTGAGTGACTGTGGGAGGGCGTCCCAGTCGAGAAAGGGGCGCAACTGGCGTACCAGGCGAACCTGGTAAAAAGCCCCCCTGGCCACAGCCGTCACATGGTTCTCCATGGACAGCCGGGAGTCCAGGAGGATGCCTAGGTTGTGGGCCCTTTCCACGGGGGCTAACAGTTCGCCCCTGATGGCCAGTGATGGCATCAACTGGCTGTACCGGGACGTCGGAAACCACAGCCACTCGGTCTTGGATGGGTTGAGTCGAAGTTTGATACTCCCCATCCAGGCCCTTACGGCCTCTAGACACTGGCACATCACCACTACGACATTGTTGGGGTGATTTGGGGTAGATATCTACAGCTGCGTGTCATCAGCGTACTGATAGTACTCTACCCCAGAACCATGGATGATCTCACCCAGCGGCTTCATATAGGTGTTGAACAGGAGTGGCAAGAGGACCGACCCCTGAGGTACCCCACACATGAGGGGCCTCGAGGTCGACCTCTACCCCCTGCCAACATGAATTGCGACCGACCAGAGAGGTAGGAGGAGAACAACCGTAAAATGGTGCCTCCCACCCCCAAGCCCCCCAGTCGGTGCAATAGGATACCATGGTCGATGGTATCAAAAGCCGCTGAAAGGTCTAATAGGACCAGGATAGAGGAACAGCCTCTATCCCGGGCCCTCCAGAGATCATCCACCAACGCGACCAATGCCGTCTCAGTGCTGTGCCCAGGTCGGAAGCCGGACTGGCGCAGGGCAAGATAGTCAATTTCCTCCAGGTGACGGGGGAACTGCTGTGCCACCACACTCTCTACAACCTTCACCAGAAAGTGAAGGTTGGAGACCGGACGATAATTTACTAACAACGCTGGGTCCAGGGAAGGCTTCTTGAGGAGGGGCCTCACCACTGCCTCTTTCAAGGCGGCCGGCAAGAACCCCTCACTCAAAGAAGCATTCACTATTTCCTGGAGCCAGCCTCGTGTCACCTCCCAGGATGCCAGTACAAGCCAGGAGGGACACGGGTCCAATAAACATGTGGTGGCATTCAGTCACCTCAGCAACCTGTCCATATCATCGGAAATAACAAAGTAAAACTCCTCCCATAATACGGTCTCAAGACCTGCCTTGGATGGTCCCTCCAGACCACTTTCCATGGAAGTCAACTCGTTCCGGATCTGAGCGATTTTATCCTGCAGATACTCTCCAAATTCCTCTGCTCTGCTCTGCAAAGGGGCTTCGAGCGGCCTCTGTTGAAGGAGGGAGTGGGTCACCCCAAACAGGGCGGCAGGGCGGTTATCTGCGGATGCGATAAGAGTGGCACAATAATTGCGTTTGGCCACTCTTATCACCACTAGGTACGTCTTCAAATGGGATCTTACCTGTGTTCGGTTGGATTCGGACCGTGTGGATCTCCATATGCTCTCTAGGTGTCTCTTGTGGCGTTTCATCACCCTCAGCTCCTCGGAAAACCAAGGGGCCTGGGTGGATCGGCGCTGCATGAGAGGCTGCAAGGGTGCGACCCAGTCCAAGGCCCCCATGGCCACACTATTCCATGCGGCCACTAGATCCTCAGTCGAGTCGCGGGTCAAGGTTTCAGGTAGTGGCCCAAGCTCCGTCTGGAACCTCTCTGAGTCCATCAGCCACCTGGGGCGGAAGCATCTTGGTATCTTTGGCTCTGCCTCCCCATGGTGGGGTGTAGCGGTTGGGAAGTCAAGCCGGAGGAGAGAGTGATCAGACCATGACAGGGGTACAATGGCTAAATCCCCTACTCCTAGATCACTCAGCCACTGGCCAGAGACAAAAATTAAATCCAGTGTGTGTTCCCCGTCATGAGTGGGGCCCTGAATTACTTGGGTCACGTCAATGGCCATCATGGAGGCCATGAACTCCCGGGCTGCTTCGGATGCCTCGCCTACCGATGGCAGGTTGAAATCCCCCATAACTAACAGTCTGGGGATGTCAACCGCCACCTCGGCGATCACCTCAAGGAGCTTGGGCAGGGCTGCTGATATGTAGCGGGGAGCCAGGTACACAATCAGGAAGCCCAACTGCCTCCCTAGGCCCCACTTCACGCAGAGGGACTCACAACCGGTAGTCTGTGGCACAGTGGTCTCTCTCGGCCCAAGACCTTCCCTGACAATAACCGCCACTCCCCCCACCCCTGCCTAGGGCCCGTGGCTGATGAAATGCTCGGTAACCTGGTGGGCACATTTCAATGAGGGGTAGTCCTCCCTCGTGGCCCAACCAGGTTTCCGTAATACCCACCAGGTCCGGCTCTCCCTCAGACACAAGGTCATTAATGAGGGGGGCTTTGTTGACCATGGACCTGGCGTTGGTACTTCCTTATGCTCATGCTATTCAAGAGCATCATCCTTTTCTGTCAATTATTTCTCTTTGACACCTTCACTTCCAGAAGACATGTACTCCATGGCTCGGGACCTAGCTATCTGCGGGATCGGATCCTGCCCCATACATCCTCACGGCCGATTCGCTCCCACAGAGAGGGACTTCTCCGGGTGCCGCCACTAGATTTGTCAGTGGGCGACGCCCAGGGGAAGGGCCTTCTCTGTGGCGGGCCCAGCCCTCTGGAACGACCTTCCCCCCGACATTAGAACAACCACGGACCTCCGCTCCTTCCATCAGAAATTAAAAACGTACTTTTTCTGCTTGGCCGGCCTAGGTTAGTCTCTACCTTTTAGGGTTTAGGGAACATTAGTTTTAATATGGGGATTTTAGTGCAGGGACAATTAAATTTAATTTGTTTTTACTTATTGTATCTATTTTTGTATATTTTTATGTGTTTTAATTTTTCCCTGTACACGCTCCGAGTCCCCTTGGGGAGAGGACGCGGTATATAAAAATAAAATATTATTATTATTATTATTATGTGTTTAGTTCATGTTGGTTACTTAAGTCTGCGATAATATAATTGTGGTCAACAAAATATATGCTGTATAATTGTATTAATATTTTACATTGTATACTGCCAGGAGTATGGTAGTATAATAATTAAGTAAATCAAGGGGAGAAAAGGACTTTGAAGTAATTCTAAAGGTGCTCTGGGCCACTATGCTCTCACAGTATCAGCCATTGTATGTTCAATAATTCAACAGATTCATTCATTCTTCATTTATTCAATAGTTCTGTAGACCTTGTTTTCCCCATTTGCAGGACTACACTGTCTCTCTCACTAGTTTCTAAGTTTATTAAGAGGAAACATGCCTTTGAAATCTTTTTGGCTCCTAGTCATAGCAACCCTTTTGCAAACAATGAAAAGAGGTACACAATGCAAAGTAAAGGGATGGATACTTTTGATTAAAATATGTATTTCTATACATAAGGGAATATGGAAACTTCTGAAGATAAAACAATTTCAAAAATAGCATTCTGTTCTCTAACCACACTCCTGATCCACAGTACTTTGGTTGTGATCTAGTATGCAAGACAATGGAAGGTTGGCTTTTTTAATCCTTGAAATTATTTCTGCAGATCCCTGACAGCCAAATACCTGAGAGCTTGTTTTTAAAGAGAGCAGTGACTTGCGTTTTTGTCAATTCACGTGGCTTTGATGAAAGCTTGCTTTCTGCATGTTTTTCTCCCAGAATTTCTCTGTTGACAAATTATTGGGATTTATATTTTGAGGAAAAAGTAAAAGATCATCCATCCATCCAAACATCCATCCATCCATCCATGTCTAAACAGTATTTGCCTTAAACTCACATCTTGTATGTTTCTGTTACATTCATATGTTCATATATTTTTCTTTCCCCCTCCCCTCTTTTTTATGGCTTCAAATTGCAATTGCAAACAGAGTTCAGGATACAGTTTTTATCCTGACAGAGCCCCATCAAATATCGATTCATCTGCGTACTACTTCCATCAGAATTTCAAACAGCAAGTTGCAAAATGTAATGAAACAAAATGCCACAATGCACAGCAATCAATTTTAGGTTTTCAAAGTTGCTGAAGAGGGTCCCTCCCCCCACTCTTATAACATACTTTCTCTTTTCTGTATGGAAATGTCCATCAATCTTCTTGCCTTTTATTGTTGCCGTATTTTATAACAATAGCACATATATCTAGGCAAATAGCTGATGTTGTTCTAATTTGCACATAAAGAGGATCGTATCGGTTTAAACAAAAGCTTTCAAACAGACATATTCAAAAAGAGCCACAATACTGATGGATTAGATTTCTCTTATAGTTAAAGAGAGTTTTGTATTGTTTCTTAGGCTCAGAAATTTCTTACAAATGCTGCATGTTTACTGTGAACAAGAATCACAATGCTGCCAAAAAAGAATGAATCCAACTTCAAGCTTGCTGACTGTGTGTGTGGTTTTTTTCTTTATTTACTAGCCTTCTTTACTTTCATTGTTTTATTAGTGAAAGGTTTGGAGCTTCTGATGTTACAAGTGGCACACAGGGATGAGTGTTGAAATGTTGTGAAATTAAACTGGAGTGAGCTTTTGAGATACATGTGGAGGTCCTTTGACAAATGGAATATGAAGCAGATCGATCCTAAGGGTTAAGTGGTAGCAGGTATTAAATCGTTCAAGTAAAATTACCCTAATCTAAATGAAGTTATAAAAGGCATTAAACTGATTGGTGGTTATTTGTGTCAATATCAGTCAATCACATCATTCATCCCCACCACCGCTGTCATTATCACATTATTCAGATATATGCTATATAATATATTGTGCATAACAAATCCAAAAGTCCAGAAAGAGTAAAAACAAAAGACAAAACATCTACCACTGATTCCATGGAAGTTTGTGACTGGGAAATCATGTCAATTAATTCACTACCTTGAAACCGGTTCAATTTGTAAGTTTCAATTAATAAATCTGCTTTGTTGGGATAATTTTATTTCATTTTCATTAAATCAACATGTTCCTTCAATGCCTGGCACAGCCTACTACGATATTTTCATTTATGTTTGGGGGTGGGGGTGGGGGAATGGAAGTTAAGAATTAACACAGCATCTTTTCCAAATGAGAATCATTTTGGAGTAAATCTGAAGACTCTTAAACGGGAATGATGATATTTGAGATTGTACAACTCCAAGTAATCTGGATTGTGTCCTTTGGATATCATATTTTGGCATCTTCTACCAGGAAAAGTAATATTGGAGACAATTTTGTAGGCAAAATTGGGTATTGAATAATAGCTGTGCTTCCAACCACCACATTAGATTTCCTCTGTGCTGTTGGAAGTCACTCAAGTGCCATTAATTTGCAGCACCAAAACTCTGCAGATAAAGTGTAAACAATAACAATTCTCAAAAACCTGAATAGCTGTTCAGTTAATTCCATAACAAATATTTGGGCTTTGGTTGAACAGAGGGGATTAATGGATCCAAGGGTTTTTAAATGCCAATAGATTTTTTTTTAGATAGCTGAAAATGCAAATGATGTGGAAGTTGTATTAATCAGAGTTAAGGAGTAGAGCCAAAATGGGACTGAGATGAAATATAAAGATCAAACTAAGTAGGTATATCAGCCTTAGAACTGACAATGAAGAGACGGAAATAGTACATTTTCCTCCATTGATGATCGATTATCAACAACAACAAAGGACCAGCAGTCAGTGAACATGCCTCAGACTGGCACTGTGGTTGAGTACCAATTAAGGCCTTGAAAAAGAAATGTAGATGCCATGACATGTCAGTACCTATGAGGAAAAAAATCTGTGATTTTTTTCCCGCAACACTGTATGAAAGTGAAAGTTGGATTTTGAAGAAACAGAATCGAAGGTATTGACATTTTTTGACTTTGGTGTTGGAGATGTTTCCTGTGAATATCAAGGACAGGCCAGAAAATAATTAGATCAGTGCAATGTCTTCACTTGAGCCACAAATTGACCAAATTGAAATTATCACACAAGTAGTCTTTAACTTACAGACATTTGTTTATTGATGGAAGTTACAATGACACAGAAAAAAGTGACATGATCATTTTTCACACTTTCATCAGACTTACGATATGATGCGTCTGCCTATCTTATATAAGACAATCCTAGCCAGCTCACAATAATATTAAATAAAAAATAGACTCAGTCAATCAACCAACCCCATCATATATCCCAAGCTTAGTGCCATGCCATCACATAGACTTTCCATGATCTTACATTTACTGGCTTCACTTCCCTGGCCCAAAGCCTGGATGAAGAGCCACGTCTTCACAGCCCTCCAAAAGACTCATAGGGTGGGGTCCTCCAAATGCCTTTGACAGAATGGGAGGAGGAGAGCACGGAATCCCCTAGTTTACCCTACAAGTTTCAGCTAGATCTTTTGAAGGAGGTAAGTGGTTGTTTGAAGTTACAATGCCACTGAAAAAGAATGACTTGTGACCTTTTTTTTTCCACACTGACATCCCCTTGATCACCTGATCAAAATTTAAATACTTGACAACTGACATGACAGTTGCAGTGTCCTGGAGTCATGTGATCATTGTCCTGGAGTCATGTGATCCCATTGAAAAACAAAGTCAATGGGAAGCCAGATTTACCCGACAACCCTGTTACTAACTTAACAGCTGCAACGATTCACTTAACTGTGGCAATAAAGGTGTTGATATGAAACAAACCTCATTTAATAACTATTTTGGGCTTGTGGTTGTAAGATGAGGACTACCTGTACTTTGGACAGATTATGTGAAGACACACACACCCTTTGAAAAGTTCACAACTGGGCAACAGCAAGGTAGATGGACTTGATTATAGCAGTAATGAATGCATTGGAAGGTCTAGAAATAGAATTGCGGTGGCTCAGTGGCTAAGACACCGAGCTTGTTGATCAGAAAGGTCGGCAGTTCAGCGGTTCAAATCCTTAGCGCCATGTAATGGAGTGAGCTCCCGTTAGCTGTCATAGCTTCTGCCAACCTAGCAATTCGAAAGCATTAACCAATTTTGTTGTATTTAAGTACAATGACAATAAATATTATTCTTATATAAAAATGCAAGCAGAAAAATAGGAACCACCTTTGGTGGAAGGTAACAGAGTTCCAGGAGCCCTCGGCATTTAGTCATGCCAGCCACATGACCATGGAGATGTCTTTGGACAGCACTGGCTCTTCAGTTTTGAAAGGGAGATGAGCACCAACCCCTATAACTGGAAATGACTAGCACATATGTTTGAGGAGAACCTTTACCTTTATAGAATTGCTAAGAATCAATACCAACCTGATGGCGCCTCATTAATCAATAGATTTTCTAAATAAATCCTTATGTTTCTAAGTGATGCAGGGACTTTCAATCCTGACAGAAATGAAGCTTTTTTGCAGCTCTGATTTCCTTTCCTTGTGGAAATAAATAAATTTGTGACTTTCTCTCCAAAATATTATAGATGAAAAAGAAGCAATTTCCCTATCAGGACAGCCAGGCTCTGAATAAAACACACTTATCAATAATTGATATTTCACAGTCCAACCCAAAGTTCCTGTTCTCTGGATGTTTAAAAAATTTTTTTTATGTAATTCAACCTGAGAATCTTTGATATTAAGTAGATTACAAACCAAAGACTATTTTGTACGTGTATGTTTTACACTCAAATGCTTCCCAGCCATCATGTTTTAGTTTATTTTAAGATTTCGTAATTTCCCCCCCTTTTTCTTAGTGGTCATATTTTATATTAGTAGCAGTGGTGCAATGTAGAAGTTATAAAAATCTCCAGGTATGGACATAAGCATCATTTCCCCCTCTTCTTTTGAATTTGAATTAAATAGATATGTGGATTGAATTTGGGTTTCCATTTGAATACTTCTCCGTGTATGTAACTTTAAAGAATTATATTACAATGGACATGTGGGGTGAAAGAGTAGTTGCATGCAGGGGTAGGTTCTGGCAGTTGCTACTGCTGGTTCGTTCATGGCTGCGCTGCGCACGCATGCGCAGTGCAATAAGAACTGCTCTGCGCATGTGCAGAGATAAGATGGAGGCTCCTACGGCACCACTGGGAGAACTGGTTCTGGGGCATGGCAGACCTGGGTCGCTGCCAGTACCAGCGACTCAGGCCACCAAACCATTACCAGTTTGGCCAAACTGGTCTGATCCACCACTGGTTGCATGGATCCTGAACATTTTTATATCTCTGTTTCCTCCCCATTATGTGACTGCTTGGGGAACATCTGGTTTTTGGTGTTGCACTAAATGTTCTGAGTAAATGGCCTCTAAAATCACAAATGTTAATATCCTGAGCATTCTTTTTAAATAGGACCTGTTCTGTTCTGTTCTAATCTAATCCAATCTATTTCCCATCTTTATTATTTTTATAAATAATTGAAGACAATGAACACACTCAATATCCTTCTTATTTTTCCTAAAGCAACCACCTTCTGAGGTTAGTTGCGCTGAGAGGGAGTGACTGGCCCAAAGTCACCCAGCCAGCTTTCAAAGCTAAGGTGGGACTAGAACTCACATTCTCCTGGTTTTGAACCTGATCCCTTAACCATCGGACCAAACTGGCTTTAAATCACGCGGAAGACCGTGCCTTAACTTATTTTTGTTTCCCTCAAAATCTTGAGGTTGTAATTCTAAACAGTCTGATGAGAAAATCATTCTTCATGGTCTAAATTAGAGTTTAGGGAAAACAATTTTGTTAAAGACATAATAGGCAGAAACATTCCTGATATTCTATCTTGATTCTTTTAAAACATAGAACTATTTTTTAAAATATCTTGAGAAATGTTAAAAATTAATTTTAGAATCTCTGCTTCCAAATCTTTACTACAATTATTCTGAACAAATAAGCCCAGTTATCAGTTAGTTTGAGGGGTTTTATATACTTCCATTATGCTGTTAAAAATTTTTTAGGAAAAGGGAGCAGGTGGTAGCCCCATCTGTCATATATACCTCTACAGGCAATTTACATAAAAGTTTTAAGAACAGCAGCTTAAGACTATCAAAATTAGCATAGTAAATAATAACTGTTACAAGAATGGGACATCCCTTTAATAGTATTTTTCAATGGAGTCAAAGGGCAGATTATAAGCATGCATATATATATATATACTACAGAAGCTATAATAAAAGTTGTGGCTTTCCCTTTCTTTGTTGATAAACAAATGGGAAAGGATTCTATTTCACTAGAAAAAATTGGAAAATTTTAAATAACAGACATACTGACTTAATATAGTCAAAAAGGGAAAATATTTATATGGAAGCTTGAAAGAGGAGCTGGAAATGATGCAACAGAATCAGATGGGAAATATACAATAAATGCAGCAAGAAGATCAGGAGGAGACAACTACATTTGACTTTACAGGTCTAAACTTCCCTAAATTTACTGAATTTCTAAATTCAACTAATGGAGCAAATACTTGTCTTTTTCTTTGGTTTTTTTAAACTGTATTGCTTTATTCGCCCTTTAAATATTTTTCCTCTATTTTTCTTTATATTTTCATGTTCACCTTCTCTTTCTATCTCTTCCTCCCTCCCTCCCTCCTTCTCTTCCTCCCTCCCTCCCACCCTCATAAGCTACTATGTAAACAAAGAGGAAAGTAACAGTCCTTAAGTTAAAGCCCTAGGAAAGGCAATATTATTAATAACTATTATTATTACTGTTAGGATATGCAGCCTTATATTGGGTTGACAATATATATGAGCCTATGTTCTTATGGAGTTATGTAGCTTTAAGAACTGTCTTCAATTCTGATTCGCTGTGAGTTATCAGTTCTACCATAAAGCAAGCTCAGAATCACAGCTCATTCCCTTTTCGATTCCCTGTGCTGAGGAGTTGTGACTGTGAAGAAGGAGGAGTATTTGTTTTGCATCACTGTAAGATATCTGTGTTGGGTGAAGATCTGTTATTTGTTTGAGAAGTTAGTCAGAAGAGGTATTTTAGTTGCTACAAAGTAAAGACTATTTATTTTCTTACTATCAGACTTTGTAGAGTTTATATTGAAAAAGTTTTATTGAGTTTACATTTTTTGTGGGGTAGGGTAAGGGTTACATAGAAATTTTGAGAGTGGTCACGTCAAAGTCGTCGGCTCCTCCGGAACCTCAAATTACATTATTAAAAAGAAAAAAAAGAAACATTTCACATAACACTACAAGCTGGGAGCAAGTACATATTCCTAAATTTTTCAGTTATATACTGTCAGTCAATTGCAAAAATCCAGATTACAAATATCATACAATATTACTCAAAAGAAAAACAAGGGCAAAGTTATTTTTTAGATCTAAGTCTCTTGGCAATTGTATCTTCCCCCTTCTCCCCCGGGCCCCCAGCGGGCGGGGCCATGGCTCCCCCTGCCCCCCCTGGATCTTCTCCCAGGACAGAGGAATGTTTTTTAAGAAAGGCTTCCGCCTCAGCAACTGTTTTAATCTTTACTCTACCTCCTTCCCAGAACACCAGCATCCCTTCGGGTATCACCCACTTGAACCAGATCCCATGATCAAACAATGTTTTAGACAAGAAGGAAAATTTCCGTCTTGCATCTCTAATTTTTCTTGGAATCTGCTTCAAGATGGTAATCTCCTTTTGTTGGTAAATCATAGGACTCCCTCTTTGCACCTTCAAAATTTCCTCTCTGGTTGACCTTCTAACAAATTTTACATGTATCTCTCTGGGTACTTCATTCATCCTAGCATATGCAGAATTTATTCTGTAGACTAGGTCAATGTCCCCTCTGATCTCATCTTTGGGTTTATGTAAATAGTCTGCAATAATTGTACTCATAAGATCAGGGAGACATTCACCATCCATCTCAGAAACATTCTGGAATCTCAAAAAATATGTCATCCTTTCCAAATCAATCCTAGTCACATGCGCATTTATTTCCACAACCTCATTAGAAACATTTTTAATCTCTCCCTTAGCCCCCTCCAGCCCCCCTTTCAATTCTTCATTCTTCTGTGTATTCTCAAGCACTTGTTTTCGAGTGTCCAATAGTTCCTTTTTAAAGTTGACATTTTCTGCCCTCTGAGCCTTAATTTCTGATACCAAATTTTGTATAACAGTTTCAAGGGCAGTCATTCTTTGTTCAAGGCTTGCGAGCGTTGCTTCTTGTGCCATGTTTAGCTGTTGATATCCGTGCCAGTAAAATGGCGTTTTTAGGGTGGGGCTGGTAAGGAGTCCAAAGTCCTCAAAGTTGTACAGCTGCAAAATTCAGAAGCCAACAGAGAAACACTTTTCCAACTCCACAGGTATAATAACGAAGGCAATCCAGAAAGGAAAACACAAATCCAAAAAGAGAAAATTCTTCATCAATAATTAGAGGAAGTCCAAATCGCAAAGAGACACTGGTAATTTGCCATAGGTCATAGTCAGTCGGGGACAAAGAGAAGCCATTTTCCGCCCAAACTCAGAGCCCGAGGGAGAAAGCGGTTAAAAAGCAAAAAAGAAACTGTTTCAGCCAGACCTCGAGACATAATTGCAAACAAGCCGCAAAGTACTTTCCCTTGTTAGAGACCATCCAGATTTAAAGTTTCCGATTCCTCGCAACGAGGCATTTCCGAGTGCCGCTTTTAGTCCAAGGGGGGTTTTTTGGAAACAAACACCCCCCTCCAGTCCCTTTCAGCCCGGCTGACAGTACACAAAAAGAAAAGTTTTAAACGCTCACTCTCCGCTCGCAGCTGAGGTCCCGAAAAGCCTCCCGACTCTTCCGATCTTCTCTCTTCATAGAATTAAATGGTGCCGCCAACCTTTGGCGAAGGGAAAACCCCCCGCAGCATGTCCTCTTCCACCTAAGCCGAGGAGCAGGGTCGCTCTCCCCGCTGCCGCGGGGGGGGGGCTTCCCTGTCGAGCCGGCTTTACGGGAGAAGCCCCAAACAAGGGGCTTCTCGCCCCCGTGGGGGGGCAGGAAAAGGATCAAAGCGGCGAGCGAACCCTAAGTTCGCCCGTCGCCGCCGGAGCCGGAACCGGAAGTCCAGACTTTGTAGAGTTTGTTTGTGATTAAAGCAATGTATCTCTTTACTGTCCGGTGAATTACACCATTTATTTGCTAACACTGGTTAAGGGACCAGAGTTGTAATACTGGTTCTGAACCCAGAGTTGCTAACATTGGTTATGGGCCCAGGCTACACAGTGTAATACAGTTATAGAGGAGTCACTGAACACAACAACCTACTCTGGTGAAGATGGCAGAAGTCCAGGGTCCAAATTTGTCAGTTATTAGTCGGCTGGATGGCACCAACTACGTTTCCTGTTCCATCAAGTTCAGTCTGCTGTTGCGCAGAGAGGGGCTATGGGAGGTTGTGGTGAATCCACCGGACGTGACAGCCTGGAGCGAGGATAATGCCGATGATGCCAGAAAACTTGCAAAACAATGAAAGGGCACTTTGCATCATAGGCTTAACAGTTGATGATTCCCAGCTAGTGCACATTCGGGGCGACGTTTCTGCTGCAAGATGCTGGGAGAATTTAAAGAGACTGTATGTTCGTGACACTGTGGGGGCACACATACATTTAACACGAAAACTTTTTAGGACAAAGCTCAGCAAGAAAGGAGACATGTTAGTTCACATTAATTGCATGAAGGACATGTTTCTAGAGCTGCAAGAAAAGGGACTGGATTTTACAGACCAGCAGCAGGTACACTGGTTCTGAACCCAGAATTGCTAACAATTACACCGACTCTTCCCTGAATCACTGGAAAACAAGGTGGAAGAGAGGGGCAGAAAAACATAGAGTTGCTGTATTCTGTTCTTATAACCCTTCGTCCGATCCGCTCCCACAGGGAGGGTCTTCTTCGGGTGCCGTCGACGGGGCAATGCCGGTTGGCGACACCCAGGGGAAGGGCCTTCTCTGTGGCGGGCCCGGCCCTCTGGAACGACCTACCCCCGACCTCCGTACTATCTCGGACCTCCGCCTCTTCCGCCAACGTCTTAAGACGTATTTATTCCAACAAGCCGGCCTAGGATAGCCCCCATTTCTGACTTTTTAAGAAAATAATTTATAATTGGCAAGGGTTTTAATATTGGGTTTTAGCACGGGTTTATTAATTTAATACATTTTAATAGATATTTATTGTATTTTGTGTTCTTAAATAATGCCTGTGTGCCGCCCTGGGTCCTAACAAGGAGAAGGGCGGGGTATAAATTTAATAAAATAAATAAATAAATAAATAAATAAATAAAATTAAAAGGAGAACTGGATGAACTAAAAAATGGGAACGTGAAACCAACTTAAAAAAGAAGAAAGGACTTTATGCACAAGTCATCCCTGCACTTCTGGTCTAGCTTCTGCCACCACCTCTTCTAGAATAATGATTTTTTTTTGAGGAATATTAAAAATGGCAGATTATTCTATTTCTCCAAAGGGAGAAATGGAGAAACATTGGTGGGGGGAGCAGAAAGCAGCCCCCACTTTCCTTAATAGGCCCAGCAGATACTGAGGCCAGCTTTTAGAAATGCAGATTTGGTAATCCATTCAAGACAGGATATTTTGAAACAAAGACAGAAGCAGCCATCACTCAATATCCAACACAGTACAAAGCCATTAAGACACAATAGGAATTATTGCATCACCTTCAGGATGAACAGTCCAAACATCAACCAAACTTAGCTCAGACAAACACCTAGGATTGGTACCTTGCTATAGCGCTAGCTATGGCCCCTACATAACCCCTACATGATCCCATGGGAGTTTGACCACAACCAATAGAATGCATGTTCTTGCACAGTTAACAGGAAGCTCAAGTGCAAAGCTTAAAGAAGGTATAAAAACCTCTCACTCTCAATTCCATTTTGTTAGCTGCACCTGAACCACGTCCTTGGTGGTTCTGTTCATCATTAAACCTTCTTTCCAATCAGCCTCCATGTTTCCAGTGTCTTTCTCCCAGCTTGGAACTGAACCAGATGGATATTTCTTCCCACTGTAGTTAATGATCTATTCCACAGTCAACCCAAGATTGATCTCTGCTATTATAGCTGAGCCTTTCCTTCTCCTTGTTCCAATAATGTAGTCACTTTCATTCCTGTGTATTCCATCTGTTGACGTTCACTTATATAGGAATTGTTCTGGCTCTTTGAGAACTGCACTAGCAATGAAGAAATCATTGAAGTAGCAGAAATGGATAAGTTGTTTTCTTGCTTCATTTTGGCTTCCTGGGACATACAGTTCAACTACATTTTTCTCCTTGCAATTTCAACTTTGCCATTTCAATCTCTGTCACAAGCAGCACATCTTGCTTGTATCTGTTATATTTTTCTTCTGCAGCAGTGATTTGAGCATAAATTTGGATAATCATCATATGAAAGGGTTGTCCTGAAGTCTAATTGATGTTATTTTATCATTAACTGCATTGTACTGAAGTACTAATCCTTGCTGTGCATGAAAACGATGTCCCCCCTCCCCTTCTTTTTAAAGTCCTGAGTAGTAAACAGTCAAAAGTGTATATTGCCAGTACATTTCAATTCGCTGATGCTTAAGATGTCAGCGCAGTTGATTCATTTCACATTTCACTGTGTTGAGCTTTCCTATATTCACGCTTCATACATTCCATGTTCCCACTATAATTCTGTCTTTGCAGCTTCAAACATTCTCTTCCTGCATGACAATATCAGCAACTAGACATGCCAAAGGCTTTAATCTAGCCATGTCATAAATATAATGGCTAGATTAAGCTACAAAGAACCAACACTGGATGGAACCAAGGGAGGAGCTGGCACCTGCAAAGTATGGAAATCATGCAACAAGATCCAGAAACACTCTGAACAAATAGGGATATCCACTTGCTTCTGCGTTTTTGCAATTGTGGTGACATGCAGAGAACAAAACATATGTACACCTGCCCTTTGTGTCCCCAATCAGTGCAGTACAGGACATCCTGGCAGAATGACAGAATGCAATTAATGTTGCTACTTTCAGGGCAAAATCTGTTTAATTTAATATTTTAATCATGCATTTCATTTTAATCTTGTGTTTTATATTTTACATTTTATGTCATTTAGCAAGCCTTATTTTAATTGTGATGCTTCTGACATGAATAAAGAAACAAACATAAGTATCATTCGTATTTGAAAAACAAAAAGTAATCCACTCTTCTTCGGTTGCATCTTAAGCATGGTCCGACTTCAGGGGTCCATCATCCCACATCATATCAGTAATTCAACTTGACTACCCATGTAGCTTTCTTGGTTAAAAAAAAGACAAGTGATTTACCATTGCAGCGTCCTGCGCAGTATGAAATTATGCTTTTGCCATTGTCACTAGAGACCATCCACCTCCAGTGTTTTCCTATGTTGATCCTAGCTAATGTAGGAATCTCCTTGCTTTAAGTGGGCAGCTGAGATTATCTTCCTACCTTGGAGAACCCTGTGAAGATGCAAAAGACCAGGTCCACAAGTGAAAGTTCAGTTGATTTATTGCTGTAGTCTATGAACAAGAATCTTCTCAACTAATGGTTAGCACCTGCTTGGGGTTAGATAAGGGACAATACCACTCAAAGGCAGTGGTGAAATTCAAATTTTTTTACTACCGATTCTGTGGGCATGGCTTGATAGGCATCATGTGGCTTGGTGGGCGTGATTTGGTGGGTGTGGCAGAGGAAGCATACTGCAACATCTCCATTCCCACCCCACTCCAGGGGAAAGATACTGCAACATCTCCATTCCCACCCCACTCCAGGGGAAAGATACTGCAACATCTCCATTCCCACCCCACTCTGGGGCCAGCCAGAGGTGGCATTTGCCAGTTCTCCGAACTACTCAAAATTTCCACTACCGTTTCTCCAGAACCTGCTGGATTTCACCCCTGCTCAAAGGGGTCTGGACTTGATTCCCTTGTGACTACGTAGACACTCAAGGCTGATCCCTCTTTTAACTCTGCCCCAGGTTTTGCCACTCCATCTCCCACACCCTGGTGAGTTTATACACTCTTGGCATACATCCCTGGAATTCTTCACTCATAGCTCTCAGGAAAATCATATAGGCTGAATTATAAGTTGTACAAATTTTAATATGATATGTGGTGAGGCAAAGGTAAGCTACTTAGTTTCCATTTTTAGCTGCAGTTGTATATTAAATGTAATATCTCATTACCTTCAGAGATTTTTTAATATGCCTAAAAGCTAGCAGTGGCAGTATACACAGACTCATACACATGCATATTAAATTCATCCATATTATGTTCCAGACCATAAAATCATATATATATGCATGCTTCTGTACATTAAAAACATGAAATTGAATTTCCATGTGACAAGTTACAATAACTTTCTACAGATTTTTGTGATGTTTCTAAAATCTGTTGTCTAATTAAATGAATTGATAAATGCACCAGAAGTTTGTAAACATTTCATGATAGAAGAATCTTAGCATGTTTCAATTGTTACTTGACACTGACGTAATTATTAAGAAGAAATACCTGACCCAGAAGTTATTGCCATTATAAACTGTGAACAGGCAAAGATGTGACTGTTTACTTAATTACCGTAGTGCACTTAATTAAAATTGTCAGGAGGGTGATATTTTGTTTCTGGAGGAATTTTCCTTGCTAAAACTAATGGATGAACTGTGAAAAGAAGATGGAGTTGCTTCAAAATAATTTCACTTCTGTTGGAATTTTATTGTTTATACATATAATCTCTCTCTCTCTCTCTCTCTCTCTCTCTCTCTCTCTCTCTCTCTCTCTCTCTCTCTCTCTCTCTCTCTCTCTCTCTCTCTCTCTCTCTCTCTCTCTCTCAGCGTGTGTGTACCTATATAGTTAGTCCTCAATTTACAACCACAACTCCACAGCTGAGCCCTAAATTGCTAAGCAAATCAGTTGTTAAATGAGTTGGCCTTCACTGTTTGATGTTAAGCAAATTATTGCAATTAAGTGAACCATGAGTCATTAAGTGAATCTGGCTTCCCCCATTGACTTTGCTTGTTGGAAGTTAGCTGGGATAGGGCAACTGTTATAAATACATATCAGTTGCCTAATGCCTGAATTTTGATCATGTGACCATGAAAAACAGCCATAAGTCACTTTTTCCCTGTGTTGTTGTAACTTGGAACATTCACTAAATGAATGATTGCAAGTTGAGGATTACCTGTACAGAGAGGCAGTCCTCATTTAGCTACCACTGTTGGAATTTGGTTGTAGGCCAAGTGGTCACTAAGTGAAACCATGATTGTTTTACAGTCTTGCTTCAGCTCTCCCGTGCTTTTCAGACCTACAAAAATAATAAATGGAGGCATAATAATAATAATAACAATAATAATAATAACAACAACAATAATAATAACAATAATAATAACAATAATAATAACAATAATAATAACAATAACAACAACAATAACAACAACAACAACAATAATAATAATAATAATAATAATAATAATAATAATAATAATAATAATAATAATTTAATTTAATTTAATTTGTAAACTGCTCTCTCTCCCCGAAGGGACTCGAGGTGGTGCACAGGGAATTAAAAATACACATATATTAAAACCAACAGACATTATCATACAAATTTAAAACGAATTAAACCTATACCCTGTGCTAAAATCCCCAACTATCTAAAAACTAATACCCCTAAAAATCACTAATAAAAACAATTTGAGTATTCAGCTTGAGGTAAATGGGTCGATTAAGCCAAGCTGGCCAGGCAGAAGAAGTGAGTTTTTAGTTTTTGACGGAAGGAGCGGAGGTCCGTAGTTTATTTATTTATTTTATTTATTTATTGGATTTCTAGACCGCCCCCTCTCCCCGAAGGGACTCGGGGCGGTGTACAGGTAAAAAATTAAAACTATGACAATCAACAATACATATAAAGTAAAATCGAATTAAATAATCCCCTGTACAAATTTATAAAAATTAAAAACTTAACCTTAAAACCTAATCACATAATTTAAAATTACAAACTGAGGCGGGAAAGATGGGAATTAGGCCAGGCCGGCCAGATGAAACAGGTGGGTTTTGAGTTTCTGACGGAAGGAGCGGAGGTCCGTGGTCGTTCTAATGTCATTCCAGAGGGTCCCCTGGGCATCGCCCGCTGGCATAGGCTAGTGGACGGCACCCGGAGAAGTCCCTCTCTGTGCGAGCGAATCGGCCGAAAGGATGTATGGTGTAGGAGGCGGTCTCGCAGGTAACTAGGTCCTGTGCCATGGAGCGCTTTAAAGATAATAACCAACACCTTGAAACGCACCCGAAAGGCCACAGGCAGCCAGTGCAGCCCGCGCAGGAGTGGTGTTACGTGGAAGTATCTAGTGACTCCCAAAACTGCCCGCGCAGCCGCATTCTGGACCAGCTGCAGCCTTTGGGTGCATCTCAAGGGGAGCCCCATGTAGAGAGCATTACAGTAGTCTAGACGGGATGTCACAAGCGCATGAGTGACTGTGGGAAGGGCGTCCTGGTCCAATAGGGGACGCAACTGGTGCACCAGGCGAACCTGGTGAAACGCCCCCCTTGCCACGGCTGTCACATGGTCATCCATTGACAGCCGGGCATCTAGAAGGATGCCCAAGTTGCGTACCCGATCCACGGGGGCCAGATGTTCGCCCCCAAACATTGTTGTAGTTGTTCTAAGTTCAGGGGGAAGGTCGTTCCAGAGGGTCGGGCCCGCCACAGAGAAGGCCCTTCCCCTGGACGTCACCCGCTGGCATAGCCTAGTGGACGGCACTCGGAGAAGTCCCTCTTTGTGGAAGCGAATCGGTCGAAGGGATGTATGGGGCAGGATGCGATCCCGCAAGTAGCTTGATCACAAAATTATTTTTTCATCACTGTCATAACTGCGAACAGTTGCTATTTGAGGCTATCCCAAAATAAGGACTGTGTGTGTGTGAAGGCTGTGTTGAAAACTTTAACTAAATTATTGCATATTTATATATGCATTTCTTTAATGTGTATACCTTGCATTCTGTGTCATCAAAGTGGAACCCAAAGTTGTTATTGGCCTTTGTCGAGTCAGGTGAATAGCTAAAAGGGTGCTAGGTAAGGATTGAAAAGAAAATATTTTTTAGAAGATGGGCAGTTTGCTGTAATGGTCAAAGTATCAGGCAGGAAAGCAGAAGGGCATGAATCTAATCCTATCTTGGACAAAAAGCTGCCTTTGGGCCAGTCACTCTGTCTCAGTCCTATGAAGCAGGCAATGGCAAACCATTACTGAAATCTTGCAAGAGAAAAATGGAGGGATTTGTCCAGTTAGTATTTAGGAGTCAACTCTGAATTGGAGGGAGGGGGAGAGGGAGAGGGAAAGGGAAAGGGAGGGGAAGGAAGGAAAAGAAAGGAAAAGAAAAAATTGAAGTGGCAAAAAATACTTTTAAAATGTTCAGGAGGAGCATGTATGCCTAGAGGATACAAAATGCTATCAGATGATGAGAGATAAAGTGAAGATATTAAACTAATGGAAAGCTAGAAAGATTGGAGCACTTGGAAATATTTTCTGATTGGCGGTTTGGGTAGCTGGAGCAGTGAGCTCTTGGTGGATAGGGCATTGGCCCCAGTGAGTGATTGTTAGTCTGATCTAGATTAAACTGTGCCCACTTTTTGATCAGATTCCACGCACCATCAATTGCAGACTCCCACTGAAATTTTCTGGCGAGTCCTATTGATCTTACTGATCAATGGCTCTTCCTAGAAAAAAATAGTTCACCACTCCTTTATTTTTATGACTGCTTTGTATGTATTTCCTACCTGATCTATAACCTTGTAATCTTCATTTCTCTATTTCTTTCTAGACTCACTGCCTTAATAGGCTGCATGCTTCACTGCACCTTGATATCAGAACCCGAAAGGAAAACTAGCATAGCCAATAGAAAACTAATTATAGTGGTGATAAGTAGTGAGGCATTATCACACTGCAGAGTTTGCTTTTCAGCCTCCAAATCAAGGTTTCGACATTGTTGCTAGCAGCAGTTGATTACAAGAACAAGACCCTAAATGGGAAATGTTCCTCTTCTATTTAAAGAAATGTTCGTAAATTAAAACAAATGGCCACAATTGGAGAAGTGGCAGAATGCTTACTGAAATGTAAAACATGCACGTAAGTATGTATATGTCCATAAAATAAATTTGAATAGGGATATTAAGAGAGAGCCAGTTTGATGTAGCAGTTAAGACATCAGGCTAGAAACCAGGAAACTAGGAGCTCCAGTCTTGCCTTGGGCAGGAATTCTGCTAGGTGACCTTCAGCCAATCATTCCCTCTCAGCCCTAGGAAGAAAGCAATAACCAACCACTTCTGAAATTCTTGCCAAGGAAACTGCAGGAAGTAGATCAGGCTCAGTGGTTAGAATGCAGCATTGCAGGCTAATTCTGCTGACTGCCAGCAGTTTGATTCTGACCGACTCAAGGTTGACTCAGCCTTCCATCCATCTGAGGTTGGTAAAATGAGGATTCAGATTGTTGGGGGTAATAGGCTGACTCTATAAACTGCTTAAAGAGGGCTATAAAGCATTATGAAGCAGTATATAAGTCTAAGTGCTATTGCTATGGCCAACATTGATTTGAAGGAGTGCATGTATGCACACACACACACACACACACACACACACACAGAGAGAGACAGAGAGAGACAGAGAGAGACAGAGAGACAGAGAGGCGAGAGATATAGTAAGAGCAAGGCCAATTCTCTTGCCTTTTGCTTTGTGTTTAAAATCCAGGGTTGAACACATAGTTAAGGAGTGAAACTGGAGATTGGTTTTGGACAATCTCAGCCAGGGATGTTCATTGAGTGAACTTTGACTCAATCATCCACCCTCAGCCTAATCTATCTCATAAGGTAGGTGTGGGAAAAAAGAGAGAAAAGCACACTGTATAATAATAATAATAATTTAATTTTATATCCCGCTCTCTCTCCCCAATGCTACTTCTAACTCCTCTATGAAAGGTGAAGTACGATTTGAAACCAGAGGTAACTCAGGAAAGAATGCTTTCTTATTGTCCTTTCTTCCAATGAGGCCCAAATCAAGTGAACAGTATCAAACATCTATTGTGGCGATTTGTCCCCCTCCACTCTTAAATTCTTCATTGAAAGTATCTGAAATACAGGTAGTCCTCAACTTACAACAATTTGTTTAGTGACCATTTGAAGTTACCACAACCCAGAAAAAAGTGACTTATGACTGTTTTTCACACAACCATTGCAGCATCCCCACGGTCATGTGATCAAGATTCCAATGCTTGACTCATTTGATCCCCTTTAGCAACCTTCTGAGAAGCCAAATCAATGGGGAAGCCAAATTCACTTAACAACCACGTTACTAACTTAACAACTGCAGTGATTCACTTAAGAAACGGGGCAAGAAAGGTTGTAAAATGGGACAAAATTCACTTAACACGTGCCTCACTTAGCCACAGAATTTTTGGACTCAGTTGGGGTTGTAAGTCGAGGGCTACTTATAGGGTGTGGCTAGATAGTTAGCCAATAGGAATGATGAAATTGCAAACTATCTCTCATCTGGCAGTCTTATGCTACAAGGAGACACAGTAGGGTAGAACATATAATGCACACTATTCATGGGACATAAATAATTGTCTGACTTTGCATATATTTTTTACTTTCGGTTTCAAGGTATTGCTCAATTTTGTGGACACTAGTGAGATTTGAATGTATTCAATCTTACTTTTGTTTCTTTCCCATGCCTCACTTAGCCACAGAATTTTTGGACTCAGTTGGGGTTGTAAGTTGAGACTATCTGTATAAGAGTCAGTCCTCGCTGGAACTTAAATATACTGATGAAATATGAAAAGGCTCCATTCCTGGAGTAGCTTGCCTTTGGTGTTTAAACTATGCATGTATAAATCAGTGGTGAAATTCATTTTTTTTTACTAATGTTTCTGTGAGCATGGATTGGGGGTGTGTGTGTGTGGCAGGGGAAGGATACTACTTTTTTACTTTACTTTTACTTTTATTAAATTTATATACCGCGCCACTCTCCCAAAAGGGACTCGGGGCGGTGCACAGGAAAGATAAAATACGCATATGACAAATACAAATAATAAATATTTCATAAATATTCTAAAAGCTTATTAAATTAACCCAACCCTGTGCTAAAACCAATTTAAAACCCCATAATTAAAACCTAATTCTTTTTTTTTTAATTTTTTTTATTTATTTAATACTTATAGACCGCACCCTCTCCCCACAGGGACTCGGGGCGGTGCACAGGAAGAATAAAAACAATGACTATATACAACAATTCAATTTAAAACCAGTTGATAACATAGTCTCGGAAGTTAAGCCAGGCCAGCTAAGTGAAAAAAATGTGTTTTTAATTGTTGGCGGAAGAGACGGAGGTCTGTGATGTTCCTGAGATCGGGGGGGGTAGATTATTCCAGAGGGCAGGGCCCACCACAGAGAAGGCCCTCCTCCTGGGCGTCGCAAGCCGGCATTGCCCGGCCGTAGGCACCCGGAGCAGACCCTCTCTGTGGGAGCGGATCGGTCGAAGGGATGTATGAGGTAGGAGGCGGTCTCGCAGGTAACTAGGACCCGTGCCATGGAGCGCTTTAAAGATGATAATCAACACCTTGAAGCGCACCCGAAAGACCACAGGTAGCCAGTGCAGCTCACACAGGAGAGGTGTTACATGGGAATGCCGAGAGGCTCCCAAAATCCCCCGCGCGGCTGCATTTTGCACTAGCTGTAGCCTTCGGGTGCACCACAAGGGGAGCCCCATGTAGAGAGCATTACCATAGTCCAGACTACAAAATCTTAATTCCCTCCCCACTCTGGAGAAAGGATACTGCAAAATCCCCATTCCCACCCAGCCTGGGACCATTTAGAGGTGTTAGTTCTCCAAATCTACTCAAAATCTTCAAACCTGTCAGTACCTGCTGAATTTCACCCCTGGTATCAATATAGTTCTTGTTCTGCACAACTATTGAAAATCATCTTGTTTTCTCCACCACCACCCCATCCCCCGCAACTCCTCATTTTTTCTAACATTTTTTCTTTATTGGTGTATATTCATCTCTCTCTCTTTTAGAGTCGGAGCCTTGGAATCTACTTTCAAGTCACATTTGACGCTTAATACCTGAGCAATTTCAGCAATGTGCTTTTCTTCCTTCTGCCTTTTCTCCAAATATATCCGAGAAGGAGAGTTTCTTCCTACATATTCATTAAAAACAACGAAAACAAATCTGCAGAGATATTTATGCTGAATCTGTAACTAAATTTCCTGTTGCCGTGTATAAGTTTGGCTAATGTGATTGTGCCTAATCAGACAGATGCCAGTCTGTTTGATGTCGTCGGCAATCAAGCCGGGATGTGACTGTATGAAAAGGACATATAAAACATTTGGGCCATTGTTGAAATATTAAAAACATACTGTAGGGCAGGGAGAAGAAATCCCAAACTGCACAGCTGTTGTTTTGAGAAAGATTTTCAAATGATTCTGGGGCATGTGTTTGTGTGTGCATGTGTGTAGGGAAATCAGTGTTAAAGAAGACTTTAGAATAAGTAAATCACTAAACTTTGGTAGTGGCAGGCACATTTGCTCCATCCTGAATGCAAATCAGATCCATAACTGTAAACATTTTACAAGAAAAGTTAGAAAAGAAATGTGTTAAAAATACTATATATAGCATGTTTTATAAAATACGGTAGGTGGCAATGATTTGGACTTCCCTCAGAGAAAAGGCAGGAGATAGATGCCATCAATCAACCAATCCATAAAGGTTTGTAGACTTCAATTATTGGGATTTCCTATTAGAAAAGATCCAATCAATGACATACAATAGAACTGAATTCTTTATTGGCCAAGTGTGATTGGACACACAAGGAATTTATCTCCAGTGCGTAAGTTCTCAGTGTACATAGAAACAACAAAGTGATAGGTCATAGATCATAAATCATGGTTACAATAATTAATCATGATACAAACAAGTGATAAATCATAAGATACCAATAGGAGGCAGCAGTAGGAAAGATGAGAAGGATAATAGCAATACAGCCTATTACATGGGTAAATATCTTTAGAATTAAGACAGTACTGTGGTTTCAGCACAGCACAGAATTTAGGTGATGGCACAGGGGAAAAACTGCCTTTGTGTCTAGTTGCTTTGGCATGCAGTGCCCTATAGCAACATCCTGAGGGCAGAAGTTTATTTATTTATTTATTTATTTTATTTATTTAATTCGATTTGTAAACCGCACCAATCTCCGTCGAGACGGACTCTGGGCGGTGCACAGGACATTAAAACCCACAATAAATAAATAACAAATATACAAAAGTTAAAAAGAAATTAAATGATATACCGGTGCTAAAATTCCCATTTAAAACCTATCTAATTTAGCTGACTCTCTATCGTTCCTAGATTTAAATTCTATGCTAGTCCAGCTTGCTGAAAGAGATGAGTCTTAAGTGAGCGGCGGAAGAGGGGAAGGTCCGTGATAGTACGAAGTTCGGGGGGGAAGTCGTTCCAGAGGGCGGGCCCTGCCACAGAGAAGGCCCTACTCCTGGGCGTCACCATCCAATTAGAAATTGAGAGACATATTTTGAGAGGAAAATGAATATGAAGCCCATATTAAAATTACATATGTTAAGAGGGTTTTCTTTTTAAAGTGGAGATTATGGAGAAAAAAGAATGGAAAGACATGATTGGATTAAAAACAGCAAGGATGTGCAATAAAGAAAACATGTTGATATTAAGGACAGAATGAAGGAAAAGGTTTGAAGAGATTTATCCTAACTGATATCAGTGATATGTGTGTGTGTGTGTGTGTGTGTGTGTGTTTATGTAGACTTATTTATTTATTTGTGTATTTTTTATTTATTTGAGTTGATGTACTGTATAAGGTCGCCCAACAAAATAATATGACTCTGAGTGAAATCATCATTTTCTTTTAACTTCCTTGCAGGATGGAGTCTGGGCAACTGAATGGAGCTAGCAGAGTTTTTACTGGCTGGATGCCCTTCCTGTCGCCAATGCAGAGTTTTATTCAGCAGATACATTCTCATTGTGCCCAGAGAGAGAAATATCGGCCACTACCTAGGATTGAACTCACAGCCTCCTGATTGTCAGGCAAGAGCTCCACCTCTAGGCCACTGCACCACTAATACAGCATAAAAATAAATAAAGGGATCACTTAGGAGAGTTGAACATTGTGTAAGTGGGATGGATGGATGGATGGATGGATGGATGGATGGATGGATGGATGGATGGATGGATGGATGGATGGATGGATAGATAGATAGATAGATAGATAGATAGATAGATAGATAGATAGATAGATAGATAGATAGATAGATAGATAGATAGATAGATAGATAGATAGATAGATAGATAGATAGCAGTGGTGGGTTACGGCCGGTATAATAACTGGTACCTGTATTTGAGCTGTTTGGGGTTTCCCCACATGCAGCATATGGCATCTGCACGACCCTCCGCCGAGCAGCTGGAGCATCAGAGAGGCATTGTGGAGTGTCGCGGGTGGTAAGTACACATGAATGTGCTGTGCATATGTGCATGCATGCTGCGTGCGTTCATGTGGTGGACGTCTGGCCCCATTACACTGTACCAGTTGCATCGGGATCCAGAACCCACCACTGATAGGTAGATGGATGGATGGATGGATGGATGGATGGATGGATGGATGGATGGATAGATAGATGCCCTACTAAATAACAATTAACAAATACATAATATAAATAAAATATAAACAATTTTTCAGGACATTATATTGTTCCTAAGTAGGCAATTAGTTTTTCCTGGATTACATCTACTGTACATCATCACTTATGTTGAAGAGTCACTGTGTATTAAATGAATGGGTGGGATTTATTTATTCATTCATTCATTTATTTGTACGTTTGTTTGTTTGTTTTTTGTTTGTGTTGATTCCTGGCCTAGAGAAATCCCTGCAGTTTTCTTGGCAGGTTTTTTGAAGTGCTTTATCCTTGCCTGCTTTCTAGGACTGAGAAAAAGTGACTGGCTCAAGGACATCAGCCAGCTTTGTGGCTACAGTAAGCTGCAAGTAGAACTGCTGGTTTCTAGCCTGGTACCATAACCACTACAGAAAACTGGCTTTCCGTAAAAGGCTGTAGGAGGTAAGAAAGAAAAAAGAGAGAATTGATTGTCTAAAAGAAGGATAGGTAAAGGTAAAGGTTCCCCTCGCACATATGTGCTAGGTGTTCTCGACTCTAGAGGGCGGTGCTCATCTCCATTTCAAAGCAGAAGAGCCAGCGTTGTCCAAAGATGTCTCCGTGGTCATGTAGCCGGCATGACTAAATGCTGAAGGCATACAGAGTGCTGTTACCTTCCCACCAAAGGTGGTCACTATTTTTCTACTTGGATTTTTTTACATGCTTATGAACTGCTAGTTTGGCAGAAGCTGGGGCAAATAAAAGGAGCTCACTCCGTTACGCGGCACTAGGAATTTGAACCGCTAAACTGCTGACCTTCTGATCGACAAGCTCAGCATCTTAGCCATTGAGCCACCACATCCCAAAAGAGGGTTAAAATCCCCTCAAATACTGTAGAAGGTTGTGGCTGAGTACCTGGAGAAGTAATCAATTAAGGGTTCATCAAAAGTAAGCGACATTTTAAATGTGTGCTTCTTTGTGAAACCTTTGACAAACTATACCTATTGGGGTTGCATTTGACCTGCTTATGGATAGGTCAGGTTTTTTTAAACTTTATGTACCGTACTTTAAAAACAACAACAATATATTTTATTCCATTTATCTTTTTGTTGAACTGAGAGTGGATACCAGCATTAAAATATATATCATAAAAAAATACAAAAGGAATCTTAAAACCAAATGGCAAGCATATTAGCATGTGCAGGTTTGCTTCAGAAGTGGTATTCAGCCAGTTCTGAAGAAGTGGTAGCAGAAATTTTGAGTTGTTCGAAGAACCGGTAAATACCACCTCTGACTGGCCCCACCCCCATCTATTCTATGCCTCCCAAATCCCAGCTGATCAGGAGGGAATAAGGATTTTGCAGTAACTTTCCCCTGCCATGCCCACCAAGCCACGCCCACCAAGCCATGCCACGCCCACAGTACCAGAAGTTAAAAAAAATTGAATCCCACCACTGGTTTGCTTATAGAGATGTTCTTCTAAAGGTGGGAGAAATGGAGGTCAATCACAACTTGTTAAGGCAACAGAGTCCTTGCCTTAAGAGCAGGACAGCAGCAGTCTTCCTCCTATGCACCCAATAAACAGTTATCTGCAGATGGGGAAAAAACTTTAAAAACATATCAGATGTGGCAGAAAGTGGTTGATACAGTTATCTTTCCAAATGTGCTTGCTTGCTAGGCCTATCTATCTATCTATCTATCTATCTATCTATCTATCTATCTATCTATCTGGTGGAACAGCGGCTGATAACCTCTTCCTATCGGTCCACCATAGAAAGTGTCCTCACATATTGTATCACAGTGTGGTATGCTGGTTTAACAGTTGCGGAGAGGAAGGCACTACAGAGAGTGATCAATTCAGCACAAGAAACCATCGGTTGCCCTCTGACATCACTGGATGACATCGCCAGATCTCGCTGCTTTAGCAGAGTAAGGAAGATTCTCAAACATGATTCAGGCCCTGATTAGTATCTCTTTGCACTTCTACCATCAGGCAGAAGATATCAAAGTATAGCCAGCCGAAAAAACAGGTTTAAAGATAGCTTCTATCCTTGGGCTGTGAGACTTTTAAATTCAACCTCAATCGCTCCATGCACATGCTAGTTTTTTCTTTTTTCTTTTCTCTCTCTTTTTTGTTTCTGTTATAATTTTGCACCAGTGAAGTTAAAACCAATTTCATAGTAATTTTAGTACAATGACAATAAAGATGATGATGATCTATCTATCTATCTATCTATCTATCTATCTATCTATCTATCTATCTATCTATCTATCTATCTATCTATCTATCTATCTATCTATCTACCTACCTACCTACCTACCTACCTACCTACCTACCTACCTACACCACCACCACCCGCCCACCCACCCAACAATTCTGTGAGGTATTGTGGGCTAAAGAGGGACTTAACTCACTGTCTTCTACTTTCTAGCCTGGTGCCTTAGCCACTAGACCCCATTGGTCCTCAAATTTAAATTTTTCTTTATAAATCAAATAAATGTATTTATCTAATTCACCCAGAACTCTGGGCATCAAAAACCAACTAAATGACAGCTATTAACAAGTCTCAGTCACATCAAACATGTTAACATAGAAAATCATGTTCTATTGGAAAGATTCTTTGTACCTCCTTTTCAATAGCTGTCTAACCGAACTGGGAAGGGTTTGGAGCCGTGATGGCGAACCTATGACACGTGTGCCACAGGTGACACACGGATCCATTTGTTAGGGTACGTGAGGTGTTGCCCTATCAGTTCCAGCATGCATATGTGCACTGGCCAGCTGACTTTGGTCTTCTTTTAAGGCCATTTTTCACCCTCCTGAGGCTTCCTTGAAGCCTCTGGAGGGCAAAAAACTGGCCCTACAGGCAAACTGGAAGTTTGGGAATGGAAGTTCCAGTTTGGTTATAGGACCATTTTTCACCCTCCAGAGCCTTCAGGAGGCTTTCCTGAAGCTCCGGAGGGCAAAAAATGGCCCTAAGGACAAAGTCATCCTTCTCAATTTTTTGGGTTGCTGTAGGGCCATTTTTCACCCTCTGGAGCCTTCAGAGAAGCTCCTGAAGCCTCTGGAGGCCTCTGGGGGGGCAGGGGAGGCTTTTTTCGCCTTCCTCAGGCTCCTAGAAAGCCTCTGGAACCTGGTGAGGGTGAAAGAAGTGCACCAAAAGTGGGTGGAAGCCCTGGTCACATGTGCATTCACAGGGGAGCGCTGGTCACTCGTGCATGCGTGCTGGAGTCACATACATAGCATTATATGTGTGGGCATGCCTGCACACAACCCCCCTGCTCTCCCCCCACTTTTGGCATGTGATGCAAAAAAGGTTAGCCCTCACTGGTTTTGAGCATCTACCACAAGAAATCATGTTGGCAGTGGTTTCTTTTCCAAGCTTGCTGTTCAGTTCCCAAACATTTCACTTGCCAGGCTAGGTAACATCATCAGTGGGATTTGAATTGAAGCATCTTGACTCTCTTATCTCCCATTTATATTGGTCTTGTGTAGAGACATGGTCAGTTGGTTGTGTGGTTGACTGGTAATGTCATGTGAGTGTTGTGGCCCGCCAGCGGAGCTGGTAGTAGACTCCGATAGTGAGGAGGTTGGGAGGAATATGCTGGAGTCTGGGGAAGGAATAGTGCTGGAGTCTGGGGAAGGTTCTCTGTCTCATAGGCAGGGGTGGGCAAACTTTGCAACTTTAAGTCTGAAGAACTTCAGCTCCCAGAATTCTCCAGCCAGCAAAGCTTTGCTGGCTGGAGAATTCTGGGAACTGAAGTCCTTCAGACTTAAAGTTGCAAAGTTTGCCCACCCCTGCTCATAGGGAATAAAGAGGAGCAAAAGGGGAGTCTGTTTCATGCTTTTGGGAAGCCTAGGTCAGAACAGTGAGGATCATCCGGTGAATAGGTAGTCAGTGTCATCATTGGCTGGTTGCCCAATAGATCCTGCTTCTTACATGTTTGTACACTAGTTCCAAATCAATACATTTTTGATCAACCTGTTGGTTGAATACCAGACTTCAACAAATTTGTGTGAGTGGTGGGTGGTAGCATGGCCGATGATTTTTGTTCTGTGCCAGTCCAACTAGTGTTCAGTGTCGATGTGGGTTGAGATTGGAGATTTGTGGCCAGGCTGACTGACTGCTAGTCGGTGTTTTTGGATTCTTGTCTTAGGTAGACGTGGTTGCAAGAAATAATGATTGTATATCCCTTGGGTGTCTGCTGTAATAAATTTAGTAGAGCTGTGCAAAGCTTCACAGCATGAGTTCACATTTACATTTTATTAAATTTATATACTGCGCCACTCTCCCAAAAGGGCACTCGGGGCGGTGCACAGGAAAAATAAAACCACGCATATACATAAATATAGATAATAAATATGTCATAAATATTAAAAACTTATTAAATTAACCCAACCTGTGCTAAAACCAATTAAAACCCCAATAAAATCTAATTCAATTTAAAACCAGTCGATAGTCTCGGAAGATTAAACTCACTTCAGTGGAAGGTCATGTGAAACATCCATTCAAGGCTGTTCCACTTCTAAAGCCAAGAGGCCGCATGCTTTCACTTCACATGGCCCCAAGTTCCCTATCCAGTATTTCTAGTGGCCAGAAGAGGCTTTTATACACATGCAAACATCTAATCACTGAAGTGGAAAAGTACCAGGTGGAGTCTGGCACTTTGCATACATATCAATTTCACAGAGGTGTTTGAGGAAAACGTCACATGAGTTAACTGCTGCCCAAATCACTTGCCCTATTTAACATCCCTGTCCAGTGTGAAGTCCAACTTTAAGAAATGTGGACAAGATGCTTACATCCAATTTATTTGTTCCCAGCATGACCAACTTCAAGACTGAATACTAAATTGTTTTATTGGATTTTAAGGGTTAATTTTTAGGGGATTTTAGCACAGGGTATTATATATTTAAATTGGTTTTTAGTACTTATTTATTATGATGTTGTATATTTTATTCTATTTCCCTGTGCACCGCCCCGAGTCCCTTCGGGGAGAGTGGCGCGGTTTTTATAAATCTAATAATAAATAATAAATAAATAAAGCAAATTTTGAGTGGGTGGGGGGAAGGGTCCAGAAAGTAGATGAATGAGTGGTCTCAGTTGTCCTTAAAGTAATGAAGGTATGACTGCTTCTTGAAAACCCTCTCAAACTCAGAAAATTATAAAAACTGATTGTGTTCCTTTCTTGGAAAAATGATAAAAATATAACAGCAGTGCAGTTACACGGATTCTTAAAGATGCTGATTATTCAGATCTATTGTATCCTGGGGTTTGCCCCAGATGTAAGACTGAATACGTTTTAAGAAAAGTTATAACTGGAAGATGGTAGACAGAGCAATATTCTTGTTGGACTTCAGCAAGCATCAATCTGGGACAAATTCATAGATAAATTTTTAAGAGCACAGATATATAATCATTTCACAGGAAGCAGTTCCAAGAGAATAGTACAGAGAGAGTGCAAGATGGCTATCTAGAGATCTTAGTGTATGGTACCTTTAGATACCATCTTTTTTTCCAACTCTGTTTAATATCTCTACGCAGCTACAGTACCAATACAGTCATTAGATGATTAAGGGCATCACTTTTATGCTGATGATAACTAATTCTATTTCTGAACCTTAATCAGAAGAGCTTGTGAATAACATAAACTGGTGCTTGAACGAAGTGGTCAAGGTCAATAAACTGAACTTGAATTCTGGTAAAACAAAAGCACTGTGGGGAAATGGCTCTTGAAATCAGAAATTAGAGGAAGCGATTGCTCTAAATTGGCTTGTACTTTTGAAAAAAAATATGATTTGCCATCTTGTAACTCTTGGATTTATTTCAGCAAGTAGGTGAGGAAACAGTGCAAGAATTACAGGAATGCTACTTTATTGTTGTACATAGTGGTGGGTTCCTACTGGTTTGGCACGGTTCAGCCAAACTAGTAGTGGTTTGGTGGCCTGGGTCGCTGAAACCGGCAGTGACCCAGGCCTGCCATGTCCCTGAACCGGTTCTTCTGGCAGCACCATAGGCGCCACCATCTTGTCTTTGGCTTCTGCGCATATGCAGAGCAATTTTTATTGAACTGTGCATTCATGTGCAGTGCAGCCATGAGCGAACTGGCAGTAGTGCCTGCCAGAACCCACCCCTGGTTGTACAGTATAATAACAAAATCATGAAAGCCTATCACAATTTCTCTCTGTCCTGTCTTATAACAAGCAGAATAAAAGCAGAGTTATTCTAAGTTTATTTCTCATCCCTTCTCATTTCCCATGACTGAGGTGTGTCTTATATTCCATATTTCTGTATTTTGTTTTCATCAAGGATATATCTGTGTTCTTCTACAACCCATCCCTGTCAGTGGAACCCCAGGTGACTTTTCGAACAAGGAGGCCATGTCAAGACTTTTATTATTATATTTAATGGTGAAATACAGAAACCTATAAACCAGCAGGGGGAAAAATGATAAACAGTGTTGTACAATGAAATTTTTAAAAGTGCATGTGTATGAGAGAAAGCATACAAGAGAAAGGACTACGTAAGTTGAAAAAAAGGAAAAAGATCCATGTAATATCCATGCACATTGAGAAGAAATCAGTTCAGTGGTTAAGCTTATTACGAAATCTAGACCCCATAGAAACACACTACTTTATTTTTTCCATTTTTATCAAACCCTTAAAGAAGTAGCAAACACTAATATATCAGATAGATAAGTAAAATAAGAGGGTTAAAAGTGGTGAAACTCAAATGAAATATATTAGAAGGGGAAATAACATAAGGAGAATTGTACCAATTTGAAACTGCTGTAAGAAGGAACATGAAGTTCCAATGTATTGTATAAATGTAGTTTATGTCTAAGTTTTGTTTGAATATATTTTGTTTGAAAATAATTTAAAAAAAAAAGAATTAACAAACACATAGGTGAATCTATTCCTCAAAATCAGGAGAATCTCATAATTTCACCATTTATGTGAAACTATCCTCTCAACTCTGGAATTTACTCTATATAGGGCTGTTCATATTGAATGGAATAGAATTTAGTGAATCTTGAAGTTGACATATTCCAGAGGACTCTGGGTTGCTTGAGAAAGATGATGATGATGGTGATGGTGATGATGATGATGATGATGATGATGATGATGATGATGATGATGATGATGATCTGATGGGTTGGAAGGAAAAGATAAAAACTTGGTTTGCCACAAAATCTGGGGAAAAAAAGGAATTCTGAAGAAACCCATAAGACAAAGCCCGCCAAAGTTTTTCTATCCACCAAAGTTTGTTCTTCAGGGTTACCTTGTTACTTTGACCCAACATAGCCACCCAACAAAACAAAACATGAGGTTGACTAATCAAAAATGTTATAAGCAAGGAATGCATAAATGACAGAGATTCACAGGCAGGTGAGATACCACCTCTCTTCTGTCAAAGCTCCTCCAAACTCCATAGTTTCCACAATCAGAAAGCAATACTTGTTGTTTTTTTAAAGTTAAGCAGGGTAAAACAGGAGACTAATAGTGCTTTACATTGTGTGATTTTATGACAGTTTTAGGAGACTAAACCCAAGTGTTTAAGAAAATATGGCATTATGTTAAAATGAAGGAAAACCACCCATACAATTGCTCAGAACGGTTCTACAAAGAATGGGGCGAAACAATGCAAAACACCATCAAATCCTTAGGTCTAAGCATGATTTTTTAAAAATGGTCTGTCTGATTTATAATGAGGCACAAAAAAGAAGGGACATGCTCCATTGCTTCTCCATGTGCATTTAAACAAAGGGAGATTTATTCTGGTTTCAGGATTTAAGGCAACCTCATTTATGTCTTCAGGTGAGCTGTCAAATCTGGCTAATGAGAAAATTTCTCTATACTCCGAAGCTGCACATTCACTAAGGTAATTTTTATATTATCTGTTACTTGGCCAATTACTACCATATTTTTCGGAGTATAAGATGCACCTTTTTACCCCCAAAAAGAGGGCAAAAATCTTTGTGCATCTTATACTCCGAATGTAGCTCCATCCACCCGCTCCGTGCGTCGCATTTTTGGGTGATTCCATGTGGTGAGTTTGATTCCCTCAGCAGCCCAGGGAATGGCATTCAAAGCCTTCCCAATGAAAGCATTTTTGGGCAGCAGCACCACGATCCCCTCTCGATTAAAACAAGGGCGCGTGCAGAGGCCAAACAAGTGCATCGTGTTTCAGGTAGCAGGCAGTTCCAGCACACACTGCCACCTGAAAATGCTTTCATTCTGGACTTCCTGTTCCGGCTTCTGGCGGCGACGGATGAACCTTGGGGTTCGTCCGCCGTTTTGCTCTTTTTTCTGCCCCTAACGGGGCGGGGTGCCCCCCCTTTTTTTCTGGGGGGGACCCTCCGTAGGGCTGGCTTGCCTGGACTGATTCTGCCGGCGGCAGCTGGGGAACAGTCCTTGTCTTCGGTCCAGGTGGAAGAAGACATGCTGCGGGGGGCTTGGTTCCCTTCGCCAACGGAGGACGGCAACAAATAATGGATTCGGAGAGAACGGAGCCCTCGAGTCGGATGGCTTTGCCGGGGCTTGAGATGCGAGGCGGAGAGTAAGTGACTTTAAAACTTTTTTTTGCTGGCGGCTCGGACTGAGAGAGATGTGGAGGGGGGTGTTTGTTAAACCCCCCCTCGGATTTACAACAGCGGCATTTAGAAATGGCTCCTCGTTGCGAGGAAGCGGATATTTTTCATCCGGACTTTTGCGGAACAAGTGAAAGTGCTTCGCGGCTTGTTTCTATACAATGTATCTAAGTCCGGCTTTATTGAAACAATTTCTTTTTTCACTCTCTCCTGCTGGCTGCCTGGCTGGGCGGTGGAAGATGGCTCCTCTTTGTCCTGAATGACTATTTCTTTATGGAAAATCACCAACATTTCTTTGTAATTTGGACTGTCTCTCTTTATTAATGGAAATTTTTTTTGGAATAATTGGTTCCTTCCCTGGAATACCTTCTCTTTTTTAACAATTGACTATGGAAACTGTTTCTCTTCTGGGCTCTACAACTTGTTACAACTTTGAGCTGAACTTTTTTCTCCTGACTTGCTCCAGCAGCCGCACCCAAAAAACGCCATCTTAGTGGCACTGATTATAATAGCTCATCATGGCTTCAAAAAAACAACCAGAGAATTCGGGATTGGAACAAAGAATGACGGCGATGGAGGAAGCATTAAACTCCTTGGTGCTGGAAATTAAAGCGATGAGGAAAGATCAGTGTAGCTCTAAGCTTGAACTTTTGGAAACACCAAAAAAATTGATGGAGAACACACAGAAGACCGAGGAGCTGGAAGTGGGGTTGGCTGGGGCAAAGGGAGAACTTAAAAATGTCAACACTGAAATTGGAGATTTGTCTGGTCATATGTCTAGGATGGATTTTGAAAGAATGTCATATTTTTTAAGATTTCAGAACATTTTGGAGGAAACTGGTGAATGCCTTCCTGATCTCATGAGTATAATTTTAGCAGACTATTTACACAAACCTAAAGAGGAGATCAGGGGGGACATTGACCTAGTCTATAGAATTAACTCAACATATGCCAGGTTAAATGAAGTACCCAGAGAGATACATATTAAATTTGTTAGAAGGTCGACCAGGGAGGGAATTCTGAAGGCGCAGAGACACGGGCCTTTAATTTACCAACAAAAGGAAGTCGCCATCTTGAAGCAGATCCCAAAAAAGATTAGAGAGGTGAGGAGGAAGTATTCCTTCTTATCTAAAAAATTGTTTAACCACGGGATTTGGTTTAAGTGGGTGATGCCAGAAGGGATGTTGGTGTTCTGGGAAGGAGGAAGAGTAAGGATTAAAACAGTTGCTGAGGCGGAAGCCTTTCTTAAAAAACATTCCTCTACCCTGGGGGAAGATCCAGGAGGGGCAGAGGGGGCCACGGCTCCGCCCACTGGGGGCCAGGGAGGAGAACAAGAAGACACAATTGCCAAGAGACTTAGATCTAAAAAATGACTTTGCTTTTTATTAACATAGTATAATTCTTTGTCTGGATGTTTGTACATGATTGCCAGCATATAATTTAGAATGTATGATTTACGCATTTATCTTCACCTTGTATTAATGAACAATGTATTACCAATGTCTTACCACGCAGCCCGGAGGGGCCAACGCCTTCGACGTGAAAGTTCTCAAAAAATTTTTTATATCACCTTACCCTACCCTATCCCAAAAATTTGTAAAACCAATAAAACTTTTGCAATATAAAAAAAAATGCTTTCATTCCTAGTTACCCGGTGCACATCGCAGAGCCACGTGCCCTCCTCCTCCTCTACAGACTTGCTTTCTGCTTTCTGTTTTCTCTTGGCCAGCACCAGCGGCCAGAGGAGGCAGGGAGAAAAGCAAGATGGCAGGGCAGTCAGGCGAGGGTGCAGCCACAGAGACAGATTAGAAGCAGCCAGCCGATTGCCAGCTTGCCGGCTCAGCTGCTGGCTACCTGGAGTGCGCAGGCAGCAAAGGACACCTGGCGTAAGATGTTCGGCCATAATTTGGGGGTGGCAGATGTGATAGGGGATGGGGTGGGGTGGGGTGGGGCACACAACTTACTTGAGTCTGGCAGCTCCACCACTTCTCTCTCTCAGCCGCTCTGTGCAGGGAAACATCTCGAACAGAAAAGAAAAACTTCTCATGAAGTTTTTCTTTACTGTGCAAGATTTCCCCTGCAAGGACCAGTTGAGAGATGCAACAGAGCTGCCAGACTCTATTAAGATGTGCATTTTGTGATGGGGTATGATTTGGGGGCGGCAGCTGGGGCAGAGGATGGGGTGCCCGGCATCCCTGACAGTGGCAAATAAGTGCCAGACTCTCCCCTCTCTCGTTGGGGCAGGGGTGATTGATTTGATTCGATTTGATTTATTTGGATTTATATAACCGCACCCTCTCCCTAAAGGGACCCGGGGCGGTGCACAGGAAGTTAAAAAACACAACAGTATCACAATATAAATAGTTAAAATCAAATTAAATAATTATTTAGAAGTTAAAACATAATCCCATACAAACCCAATTAAAACAATTTATTTTACAGACTCTAGGCTAGGTAGATAACTTAGGCCAAACCGGCCTGATGGAACAGTAGTGTCTTTAATTTCTGGCGGAAGGTGCGGAGGTCCGTGGTTGTTCTGAGGTCGGGGGGTAGGTCGTTCCAGAGGGTTGGGCCCACCACAGAGAAGGCCCTTCCCCTGGGCGTCGCCCGCTGACATTGCCTAGTGGACGGCACCCGGAGAAGTCCCTCTCTGTGGGAGCGGATCGGCCGCAGGGATGTATGAGATAGGATGCGGTCTCGCAGGTAGCTAGGTCCCGTGCCATGGAGCACTCTAAAGATGGTAATCAACACCTTGAAGCGCACCCGAAAGACCATATGTAACCAGTGCAGCTCGCGCAGGAGCGGTGTTACATGGAAATACCTAGACGTTCCCAAGATCGCCTGCGCGGCCGCATTCTGGACCAGCTGTAGCCTTCGGGTGCACCCCAAGGGGAGCCCCATGTAGAGAGCATTGCAGTAGTCCAGCCGGGATGTCACAAGAGCGTGAGTGACTGTGCGAAGGACGTCCCGGTCCAATAAGGGACGCAACTGTCGCACCAGGCATACCTGGTGGAAAGCCCCCCTGGCCATGGCCGTCACATGATCTTGCATAGACAGCCGGGTATCTAGGAGGACGTCTAGGTTGCGTGGAAGGCACCTTCCAGACCTGAGACCCGGAAGGAGAAACTTCACCTGGCACGCTGCCTCTGCTCTCCTGTCGCCCGGGAGAGGGGGCGTGAAACTGTGGTCATTGGCAGTGTGGGCAGTGGGTTCCAAGAAGTGGCTGCCAGGGCACCCCATCCTCTGCCCCACCTGCCCCCCCAAAATAGTACCCCACTGCAAAATGTGCATCTTAATAGAGCCTGGCAGCTTCGTTGCATCTCTCGGCTGGTCTTTGCAGGGGAAACCTTGCACGATAAAGAAAAACTTTATGAGAAGTTTTTCTTTACTGCGCGAGATGTTTCCCTGCACAGAGCGGCCGAGAGAGAGAAGTGATGGAGCTTCCAGACTCAAGTAAGATGCATGCCCCACCCCACCCCATTCCCTGTCCTGCCCCATCTGCCACCCCCAAATTATGCCCGAACATCTTACGCGACGATTCCTTTGCTGCCTTTGCAGTCCGGGTGGCCAGCAGCTGAGCCAGCAAGCCGGTAATCGGCTGGCTGCTTCTAATCTGTCTCCGTGGCTGCACCCTCGCCCGACCGCGCTGCCCTCTCGCTTTTCTCCCTGCCTCCTCCGGCCACCAGTGCTGGCCAAGAGAAAACAGAAAGCAGAAAGCAAGTCTGTAGAGGAGGAGGAGGGCACGTGGCTCTGCGATGTGCACCGGGAAACTAGGAATGAAAGCATTTTCAGGTGGCAGCGCATACTGGAACTGCCTGCTACCTAAAACACGATGCACTTGTTTGTCCTCTGCACCCGCCCTTTTTTGAATCGAGAGGGGATCATGATGCTAACAGCCCAAAAATGCATTCATTGGAAAGGCTTTCATTGCGGTTCCCCTGGGCAACTTCGGGAATGCGGCTCCAACTGAGGCAGCAAAGACCTTGGCCAGATGAATACTGGTGAATGCTGCTGGGAAAGAGGCAGAAAGGTTTTTTTCCTGATTTCCTCCCCCAAAATTAAGGTGCGTCTTATACTCCGAAAAATACGGTAATCTCTTACTTTATAGCAAGGTAATTAAAAATACTTACCTTCTATAGTCCATTTCCTATATTAATTTCTATAACAATTAGGAAATGTTAACCAAAGTCAGATTAAACATGTGTCGATATCCCTTCAGTTATAAAAGGGCTCTAACTTGATCTATATCCATGCCGGATATAAATATTTATTTACTTTCTCCTGGCATTTGCTTAAAAAGGGGGTCGTTAATTAAGGAGATAAGAAAATTATCAATTGAAAAATAAAACCATTCAAAAATTCAAAAGATTAAAATAAAAATTCATATCGAGAAGATTTTATTCCCTGCTCTGCGGGAGATAAGACTGTTTAGCTGAAACTGGACTATTCTTTATTTTAAAAAATAGGCTTCTAGTAAAATAGGTGTCGGTTTGTGCTCTCTATCTTTCTTGAAAATTAGATTCAGTTTACAGTTTTGTGATCCAATTTAATAATGCCCATCTTTTTAGCACCAATTCTATACAGAGACTGACCATTTTGTCAACACTTTCCTGGGCTGGCTTTTTTTTTTTTTTTTAAACACTCTTCATAGCTTCTGTGTCAAAATATAACATGTCAAGGTAAATGATTCTCAACATTTATTCTGCTCTAGCCTAAAGCCAAGAAGTACGTTGACCAATTTAATGTGCCACATCTGAAAACTCGGTGTAGAGTGAGCCTTTAGTCAGCTGCACAATACTGGATTAGGCTCAGCCATTTTAAATGAAGCTTAATGGAAGCAAAGCTCTAATTTAATTATTCTAAAATGCCAAGATTATCAATATAGCTTCCTACTTTGTGGAAACTTTAGACATCGATGTAAAACAAATCTTAACCAAAAGGTTACTTCTGCTCCTGCCAGATTCTCACATCATTGGGCAGAATAGTAATTTGTACTAGGAAATGAAACAAATTTGAATTCTCAGAATCTTTAAGCATTCATCGCAGTCTCTGGGAGAAGACATGGATAAACACCAGCAAGAACGATTCCCACTTAATATTGTGCTTCCCTAAAAAGTGAGTGAAAGGCGGAGAAAGGGGGTTTGCCCTTGCTTTCTAAACTTTAAAAGATGTCAAGAAAGTCTTCTCCCTCCCTATTCCCCAATTACTTCAAAAAGGCCTGATATTTTACGATCATGGTGAGGTCTAAAAAAACAAGTCATTTCCTGATTCCAGCCTTGGTGCACGGCCAGTGGAGACTATTGAGACTGGGTATTGAATGGTCCTCTAAGAAGAGTTTGATCCTGTTGAGTCTGAGGAAGTGAAAAGGGCTCTTGTAATTGTTAGTTTGTTTGGCCATTTCTGTATTAGACCCATGCCACGCCTGGCCAGTTAAGGTTGCCTCAGATAGGTCCAGGGGTGGGCTGTTAGAACCGGGTTCTCTGCCTGGTTGCTGGGTGGGTGTGGCCATGGTGGGCGTGGCCTAGCCAGCCTCCTGCACCATGGCGGGTGGGAGACGTTTTCACACTCCCTGGGCTCCAGAGGCTCTCTGCCCTATTTCCCTCCCTGAGCCTCCGTGTGCGCCCTGCACTTATCTAGCATCAAAAACGGGCCACATGGAGATTCCTGGGCAGGGCCAGCCAAGAGTGAGATTTGGGGATTTGCTGAACTGCACAGAATCTTTGCTAGAGGATTGGCCAAACCTGGTTGAACCCAGCGCAGCCCACCCCTGGATGGGTCAAGTGTTTGAATTCAGGCAGTGGTTGATTCCTCCTTGAGGGAGTGGGGTGGTCCTACTGGCTCTTAAAGAAGCCGGGAAGGTCCCCTTTCTTAAAGGGCTATTGCTCAACCCAACTAGTCTGGACAGCTTTTGTTCAGTCTCCCTTTTTAGAGAGGACTGCAGCTTCAAAATACCTTTGACCTTTCCATTCAGGATTCCGGTCATGGATCTTGTTCTTGGATGTCCTCTGGTGGGAGTGGAATGAGGTACTATGCCCATCCTTGCTCTTCTTGTCCTCAGCTTTCTTTCTTTTTTGTATAAAGTTTTTTTTATTTTTTCATTTTCATAACATATAACCACATGTATGCTATTACATAACCAACATCATATTATATTATTAAATGTTTATATCAATTCGTCTTACCATCAACTCTCAAAAACAATTATTGGCTCTTCTGCTCTCCATGCACTATATTTGTACCTTATCCATCACTTTCTTTTCCCTCTCTGCTTCCTCTCCCCACCTCCTTTCTTCCCTCTGCCACCCTTCTCTTCTCTACTTCCCCTTCCTCTCTCCTTTTCCTTTCTCCCCTTTCCACTCCTTTTTTCTCTCCTCCTCTTCCCATCTCCTATCCCTCTCTTCTTCCCTTACCTGTCTCCTCTTCATCTCACTTACTTGGTATATTTCAGCCTCTAAGCAAGCTCCATTTTATGTTGATGGTATTTATAATTTCTTTTCAATATGCATATTTAATTTTAACATATATCTTCCTCCTTTTTTAAAAAAAGAAAAAAGTATACATATATAGTAATTGTATTTTTAAATCCCCCCCCCCCCCAGTCTATTTTTGGCCAAGATATACAGCTGGTTACAATTCTCAGCTATTTTCATCATTATATTTATACAATTATACATCCTTACACGCCCCACATTTGTGATTCTGTCTTTATAATCTCAATAATTTCCCATTGTAAGTATATTTCATGTTTCCTCTCCATTTTTCCATATCTTGGCTTAGGTTACCCTTAATTGTCTTTAAATAACAACCCTTACTGTTCAATGTTCATTACATTTCCCTTATAATAATAATTTTTAATTTATAACCCACTCTCTCTCCCCGAAGGGACTCGAGGCGGGGCACAGGGAATTAAAAATACTAATAAAACCACAAACAAAATACAATGTTAAAACGAATTAAACTAACCCTGCGCTAAAATCCCATATAAAAACTAAAACTAAGCCCTAAAACCCCCTAAAAACAGTTTAATTACCCTAGGCCGGCCAAGCAGAAGAAGTGTGTTTTTAATTTTTGATGGAAGGAGCGGAGATCCGTGATTGTTCTGATTTCGGGGAGAAGGTTGTTCCAGAGGGTCGGGCCCACCACAGAGAAGGCCCTTCCCCTGGGCGTCGCCCGCTGGCATAACCTAGTGGACGGCACCCAGAGAAGTCCCTCTCTGTGGGAGCGAATCAGCCGCAGGGATGTTTGGGGCAGAATGCGATCCCGCAGATAGCTAGGACCTACTATATAGAATAACAAGTGTTACACATCTCACTTTGTTCATCATCTTAAAAGTTCCATATATGTCCATATTTCATATATTTTAACCCATACTTAATTGTCTTCCCATCGTCCTATTCAATCAATTAGGAATTCAGTTTAATTATCATGTATAAAAGTGAATCCCATACCTCTGCTTTAAATTCTCCCCATAATAGTTTCATATTTGTCCATATCCCATATATTTTAACCTTTGTTTAATTATTTTTCCATTATCATATTCAATCAGTTAGCAACTCAATTTTATTATCACGAATAAGAGTAAACCACATATCTCAGCTTTATATTTCCCCATATAACAATTTCTAATTGTATTTTCTCCTAGTAAGTCTTTTGTCCCAATTCTCTATTCCTGTCTTCTGCCTTTTCTTTGTTTTGACATGTCCATCCTCGTCACTTTTCCCCAAGCCACTGTCAAACCCAGTGAAATCTTTTGTATTTTTCCCTTTGTTGGGGTGTAACCCCTGTCTTAGTTTTTCTCTATTTCAATTTTATTAGACTTGTATCCCGCACCTATCTCCCCAAGGGGACCCACTGTCAACCTCAGTAAGATCTTTATTCTGCTTTTTATTTCCTTTTGTTGGGACACAGCCCCCCTTTTCAATTTTCCCTATACCACTGTCAAACCCGATGAAGTTTTTTGTCTGCTTTTTATTTCCCAACGTTTGCACCCTTCATTATCCCTCCCTCCTTCTTCCTTCACTTCTTCCTTCAGTTCCTGCTTCTCTGAGTTCTATTTAGACTTGATTTTAATGATTTATGCATATTTTTTATAATTTCACGTAGTTCTTCAAATTCCCACCTTTCCTTAATGTCCAGTTCCAAAATTGCAGTTAGTTATACAGTTCTTATTTCAAAGTTCTGGTTCACCTTAAATTTGGCTAATTCAGCTAATGTGAAGAGGAAGAGAAGCAGGACAGGAGCCATCTTGATCTTCTGCAGAGAAAAAAAAAACCTTCATATTTTCCCAGTTTTTGATTTTATTTTATTTTTCTTGTTACCTTCTACCTCTCATTGGTTATAGTTGCTCAAAATATATTAATTGGAACAAACTTGCATACAGCCAAACTCCAGTATGTTTCTCTTCACCTCCTGCTTTTCCAAATTCTGATTTATGGCAATTGGTTAATTAAATCTTCCTGCTCAGAGTTTTACATTCCATTCGCCACACAGGCAAGATTAGGTTATCAGTGAAAAAATAGTGCTTTTTTCTTGATTTTCCCCTTTATTACATTCCACCTCTCAGTAGTTGGAGTTGCTTAAGATACAGTATGTTAGTTAGAAGAAATATGAACAAAGCAAATCTCCTCGGTCATTTCAACCTACTAGTCTCTTTTAAAAACACAATCTTTTCAAAACCAAAACCAAATTTAGAGTTTGAATATGAGTGGGTTTGCCACTTCTCTGCTTTCTCCTTTTCTGTCTAAATTGTTTCAAGCAAATGGCTCTCAACCTTCCATTTTCCCCCTTCTTTCTTTCTTTTTGCCAAAATCCTGATCTGTTCATTAATATTATTTATATTCTCAAAGTTCTTTGCCTTTACCAATTTCTGATTTATGACTGTGGGTTAGTTAGATCAGGGGTGTCCAAACTTGGGAACTTTAAAACTTGTGGACTTCAACTCCCAGAATTCCCCAGCCAGCGATGCTGGATGGGGAATTCTGGGAGTTGCAGTCCACAAGTCTTAAAGATCCCAAGTTTGGACACCCCTGAATTAGATCTTCTTAGCAGGCTTTCATCTCATCCTGTACACTCCTGCTCAGTTGCTTTGGCTGCAAGCCAGCTTCTTGTGCAGCCATGTTGCCATGATGTTGCCTGACTTCGATTCAGAGAGCAAATCTCTGACCCAGCCAGCCCTCAATGGCTGACCTGTTGCTATGTCCTATTCCAGTCCATGAATATTCTGACAGCTTGTACCAGTTGATATTGATAAATTCTATTCTGCAGACCTCATTCTGTGAGATGCCACAGGGCTCAGTTTATCTCTGATGGGTGAGGTCATCCAATGGTTTTGGATGAGATATCACTAGTAATTTGATGATATTCATTTTTATATCTCTGCCCCAGGTCACCTGAATGATGCCACCATCAGGAGGATGTGGGGACCTGATTATGTGAGTCCTCAGCTCAACTCAGGTAAGACTGAGTATTTGGATATTTGGACCTTCTGGTGCCAGGAGCTTCCCATCTTTATTTTGGATAGGGTGGCTTGATCTACTAGGTATAATTTCTGTAATAAAATTATCCTTTATCACTCATTGTCACATGGGCAGAATTGTGCTTATGTCTTGTAGAAGGAACAAAGAGGTTTTGCACAGTTTCACAAATAACCCATCTTTTCTAAATTCAATTCATTTTTTATGTAAAGACTTATATTTTTTTTCATATACTGTTTCTTGCCGAGGTACAATCATCTTTTGAAACTACTTGAACTGCTTTCATGGTGGAAAAAGAATGCAGGGTTATTTCTCTCTGGACTAAAGATCTCAAATGAAATAAATTAGCATCATTGACCAAAACTATCTCTCAAATCATAGCTTCTTTCAGTAGACATTTTGCATTTCATCTTCATTTCAGAAGCTTAATTTTTAAGCTCTTTTCCTTTCTTGAAGCATTTACTGATGCTCTGTAGGGCAGCTTGCCTAGAAAAAGAGATTTGTTTATGTGAAGCTGTATAAAGAAATTGCTGAAGGATTGCGGTTGCTATATGAAAGAAGACATTAAAAAATTTTTTTTTATTCTTTTAAACTTTGCTCATATAATCCAGCTGCAAAAGAGGCAATTTGGAGAATGTAAACTTCTGACCCAGTAAGTTGAATAAGGCTCATCAAACAAGTGGCTTAGTAAATTTTTGGATTTTGCTGCTTCCCTATCAGCAAAAATGAAGAAGATCCTTAAGCACCTGGTACGTTTCTAGATAAATGACTAGGGAACTGTTTTTTTAATTTCTGGGTCATAGGTTTTATAGGACTGGTACACGTGATTTGATTTTGTTGGGGGGAAAATACATAGCATTTGAGCATTCTGTAGCTCTGAATGTCCAAACTTATATTATAAATGTAAAGAAGTAAAAGAGAAAAAAAAAACAGTCCGAGAATTCACACTGAATGATGCTTGCCAAAATCTCCACAAATCATCTTTGGAAATTCTTTCTTCTCCTTATCTGTCTACTTCCAAAATATCTATGGAGATTCTCAGCAATCCAGGTCATGGCTGTCCCAAAGGTGCTTTTTTCAAAAGGCAACTGGACTTTGTTTTTCCTTGAAAATTCTATTTGCACTCCAGGTTTGCAAGTAGTTAAAGAAGTAGTTAGAGCAAAGAAAAGGCCAATTGTAGCTGTTTTGTCATTCAATTTTGGATCTAGATTAGGCCTAGGAGAGAGGAGAAGACAAGCCTTGAAGTAGCAAAAAGTTGGGTCCATTGTGTAAAGAAAATATTGTTGTTCAAGGTTCTCCCCAATATTTGCAACTAATTTTTTTGTAGACCAGAGTAGAAAATGTGAGGCTTTCCAAATGTTGGTCAATAATGGTTTACCTAGACCTTCTAGCAAAAGCTTACATTATAGAAGACTTTCTCAAGCCTATGATTCCATGAAATAAAAGACTCCATAAACCCATTAAATAATAAATGTATTAAAAATTGTAATTAAACAGTCAAACAAATCAAAATGCCCTCTTAAAGAGGACTGCCTTTGTCATCTTCCAAAATGCAAAATGTTAATTATATACCTACTTTCAGAAAAGCATAAGGGAAAGAGTTCACAATGAACACTAGATTCTCAGTGTTAGATTAAATATAGATCTCTTTTTAAAAAGATATGATACTGCACTGCTTGTCGAAATCTTATTGTTGATTCTGAATTGTTGAAATTCTTTTTTTTTTGGGGGGGGGGGTTGTAACTTTCTATAGCACTAGAAAAGGAGAGAACAAATAAATTCCAGATCATCTCATTGCAGCAAATATTTGAAGTCATAGAGGGCCATGCTGAGTTCCTGTTTAGCAAGGCATTTCTAATCCAGGAGTGTAACCCATTGACTTGGTGCAATCTATCTCCAGAAAAACTCATGTAGCATTGCGGCCAAAGATGAGTTATTTCATTTGAGTTCAGGGTCAATGGCTTCTAATATGGTTTCCAGAGTGCTAAAATGTATGAAATACTGCAATTTTTAACAAAATGTTGACATCTTTATTGTCAAACGCTCATAGCAGACAAGCCAATACACCAAAAATACTAGCTAAATTATATATAGGACTAGTATTTTATTTATATTATCCATAGGTTTTATATAGCTTTATCTTTTTCAATATTGTAAGCTGCCCAGTGTAAGATGGTCAGCCAATAAATTTAATAGTAAACAAATACATTTAATAGTAAACAAATAAATTTAATAGTAAATAAATAGATTTAATAGTAAATAAATAAATACTGGTTTGTATATATTCATGCAAAACATGGATGTGTTATCTTCAATGCACTAAAATGCACTATGATTTAATTTATCTAGTTGTAATTTTCTAATATAAATTTGATATTCCCTGAATATTCTATGAAAACTGAATTTGCTGCAAAGCTGGAACTGTGGTCAGGATTATTTGGGAAGTTGCCAATGGCATGAGGTTTTTCTTTCTCTTTTTAAATGAATTAAACATATAGAAAGCTATACAAAATGAGGAAGCCCACAAGTGGGATACCGCCAATCAACCTAGCCTTCTGGACCCGTTTAAAATGTTAGGAGTAGGGGATGCTGTATTGCAGTGGCTTTCCTCCTCCTTCCAAGGTCAGTTTAAATTTATGTTAGTAGCATAGGAGAGGTCTATCCCTAGGCTTCTTTCATATCAGGTGCCTCAGGGGTTAGGTGTTAATGTCCACTCCTGTTGAGCATTTATATAAAACCACTGGGTAAGATATATGAGCAAATCTATAGATGGCATTGATCTTGGGGGAATTGCTAACATTTTGAACATAGACTCAAGGATCTTGACTATTATTATTATTATTATTATTATTATTATTATTATTATTATTATTATTATTATTATTATTATTATTATTATTGTTGTTGTTAATAATAATAATAATAATAATAATAATAATAATAATAATAATAATAATAATAATAATAATAATAATAATAATAATAATAATAATAATAATAATAATAATAAATTATATTTATAAACCGCCCCCTCTCCCCGAAGGGACTCGGAAATTACAGGAAAATTTAAAAACTATCTAAAAATATACAATGCATAACAAAGTTAAAAACGAATTAAATTACTCTGTACTAAAATTTAAGAGCATTAAAATTACAACCCATTAAAACCAAATAGACAATTTGAAAATACAGACTGGAGCGAGAAGCGTAAATTAGGCCAAGCCGGCCTGATGGAACAAATAAGTTTTTACTTTTTGGCAGAAAGCACGGAGGTCTGTGGTCGTTCTAATATCCAGGGGTAGGTCGTTCCAGAGGATCGGGCCCATCACAGAGAAGGCCCTTCCCCTGGGCGTCGCCCGCTGGCATTGCCTGGTGGATGGCACCCAGAGAAGTCCCTCTCTGTGTGAGCGAATCGGCCAAAGGGATGTATGGGGCAGGATACGATCCTGCAAATAACTAGGTCCTGTGCCATGGAGCGCTTTAAACATGATAGTCAACACCTTGAAACACACCCGAAAGGCCACAGGCAGCCAGTGCAGCTTGCGCAGGAGTGGTGTAACATGGGAGTATCTAGTAGCTCACATAACTGCCCACGCGGCCATGTTCTGGACCAGCTGTAGCCTTCAAGTGCATCTCAAGGGGAGCCCCATGTAGAGAGCATTGCAATAGTCCAGGCGAGACGTCACAGGTGCATGACTGACCGTGCGAAGGGCATCCCGGTCCAATAGGGGACGCAACTGGCGCACCAGGCGAACCTGGTAAAATGCCCCCCTGGCCACGGCTGTCACAAACTAGAGCATTGGACTCCATCCAACAAAGGTGCAGTTCAGTTGTGAGAAAAGTAAGGTAAAAGTTATATGCAAGTAGGCAGGAACAAAACTATTGTGTGCATTCCTGTTCAAAGCAAAATAATTCAAGCAAGCTTTTTCAGAAATTCTGTTCTGATTAGCATCCCTTGTCTCCTGCTATCTCCTTGACCTTGATTAAACTGCTAACTTCCATAGCAACTATGTGTATGAGTGTATAATTGAAACCTGAAGCAGGACAGTGGTTTTGTGAGCTGTATTGACTTCCAATGTCCTTCTAGGAGTATGCATTTAGGGAATTGATTACCAGGTTCTGGATGGCACAGGGCCAGTTTACTTTTGGGAACATCTTTTCCCATGTGATCTAACAGCGTAAGTATCTTTATCAAAGAGCATCATTTGATGGAACAGGGAGATATGCCTTCTTTGCTGTGATTCTCCCCTATGAAACCCTAACCCTAACTCTACAAGAGATGCAGCTCTTCTTGGGTGCTCAAAGTGTTAGGTTGAGGGTTACAACTACAAACTAAAAGGTATGACAATGAGAAATCTCACCCATGCACTTTTATATGAGTGGGAACATTGTGACATGTGCAAAATCATTCCATAATATACATTTTATGAGTGTGCTTACATTATGTTCTCCCCCACAAAACAATGCTACCTTATTTTAGAAGAATTTGTGTCTTGCTCAATAGTAGTAACCGTGAGAAGGATCTTGGAGTCCTAGTGGACAACCATTTAAATATGAGCCAGCAGTGTGCAGCAGCTGCCAAAAAAGCCAACATAGTTCTAGGTTGCATAAACAGAAGGATAGAATCAAGATCATGTGAAGTGTTAATGCCACTTTATAATGTAAGGCCACACTTGGAATGCTGCATCCCGTTTTGGTCACCACAATATAAAAAAGATGTTGAGATACTCTAGAAAGAGTGCAGAGAAGAGAAATAAAGATGATTAGGGGACTGGAGACAAAAACATATGAAGAACAGTTGCAGGAACTGGGTATGTCTAGTTTAATGCAAATAAGGACTAGGGGAATTGAAAGCAGTGTTCCAATATAACAGGGGCTGTCACAAAGAAGAAGGAGTCAAACTATTCTCCAAAGCACTTGAAGGTAGAACAAGAAGCAATGGGTGGAAAGTAATCACGGAGAGAAGCAACTTAGAACTAAGGAGAAAGCTCCTGACCAGGTAGAACAATTAAACAATGGAACAACTTCCCTCCAGAAGCTGTAAATGCTCTAACACTGGAAGTTTTAAAGAAGATGTTAGATAACCATTTGTCTGAAGTGAAGTAGGGTTTCCTGCCTAAGCAGGGGGTTGGACTAGAAGGCCTCCAAGGTTCCTTCCAACTCTCTATTCTATTCTATTCTATTCTATTCTAATTATTGGTTCAAAATACTACAGCCTTAAAATTGGAGTGAAGCTGAATATTCCATAACCCTTTCTTCAATTTAACATTTTTTTTCTTAGTATTTCTTGTATGACATCTTCTCCCTCATGTGCTAAGACCTTACTTTGATTTCTGGTAGCAATTAAGGAGCGGAAGGACTACATGAACTTAAGCTCCAGATACTGTATAATTTCCTGCATTTGTCAGTTCTGTGCTTGATGTCACCCATTGTTTGCTGTCTCCTGAATCATTTGTGAACTTCTTAAAGGCAGCTTATTTGCTTGGAGCGATTGGCTTTCAACACTGAATCTTGCAAATAGAAGTATTGTATTTCAGATTAGCATATGTCAACACTTTAAGGAGCAGAGATTTATTAAAACAGCCATTTGCATCAGATACAGGTCAGGGACATCTATGTTCATATCAACAATATTAGCACTGTCTGCATATCTAAATTCATCACTGTCTCCTAGGTAGCTGTGAGGCTAGTTTATCTATGTTCTGCTGACAACCTATTTGTTTCTGGATGGGGTTTCAAATATTTTCATCTCATTATTTCCTCCCAAATAGCAGTGTCAGTTTGGGGGAGGGTTGGGAGGTAATATTTCTGAATCAGGGCACCTTAAAGCAAGGGAATTGTGAAGCATAGATACCTTTAGTCTGGGAAGGCAAAATATATCCTCATTAATCAGTTCTCAATAAGAAATGTTCCAAACTGTGCTTACTGTTCTGACCCAGACTTCCTTAAAAAGCAAAAGCAGAGTCTTGGTCCAGACAAAACCCTTTTTATTTACACGATTGTGAATTTCTTTCTTTCACAATCCTCAAGGCTTAGCAAACAGTCTTTCAGAGGAATGTTTATCAACACGAACCTTATCTTATTTGGCAAGCTGCCGAATAACTAATTTCCAAATGCAGAGCAAGGCAAAACTTGGCACAGAGTCTCTTATAGTCACAAACAGAACTTTCCACTCTTGAAATGACCGAATGAACAAATTGTTTCCTGCAAAAGCCCACTCCCCATTCGCTCCTCTTTTGTTTCCTATGGGAAGGGCCAATCACCTCCAAGGTGTGGCTTTACTCCTAAGCTGACCCTGCTTTCTTAGTTGTTCTTGTCTTCTGGAAGCTCTGTGCATGCGCGCACTGGGAACAGGCTCCAGCCGTTCTTCTGCCTCACTGCTGTCTAGTTCCCTCTCTGCCTCCAACACAGAGCCCTTGTCTGAGCTTTTCTCAGCCCCCAGGACTGGCCCATGTTCCTCCCCAACCTCCTCACTGTCTGACTCTGCTGCCAGTTCCATCGGCTGCCCGCAGACCACACTTCTTTTTACTATGTTGTTCCTGTTGGAGTGATTCTTTTTTAAACAGTTCATTGGAATAAAAATTATATTCATAATCAAACTCCTTCAAAGCTCAAAGCTTGTTTATTTTATTTTTTTTAATGGAGGCCAATCCTCAAACTCAACCCTTTCAAAAATCTGGACTGAATACTTTGACCTAAGAGAAGCTGCAGTGCACCTGAAAAGCTCCTTAAGTTTGGCTGCTAGAAATCAGTGGCAGAAGCAGTAACAGAAAGAATCTCAAAGTTGTCTCTCCAAAGGGAAAAGAAAAATGAATTTTCCAAGGATGTCTTCTTTAAGGGATTATACGCTTTGGTAGTTCGTTCATTCTGTATCTGATGAAAGATATGAGGGCTTCGGTGAAACTAGAATGGCTGGTTAATCTGGGAGAATCAAGTGCAGAGACACCCTATCAACATTTGATTTAAGACAGATTTCCGGTTTGACCTCATCGTTTAAAAGTGAAAGATTAAATTACACACAGGAAACTGCAAACGTGTTTTGTGATTATAGGATTAGAGATTTATTTAAAATGAGAACTATCTCCAGGCACAGTAATACTACAAGAAAGTGTTAGATAATATACTTTTCGATTTACCAATTCCATCAACTTAGATCCTCAAACGTGAACAAGATTTCATTAATAGTAGGTCATATTTATTGTCATATCACTATTGGAAATATATTCCATTACTTTGGGACTATCGAAATTTGACTTTGTTTCATTCTCCAGTGGTTTATTCGTTCTTCCCTTTCATCTCTCCCTTCTGCACTCTTTGTCAGGGTTCCAAATAGCATCCTTAATCAAATAAGAATCCGAGACTAGAGGTTCCTCAAAATTCCAATTTATTAGAGAAGCCATGTTGGCACATCTGGGAAAACCCAAATCCAAAAGCTTCCAGGTTTTCCCCACTCAGTTGAAAGTTCAAGACCCTGCCCCAGTACTCACTTGTCCATGGTCCAATCAGTCACTGTCTCAAAAGAAGATTCCTCCCAGTGATGCCCCTCCAGGTGCCGGGGTAAGATGACCTTGACTCTCTGAGAAGGAATGTTATTTTGACTACAAAGCTCCCATGCTGCATACAGTCTCCCCTCCCAGTCTCCCACAGTAGAATAAGTGGCAGCTTTGAGGCCCACTGCAAAAGATGGCTTCCAAGCCTGACACTCTCATTTGTATGAAGGCTGATGAATTCCAGTGTCTAAATACATTTTTACAACCAATGTATTAGCTCAATTACATGTATTGTTTCTTAGACCTTTACTTTACTTTACTTTTACTTTTATTCAATTTATATACCGCGCCACTCTCCCAGAAGGCACTCGGGGCGGTGCACAGGAAAGATAAAATACACATATAGCAGATACAAATAATAAATATGTCATAAATATTCTAAAAGCTTATTAAATTAATCCAACCCTGTGCTAAAACCAATTTAAACCCCCGTTATTAAAACCTACTTCAATTTAAAACCAGTTGATAACATAGTCTCGGAAGTTAAGCCAGGCCAGCTAAGTGAAAAAAGTGCGTTTTTAATTGTTGGCGGAAGAGGCGGAGGTCTGTGATGTTCCTGAGATCGGGGGGGTAGATCATTCTAGAGGGCAGGGCCCTCCACAGAGAAGGCCCTCCCCCTGGGTGTCGCAAGCCGGCATTGCCCGGCCGTAGGCACCCGGAGCAGACCCAACCTTTACTGTGATGTGCTCTATGTGAGGCTATTGTTGGATTGGAAGAAGGATCCCGACTCAGGCGTAGTCATAACAAATACTCTTTATTAACTATATACAAGGCAAGGTGCATAGAACGAAGGCGAGAGTTTTCCCGCCTGACAGCGATTTATATAGAGCTGTCAGGCGGGAAAAGCCTCAACAAGGCGGCAAGGTAAATTCCGGCTAGTCGCGTCTTATCCAATCAGACGCGACTGCCTTGCAACAATTGTTCCAACAGAAGGTCTGAATCCGGCCAGCCGCATCTCAGCCAATCCGGACGTGGCTGTCTTCTCCTACAGGAATGCGGTAATTAGAGTTCACCAGACTTACTGGCACGGTCGTAAGTCTGAGGATTTAACAGCTATCTTACAGAGTATGTAGCAGCTCCACTTGCTGCTGAATATAGTAACATAGCCACTTATGTGTGTTTCTAGAAGAACACATATTCTTCCTCTGCTCCCCACATGCAATGGTTACCATTCTCTTTGTAGTTTTAAATCAAGGTGCAGGTTTTACTTTTAAAAGGCATGGCATTGGAACAGGTTCTATGAAGAACTGCCTCTCTTCAATTACATCTGCCCATTCCACCAGATCCAGGAGAAAGAGATCCTGTGGATCCTGCTGGTTAATAAGTTTCACTCGGTAGGGGGTGGTGGGCATTTTCCTCCTTTATGGAACATTATTCCCCACAAGTGAGACTGGCTTCATTCCTTTCAATCTTCCATAAATCCCTCATGAAAATTTTGGCATGGTGACTTGTGAAATATTGAAATAGTTTCAGGGTAATTAACACCTAATCTTTGCGTAATTGTTTTTTATTTGTGCCTTTTATAATTTTAAAATTATAAATAATAATGGAAAATCACAAAATACAAAGTATTATAGAATTAATGTGGCAAAAAAAAAGCAAACATAGTACCAGTAGCGGTGGGTTCAATTCCAAAACATCTGAAGCATCACTTGAATACCATTGCCATTGACAAAATCACCATGAGTCAATTGCAAAAGGCAGCTTTATTTGGGACACTTCACATCAGTGATGGCTAACCTTTTTGTCCTCGTGTGCTGAAAGCGTGCATGCATGCATTGCAGTGTGCGCGTGCCCACACCCATAATACAATGCATGCACAACCCCTCCCAACCCCTGTGCCCCTATGCCGCCCTGGGTCCTAACAAGGAGAAGGACGGGGTATAAATTTAATGAAATAAAAATAAAAAATAAAAATGTATGCACACGTGACCTTCCCTGTTGCTCCCCCCCACCCTACATGCTTGTCCACACACACACACACATCGTGACCTGTTTTGGGCCTAGCAGGCCTCCCTGAAGCCTCCTGGGACCAAAAACGGGGCACGGTGGGTGCTACACACACACACACACACACACACACACACACACACACTCCCCCATGCCCCTCATGCATGCCTACGTTGTTAGAGATGTTATGTCTGCCTTGTATGCAGCGTTATTACTCTGTAGCATTCATCTCCATTGTTCAGTGATGCATCTCCTGTGTCTCTAGAATTTACCTCTATCTGCTCCTGTGAGGCACTTCCTGTTGGATGTATATAGTTATATTCTTGATGTATTTTGATTAAACAACACCAAAAATCAGCTGGTCAGCGTGAGGCATGCGCTGTGCAGGTCAGCTGGGATGACGGCTCATGTGCTGCAGGGAGGCTTCCACATGCCACCTGTGGGATTACATCCTGCAATGGTACCTTTAGTACCACCAAACAACAACATCTGCCTATCCCAGGTCCTTGAGAAGAACTTTATAGATAGATATGAATACCAAATCCAATCTGAGTATTTGGCTGACTGTGCAACAAACCATAACAATATTAATAATACTTGTTTGTATATAATGTTTTTAGCTTTTTTGCATGCTACCAGAGCCACTTGTTTGTGAGATAGGTGGCCATGTAAATTGGATGGATGAGTGGATGAATTTCAGATAAAATTTCTTTGTCTTTTCCTGATAAAAAGTTGCAGGTGAAACCATCTTTCTTTGGCAAGACTCTGAGTACTGATGGGTTTGTGTTGTAATTAAAGTTCAAACAGTGGAGCAAGTGGAGGGCTCCTTGGTGCTCTCTGAGCTTGCTTGTTTGTCTTGCAGACGTTTCATTACCCAACTAGGTAATGTCATCAGTGCTAGTGTAGCAAGATAGGAGTCCTAGTACCAGTGTAGCAAGTTATCCATGCTCATGTAGCAATTTAGAAGCCCTAGTGGACGATCACAAGAACCAGCAGCTAATACAGTCAGTGGTTGGTTCCTACCATTTGGATCTTTTTAGCGGAGTCAGTAGTGGTTTGGCGGCCTGAGTCGCTGGAACCGGTAGCGACCCAGGCCTGCCACATCCCCAAACCAGTTCTCTGGGCGGCGCCTACGGCATGCACAGAACAATTTTAATTGCACTGCGCATGCACACACATGAGTGAGTAGTGCAGTAGTGCCCGCCAGAATCCACCCCTGAATACAGTCTTTGATTGTATAATAATAATAATAAATAATAATAATAAATTTTATTTATAGACCGCTTCCTCTCCCCAAAGGGACTCAGAGCGGTGCACAGGGAAATTAAAAATACCAATAAATATACATAAATAGATTAATAAAAGGCAAATTAAACAATGATTATCCCTGCGCTAAAATCCCCAATTTTAAAATTAACTAAAATCCCCTAAGCCCTATTAAAAGACGGAAGACTAACCTAGGCCGGCCAAGCAGAAAAAGTGTGTTTTAAGTTTTTGACGGAAGGAGCGGAGGTCCGTAGTTGTTCTAATTTCGGGGGGGAAGGTCGTTCCAGAGGGCTGGGCCCGCCACAGAGAAGGCCCTTCCCCTGGGCGTCGCCCGCTGGCATAGCCTAGTGGACGGCACCCGGAGAAGTCCCTCTCTGTGGGAGCGAATCGGCCGCAGGGATGTATGGGGCAGGATGCGATCCCGCAGATAACTAGGTCCCATGCCATGGAGCACTTTAAAGATGATAACTAACACCTTGAAGCGCACCCGAAAGACGACAGGTAGCCAGTGCAGCTCGCGCAAGAGCGGTGTTACATGGGTAAACCTTGAGGTTCCCATTATTGCTCGCGCGGCTGCATTCTGGACAATCTGAAGTCTTCGGGTGCACCTCAAGGGGAGCCCCATGTAGAGAGAATTGCAGTAGTCCAGTCGGGATGTCACGAGGGCATGAGTGACTGTGCAGAGGGCATCCCGATCCAATAGGGGGCGCAACTGGCGTACCAGGCGAACCTGGTAAAATGCTCTCCTAGCCACGGCTGTCACTTGATCTTCCATGGACAGCCGGGTATCCAGGAGGACGCCCAAGTTGCGCGCCCCATCCACAGGGGTAAGATGTTCGTCCCCTATGGCCAGTGATGGAGTCAACTGGTTGTACCGGGATGCCGGAAACCACAGCCACTCGGTCTTGGACAGGTTGAATCTAAGTCTGTTACTTCCCATCCAGGCCCACACGGCTTCAAGGCACTGGCACATCACCGCTACGGCATCGTTGGGGTGGTTTGGGGTAGATATATACAGCTGTGTATCATCAGTGTAGAGATGGTACTCTACCCCGAAACCACGGATGATCTCACCCAGCGGCTTCATATATGTGTTGAACAGGAGTGGCGAGAGGACCGACCCCTGAGGCACCCCACAAGTGAGGGGCCTAGAGGTCGACCTCTACCCTCCTGTAGGGGCATAAAATTAAAATCACGTGAAGTATTAGTACCATTTTATAAAGCCTTAGTAAGGCCACACCTGGAATACTTTATCCAGTTTTGGTCACCCCATTACAAAAAAGATATTGAGACTTTGGAAAAAGTGCAAAGAAGAGCAACTAAAGTGATTAAAGGCCTAGACATTTTAAAGTCTTGGCCATAGCAGGTAATAAAACCAGCACTGAGAATTATAATGCTGGACTGCAAAAATCTGTTTATCTTAGATGGCAGTTGTGTGTTTTATTGTTTTAGGTCTGCTTTGTATAGAAACAAAAAGACATTTGAGACAATAAACTGGGGATTGGGACAATGGTTTTTGGTATTGCAATAGTTATTTTTATATGTATAATACTTCTACAAAGCCGAGTCAAAATAAAATAGGACTGAAAAAGTAATTGGCAAATATCTGAGATAAGAATACAAAGAAAACAAGAAATATAAATGGTGGAACGCCACTTATAGACCCAGGGGCATTTGGTGCGAAGGGAAACAGATTATATTGTAGCCTCAGTATGCTACTGGAAATGTTAGTATAGATAATTGGAAAAGTTTATGCTCTGACAGCCCTTACGGCCCAGGACATCTGCTGCCATCAACAGAAGCCTAGAAAAGTCAGCATATTGCAGCCATCTCCTTAATGAAATGTGGAATAGTGATGTGAGCTGGGGTCCCTCAAGGGCTTGTGAGACGGAGAAGCAGGAATAATGAGACCCAGAAATCTGTCATAACCCCATGACATTGCCTTCATCTTGTCCCCAGCTAGATGGAAGCAGCATAGGGACTGGCAATGGGAATAGTTAATGTCATGCTGGTATGGTTTTCTGCCAAATCAAAGTTGAGTGAAAATCAGTTTAGAGGGGAACAAACTCAATGTACTGTAAGCATCTTTAGATTGTAGCATTAATCCTTTGGAGAGCTAGATTGCACTTCCACAAACTCTTTCTTGCTTCTCAGCATTCTTCTTGTTTTGAACAGATCTTGGAAATTTGATAATACTTGGCTTCCCTGATCTTCTTCTTCCTTATTGTATTTCTTTAAAACCATTTTTTTTCTTTACTTGAAAAGTTTGACATCCCTTTCTGAATAATTTTTCAGTTCAAAGGAAGAACGGAAGATTGTAACTATTCATTTCTATATCTTTAAATGTGAAATTACTATAAAGCTCTTATATGTAAATCACAGTCTTTTAAATGGAGTTTACTCTCCAGTAAGTGTGGGTATGTCTAGTTTGATGAAGAGAAGGACCAGGGGAGACATGATAGCAGTGTTCCGATATCTCAGAGGGTGCCACAAAGAAGAGGGAGTCAAACTATTCTCCAAGGCACCTGGTGGAAGGACAAGAAGCAATGGGTGGAAACTAACCAAGGAGAGAAGCAACTTAGAATTAAGGAGAAATTTCCTGACAGTAAGAACAATTAACCTCTGGAACAGCTTGCCTCCAGAAGTTGTGAATGCCCCAACCCTGGAAGTCTTTAAAAAGATGTTAGACAGCCATTTGTCTGAAATGGTATAAGGTTCCTGCCCATGCAGGGGGTTGGACTAGAAGACCTACAAGGTCCCTTCCAACTCTGCTATTGTATTATTGTATTATTGTATTAAGTGTGGTTACCACAGTGGCTGGTTAGATTTACTTGGATATAAATCCATTAAAAGAGATTGTAGTTCTGGGAATAAATTGTTGGATTTTCTTTCATTTTATAATATAGCATATCTACTTTTTCTTTTCCTCCAGTTCAACTGGCCTCTTTGGTATAAGAAAAGTTTTAGTTACTTCCTTTTGAAGAAGGTCATCACTCAAATCTTATTGTTTCCCATAAGATGCATGTATACAATTACAGCGTCTAATGTTTTTTTCTTATTGTTTTTATTCTGTTTTTAATTGTTAGCTGCCCAGAGTCATTTATTTGAGTTAGGCAACCATATAAATTTAAATTAAATAAATTAACATGGGCAAGTTGACCGTATAGATACTGTGGCAGTCATACTAAATCACCTTGATGATCATATTCTACAAAACAACATACAATTTTAGTTTACAGAGTTTTTCTCTGTAGAGTAGAATAGAATAGAACATAATAAAATAGAATTCTTTATTGGTGTGTGATTGGACACAAAAGGAATTTGTCTTTGGGGCATATGCTCTCAGTGTACATAAAAGGACATGAAAAGATACATTTGTCAAGAATAATAAAGTACAACACTTAATGATAGTCATAGGCAGAGGTGGGTTGCTACCAGTTCTCACTGGTTTGGGTGAACCACTAGTGCAGGGGTCTGCAAAGTTGGCTCTTTTAAGACTGGTGGACTTCAACTCCCAGAGTTCCCCAGCCAGCTATGCTGGCTGGGGAACTCTGGGAGTTGAAGTCCACCAGTTTTAAAAGAACCAACTTTGCAGACCCCTGCACTAGTGGAATGTTGGCCTGGGTTGCAGGACTGGCAGCAACCCAGACTGGCCGTGCCTCTAAACTGGTTTTCCAATCACCGCAGCATATTTTTTGACATTTTTTTAATGTTCTGTGCATGCTCAGTCCTACTCACAGGTAACTGCGTGCATGCACGCAAAGAGTGCATGCACTGAACCAACATTATGACCAGGTAGCAACCCACCCCTGGTCATAGGGTACAACAAGCAATCAAGAAACAATAAATATCAATATAAATCATAAGGATACAAGCAACAAAGTTACAGTCCTGCGGTCATAAGTATAATCTGTAATCCTCCCAATCATTCTTGGGTGGTTGGGTTTTTTCAAAGGGTGGATTGTAATTGTATCTTACAGTTTATTCTTGATATATGTGTACTTATGTGTGACTTTCTCTGTGTTATTGTTCCTTTCTCATGCACTAAATCACTTAATAAGTGGCTTTCTCATGGATATAAGGACATGAATGTGTATCAAGCTAACTATATTTCTTTTTGTCTAATATTTCTTTTGGTAACATAACCCTTGATTGGCTTTAAAAATGTATTATGGAACTTAGTCACTCTGTACCCACAAATCATTGTTTTTCCCCGTTCTGCAATAGTCCTTGATTATCCAGAATGGAAGCTATAATTTTCTCTAGATATTTCTGATATATTAAGGAAGATTTGCCACTGAAATATTTTGACATTGCAGCTGTTTGACTGCTCAGAAAAAAAAAATCTACATTTAATGTAGAAACTGTTAAAAGCTTCTTAGAACTGTGTTTGGATAAATCATATACAATCAGTCATTAATGTTATATCTTTAACCCCTTTCATTGTAGTTTTCTTGATTCATTGATTCAGAAGTATTGCCTAGAGAACTTTCCATGAATGCTTTTCATTCTATACAGTTTTTGCAAAGTATTAATGCCGAACTTATTATAGTTTGTTTATTTATACTGGATAATGAGACTTTGGTTGATCAACCTAGTATACATGTTGTGAATATAAAAATATTCCTGACTTGCAAATATATTTATCTCAGGAACTTTGCGAAAAACCCATAATGAAGTGGATAAGAAATTTAACTTATAATGATTGTTGGTTGATACAGGCAGTATTGTTATGCTATTTTTATACCTTTTCATTCCATTTGGAATTTTTATGGCATTTAATGAACGTTAATCTGTCATTAAATATGAACGGGCATGAGGAAGGGGTCAAGAGAAATGTCCGTGGATGTTCTGACCTAGGCTTCCCAAGAGCATGAAGCAGATTCCTCGTCCCAATAAAACCTCTTTTATTTAGGTTAAAGGGAATTCCTCTCCAGCAAAGTCCCAGCAGTCTTTCATGAGATTTCACAACTACAGACCTTTATCAGGCTTGGAAAGTTGCCAGGCTGATATCTTCCACACGCCACGCTGTAGCAGCAATTACTTGGCAAGAAATCAGGAACAGATCTTCACCCTAATGAATTGAACTAATTGTCTCCTGCAAATTCCCCCTCCCATTTCCCTCCTCTTTATTCCCCATGGAAGGGACCATTCATTGTCCACCTGTGCTTCTACTCCCGAGTCGGCCCTTGTTCCTTAGTTGTTCCCTTCTCCTGGCAGCTCTGCACTTGCACACACTGAGAACAGGCTCCAGCTGTTCTTCTGCCCCACTGATATCCGACTCTGAAAGCAGCTGATAACAGTCGGTCCCATTTCTGCCTCCAACACAGAGCACTCATCAGAGCTTTTCCCAGACTCCAGGACTGGCCCATGTTCCTCCCCAACCTCCTCACTGTCTGAGTCTGCCACCAACTCCACTGGCAGACCACAACAATATGTACACATCATCTTGATAATCTAAAATGAAAGGGGAATGAATTTAAAAGTTTTAGAGATGGTAATATGGATCAGTTATGAAATGGACTTCCTTAACAAAACTGATGGAGATTGTGGAATAGACTTATTATATTCAATCAGAAGACAGCTGTTAAAAGATGCTGTGGTTCAACAAGCATGAAAAACTGACCGACAAATGTTGTGGAGATATTTAAAAGAAGAGAATTATGACTTTGGGTAATGAGATACAATTGTTGGGAAAGGTCCCTGTTATAATTTAAAGGAAAAGCTTTATTATTAAAAAAACGATTGAAAATATTTGATCCTGGAAAGATTACAGATAATGATTACAGTGGTCAATGGTAGATTAGAAGCCGCAGTGGATTTTCTGCACGTGAAATACAATAATAGATTGTTAACAGAGAAGTTTGAAGTTTAGCATTGTTCTTTGCTTTATCTATTAACTGCTTTTTTTTTTTACAGTAAAAAGATGGTAGGTCAAATTAGTGGGGCAAATAGAGTTGTAGAAGTTTATAAATTTTAGACCTGTTTTGCAAGGGGAAAACTATTATTGTTGAAATATATTTATCAGCATTCAGCTGAGGGGGAACAATATATGTATGAGGGGTTTTTGCACATTTTTTGGTCTTTAGTTTTTGCTTTGTTTATTGTTGATTTTTTTCCAGTTGATGTTTATATTGTAACTTTGGAAATAAAATGTAAAAAAAAATCAAGATAATCTAAAATGATTAGCAGAATCTCTACAGGGTTTCCTATAGTACTTCTACCAGCATTGCATAAACTTTCTAATTGGTAGAATGCATGCAATAATATTTTGTATTGTTAATACAATATTTTATTACATGTATTTTATATTAACAATATTTGTTAATATTATTTTGTATTTGCATTTTGAGGCAGAGGATGGATGATCAAAAAAAACAAAACACCATGAGTATTCCAGTAGTAGGAGCTTCCAGCAGATTTGCAGATGTGAAGGCCATCCCAGCTGCTCAGCTAAAGTAAGCAGGAACCTACTGTATGTAGGAAAGATGCTGGAGACAAATAAACACTTTAATGACAATGGCAAAGGCATCATTTTGTACTGTGTGGGAGAAAGTAATGATATTCTGCTAAGAAAAATACATGAATAGAAAATTCATTGACTGATGATATAGTATTGGATAATGGGCCCAGCAGGTCAGATGGCACTCAACGGGCAACCAAACAAAAGCTGAGGATCCCTTGCACCATAAAATGGTGTTTGTGACATGGATAGATTAAAGCTTTCAGGATCCCTAGTTGCTCTAGTTGCTGATGCTGCCATGCAATTAAAAAAAAAGAAGTTATAAAGACAGAATTACAATAGGAACATAGAATGAAAGAAACATAAATATGAGAAAGTTCAACACACTGAAAGATGAAATGAATTTACTACACATTGTCATCTTAGATATCAGTGGACGGATGTGAAGGCTTGATCTCACCAATGTCATTATATTTGTAGAGCTCAATAGCAGTCTGAAATGGGCAGCCATAACAATTGAAATTACAAATTAAATAAATAAATATTTATGGTCTCGTCTAGTGACCCTTTAATATGACTATAAACCAAGTTTAAGTTCCAATCTCCGATGCAGAAGAGATAGCTGAAAAGTTTTATGTTGTCATTAATCTGAAAATAAACAATATCTGCTGCTTTTGACTAAAGACTGGCATGCCAAAATTGGAAATTAAATTGTTTTAATTGGTTTTTAAGGGAATCGTTTTAATTTATTGTAAATTTTAGCACAGGGTTAATAATTTAATATGATCTTAAATTTTGTATGTTGTTATGTTTATATAGGTTTTTAAATTTCCTGTGCACCGCCCCGAGTCCCTTTTGGGAAAGGGAGTGGTATATAAGTTTAATAAATGAATGAATGAATGAATGAATGAATGAAATATTAAGGAAGCTAATGCTGTGGCCCCTGTGACCTACGAAACCAAAATGAATGTAGAATGACTTATCATTTTTTGTCAATCCAATTATTTCTTAATTGCCAACACAGTCTTCAAACAACTAAAACAATGCCTATGACCATGAACATCTGATGTCTACATTTTGGTACAATTAGTGGTTAGTGGCTAACATTAGAATATATCATAATCTTATCATGTACAAGTTAAGCTGAAGTAGAAGAATGCCATTCAGTTTTCATTGTATAAACTTGGGAATATATATATACATACTGTATATCCAACCATTTTCAAGGAGAACATCAGGAATCACTTTGAGGTCCTGAACTGCATTGATAGGGAAGTAGAAAAAACTATAGAATTAACTTAAAGTAAATTGTTATGGTTGAATGAAAAAAAGACTTAAAAAGATCAAGTAACAGAAGAAAATGAACTAGATATCAAAACAAACAGTGGAAATTGCCAAAAGCGAAACAAGAAAGAAAACAATAGTCAAGACAGACATCACAAGAAGGAATTTAACAAAGAATTACAAAGAACGATTAGATGAGACAGGATTTAGTATTACGACAATATTTGTAAAGATATAAAGGGGGGGAGGGGGACCGGCCATCTTCCAAAAGTTCTCTGAACTCAGAAGGTTCTCACTTCAAATTGGAATAGTAAAGGATGCCAGTGGACAATTAGTAACTGATTCAAAGAAGATTAAACAAAAATGGAAGGTACTGAAATTCTATACAACAAGAGTTGTCAAGATCCAAGATATCTTAGAAAATATTTCCTATTTACAGGGCCTATAGCAGGGGTCTCCAAGCTTTGCAACTTTAAGTCTGAAGGACTTCAGCTCCCAGACTTCTCCAGCCAGCTTTGCTGGCTGGAGAAGTCTGGCAACTGAAGTCTTTCAGACTTAAAGTTGAAAAGGTTGGAGACCCCTGGCCTATAGTACAAGGCCTGTAGACTTACAACCACAATTGGGCCCAAAATATCTTTTGCCAATATTTGTTAAGTGAGTTTTGCCCCATTTTACGTTCTTTCTTGCCATAGTTGTTAAATGAGTTACTACAATTGTTGAATTAGGAACACAGTTGTTAAGTGAATTTAACTTCCTCATTGATTTTGCTTGTCAGAAGGTCACAAAAAGTGACAGCGCAACTGGCAAGTATCTGAATTTGGATCATGTGAGCATGGGCATGCTGCAATGGTCATAAGAGTGAAAAAAGTAGTCCTAAGACACTTTTTTCTGGTCCCGTTGCAACGTCAAATGGTCACTAAATGAACTGTTGTTAAGTTGAGAACTACCTGTACTAGCCATTGAATTGAGATGAGCACTTCAGTCATTACAAGTTGGAAAACTATAGGAATTCATTAAATATGTCAATAAATGTGGCAAGCAATAGAATAAGAATCAGTAAAAATTCTAACCAAACGCTGCCAGCAAATATGAAGAACAACACAATGGCCATTTAGAGAATAGATGAAAACAATCTACATAACAATATCAATGAAATGAGACTTACAAAGTTTGAACAGTGTTGAACAACAGCTTTGATTTCACACACTAACGATGCTTGGGATAATCCAATGCAGATTAAACCCTACTTAGAAAGGAAGATGCCAGGTGTTCAAGCTGACTTTAGAGAAGGCTAAGAATCATGAAACATCATTGCTGATGCATGCTGTATATTGAGAAAGCCAAAGAATCTTTTTTTTAAAAAGAAGAAGCCAGTGCTTTACTGGATTATAGAAAGAACTTTAATTGTGCCAATCATGTTCAATAAATAAAATATGGTTTATTTTTATTTTATTTTATTTTATTAAATTTATACCCCGCCCTTCTCCTAAAAAAGGACCAAGGGCGGCACACAGGCATCATTAAAAAACATACACAGTACGAAATCCAAAATTTTAAAAACTAATTAAATAATTCCCTGTGCTAAAATACTAATACTCTAAAATTTAAAATTATCCCTATAAAATCAGAAACGGGGTTATGCTAGGCCGGCTTGTTGGAATAAGTAAGTTTTAAGACGTTGGCGGAAGAGGCGGAGGTCCATGATGGTGCGTAGGTCGGGGGGAAGGTCATTCCAGAGGTCAGGGCCCGCCACAGAGAAGGCTCTTCCCCTGGGCACCGCCAACCGGCATTGCCTGGCCGACGGTACCCTGAGAAGGCCCTCTCTGTGGGAGCGGATCGGTCGAAGGGATGTATGGGGCAAGAGGCGGTCGTGGATATAGCTAGGCCCCGAGCCATGGAGCGCTTTGAAGATGGTCTTCAGCACCTTGAAGCGCACCCGAAAGGCCACAGGCAGCCAGTGCAGCTCGCGCAGGAGAGGTGTTATGTGGGTCTGCCTTGCGGCACCCATAATTACCTGCGCAGCCGCATTCTGGACTAGCTGTAACCTTCGAGTGCACCTCAAGGGGAGCCCCATGTAGAGAGCGTTACAGTAGTCCAGCCGAGATGTCACCAATGCCTGAGTGACTGTGCGAAGAGCTCCCCGGTCCAGTAAGGGGCGCAACTGGCGTATCAAGTGTACCTGATAAAACGCCCCCCTGGCCACGGCCGACACATGGTCCTCCATGGTCAGCCGGGAATCCAGGAGGACACCCAAGTTGCGCGCCCTCTCCACGGGGGCTAGTTGGATGCCCCCAATGGCCAGTGTTGGATTAATCTGGCTGTACCGGGGTGCTGGAAACCACAACCACTCGGTCTTGGACGGGTTGAGTCTGAGTTTGTTGCTACCCATCCAGCCCCGTACGGCCTCCAGACACCAGGACAGCACCTCGACGGCATCGTTGGGGTGGTTTAAAATATAGAATAGAGTAGAGTAGAGTAGAGTAGAGTAGAGTAGAGTAGAGTAGAGTAGAGTAGAGTAGAGTAGAGTAGAGTAGAATAGAATAGAATAGAATAGAATAGAATAGAATAGAATAGAATTCTTTATTGGCCAAGTGTGATTGGACACACAAGGAATTTGTCTTTGGTGCATAAGCTCTCAGTGTACATAAAAAGACAAGATACATTCATCAAGAATCATAAGTTACAACAGTTACTGATAGTCACAGGGTACATATTTATATATATTCCAGAGGGCAGAAACTACAATCATACATAGTAAAACATGAATATTAATGAATTCCACAAGTTATAAATTAATTCTCTGGGTTTACAGAATACTTGGATAACAAAATAATGCAATAACTGATACATTGTAATGCCCAGAGGTACAAGTGCATTGACAAATGCATTTTAACCTGATTTGATATTTAATTTACATGTCAGTTGGATAGATTTTATTTATCCTGGCCAGTGTCCCAACTCTCCTTCTGTCCCACAGGTTATTATTTTATTACTCTCCTGAGAAAACGGATGGGAAATCTACCTCCTTCATCTGATGGTGTACCAGCCAAGATCAGTTACATAATCCTTCAGGGTGCCATAAAAACAGAACTTGGAAGCTAATGCAAGCTGCCAGTTCTGAATTTTCTACCTCTGTGCTAAAAATATGTGAGCCATTACTCTGTACCCGCTCAGTATATTTTCATTTGAAGTTTACTGTGTTTTGAAATTGAACTTCTAATGTATCACAATTGATTGGCAAAATATAGTAGGAATAGAAACCATCTTTTTTTTTTAAAAAAAAATTAACTTTTCCCAAGTTTAATACTTAGTCACAAGTACAGATTCTGTTTACAGAAATTTTCAATGTTTTCAAAATATATATTTGTCAAGATGAAATGAATCTAATTGCTTTGGGCTAAAGTATAAGCCTGCAAAGCAAAACTAGAAATTGTAAAACCTGTATAAGCTCTTCTCTAAGAATGGCAGAAAAATGTTTCAATAAGTGAACACATCACCATTTTGATTTCCCCCCCCAGCATTCTCACAGAGATTCCTAGATAATTATTTCAGTTTTAGCATACGCAATATCAGTTCTGATGGAAGGAATTCTTTACATATATATTGAGGGAGGGAGTTTTCTCAACACCCAAAATGGTAAAAGAGGGGTGATGAATGAATCAGTCTTTAACAACCCTTTGAAAGTTACAATGGTGCTGAAAAAAGTGGCCTTATATTTATGATTGTTGCAGTGTCCCCGTAGTCACGTGATCATAATTTGGCTGCTTGGCAAATGGCATTTAATTACAGCAGTTGCAATGACCTGGTGTTACATGACCACTTCCCAGCTAGCCTCTGACAAGCAAAATCAATAGAGAAAGCCACTCAACAGCTATGATGATTTTCTTAAAGATTATGATAAAAAGGTCATAAATCAAGCATGACTCACTTAATGATCTTATCACTTAGCAACAGAAATTCTGGTCCAATGGTGATCGTAATTCAAGGATTAACTGTAATAAAGGTAAAGGTTTGCACATACAGTGGAACCTCGGGTCACAAACGCTTCTGACCATGACAAATTGGGTGCTGACCAAAAACCACCCACTCAATGTTTCATTCTGTTCACGAACACATCCTTGGGCGATTTTCCCTGCCACAGCAATTTCTCCTTCCGCATCTTTATTTTTTGGTGCATGCATGCACAGTCAGTCTTGCTTCCAGTCATGACTGAATCGGGTGCCAACTGAAGTCCTGGAATGGATTACGGTCATGATTGGAGGCTCTACTGTATGTGCTAGTTATTCACAACTCTAGGGGACACTGCTAATCTCCGTTTCAAACTTGAAGAGCCAGCTGAAGTCAGCTGATGTCTGAAGACGTCTCTGTGGTCATGTGGTTGGCATGGTGTTACTGTCAGCTCTGGTGAGCCACAGGCCTAGAGCTGCCATTTAGGGGGAAGCTGACATGAATCATACTTAATGGCTAGGGATCTCCCTCCTCCACATGCAATCCAGGTGAGAACCCTCCATAACTGATAACTGACAGAAAAAAAGCCATAACTGATTGCTGTGTGGTTTTCACTCTGGGTCATGAGGTGATGGGCATGCACATGCATGGGGTGGGGGTGGGGTTTAGCCTAAATACCAAGTAACTATAAAAGGTGATGGGGAGCACTGAATGTCAGCTCTGACAATTTATCCATTGACTTGGTGCTTTTGTTGGTCAGTTCTTGCAGGAGGAAGATAAACTGCATTTTCAAACCGTCTCTGTGTTTGGTTGTTTTCTTTAACCCTTCAGAACTTGACATACCTTCCCACCAAAGTAGTCCCTATTTTTCTACTTACATTTTTACATGGCTTTGAACTGCTAGGTTGGCAGAAGCTAGGACACGTAATGGGAGCTCACTCCATTATGCGGCACTAGGGATTCAAACCGCCGAACTGCCGACCTTTCTGATCAACAAATTCAACGTCTTAGCCACTGAGCCACCATGTTTCTTACTTAACTGTAATCTATGATATGAAATCAGGTGGACCCCATTCTTCCAGTGAAATTTATTCATTCAGAAATACATGTACAAATGAATAAATGAATGGATGTGTATATATGTATCCATATGTCTATATCTATATCTACAGTACATATGTAACAAAGACCTAAAAGTACTAAGATCTGACTAAAGCAACTCAACAAAACATATTTAAGAAGATTCTGTTTTGAAAATAGAATATTCAACACATCTCTGAGAAAGTCTAAACTATGTGCTCATTTGTTTGAAAAAAAATATCAAAGATTAAGAGGAATATCTAAAACTCTTACCTAGTGACAAAATTCCAATCAGTATTCACATTCCTGGAGAAATGGAAATAAAATATGGAATTTCAATCTGGATACCTTGGTGTTTTTACTCAGAATTTCCATTTTTGGAAAAGTGCCATATATCTACAACTATAATAGATTAGCATTTGACTCTAGGCATTCTGTATCAGGATCTAGAAATGATAAACAGCCATCAATATTAATCACTATCAATACCCAGATCCTCCATGAGCCAGTCCAGTCCACTTTTAAAACCATCCAAATTGGCTGCCATTACCCCAGGTGATGACAGCAAATGGTGGCATTAACTTGGCTCGGTGTAAAAGTATTTCCTTCTGCATTATTTTCAGTGATGAGCTAAAACTTCATACCATGTGAAAGAAAAACAGCAATTATCTGGGCCATCCATGATCTCCCATGTAAGTCACTTCACCTTCCCTCAATTTGAGCTAGAATGCTCCAGTGATGTAAGTTGTGCCTTTCATCCCTCTAATTATTTCAGTTGTCTTTTTTTTTCTGGACATTTTCCAGCTACAGTGACTAGAAGTAAAACATAATGCTCCAAGAGTGACCTCCCGGTAGATTTGTACAAGTATCTTATTACACTGGCAATTCTATTTTCAATTTCCCTCCTAATAATTGTAAGCAAAAGATTTTCCATTTTTGAAACCGGTGTGCATTGGGTTGACATTTTCATTGAGACGGAGTTCACCATGACTCGGATCCCATTAATGTATAAGTGAAAGTTTGTAATTTTTACATCAGTAGGTTTTGCTTTCCACTTTGTTAACACTGAATTGCATTCGCCATTCTGAAGCCCATTCACCCCATTGGAGAGATCCTTTAGAACTTTTCATAATACCTTTAAAAAAACATACATTTTTTAGCATATTGAATTATGTATGATCACTACAGTAACTATATTTGCTTGGAAAAAATAAAGGACATTCCTGACAAAGGGGCAAATCTGAAAAAGGGTTCATAAGGGATTTTTTTTTACATTAATTGTTTATAACTTTGCTTTACAAAGGAAAACACACAAGCAAAACCAAGAAAACAAGTAATTAAATAAATTAAGCCCTTTATTTCTGAAATAAAGGGCTGCCTTTTATAATCAGGGATGTGTGGCCACTGTAATCACCTCCAAGCATGGACTCCCTGTTCAAGCCCAACTTCAAAATTATTTATCTTCAAGTTAAAAAGTACCAATTCTGACATCAGTTATTGAAGACCCCACTGTGTACATCTTGCCAGTGCGAAATTGCCAATTTATTCTTACTATTTCCTGTTTTATAACCAGCTGTGAGACACATTGGCTAAGGGTTTTTTTTTAAAAAAAGTTTGGGAATAAAAACCCCTTGTTTACATTTATTGACACCTAGAATATTAGTGAGACCAGACTTACCTTGGAGGAAGTCATGTTTTAAATTTTCAGCTGGGCTCCTTCTTCAGTGTGTTTGCTTATTTTCTTTTTAATAAATACTTTCAACAATTTCCCCCAGAAGAGATGTTAAGATAACTGGCTTTCTTTCAGCTAGCGCCTACTCTTTGGAAATAACTTCCACTCAAAGTACATTAAGAAACAGATCTCTCAAGGTTTAAAGGGGGTCTTTAAGGCTTCTTTATTGGGACTTTTGTGTAATGTTGGAGGAATATATGTTCCAGTTTAAATAACAGCAGAGTTGGACTTAGTTCCTGGTTATAAAATTAATAGATAGAATTGTATGATTTTTGTTATGGCCAGTTTGTATTACTTGTAGGTATAAATATATACCAAATAAAATGACCACAATTACTACTATGTTTATTACCCTCCTTGCAGTCCTGGAAAACAGATGCCAATGTTGAAAAGAAGTTTCATGGTTTATGAAAAGGAAAGAAATCGAAAGCTGTTCAATATGTTTGTGTGGATACTATTTGGATCCAGGGATTTATTGTTTTTTAGATTGTCACTCTTGTTTACAATTTTATTACTCATTGTTTTTATTTATCTCTATTGCTCCAAGATTAGAAGCACACAGAAATCCCATTCATTCAGTCATTTCTCTGACATTTCCATTGTCTACTACTCCAACATTTTATCTGGTAGTTTCAATTTTCAAATCTATTTGAAAAGGTTTGTGGATACTCTAATTATTTTCAACTCAAAATATTTTTCCCTTCATTTATTAATTTGATTGCCCATCTTTCTGCAGAGATGTACTTTTTTGTTCACCTCATTTCTACCAGATTTCCATATGGTCAGAGTCTTTGTGCCAGACCTCTCATAGCAGGTTCATGACACATTTTTCCAAGCCATTATTTTCCTGAGCACAGTTTGGGCTCAGAATGTCACAATTTGGCACAGCCAACTTGCTGTGACCAAATCACCGCTGATGATTTGCCATAGCCAACTTGCCGTGGCCAACTTGCCATGGGGCAATTTGCTGGGACCAATTCACCACAGAAAAACTTGCCACAGGACAATTCAACAATTTTATTTAATTATATAAAAAAGAATTTAAAAAATATTTTAATTTATGTCACCCACATTTCATTTTGTCAATCCTTTTGCATCCTTTCTTTAATGATTCTATTTCACCATTTCTTCGATATTATGTAACTTTTGTCCTGTGGCAAGCTGGAGGTAGTGACAGATTTTATTTTCCTGTGGTCGAAGATCACCACAGATGGTGACTGCAGCCAAGAAATTAAAAGACCCTTGCTCTTCGGGAGGAAAGCTATGGAAAATCTTGACAGCATACTAAAAAGCAGAGACGGCTATGGTTTTCCCAGTTGCAATGTATGGCTGTGAAAGTTGGTTCATAAGAAAGGCTGAGTGCCAAAGAATTGAAGCTTTTGAACTATGGTGCTGGAGAAGACTCCTGCAAGTCCCTTGGACTGCAAGGCAATCAAACCTATCAGTCCTAGAGGAGATCAACCCTGACTGCTCTTTAGAAGGCCAGATCCTGAAGATGAAACTCAAATACTTTGGCCACCTAAAGAGAAGGAGGGACTCACTGGAGAAGAGCCTAATGCTGGGAAAGATTGAGGGCAAAAGAAGAATGGGACGACAGCGAATGAGGTGGCTGGATGGAATCATCGAAGCAGTAGGCATGAGCTTAAATGGACTCCAAAGGGTGGTAGAGGACAGAAAGAACTGGAGGAATGTTGTCCATGGGTCATGATGGCTCGGACATGACTTCACAACTAACAACAAGTTGACCATGGTGAATTGTTCTATGGTGAGTTGGCTGTGCCGAGTTCTATGACTCCTTGAATCCCATCCTCCAATACTCCCAATGGAAGGAATAAGATACAAAAGGGACCTGAGTTGATGAACAGTGGGAGAGAAGCCAAAATACTGGCAAAGGTATGACTGATTAGTCATCTTCTGAGAATGCTGAATATAGAACTTGTATTATTAAATCCCTAGTCACAACAAAAAAATATGTTCTACCTGAGGCTCAATTTGTGATCCAAATGCCAACTCATACTAGTTGGAAGTGGCCAGCTATGGGAATTTAACTCAGCTTTGTATATGAAGTTTCATATTCGCCACCCTGGGTCCTTTTTTGGAGAAGGTGCGGGGTATAAATTTGAATTAAAAAAAAAATTAAAGTAGCAAGTAGGTTGATGAACAGGGGAGATTGTTGAAATACTGCATTGTGGTTGTATTCTTTCTCTACCTGTACTCACTATGTGTCCTCCGTAGCTGCCCTGGAAATTCTGTGGACATGTTAAGACAGAATTGTGGATACTCATTAGGGGAAGCTATAGAAATATGTATTTTATGAGTGGAGGTTCCATCTTTAATTTGAGATGAACTTTAGTATTATGAGATGGATGGATGGATGGATGGATGGATGGATGGATGGATAGATGATAGATAGATAGATAGATAGATAGATAGATAGATAGATAGATAGATAGATAGATAGATAGATAGATGGATGATGGATGGACAGAAAGATAAAATTTGTTGATTATTAAAGAAAAGTATGCCTTTTAATCAAATTATCTCTGAATTACAACACTCATTTCCCCCATACCTTAGCAAGGGGGACTAAGGAAAATATTAAAAAGACTAGTCTTTTTTCTGTGACTCTCCTATTTTTGTAATATACTCTTTATGGGAATGGTAATCTGCCAATAGGATATTCTCATGCATACCCAAAGGTAAGGTTCACACATTTTAATAAGCCATATTGTCAGTTGTTTTCATTTCGACTTGAAGTTATTGTGGTTTATAAACATGATTTATAGTTTGGATTGCCATAATGGGTAAATCCAGTTAGTTGGTGCTAGGACTCAAACCACCAGAGCACAGATCTTCTCTGCAGCTTGAAGCTACTACACCATCACACCTCTTTTGGTTGCAGCCTTCATTGGAAACAAGTGTTTCAAATCCTACCTAGTTTGTAACTCTTGTTCCTGCTGACTGCCTGATTTGACTTTCTGTAATTCTTGGGATATATTTGGAGGAGGCTATTGCTTTTTTTTGGACTGTAGTTGGCATTTTTCAAGCAAGCAGTCTGCTAGGCATTTGAATTATGTTCCTGTCTGCTGTTATCTGCTTCAGCTTCTCAGTACTATGTTTGCATATGTGTGCCTACAACCTTGAAACAGAACAAAATGCATACAGTGAATGATATGCTTAGTTGTGTGGGTTTTGCTCTTTAGAGAGCAAAAGAGAATATATATTTTTTAAAAAGCTTAAAGTTCTCAAAACAAGAAGGAATTGACTCAGAAATTCCATTTAACTCAGAATTTCAGCTTTGATACATTTTGGCTGTTGAGAGTGAGTGAAGCAAAAGGAAAAGGACAAAAGTTGACTCTTATTTTTTTTAATTTCTGTTTCCCCACTCCCCCCCCCCCAGGCAGAATGCTGAGAGCTGTCTGAAATAACACACATTTGTGATCTTCCAAAAAGAAATCTGAGTCCCTCAGATCATGGTGGACCGTGATGGATCACAAGACTTGTGATCCACCATGATCATCAAACCCAACCAATGTTTACTCTGAAGCATCTGACATTTCTACAGTGGGGCTTACTGATTAGGTTGTACAGAATTGAAGGAAAAAAGGAAGACCCAGAAGAGAAGCATTGGCCTATGGATAGCATGTTCATACTTGGCAGCACAGCAACTCAAGTAATAATCTGTCTAGAAGATTAAGTGCCCACAGATTTTTCAAACTTTGACCACTAGAAATGTGTGACATTATTATATTCCTGAACACAATAAAATGGAAAATAAGCTTATCAAGAAAAGTGTTCATGCTCATATTGTAGCTTTTATCAGTGTGGGTTATACAATACAGAACTGTGGTTAAGAGCAGCAATTTCATAGTCTAGCTCACTCTGAAATATAATTCTCTCTCTCACCAGGACATTATGGGTAAATTATTTTGTTCTCATATCAAGTTGTCTTCACTTACATTTTTTTAAAGTTAACAAGCTTTCTAAAGAAAACTAAAATCACAATCACCTTAGTACTGTTCTCCAATTCCCTGAAAAAAATTATTTGCAGGTGAAAGAAAGTTCTGTTTTTCAAACTCTTCCTTAGAATCCTTTTGTGGGTTTGACAGTCTTATGGGAATTGACAGTATATGCCAGTGATGGCGAACCTTTTTCACCTCGGGTGCCTAAAGCACACACGCTCGCGCTATTGTTCACACTCGTGTGCCCACCCCCATAATTTAATGCCTCCCATGCCGTGCCCCCTGAGAATACGTGTGTGACACCCCCTGCTGTCCAGAGCATGTACATATGGCTTTTTTGGAGCCTGGGGAGGCAAAAATGGCCTCCCCCCGAGGCCGAAAACAGACCGCTTTCTGACTTCCGGTGGGCCCGGTAGGTTCATTTTTCACCCTCCCAGGGCTCCAGAAGCTTTCTAGGAGCCTGGGAAGGGCAGAAAAAGGCCCGACACATAAACCGGAAGTTCAGGAATGGACTTCCAGGTTGTCCATTGGGCCATTTTTCTCCCTCTGAAGGCTTCAGGAGGGCAAAAAATGGCTGAAAATCAAGGCCGAAAAATCAGCTTGCCAGCACGCTCATGTGTGCTGGAGCTGACAGGGCAATGCCTCGCGTGCCCTCAGAAATGGCTTCGCGTGCCACCTGTGCCATAGGTTCGCCATCATGGGTATATGCAATAAACTGACACAGGATAACAGGATGTGTTATCCTAAGGATAACAATATTTAAAGACTAAAAAGGTTAGGAATGTTCTTATTTCAGAAAGACATCATTTGTTTGGTTTGTTTGCAGTGGTCCATCCTTACCTTTTATAAGAAGAATTGATTCTTAGTCCCCCAAAAGAGATGGATATGCAGTAGAAGCTTGCAGAGAGATGAAGACAATAATTGGGATATAGATTTGCACTGGTTTTTAGCTGATGCTTCCTGTAGGACATATATATTCAGTTTGGGCCAAACTGCAATATAGAGTGAGAATGTATTTACATAAAACTATACTAAAGGCTTGGAGAGGGAGTGGGGAACACTGATTTGCCTTTTGGTAAATGAGTAATTTGAGCCTGACAATATTCCTCTTTACAACTGTTTGATGAAAGCTGTCACAATACATGCTCAGTATTCCAACTGCCTGTAATAGCGCAAAATTGTTGCCTACTCCCGATTTAAAATATTTCTATTGTGGCTCTTCAGTTGAGATGTGGGAAGTTTCCAGGCTATTTCCCCACTAGATAGCAATGAAAATAGAACCTACTTTATCTGACAATATGGCTAAACCATATGCTTGCAGACCACAGGCCAATGAATTTAGTAACACAAAAGCAGGCACGTGTTACCATTTTAACAGAATAACAGAGTTGGAGGGGACCTTGGAGGTCTTCTAGTCTAATCCCCTGCTTGGGCAAGAGATCCTATACCATTTCAGGGCCTATAAGAAACTTTTGGTTTCTTAAGACTTCCAACTGTCATTGGGTGAAACATTTTGTGTACTGTATGTTCCGTATAATATATTGTTATACAAGTAGAATACTTGAATAATGGAGAATAGTAGAATAATAGAGTTGGAAGGAACCTCAGTTATCTTCTAGTCTAACCTCCTGCTCAAGCAGGATATCCTATATCATTTTATATCAATGATTCTCCAGTCTCTTTTTGGAGCCTTTCGGTGATGAAGCACCCACAATTTCTGCTCCATTGGTACTCACCATTAGGAATTTTCTTCTTAATTCTAGGTTGTTTCTCTCCTTGTTTAATTTCCATCCATTGTTTCTTGTCATGCCTTCTGGTGCTTTGGAAAATAGTTTCACCCCCTCATCTTTGTAGGAGCCCCTCAAATATTGTAACAGTGCTATCGTGTCTCCCCTCCAGTCATTCTTTTCATTGTACTAGACATACCCAATTCCTGTAACCGTTCTTCATACATTTTAGACTCCATCCCCCTAATCATTTTAGGGGAATGATACAATAATACAGAAAAAAGTCTGTAAAATACTTTGGATATGTCTACTGATCTAATTTCACCAGAAATCATACTTAATTTGCATTTCTCAATTCAGTTTTTGCTTGTGCCTTGAAAGATCAGCACTAAAGGTTTTCAGATACATTTTGATTTATTTCAAACACATATCTTTTCTATCTTTATAAAAGTTGAAGGAAATCATTAGAATGAAGAGTTGAGGACTTTTCTCCTCCCAGATGAAATGTGATTTTGTTTGTCGAAGCTACATCCAAACAAGCAACACACTCTCCTTTTGTGAAGCGAATCCCATTAATATTCTTTATCTCATTGCTCAGAGCCTCCTAAGGACAAACATGCTATAAAATGTTCCCATAAATCAAATTTAAGTGTACTGCAGAGGTAATGGGATAGTAAAAATGTCATGCTTTGGCAGTGGTTTAGTGGAGAATGACCCATTTTCATATTAAAATGATATGATCAGTATGATAAAATTCATAAAAATTGTGGCTTTTTTTTAAAGCTGAGAAGCCAATAAGATTTAAATCAGTCTTATAAAACCTGGATTTAATATTGATATTTGGCAGTTCTAAGGCAGCTGAAAAAATCGGCTCCTTTCATAGCCTGGCCTTTTCCTGTGATGACATGGACAACTGCCTTCCAACTACATGTCGAAAATTAATTCAAACCTCCAGTATAACAATTGTGAAAATCTACAAAAAAAACCCAAGAAAAATAAAAAAAAATAACTTGCTTTGTCCTTTGGAGAAAGAATTGGGAAGCTATGCAAGCTTTGGTCTAAAGTCTAAACTATATTTGTTAAAAGTCAACCAAATCACATTCTCTCTATATTTTCTTTATTGCAATTGTGTTGATTTGTGTTGTATTTGCTACTTCATTTTAATATCCTTACTGTATCTTTGCTTGAAAAAAAAATAAGGCAAAAAAATTGCAAAAGAGAATGCTGAAACTAGCAACTATGTGGAAATGGGAAAAAAAAAAAAGGTCCTACCCAACACATCATTCTTATTATCTTAACTCATCTGTGTGAAATAGCATGAGGGTCACATGTCAAAGGGTTGTTAAAAAGCCCTTCGCCTAGCGATGAAATGCACCCAACTTCAAATATTCCACTTTTTTCTCCAATCTGCTATATAGTCTAATTATGCATTCCCCACCCCTACCCCATCTCTCAAAAGTGTTGATCTGGTAAGGTTTCAGTAAGAAACTGCTAAGAAATCTAATGGAGTTGCAGGCATTCAGTTTACCAGGAACAAAGTTTGGCACATTTAATGATTACAAAAAGAAAAAAACCAGGTTTCCTAGATATCTAATTGACTATACTTTGCAAATTATCAAAAAGGGATGGAATCAATATCTTAATGTATGAAAGCAATTTTATGGCCATTCACAGTTATATAAAGCACATGACTTTGTTCCAATGGTTTCCTTCCTGAATTAAGCACTGTGACTAAAATTCAAAGATTTGTTTCCTTTTGTTAGCTAGTGAGGCATTTCGCTTTGTGTATGTTAAAGTGCCAGTTTCCTTTTCTCCAGTGATGTTTTGATGTTGGTGATGGGCACATGTCAGCCACCCAAGGCTTTTGTCATGACAGAATGTGTCTTACTGTCAAAAATGTCCAAAACTTTCTTCCAAACTTTTCCTTTTTTTATGTTTACTGGAATTGGAATCCACCAAATTCACTTTTTGAAAAAAAAAATATGTTCAGAAGAAAGGCATCAGCTAGGCTATAACAGTACAGTGTCACCAGACATGATGTTTAATATGCTAGATAAGTCTCCAGTAGTTGAAATCTTTCCAGAAAACATCGAATAACAAACAATTTCAAAGGAGAGTCTTAATTTCCTTTCTTGGAGGGTTTTTTTTCCCTTAACCACTAATTGTAGGAGAACAATCACAAATGGAAATGATAACTGACAGCTGTAACTACTGTTTAAGCTAGGAGAAACAACAACGCATTGATACAACTGGTGAGTTTGTGATTCATGATGATTACCTTCGACTAAAACCAGCCAGTTAAGTGAGTATAAATTGTATTACCCAGGGCACAATTAAGAGTTTTGCCATTAATATGTAGGTCAGGAGGAAAAAATGAGGCATTGCCTGAACCAGCTAAATCCTAGTCTGTTATTGGGCTTATTTCCCAATATTTTTAACAGTTCAAGATGGCTGATAGAGGACAAGATCATGTAGTCCACCACAGAGCTTCCAGATTATTGTGAATAGTGTTTGCCTTTGAAAACGGCTCTAGAATACAAGGGAAGCCATGGAGAGCAAAACAGAAGGACACAAAAGAAGTTTTAGAAAATTTTAATAATCTTAATTACATCTGAAGAAAGCTTTGAAAAATCGATAAGAGCAGAGAGAATGTGATGTGTATTGTTTTTCAATAGGAAAAAACCTTTACTGCTGATGTGATGACATGAGAAATGATTTATTGGAGTGTAATAACTTGTAAAGGGTATTAATCAAAATGGCAATGCAAACAATACATTTGATTTACCAACATCAGCCAGGCTTTCAATGCCATGCAATTTAATCTCCTCAGCATAAACAAGTAGGCAAGCAATGTTAACAAATATACAAATCAAACAATAGCATTCGGGATCACAGCATGATTTAACCTGGAGGCCAACTTCAATATCTTTATTCGCAAAGTGTTTTGCCCCTCCTCCACCGATATCCTTGGTAAGCCTTTCTAAATAAGCTAGTAGCAAACAGAGGAATGTGCTCTTCAAAAATACTACAGAACAATACAAAAGGAACAAACCCTTTGAAATAAGGAATCATATTCATGAATTTCTTATGTGTGAATTTGTAGAGAGGTGGTGGTGGGGAGCGGCTTTAAAAACATTAACATCTAAAGTGCCCGCTTTCCTTCACTTTTTTCACCTAACCTTAGGCAGTGAAAATCTCAGTGGAATAAATTTAAAGATATTCAAATTGAATATCTGAAAGGAGGCAGAAACTTCCAGAAGGTTTCTTCACAGGGACATTTCTTTTAGGAGAACAATGGGAATCCTTTTACTATCATGGTAAAAAAGCATCTGCTTCCAAACCCGAGGTAGAAGTGTCCTTTAGGCACAAAATAGTCTAATTATACATATTGGCTAATTCCAACATTATCATTTGCAAAATCCAGAACAAAGTCCCAATCTATCCACACAAACTCCCATCATTGTGGACTAATTGACATCTTTAGTGCTGAGTGATAGGAAAAGGTAGGTCTTCTGGGTTGAAAAAGTTCAGGAATAACTATTGCATTGTAGTTTTCATCTATATAAGTTAGTGGGAGTCTATGTACTCTTAATCAAAAATTATAGCAGTCATTATGTAAACTCTATCTATCTATCTATCTATCTATCTATCTATCTATCTATCTATCTATCTATCTATCTATCTATCTATCTATCTACCTACCTACCTACCTACCTACCTACCTACCTACCTACCTACCTACCTATCTATCTACCTATCTATTTATCTATCTATCTATCCATCCATCCATCTATCCGTCTATCCATCTATCTGTCTATCTATCTATTAAATGTACATGCTGCCCATCTCACTATCCAAAGTATTTTTACTTCTTAATATGACTGAAATAAATAAATAAATAAACAAACAAACAAACAAACAAAGGATGGAAGGGACTCGTATTTGCTGACCTGCATTAGTTGAATATTGTATATTATTAGGGCAGGTTATGAGTCAAAACAGAATTTATTTTTTTCTGGTGGTTTAAATCTGTAATTACAGTATAGTAAGCATATGCTGTATATACTACACCAGAGATCTGGATTTGATTAATTTGCTGTGTTTCTTATTTCATGACACTTTAATCAGAATTATCTGATATTATAAGATGTTAGGCTTGGAATCGAATGAATTGAATTGAAAGGAAAAGAAGAATCCCCGTGATAACTTTTTATGGTGTTTTAAATTGCACGGAGATGATGGAAACATTTTTCAGCTGAAGATAAATCATGACAAAAAAATTGACTTGAAGAGAAACGAGCACCTGATCCACTTGTGAACTTTAACATGTGAGAATCCTACACAGTGACTTTTGCCAGCAGGCTAAAGCAGGTAATTACCAGAATATTTCTATTGCTAGGTTACTTTCCATCCTATTTCTCTGCTCCTGTCAAGACATCATATACATATCCTTCTGGAAACAATGTAAGAAATCACCAGATCCAGGCAGGACTTGGGGGGGGGAAAACCACTCCATTCAGAGATCCACGATTAGGTGTCCCACTGTTTTTAGGAGAAAATTCAGTCAGAGTGTAAACTTTTCTATTGGCCACTATTTTGCCACAGAGAACTCTTCACACTAAAGCTGGTTGCTGTTTGAACCAGAAGAACCATTTTTCGAGGGGAAGGGGATACTGAGAAGTAGCATAGGTTAGTCTAGTAACCTGGTGATTGTTCTCTGGTTGGGAATCTAGGTGATAAATAAATATTTTTAAAATAACTCTTATTGAATCGTTTTATCTATTTTTCTTATTCAGAAAATTTTAAAAAAAATTATTCCCTCATTTTGATAGGCTTTATGCATTTATGGTACGATATCCGTACCATCACGGATCTACGTCTCTTCCGTCGGATGGTAAAAGCTCATTTCTTTCGTCTTGCCGGCCTGACATAGATTAGGAACTTTTAATTCGTTATTTATGTTTTTAACTATTTATTCAATTTTAGCACAGTCTTATTGATTTAATTGTTTTTTAAATTTTGTATATTGTGTGGGGGTTTTTATCTTTCTGTGCACCGCCCTGAGTCCCTTTTGATGAAAAGGGCGGTATATAAATTGAAAATAAAGTAAAGTAATTTTCTACAAAGTAGCTGAGGAAAAATGTTTGGATCTCCGCCTCACTACACTTTTGTTTCTTTTTATTGTTATCCTGCTTTACCTTCAAGTCTTCACAAAAATGGAGAAAACACTGCTTTTTCCATTTTTTTTTCCAATTTATGAGGTAGGTTGGGCTGAAAAATGTCAGTCACACAGCGCTTTTTACGGCTGAGGGTGGATCTGAACCCGAGTCCCTCTGAACCAAAAGGCAAGACAAGAAACAATGGGTGGAAACTAACTGAAAGAGAGAAGCAGTGTGGAACTAAGGAGAAATTTCCTAATGGTGAGAAAAATTAACCAATTTTTGTTATTCTATGTTATATATTTATATTTATTTTATATTTATTCAATTTATACCCCGCCCTTCTCCAAACGGACCCAGGGCGGCGCACAGGAAAATTAAAATACATACAAAACATCACATAAAATTTAAAACACTAATTCAATAGAACCTGTGCTAAAACCAGATTAAAATCCCCAAATTTAAAAACTATCTAAAAGTCAGTATAGGAGGCTACGCTAGGCCGGCTAGATGGAACAAATGTGTCTTAAGACACTTGCGGAAGAGGCGGAGGTCAGAGATGGTGCGAAGTTCAGGGGGTAAGTCGTTCCAAAGGGCTGGACCCGCCACAGAGAAGGCTCTCCCCCTGGGTGTCGCCAGTCGGCATTGTCCGGCCGACGGCACCCTGAGGAGGCCCTCTCTGTGGGAGCGTATTGGTCTGAGGGATGTATGGGGCAGGAGGCGGTCTCGCATATAACTAGGCCCCGAGCCATGGAGCGCTTTAAAGATGGTCGTCAGAACCTTGAAGCGCACCTGAAAGACCACAGGAAGCCAGTGCAGCTCGCGCAGAATAGGTGTTATATGGGAGCGTCTAGGCGCTCCCGTAATCACCCGCGCGGCTGCATTCTGGACTAACTGCAGCTTTCGAGTGCACCTCAAGGGAAGCCCCATGTAGAGAGCATTACAGTAGTCGAGTCGAGAGGTCACGAGGGCCTGAGTGACTGTGCGAAGGGCAGCCCGGTCCAGTAAGGGCCGCAATTGGCGCATCAGGCGTACCTGATGGAAAGCCCCCCTGGCCACGGCCGCCACATGGTCCTCCATGGACAGCCGGGAATCCAGGAGGACACCCAAATTGCGCGCCCTCTCCACGGGGGCCGGTGTTTCGCCCCCAATGGCCAGAGTTGGAATAATCTGGCTGAACCGGGGTGCCGGAAGCCACAGCCACTCAGTCTTGGACGGGTTGAGCCTGAGTTTGTTACTACCCATCCAGACCCGTACGGCCTCCAAACATCGGGACATGACCTCGACGGCATCGTTGGGGTGGTCTGGGGTGGATATGTACAACTGAGTATCATCAGCGTACAGATGATATCCCACCCCAAAACCACGGATGATCTCGCCCAGCGGCTTCATGTATGTGTTGAACAGTAGGGGCGAGAGGACCGACCCTTGAGGTACCCCACATACGAGGGGCCTCGAGGCCGACCTCTGCCCCCCTGCCAACACATATTGCGACCGACCAGAGAGGTAGGAAGAGAACCACCGTAGAACGGTGCCTCCCAGCCCCAACCCCCCCAGTCGGCGCAATAGGATACCATGGTCGATGGTATCAAAAGCCGCTGAGAGGTCTAATAGGACTAGGATAGAGGAATATCCTCTATCCCGCGCCCTCCAGAGATCATCAACCAACGCGACCAATGCCGTCTCGGTGCTATGCCCGGGTCGGAATCCGGACTGGCGCGGGTCTAGATAATCAACTTCCTCCAAGTGTCGCGGAAACTGTTGGGCCACCACACTCTCAACAACCTTCACTAAAAAGTGAAGGTTGGAGACGGGACGATAGTTCTCTAGTAATGCTGGATCCAGGGACGGCTTCTTGAGGAGGGGCCTTACTACCGCCTCTTTCAAGACGGCAGGCAAGGACCCCTCACTCAAAGATGCGTTGACAATGCCCTGGAGCCAGCCTCGTGTCGTCTCCCAGGATGCCAGTACAAGCCAGGAGGGACACGGGTCCAATAAACATGTGGTAGCCCTAAGTCTCTTTGACAACTTGTCCATATCCTCGGTAGTAACAAAATCAAACTCCTCCCAAGATGGTGTCTCAAGAGCTACCTCGGACCGCTCAGCTGGACCACTGTCGATGGAGGGCAGCTCGCTCCGAATCCGAGTGATTTTCTCCTGCAGATAAATCCCAAATTCCTCTGCTCGACCCTGTAGAGGGGCTTCCCGCGGCCTCTGTTGAAGGAGGGAGCGGGTCACCCCAAACAGGGCGGCAGGGCGGTTATCTGCGGATGCAATAAGAGTGGCACAATACTCACGTTTGGCCACTCTTATCGCCACCAGGTAAGTCCTAATGTAGGTTCTCACTAGTGTTCGGTCGGCTTCGGAGCGAGAGGATCTCCATCTGCTCTCTAGGCATCTCTTGTGGCGCTTCATCTCCCTAAGCTCCTCGGTGAACCAAGGAGCCCGGGTGGATCGTCGCCGCAAGAGAGGCCGCTCGGGCGCGACTCGGTCCAAGGCCCCCGTGGCCGCACTTAACCATGCGGCCACTAGGTCCTCAGTCGAGTCGCGGGGCAAGTCCACAGGATTTGGCCCAAGCTCCCTTTGGAACCTTACCGGGTCCATCAGAAGCCTGGGGCGGAACCATATAGGAATATCCGGTTCCGCCTCCCCGCGATGGGGTGTAGCGATCGGAAAGTCGAGCCGAAGGAGAGCGTGATCTGTCCATGACAGGGGTGTGATGACTAAATCCCCTATTCCCAGATCACGACTCCACTGTCCCGAGATGAAGATGAGATCCAGGGTGTGTCCACCCTCGTGGGTAGGGCCCAAAACTACCTGGGTCAGGTCCATGGCTGCCATGGAAGCCATGAACTCCCGAGGTGCACCAGAGGTTTCGCCTACCGATGGCAGGTTAAAGTCCCCCATGACCAAAAGTCTGGGGGTCTCAACCGCCACCTCGGCTATCACCTCAAGGAGCTCGGGCAGGGCTGTTGTTGCATAGCGAGGAGCCAGGTATACAACTAACACGCCCAACTGCCTCCCTAGGCCCCATTTCACGAGGAGGGACTCGCACCCGGTCGTCTGGGGGATCGTGGTCTCCTTTGGCTCAAGACCTTCCCTAACCATAATCGCCACCCCCCCACCCCTCCCTAGGGCCCTAGGTTGATCTATGAACAGCTTGATACAATGGTCAGATATGGGAGATTCCATTCTATACCCTACAATGAGCGTCTCTCTGCATTTGCGGAGCAGCAGAGGTAGAAGACCTGGCTCACATCCTATTTAACTGTTGCTTGTATAAGGGGATGAGAGACAGATACCTTGGTCTATATACTAAACGAATGACCCATTGGGATCCCCATATCAAAACAACTTACTTTATGTGCAGCCAGAACCTGAAAATAACATTTAACACAGTATTTAAACAAAATGGTTCGGTTGAGATCTGCGTATGCAGGACCGATTGGGGTATTTTATTTATTATTTATTATTTATTATTCGAATTTATAAGTCGCACCAATCTCACCACATAGGGACTCGGGGCGGCGCACAGGGAATATAAAATATAAATATACAAAAATAAAACATTCTTAAAACTAAATTAAATTAACCCACCCTGCGCTAAAACCCATATTAAAACCCCTGAATTAAAACTTTGGTAAATAAAAGCAGTACGGTGTTCGAGTAAGATCATGCCAGGCCGGCTTGTTGGAAAAAGTGTGTTTTTAACCGCTGGCGGAACAGCCGGAGGTCCGAGATGACACGGAGGTCAGTGGGAAGAGCGTTCCAGAGGGTTGGGACCATCACAGAGAAGGCTCTTCCCCTGGGCGTCGCCAACCGGTAGATTGTAAGGGCGGTGACACTGAAATATAATGTTATGTCATTTTATTCTATTTTACATATTTATGTATTAAATTATATTGCATCTTATCCTATAACTATTGTATTTTACTTATTTTATCTTATTTTAAATAGTTCGTATAGGATTTTATTGGTGATATGTGTTTGGACCTTGTGCTTTGATATGGCTTATAAGCTAATCAATAAAGATGATTGTGATTATTATGGTTATTATTATGTTAATCTTTGGTATGATTCACAGCCTTTGGGGCTGGTTGGTAGCTCAACAGCTCAAGTCATAACCAAGGACCTAGGAACCGTTAAGGTAACGTCGGAGGATATAAGCTGTTCCAAATAGGGTGTTTTTTGTAGAATCAGAATATTCAAGTCTGGTAAATTTAGAAATACCAAATAGCGAGGTAGCCCTTTAGGTATTGCTCCAAGGGCTCCAATTACAATCAGGACAACACACAATTTTTCCACAGTTGCTCAACTTCAATTTGCAAGTCCCGGTACTTTGTGATTTTTTCTTGCTGCTTATCTTCAATTCGTGCATCACCAGGTATTGCAATGTCAATGAACCATACTTTTTTTTTATTTCCAACTATTGTTATGTCAGGTGTATTGTAGGCCAAGTGCCTGTCTGTCTGAATTTTGAAGTCCCACAAGATCTTGACTTTCTCATTCTCTAAAACTTTCTCAACCTGATGTTCCCAGTGGTTTTTGCTGTTCTCAAATCCAAACTTTTGGCACAATTTCCAGTGAATGATCTTAGCAACACAGTCATGGCATGGTACGTAGTCAGTTTGTGAAATTTTGCTGCACCCACTGATCAGTTGTTGTTATTATTATTATTTACTTTATTCATTAAACATGAAACTCAGCCAACTGAACATTGGAAAATGCATTACAAATATCATTAACTGGTGCTAATGGTTGATACCGTTTGCTGCCAGCATTGTAGGTATCAACCAAGTATCTTCTTAGAATGCAAGATGTTCCAAGTAGTGCAGGTTTTTACAGTTCCGCTGGTGTTATTGCAGGAAGCTGCAATTTGTTGATGTATTTAGTAAAATTCAACACCATCAATGGGTATCCACTGTGACATGCTACATCCATAGCCGTGAAGTTTCGATGGCCAGGTCACGATATTTCATTATTTTTTCTAGTTCTTTTTCTTCGATTCTTGCATCTCCAGGAACAGCGATATCTATAAGCTGTACACTTCGGCCCTCTACAACCGTGATATCTGGTGTGTTGTGCTCCAAATGACGATCTGTTTGTATTCGAAAGTCCCACAAAATCTTCACCTTCTCATTTTCGATAACTTTTTCCACTTTATGTTCCCATGACTTTCTGGATACAGGTAAATCATATTTTTTACATAATGACCAGTGGATTAATTTAGCAACTAGATCGTGTCTAGCTTTGTAATCAGTTTGTGCAATTTTGCTGCATTCACATATTAAATGTGAAACAGTTTTGACTTTGTTATTGCAAAGTTGGCTATTATTATTATTATTATTATTATTATTATTATTATTATTATTATTATTATTATTATTATTATTATTATTATTATTATTATTATTATTATTATTATGTGGTTAATCTTTGGTGAGATTCACAGCCTTTGGGGCTGGTTGGTAGCTCAACAGCTCGAGTCCTTACCAAGCACCTAGGAGCTGTCAAGGTAACGTTGGAGGATATAAGCTATTCCAAGCAGGGTGGCCCTTTGTAGAGTCAGAATGCTCAAGTCCGGCAAACCTAGAACCTCCACATAGCGAGGCAGTCCCCTAGGTATTGCTCCAAGAGCTCCAATCACAATCGGGACAACACACGACTTTCTCTTCCACAGTCGCTCTACTTCAATTTGCAAGTCCTCGTATTTTGTGATTTTTTTCTTGCTGCTTATTTTCAATTCGTGCATCATCATCATCATCATCATCATCATCATCATCATCATCATCATCATCATCAATAATTTCTATGATTATTGTAATCATCACATCACACTGGGTAGTGTTTGTTGCAGCTAGCAACAAACCCACTCTTGACTCCCAATACACCCTTTAAAATTAGAAGCAAAGCATTCTGAGGGTGTTTTCCCCCATAGATTCTTTATAATAATAATAATAATAAATCTTGAATTTATTGACCGCTCCATCTCCCTGGGGGGACTCGGAGCGGTGCACAGGGCAAATAAAACCATAAAAAACAACATACATACAATAAAAACGAATTAAATACATCCCTGCGCTAAAATCCCAGTTAAAACTACTAAAATTCCTAACTAAAATTAACAGTCCTATAGACGGGAGACTACCCTAGGCCGGCCAAGCAGAACAGATGTGTTTTTAGTTTAAGACGGAAGGAGCGGAGGTCCGTGGTTGTTCTAATGTCGGGGGGAAGGTCGTTCCAGAGGGCTGGGCCCGCCACAAAGAGAGCCCTTCCCCTGGGCGTCGCCCGCTGACAAAGTCTAGTGGACGGCACCCGGAGAAGCCCCTCTCTGTGGGAGCGAATCGGCCGTGAGGATGTATGAGGCAGGATCCGGTCCTGCAAATAGCTAGGTCCCGAGCCATGGAGCGCTTTAAAGATGGTAATTAAAACCTTGAAGCGCACTCGGAAGACGACAGGCAGCCAGTGCAGCTCGCGCAAGAGCGGTGTTACATGGGTAAACCTCGAGGTTCCCATAATTGCTCGCGCGGCTGCATTCTGGACTAGCTAAAGTCTCTGAGTGCTCCTCAAGGGGAGCCCCATGTAGAGAGAGTTACAATAGTCCAGTCGGGACGTCACGAGAGCATGAGTGACTGTGCTCAGGGCATCCAGATCCAATAGGGGGCGCAACTGGCGAACCAGGCGAACCTGGTAAAACGCCCTCCTGGCCACGGCTGTCACTTGATCTTCCATGGACAACCGGGCATCCAGGAGGACACCCAAGTTGCGCACCCCATCCACTGGGGCAAGATGTTCGCCCCCAATGGCCAGCGATGGAGTCAGCTGGTTGAATCGGGCAGCCGGAAACCACAGCCACTCGGTCTTGGTCGGGTTGAGCCTTTGCCTTTCATATTTCCAAACTGAAGAAATTAGGATGCATTAGAGAAAGGGAGAGGTGTTTAAGGAAAACAACAGTAGAGTTGTAGTCCCCCTCCATCACCTTGTAAGATCAAAATAAGATTTTTTTAAAAAACATTAAAAGTGAAAATACTCAGACTGAGGTTAAAGAAAAAATAAAAACACCAAAAACATAGTCCTCTTTCATCAAGGAAAAAAAGCTTTCAGAAACCAAAAGGATAGATTGGCATAGTATTAGCCGAGTAGAAACAATCTAAAAAATTAAGTTCCAGACAGATCATTCATTCCCTCCTTCTAATATCTACAATTCATTAGTTCTAAGAAGGAGCAGCATGGAAGCAGCAGTCTAGTGGTGAAGATGCTTGCCTTCCACTCGGAAGATTGAGAGTTCAATCCTAGGTAGCAACAGATGTTTCTTTCCTAGAATGCCAAGAAAAAAAATCTGCTGTGAAACTCTGCATAGGTGTCAGGCAGGGCATCCAGCCAGTAAACTCTCAGCTCCATCCAGTTGCCCCTGACTCTATCCTGAATAGGACGACAATGTCATAAAAAGGGAGGTTTTTTTAGTCCCAGGAAGGGTTTTTCTGAGGAGAGAGGGGGTAAGGTTTTGTCACTCCACACTGTTCAACCCCTATTTTACTTATTGTTTTTCCAGATCTTCATTTTTTTGCTCTCCTTGTTAGCCATTCTGTCAGGCTTGTCCCCTTGTAAAACATTACACTTCTGCCCACATCTTGCCCTTGGGATATTAAAATTATCATTAATCTTATGCGAACAAATAAAACATCTGTCATCAGATTGCTAATGTATTTGCCAGGATGCTTGTCCTCATTTGGGCTTCAGTGCCTGAGAAAAATGATAAATGTTTGCATATACCAGCAGGTTAAACTTTTATAAATGATAAATTAACGTATGATAGGCATAAAGAGGATAAAAAGTGGAAGCCAGATTTAATTCTTCTCATCTTCTTTCAAAGTTTTAAGGCATTATAACTGGACTACCCTTCTCCTGTTTTCGAATTTCTAATCCTCTTGGTTTCGAATAATGGAATCCAGATTAGTGGAGTATTAAAATGCTAAAGTGATATATTGTAGGTAGTCCTTGCTTATCTTATGCAATGACCATTCAAAGTTATGACAATGGGGGGGGGGGACCTTTGTGAATAATCTTCCAATTTATGTCTATCAACAGAGTTGCACGGTCACATGAGCTCCAGTCCAGCGCTTGAAATAAATGGAGTTTATGGAAAAGGTGGAAATAAAATCGTAAGTCGCGACCCAATGATTTTTCACTTAGCAACTGCATTGTTTTGTTTTATGATTTAAGGGGAAATAGTCATAGTTTACTTTATCTCCACTGCACTTGTACAATGAAATTAAATGTCATCTTCAGTGTATATTATAACTACATCCCTTAGACCGATAAGCTCCCACAGAGAGGGCCTTCTCAGGGTGCCGTCGGCCGGACAATGCCGACTGGCGACACCCAGGGGAAGAGCCTTCTCTGTGGCGGGCCCAGCCCTCTGGAATGACCTACCCCCTAAACTGCGCACCATCACCGACCTCCGCCTCTTCCGCCAATGTCTAAAGACATATTTGTTCCAACAAGCCGGCCTAGCCTAACCTCCCATGGGGACTTTTAGGAAGTTTTTAAATTGGGTTTTAAATTTGGTTTTAGCACAGGTGGGAGTGTTTAATATTTATTTTAAATTATATATTTACTTTTTGTACTTCATATGTTTTTTAAATTTCCTGTGCGCCGCCCTGGGTCCTCCATGGAGAAGGGCGGGATATAAATTCGAATAAAATAAATAAAAAAATAAAAATATAAATATAAAAATAAAACAAAAGCACACATCCTTCACATTCTATACAATTGAATTGAAAACCCTTGATATTGCATTAATATTGCACCATACAGTGGAATTCTATATGGTTACTGCCCTGGGATAGAAGTTGTTTTTCAGCCTATTTGTCCTTGTTTTTATTATCCTGTACTGTCTGCCAGATGGTAGTAGTTAAAAAAAAGGGTTCCCAGAATGAGATGGATCTTTAAGAATGTTTTAAACTTTCTTAAGATAGTGGAAGCTATAAAGCAATTCCAAGGAGAGGAGAGGGCAACCCATGATCCTCTGGGCAATGACATTAACCCTATGGACTGCTATCCTATCTGCCACTGTACAATTGGCAAACCATACACAAGAGCAGTAGTTAAAATATTCTCTATGCTGCAGCGGAAGAAGGTCACCAGCAGTTTGTCATTCAGTTGTTTCCTGAGAAATCTCAGGTAGTATAATCTCTGCTGGGCCCTTTTGACCAGTGCTGCAATGTGAGTGGCCGAGGTCGGGTCTTCTTTTATGATAACACCCAGAAAGTTAAAACTGGCCACTTGCTCTACTCGATCAAGGATAGGTTCCTGAACCGGTTAGTACTGGTTCACGGTGCGTGCATGCCAGCCATGCATTGCTTGCACATTTGACTCAAAATTGCTCTGTGCACGTGCAGAATCTTGCTACCAGACACCAGAGAACTGGTTCAGGGGCATGTCAGGCCTAGGTCACTACTGGTTCACCGTCCCAGGCCTGAATTTACTACTGGTTCAGCCGATCATGAATAGAGAAGGGATATTTTCTTCAGATCTGATTTCCTTAAACCAACTGCTGGCATGAGAAACTGATAAAGGCTCAGAACCATATTTTCTTATGCATTTATTCATAAACAGGTTTTCACACATGTATAAATCTTTTTGCATCATATTGGTAAACACATTTAGTCTCTTCCTCCTTCTTCCTCACATTGACCCACTTCAGGTAATTGATTTCCTGCTGTCAGTAGCAAAAGAAACTAGCACTTTAGCTCCCAATCTAACTACTGTAGCAGACTAGCTGGCTGGCTGAGAGAAGAACCAAATGATATACTTTGCAACACTTTTGTCACGATGATGCACTGTCACATCATTGTGATGCAAGTTTGTTCTTTTCATTGACACATGCAGAAATGCAAATGCTAAAAGAATGAGCTTATATCATGGTGAAGCTGCTTAAGATATATCCACTGAACTTCTAAAAAAAGCCTCTGCACATTTCTGTGGACAGATACATAACCTCTCCGGTCGATCGCAATTTGTGTTGGCAGGAGAGCAGAGGTCGACCTCGAGACCCCTCACATGTGGGGTGCCTCAGGGGTCGGTCCTCTCGCCTCTCCTGTTCAACACACATATGAAGCCGCTGGGTGAGATCATCCGTGGTTTTGGGGTAGAGTACCACTTCTACGCTGATGATACGCAGTTGTATATATCTACCCCAAACCACCCCAACGATGCCGTAGCGGTGATGTGCCAGTGCCTGGAAGCCGTGCGGATCTGGATGGGAAGTAACAGACTCAGACTCAACCCATCTAAGACCGAGTGGCTGTGGTTTCCGGCCGCCCGATTCAACCAGTTGACTCCATCACTGGCCATAGGGGGCGAACACCTTACCCCTGTGGATGGGGCGCGCAACTTGGGTGTCCTCCTGGATACCCGGCTGTCCATGGAAGATCAAGTGACAGCCGTGGCCAGGAGGGCGTTTTACCAGGTTCGCCTGGTACGCCAGTTGCGCCCCCTATTGGATCGGGATGCCCTTTGCACAGTCACTCATGCCCTCGTGACATCCCGACTGGACTATTGTAACTCTCTCTACATGGGGCTCCCCCTGAGGTGCACCCGAAGACTTCAGCTGGTCCAGAATGCAGCCGCGCGAGCAATAATGGGGACCGCTAGGTACACCCATATAACACCTCTCTTGCGCGAGCTGCACTGGCTGCCTGTCGTCTTTCGGGTGTGCTTCAAGGTGTTAGTTATCATCTTTAAAGTGCTCCATGGCATGGGACCTAGTTATCTGCGGGATCGGATTCTGCCCCACACATCCCTGCGACCGATCCGCTCCCACAGAGAGGGATTACTCCGGGTGCCGTCTACTAGGCTATGCCAGCGGGCGACGCCCAGGGGAAGGGCCTTCTCTGTGGCGGGCCCAGCCCTCTGGAACGACCTTCCCCCCGAAATTAGAACAACAACGGACCTCCGCTCCTTCCGTCAAAAACTCAAAACACACTTTTTCTGCTTGGCCGGCCTAGGTTAGGCTCCCATCTTTTTATAGGGCTTTAGGGGTTTTAGTATAATTTAATTTAGGGGATTTTAGCGCAGGGACAATTGTTTAATTCGTTTCTTAACTATTTATTTTTTCTATGTATTTTATATTGGTTTTTATTCCCTGTGCACCGCTCCGAGTCCCTTCGGGGAGAGGAGGCGGTATATAAATAAATTTATTATTATTATTATTATTATTATTATTATTATTATTATTATTATTATTATTATTATTATTATTATTATTATTATTATTATTATTATTATTATTATTATTATTATTATTATTATTATTATTATTAAGTTAATAGGGGAAGATGTTAATAGAAATAGCACTAGCAATTACATTTAATCTAATATATCACCCCATAGTGCTTTACAGCGCCCTCTAAGCAGTTTATAGAGTCAACATATGGCCCCCAACAATCTGGGTCCTAATTTTTACCGACCTTGGAAGGATGGAAAGCTGAGTCAACCTTGAGCCAGTCAGGATCGAGCTTCTGGCTGTGGGCAGAATTAGCCTGCAATACTGCATTCTAATCGCTGCACCACCATGGCTTATTAAGGAAAACAGCTTGGATTTTCTGGACTGTGTAGTACACATTAAAAAAGAAACCTTGTCACTGAACTTTACAAAAAAAAAAAAAACCCACACGTAGAGATTAGGAGTTGCATTTTGATTCTCACCACTCAATGGAGCACATCCCTATCCACTTTGAAGAAAACCTCCATCAGCCTTTTCTTGTTCTGCATAAAAAGTAGTGCTCTATGACTTCTGAAAGCAAAAGTAATATCTGATCTGAGTGCCGTGCTTCATTTCACTAAAGGAAAATGCTTCTACTCCATTAGTTATTATAAGTAATTTTTGACTTATGACCAGTTACTTAGCAACCACTTGAAGTGACAAAAGGCCTACCTGGGGAATAATTATGATCTGAATTTGAAGTTCTGATGGTTGCCCTTGTCCAATGTCATATGATGGCGCTTGGCAACCTGGCTACATTTATGGCCATTTGTATCATCCTGCACTCAGGTGACCATATTTACAACAATTTTGCCCAAATCCAGCATTTACTTTGATTTTTTAGTAAAACTGCCCCATAGTGAACTATGGGTTTTCTTAATTATTCTAGAGTTCACAATGGCTACCTCAAAAATGATTGTTGCAAGTTACAACTGTGATGGGCAGGCTTCATTACAGTCACAATCGAGGACCTTTCTTTAAGTGTTTCCTTTACTTTGGACATTTCTTCTAAAATACAGCATTTATGAAGCATACATTTATTAATTATGTCAGATGCCGTGACAATTCCAAACGTAAGTCATTTCTATCTACGCCTGGTGGATAAAAGACCTCAAACCCTGTTGTTTTTGCTTCAAAAGGAATCGAAAGCTTAAAACGACAATGATCAAGCGATTACAAAAGAAAAACAACAGTTGAAATGTGTCCAGTCTCAAAAGAGACTGGACACATTTCTTTTGAGACTGAAAGTCTCAAGTGAAAAAAAAAAGATACAGTGGGTTGAGACAACAAACTTACTGAAGTGTTGCTTTGAGAAAGAAAAAGGGGTTTGGGATCAAGAATGCTCTATATCCACGTGTAGACCTGAAATTATTATTTTGCTAAAATCTGCTGTGGGTGAGATTGGATGTTCTGGAACAACCTGCCCCATAAAAGCTGACCTCCTTATCCCAGCAGGAAAGACCTTTCATAAATAGTGCAAATTTATTGTGACCGATGTCTGATGCACAAAGCTTTGTACACGTGAAAACAGTGGTTTTGCTTCCTGAAGGAAAAGAATCCAGAATTTAGAGACCCAAGAAGGTTCACCAGCCAGTCCTAGGCTCAAAGTTTCAGATTTCTTAAACAAGAAGAAAACACAAATAACAATATTCAAGAAACAATCCATTGCGTGCATTTTGGCCTTCTGAAAGGGCCTAAAGATCTGGTTCTAGAACTGGCCTAGGGCCTCAATGGGAGCATAGCATTCTGAAGCTGGTTAATGGGCTAAGATAAGATTCCACTTTCTTCCTGTATGTTTATCTTACTCCCTTCCTTCCCATCTTTGATCATTTTTATGTTTAAATCGAATTTTTACATTTAAATCTATTTTTTACTATTCGTTGTTTTAATGTTTTATCATGATTTATCACTTGTTGCTTGTATGTACACTGAGAGCTTATGCACCGGAGAAAACTTCCTTGTGTGTCCAATTACACTTGGCCAATAAAGAAATTCTATTCTATTCTATTCTATTCTATTCTATTCTATTCTATTCTATTCTATTCCATTCCATTCCATTCCATTCCATTCCATTCCATTCTAGTTTTATATTGTTTTTATTGATTGTAAGGTGAAATGGGCAGCATATAAATTTAACAGATAAACACAATTTCCAACACAGCCATAATAGGTAGTCCTCGCCTTACAGCCATTCAGTTAGTGATAATTCAAGGTTAGAACTGCACTTACAATGGACTTACAACCATTGCAGCTCTCCATGCTCACATGATCAAATTTCAGGCATTGGGCAACTGGCATGGATTTCCAACATTTGCAGAATCCTGGGGTCACGTAATTGATATTTATAATCTTCCCAGATGGCTTCTGACAAGCAAATTCAATGGGGGCAGCTGGATTAATTTGACTACCACATGATTCATTTAACAACTGCAATGATTCCCTTAACAAACATGGTAAAAAAAAAAAGGTCATAAAGTCTTGGGCATCTCGCTTAACAACTACCTTGCTTAGCAATTCAAATTCTGGTCCCTAAAATGGTTGTAAGTTAAGAACTACCTGTATGTATCTTGTGAATGCTTGTCCCTTGCTGACCTGTCATCATGCTAAATCAGCTGAAAAATCAAAACAAAGTCAGCAAGGCTTTTCTTGGCTCTGTACAGGTAGTCCTTGACTTACAAGAGTTCATTTAATGACCATTCAAAGTTACAACAGCAGTGAAAAAAGTGACATAACCATTTTTCAGTTATGACCTTTGCAGCATCCCCATGGTCATGTGATCAAAATTCAGATGCTTATTTTTATTTTATTTATTTTATTAAATTTATACCCCGCCCTTCTCCAAACGGACCCAGGGCGGCGCACAGGGATGTTAAAACACATATAAAACATATAAAAATTTAAAAAACTTATTCTAATAGACCCTGCGCTAAAAACCGAATTTAAAAAACCCAAATTTAAAACTATCTAAGAGTCAGTAATGGGGGTTATGCTAGGCCGGCTAGATGGAATAGGTGTGTCTTCAGACACTTGCGGAAGAGGCGGAGGTCAGAGATGGTGCGGAGTTCAGGGGGTAGGTCGTTCCAAAGGGCAGGGCCCGCCACAGAGAAGGCTCTTCCCCTGGGTGTCGCCAGTCAGCATTGTCCAGCCGACGGCACCCTGAGGAGGCCCTCTCTGTGGGAGTGTATCGGTCTGAGGGATGTATGGGTGCTTGACAGATGATTCATATTCATGAAAGTTGCAGTGTCCTGGGGTCACATGGTCCCCTTTTGTGACTTTCTAACAAGCAAAGTTAGTGAGGAAGCCAGATTCCCTTAACAACTGGGTAACTAAGTTATCAACTGCAATGATTCACTTAACAACTCTGGCAAGAAATGTTGTAAAATGGGGCAAAACTCACTTAATATATGTTTCACTGAACAACAGTAATTTTGGGCTCCATTGTGGTTATAAGTCGGGGAGCATCTGTGGCCATAATGAAATGAAATATTGCACAATTCATTCTAGTTTAAACTTTACCATAGGTGCAAAATTTGAGGAATTTTAACTCAAAGCAGCTCATTAAGCTACAGAATGAGAATCCTGCAGTTCCAAGCAGGACCAACAAATACCAGCCCTGACAATGGAGAAAAGTGACTGAGGATTTTTTTTTCATTCATCAGTCACCTAATTTTAATTTCCAACAGCTTCACCCTCATAATCCACTGTATCTTAATATTGAATGAATGAATGAATGAATGAATGAATGAATGAATGAATGAATGAATAAAGTCGAAAAGAGGGCTGTGAAAATATTTACAGACCCCTCGCATCCTGGACATAAATTGTTTCAATTCCTACCCTCAAAATGACGCTATGGAGCACTGCACATCAAGACAACAAGAACAGTTTTTCCCCCGAATGCCATCACTCAGCTAAACAAATAATTCACTCATCACTGTCAAACTATTCATTAAGGCTGTATTACTATTAGTCTTATCATCATTCCTATTACCCATCTCCTCCAACTTACGACTTCATGACTGTAACTTTGTTGCTTGTATCTTTATGATTTATATTGATATTGATTGTTTCCTGATTGCTTATTTGTACTCTGACTATCATTAAGTGTTGTACCTTATGATTCTTGACTAATGTATCTTGCCTTTTTATGTACATTGAGAGCTTATGCACCAAAGACAATTCAATACAATACAATACAATACAATACAATAGCAGAGTTGGAAGGGACCTTGTAGGTCTTCTAGTCCAACCCCCTGCATGGGCAGGAACCTTATACCATTTCAGACAAATGGCTGTCTAACATCTTTTTAAAGACTTCCAGGGTTGGGGCATTCACAACTGCTGGAGGCAAGCTGTTCCAGAGGTTAATTGTTCTTACTGTTAGGAAATTTCTCCTTAGTTCTAAGTTGCTTCTCTCCTTGGTTAGTTTCCACCCATTGCTCCTTGTCCTGCCCCCAGGTGCCTTGGAGAAAAGTTTGACTCCCTCTTCTTTGTGGCACCCTCTGAGATATCGGAACACTGCTATCGTGTCTCCCCTGGTCCTTCTCTTCATCAAACTAGACATACCCAGCTCCTGCAGCCGTTCTTCATATGTCTTAGTCTCCAGTCCTCTAATCATCTTGGTTGCTCTTCTTTGCACTCTTTCCAGAGTCTCCACGTCTTTTCTACATCGTGGCGACCAAAACTGTATGCAGTATTCCAAGTGTGGCCTTACCAAGGCACTATACAGTGGCATTAACACTTCACGCGATCTAGATTCTATCCCTCTGTTGATGCAGCCTAGAACTGTGTTGGCTTTTTTGGCAGCTGCTGCACACTGTTGGCTCATATTTAAATGGTTGTCCACTAGGATTCCGAGATCCCTCTCACAGTTGCTACTATTGAGCAAGGTACCACCTATACTGTACTTGTGCATTTGGTTTTTCTTGCCTATATGTAGGACCTTACTTTTTTCACAATTAAATTTCATTTTATTAGACAGTGCCCAATGTTCAAGTTTGTCTAGATCCTTCTGTATCTTAAGCCTATCTTCTGGAGTGTTGGCTATTCCTGCCAGCTTGGTGTCGTCTGCGAATTTGATGAGTTCCCCATTTATCCCCTCATCCAAATCGTTGATGAAGATGTTAAAGAGTACTGGGCCTAAAACAGAGCCTTGGGGGACTCCACTGCATACTTCCTTCCATGTAGATGCAGTTCCATTGAGGACTACACGTTGAGTGCAGTTGGTCAGCCAGTTACGAATCCATTTGGTGGTGCTGCTGTCTAACCCACAATTTTCTACTTTATCTAATAGTAGGTTATGGTCTACTTTATCAAATGCCTTACTGAAGTCCAGGTAAATTATATCATATTCCTTGAGTGTCCAATCACACTTGGCCAATAAAGAATTCTATTCTATTCTATTCTATTCTATTCTATTCTATTCTATTCTATTCATAAATATTTCTAAAATGAATTGTTGATCAGAAAGTATAATGCATCATATACAGTATTTTAAAAGAACAGAAGTATTTATTGTGAGAGAGAATTGTAGAAATAATTTATATTATTCCATAATGTTGAGGTCCTCTGAGTAGTATAAACATCATTACATGACACTAGAAAGAGTAAAGAGCCTTGGATCGGGTCGCGCCCTTGCGGCCTCTCTTGCGGCGGCGAAACACCCTGGCTCCCTGGTTTTCCGAGGAGCTGGGGGTGATGAAACGCCGCAAGAGATGCCTAGAGAGAAGATGGAGGTATACTCGAACTGAATCTGACCGGACACAGGTAAGAGCCCATTTACGGACTTACATTGTGGCGCTGAGAGTGGCCAAACGTCACCATTGTGCCACTCTCATAGCATCCGCAGAAAACCGCCCTGCCGCCCTGTTTAGGGTGACCCGCTCCCTCCTTCAACAGAGGGTGCGGGAAGCCCCGTTACAGGGTAGAGCAGAGGAATTTGTGACTTTTCTGCAGGAGAAAATCGCTCAGATACAGAACGAGCTAGCCCCCATTCATGGCCCAGTGGGATGCCACGAGAGAGATCTTGTTTGGGAGGAGTTTGGCTCCGTTACTTCCGAGGATATGGACAGGCTACGTGGGCGACTGCGAGCCACCACATGTTTATTGGACCCGTGTCCCTCCTGGCTTGTACTGGCATCCTGGGAGGTGACACGAGGCTGGCTCCAAGAGGTTGTCAACGCATCCTTGAGTGAGGGTGCCTTGCCTGCTTCCCTAAAAGAAGCGATGGTGAGGCCCCTCCTTAAGAAGCCCTCTTTGGATCCAGCTCTTTTGAACAACTACCGTCCAGTCTCCAACCTTCCCTTTCTGGCGAAGGTTGTCGAGAGTGTGGTGGCACAACAGTTTCCCCGTCACCTGGAGGAAGTTGATTATCTAGATCCGCGCCAGTCCGGCTTTCGGCCCGGGCATAGCACCGAGACGGCATTGGTCGCGTTGGTCGATGATCTCTGGAGGGCCAGAGATGGGGGTTGTTCCTCCATCCTGGTCCTATTAGACCTCTTGGCGGCTTTCGATACCATCGACCATGGTATCCTATTGCATCAGCTGGGGGGGTTGGGGGTGGGAGGCACCGTTTTACGGTGGTTCTCCTCCTACCTCTCTGGCCGATCGCAATTTGTGTTGGCAGGGGGGCAGAGATCGACCGCGAGACCCCTCGCATGTGGGGTGCCTCAGGGGTCGGTCCTCTCGCCCCTCCTGTTCAACACATACATGAAGCCGCTGGGTGAGATCATCCGTGGTTTTGGGGTAGAGTACCATCTGTACGCTGATGATACACAGCTGTACATTTCTACCCCAAACCACCCCAACGATGCCGGAGCGGTGATGTGCCAGTGCCTGGAAGCTGTACGGATCTGGATGGGAAGTAACGGACTCAGGCTCAACCCGACCAAGACCGAGTGGCTGTGGTTTCCGGCTGCCCGGTTCAACCAGCTCATTCCATCGCTGGCCATAGGGGGCGAACATCTTGCCCCTGTGGATGGGGTGCGCAATTTGGGTGTCCTCCTGGATGCCCGGCTGTCCATGGAAGATCAAGTGACAGCCGTGGCCAGGAGGGCGTTTTACCAGGTTCGCCTGGTTCGCCAATTGCGCCCCCTATTGGATCGGGACGCCCTTTGCACAGTCACTCATGCTCTCGTGACATCCCGACTGGACTATTGTAACTCTCTCTACATGGGGCTGCCCTTGAGGTGCACCCGGAGGCTTCAGCTAGTCCAGAATGCAGCCGCGCGAGCAATTATGGGGACCGCTAGGTCCACCCATGTAACACCGCTCTTACGCGAGCTGCACTGGCTACCTGTCGTCTTCCGGGTGCGCTTCAAGGTGTTAATTATCATCTTTAAAGCGCTCCGTGGCTCGGGACCTAGCTATCTGCAGGATCGGATCCTGCCCCATACATCCTCACGGCCGATTCGCTCCCACAGAGCGGGGCTTCTCCGGGTGCCGTCCACTAGACTGTGTCAGCGGGCGACACCCAGGGGAAGGGCTCTCTCTGTGGCGGGCCCGGCCCTCTGGAACGACCTTCCCCCCGATATTAGGATGACCACGGACCTCCGCTCCTTCCGTCTCAAATTGAAAACCTACTTTTTCCATCTGGCCGGCTTGGGATAGCCTCCTTGTCCTGGGGTTTTAGGGTAATTTTAATTATTTGTAGTGTTTAGGGGTTTTAGGGACAGTTTTTTAGTTTTTTATAGATGTTTTTAGCGCAGGATTTGTTTAATTGTGATTTTAAATTATGTATTCTGTTTGTGTTTATTGTTTTTTAATTTTCCTGTGCCCCGCCTCGAGTCCCTCTGGGGAGAGAGAGCGGGTAACAAATAAAATTTATTATTATTATTATTATTATTACACCTAAACTGTTAATTTATGTTTGTGAAGTGTCAGCTCTTTAAAGAACCTGATTTTACTATTGCCAAAGCTTTAGCAAAGTCTAACACCTGGAGAGAAAAAAAGATAAATTAGAAATTGTAATTAATCTACAACTCACAGAAGTTTTTGGTGTTATGTTTTTTATGCATGTTTTATAATATTTTAGTTAATACTCTATTCTTTTCTCTAGTCACCTTTTTTATTTATTAGAAAATCAGGGCAAATTTGTATTTCTTTGTTTGTATTTTTTGTAGTTTCTATATTTGCTTTCATTTCTTTTATTTGTAATTGTTAATTTAAAATTTTTATGTTCCTTCCCAGACACTCATCACTGGGGTTGCAATATATCATGAAGGGGCAACTGCAATATATCACTAAGGGATATATTGTCTCTCCTAGAAATGTCCTGACCACTCATTTTATGATCAGTTAATCTCTCAATACTGCTTGCAGACAAATCTTTGAGTTTTCTGTAGGGCTAATGTATCTCATCTGCAAAAATCTGAAGAATTAATGGATGGATTTAGAGACTTCTGTCTCTTTACAGCCAACTACCGGTAGTAGGGATCTGAATTCTTGTGTTCTATTTATCTTTTTTGAACTTCGCTATGAAACTATGTAGTGTAGTTATGAAACTACACTGCTTGAAATACTCTTATATAAATCTTCCTAATCTGATTTTCACTCAATTTTGGCAGATTTGTTTGTTTTAATCTTGTAAACCACCTGATCATTGGTTTGAGATGGGTGGATACACACACACACACACACACACATACACACACACACACACACACAGTTCTGAGAAACACACAGGTAGCATGACCCAAAGACTGAAGTACAAATTATCTGGAGATGCCAAGTGAAGGAAATTCTTGTCAGGTGACAATTCGATTCTATGTGTGTTGTTTGTACTATAATTGCTAATTCATAGAAACATAATTCAATGTTAACACTAAATGTACTTGTGAGCACCATTGCCTGGGCTTCCAGTTTCCTTCTGGGTGCAATTCAAGGTGCTGGTTATCATCTTTAAAATGCAAATGGGTCCGGTTATCTGTAGGAATGCCTATCCCTAAAAACATCTACCTGTCCTATCAGAATAGACATGGTGAGTAATGCTCCCTTAAACATTGCCACTTTATAAGAGCTAGGAAGATGGCTTTTCTGTAGCAGACCCTGCCCTATGGAAGTTCCCTCTGAGGTTCAGCTGACTTTTACCCACCTAGCCTTCTGAAAAATACCGAAGACCTGGCTTTTGTCTCAAGCTCTGGGAACTTTGGATGTTGGAAGCTTGACTTGGTGCCAGGTTTTTGTTTTAAATGTTTATTTTTTTAACAGTATTAATGTGATATTTGTGTTGTTTTAATTCTTGATGGAAGCCCCCTCCCCTTTGGTAGGAGATGGGAGGCAATATCAATGTTTTAAATAAATAAATAAATAAAATGTGTGACTCAATTTATTTTGAAGGAGAACAGGTGAGGATTTGTTGTGACAGTCACATTTTCAGTCACATGAAGGGTAATGAACTTCCTTCTCTCTTGGGCATGGTAGAATCTGTTAGTTGCAGATAAATGAAGTGAACTGATGATCAATTATCTGCAGTAGACAGCCTTAAAAATTTGTTACCCCAGCCAGCAAAGGACTAAATATAGTATACAACATAATGTAACAAAGATATGTACAAACACAATATGAAAATTAATCTCTCTCCACTATTCGTTATTGTGGTTTGACCTGTTAGCCCATAACAAACAGGACTACATTTGGGCAGTATGAATCATCTCTTTGCCCACCATTAAAAGCCATCTGGTCCCAGCTGTTGTACAAGGAAATTCCTGATTCCTACACAAAACAGTATCTATTAAATCCTGTCTCTTTATCCACAATTGATTGCAAAACATACCTTGCTCCAGATGTCACTACATTCTCATCCCACATAGTTTACTTGCAACATGTCCTCTGTTGTTTGCAATGTATTGGAGACGAGAACCTGAAAGTATGTTTTGTGTTTTCCGAATGGTTTTTCTTCTAACATGAAATTTCACTCCAAATATTCTCAAAGTAGAAAAACCTATTAAGTCTCAACATAGTACTACTAGTAGTTTAATGAAGACATGTTGTTTTGCTATCCCTTAATCATTGATTTAATCCACCTCTTTGCTAACAGAAAACAATTCACAGTGTCTATTTGCTAGCAGCCTACCTAGAATACTGTAATATTGTTTTCCTGAAAATACATGTTTCATCGAGGATAACTTGACAGAAACTTACTTTGGGGTTTCTTTGCAGTTGATTTACCATACCACAAATTACCTTTCTCATTTGTTGCTTACACCTTTCAAACACATGTTCTACTACATGCAATCAGTCTAGGCTTTTACTATATATATATAGAGAGAGCATTTATGGTTTGTTTGCTTGTTTACATTTTTCAGGGCAATAGGTATCCAATTCAATATTTTGCTTTTAGGAAAACAAAGCAAACTTTCTCCTTTCAGATTATCTGAGTTCAACGAAAACTGTTTTATCTAGTCTGGACTCTTAACATCGAAACTATGGCAGGTAAGATCCCAAACCAACCACTCCAATGTTTGATTGATAGGTTGTAGTAAAATGTCTCATGGGTGCAAAATAAATCACAGAAACACCCAGCATCTACTTGAAGTGAAGTGAAGCAGCCACTTAACTATGATAAGAAGTGGATTGTCACTTCATTTTGCAGTTAGCTTTGAAGCTGCACTTTGACTGAAGTTCTAATACTGAAATGTTCCTTTGAAAAGTTGTAGAACAGCTCTGCTGTTCAATGCCATGAATATGCCATAGTTTGATTCCTTTATGTGAACTTGGCCATTCCTAACTTCCAACATCTTTTGCCATTGGTTAGGGTATTTCAAGCATTATGATTCAGAAACAAGGGAGCCCACATGTTTTCAACTGTCTTACAGGTAGAGAAAATATTGCCATTATTAGAGATGTGGAGAAGCTGAGATTATATCCCAAAAAATAATAATTAAATATTTGCACTTTAACTTTGAACCGTTTTTTTCCCTTTGGATGGTCTTATTTTTTAATAGTTTATAATCTTTAAAAACCCTTAAAATATTTAACTAGCAAAGATGAAGGTATGATAAATTTCCAAATTACAGATTTTCCCCAGCGTGTCAGATTCATAATAATAATTATTATTATTGCTCCATGCGATTTAAAAAGCAGGATCTTTGAACTAGCCAAGACTTTGGGCAGTTCAAAATTATTAATAAAAGAAATTAATAAAAATGGTGATAACAAATAATTTCTAAATAATTACTAAAATAAAAGGTGTCAATGATTTACTAAAATGAAAGTTGACATTAACAGTCTTTTTTACTGCTATCCAATATACATTTAGTGCAGTCATTTTCTAAGCAGAGATAAACTGGAATAATGTGGATATAGTCTACATGAGAATATTCTCATGTTTAATAAATATAATTGTTATAACAAGATTATGTAATTGATCAGGCAACATTATTCTTGAAAACATACTGTCAAGAAAACCCCTGTGTCTTTTCTCCATCCCTTTCTCTCTCCTAACATAAAACTAATTATAGCCTCATTTCTTTTCTTTAGTACAAAACCTCCTTAGGGTTTAGATCTCATCTGATATGCATTAGTAATACAGAATTAATATGAACTTAAATATAATAGAGAAGGTTGCAGCAAATTTGAGAAATAAGTAAAGGGATTAAAATCTGGTGGGAACTGGCAAGAATCTGCCAGAAGGATAGTTTATTAATTGATTAATACTATAACCATAGCAAAAAAAATAATAATGCAAGGTTTAATTCCAGGGAAAGTAGATAAAAGAAAATACAGAACTAATATCATGATGATCATAAAGTAACCCATTCAGTTGAGTTCTTGGTGATTCCATGGGCCACGTCTCTTCACATCTTCCAGTCTTGCACTGCTTCTTTGAGTTGTTATATGCTTTGGCTGATGTCAGCTTTAATGGTGTTCTGCCACCGTGTTCTTTGGTAATCTAGTTTCCTTTCATCACTAACTCTTTCAAGCATAATTGTTATCTTCAGTGAATTTCCCCGCATGATATAGTAGTTTGTGATTATTATTTTTTTAGTACATATGTGGCAAATAAAAATAATCCGTTTTCAGATAAGTATATCACTCTTACAGGATATACCAATTGGTTTGATACAATGTGTTCTTGGCTCAACTACCTTAACCATAAACTTAGCAGGTTCTACTTAAAATGTATACCTCAGGGCAGCGGCCCTCAACTATTCGGGCAACAGGGATTGATTCCATAGAGGGAGGTTTTTCTGCAGACTGTAGGGAATGTGGTTTCGTATGCTGCCTCCATCCCACAGATTGGGCTTGTTTGTGTGGCTCAATTTCTAGCATGCTGCAGACAAGTGCTAGCCCATGGACTGGGGACCCCTGGCTTAGAACCAAAAAGAATGTAGGACAACCTGCAATTCAGATCCCAGTATACTGTTCTTTCAAGTAGGGATGCATCTAAGTCTAAGAGGACATGTAGTTGACAGTCAAGGAAAACATGAGCACTATCTTCTGGGACACCATGTATGTATGCATGTATGTGTGTGTGTACACACACACACACACACACACACAGAGAGAGAGAGAGAGAGAGAGAGAGAGAGAGAGAGAGAGAGAGAGAGAGAGAGAGAGAGAGAGAGAGAGAGAGAGAGAGAGAGAGAGCATCATCTCATGATACCGCAAATGGTAGAATCCAACAACTCAAATCATGCTCCAGAAAAAGGCCTTTCTTGAGAATTGTGTCAAATTTGACAGGTACTTTGTCAGGACAAAATACTTTTTGTGCTACATATTTTGTTAAATGCAGGAACAAGTTTACATCAGTAAACACTGCCAAAAAGAAATGTGGTTGCTGTTATACTATGGAATACCAACCCTACAGTATTTCTTCAATGTATGTATGCCCCGGTAGCTTAGGAACAGGACAGATGCACACAAATTGAAAACTCAAGAGTATGGTAATGGCTTAATTTTGAAATAAATGTTAGAAACAAACTGTATGTCAGACCTGGAAGCAATCTTTTACATTTGGCCTTCAGGCCTGTCCCATTTTCACACAGTAGAAAGGGCTGTTACTTGGAACCCTGACACTGTAATTGTAAAATTGAAATTCTTTTTTTAATTATAATTTTACAATAAAATAAAAAATTAAAACGATAAGAAAAGAGTCATAAAAAAGAAAAAAAACATACATTGTTGACTGCTTTCTACTGAATAATTGCCATATTACACTTTCCCCTTCCCGTTTAATTCTTTTTAATTCTCAAGTTCATAAATAATCATTTCAGTCTTTTCTTTCAGCAAAAGGTCCATATGTTTCTTGTATCTTCAAAAAGTCTTTATCTCCCCACCCCCGCTGACCAAACTGGTCAGCTTTGCCATTTCCACAACCCCCATCAACTTTATAATCAAATCCTCTACTGTGGATATAGTTATACTGTAATTTACATAGAACAAATCCACTATTCAAATCCATCTATATAAATAAAAATGTAAAATAGTTTGGGCAAAGCTGCCAATCTCAGAAAGTATTGCACCAATCAGCATCAAATTTTCACACAATGTTCCCAAGGACGTCCGATGCAATCATACGTACATTCTGTGTGGCTGGCACACATGTGTCATGTACAATCAGCACAAATGTAAAAGGTACGCACTTCTCAGGTTTTCACCTCCTTGCAGCTCCTCCCATCCGGCTGCTTCTTATGATGCATCATGCACACTCCCCTCACAGTTCCAACGGTCATTTCCTCAGCAACCGAATAAGCCTCTAACATTCCCACACTGCATGGAGGCCTACTAGGCCCAAAACTAGGCATAGGGGGTAGCACTAGGCATAATGGGTGGCCCATTTTTGGTCCCAGGAAGCTGCACGGTAAGTAGGTAGAGGGAGAGAGTGTGTGTGTGTGTGTGTGAGAGAGAGAAATACAGTAGGTAGGTAGATAAGTAGGGGGATAGAGAGAGAGAGGGGGAAAATACAGTAGGTAGGTAGGTAGATAAAGAGGGATAAAGATAGAGAGAGGGAGAAATACAGTATGTAGGTAGGTAGGTAGAGGGATAGAGAGAGAGATAGGGAAAATACAATAAATAGGTAGGTAGAGGGATAGAGAGAGAGAGAGAGAAAATACAGTAGGTAGGTAGGTACGTAGGTAAGGGTATAGAGAGGAAGAGGGAGAAATACAATAGGTAGGTAGGTAGGTGAATAGATAGAGAGGGAGAAATACTGTAGGTAGGTAGGTGGGGGTTATACGGTGGTTCTGTGTATGTGTTTGTGTGTGCAGGTGTACATCTACACACAGATTGGTTGGCCATTTAACCAGACTGGGCCACAGCAATGCATGGCTGGGTACAGCTAGTTCCAAATAAAAACTAGAAAAAAAATATTGATGTATGGCATCAGTATGGGAGAAAATAGGAAGTTAAAACAATGATAATCAACTTCAGCATTTGAATTAAAACAGCAGGAATAATAGAAGTCTAGATAATATGGGAAGAAAATTTATATGTTCTGGAGAAATTATTGAATAATGTATATTTTTGTTTGGTAGAGGAATCAATAGCTATTTACAGTGAAAATGATGGTACTGCATGTTGAGCTGACAACTCAACCATCTTGACTAGCAGACTCACTTTTACAGAATTGATCCCTTCATCTTTTAATGGGCAGTCTCTTGGAAAGAGAGTATGAGCCTACTGATATATGAAGGGATTTCATATATTACCTGTCATCTGATTTTACACTGTCTTCTCTGGTTCTTCATGATTCCCTTATATCAGTGTTTTTCAAACTTCGCAATTTTAAGATATGTAGATTTCAACTTGCAGAATTCCTCAGCCAGCATAGAGGTTCATGGTAAAATATATTAGCAATGGGCATGGGTTCTTCCTTAGAATGTCCTTTGTTAACAAAAGGAGTCTTGAAAACCTTTCTCAGGGCATCAGTCATTTGGGAACGCTCCTTTTCGGACTTTCAGAACAAAAGTCATTAATTAAAAGTTTCCAGCATCAATCATGTATTTTTCAAGTGGAGGGGACCCACCTAAACCAGTGTTTCCCAACATGGACAATCTTGAAATGTGTGCCTTTCAATTCCAAGAATCAGTGTAAGCTTACCTTTTGGAGTGATATTTAGAATGTGTATGTTTTTAATTTTTAATTTTTAACAATTAACCTAAGATTCTGTTAACCATAAATTTAAGTAATAAGTATTGAAGCCTGGACTGACAGATAGATGACAGATTCACTGAGGTAACCAGAACAATATTTATTGAAGAAGAACAGCACACAAGGTAACTAGAACACACATCAGTACCTTGCTCTGCTTGACAGCTATTTATATGGGAGCTGTCAAGCAGAGCAGCCAATAAGAACAATGTAAAAGGCCTACTTCCAGCCAGGTGCGTCTTTGCCAATAGGCACGTAAGTCAAGGACTTGCGGCCAGTCGTAAGTCGAGGACTTAAGACCAGTCGCAAGTCAAAGACATTACAATAAGTATATTCTTTTTACCCTTAACTGGAATATATCATTAATGTGCATATAACATTTTTCATTACTTTTTCCATCAAGCTGGAACCAATTACCATATTTTCCATAGAAATATCACTTCAGATAGTGTGAATTCAAATAATATAACCATTTTGTGGGATTCATGAACTGCAATAATTGAGATCTACCTGTGTCATGTAATTTTTCTCCCTTTCTTAAGGGAGCAAAAAGCCTTCACATTTCTTGCTTTTCTTCTTCTTCTAAAGCAGAGGTTCCCAAACTTGGCAACTTTAAGACTTGTGGACTTCAACTCCCAGAAATCTCCAGAGCTGGCTGGAGATTTCTGGGAGTTGAAGTCCACAAGTCTTAAAGTTGCCAAGTTTGGGAACCTCTGTTCTAAAGTGAACACACCATCCCATTTCCCTTGCCCTATCTGGACTTCTGCTTCATCTGTTTTTTCTTTTACTTTTTGAATGGAATATACGACTGTCTCAATCAATTCCCCTTTTCTAAACTGAACTTTATTAAGTGCCACAGCTGCTTATTTGATCACCTCATAAACCAGCCTCAAATAACCTCCGTGCTAAAAGGCCGACCTGCTTATTACTTGATTGCACTGTAAAACATTAGTCAAAAATATTGCTTAACAAATTGAATTAGTTATTAATTGTAGTTTAATTTTTAGACTTCTAGAATGTATGTGTTTGGTTTAATAACCTATAATATTAAAGACTTGACAGAAGTGGTACTTTGGGAAGCCCCACTTGTTGTATCTTAATGGCCTAACTCAGTTTTTCATGTCATCATTTTTTAGTTTTTTGGTCATATTTCCATGTTAATAATTAGGGCCTTTTATTTTTAAAAAATTGGGGAGGGAAATTTAAAAAGTGGAATTTAAAAAGTAGACTGAATACAGATAGCGTCAACTTGTGAAGCATTCCTGACCTGCTCTCGAGTTGCCATAGGCAGGCTGATGGGGAAGAACTACAGCAAGGAAATTGTACTTCAGTCAAAACAAAAGCACATTCCAGCTATCTCTATGTCAAGGCCATCTCCATAGAGACCCACAGTGGCCAGAGGGAGGAACTTCTTCAACTTGCAAAATCCCTTCATTGGGGAAACATGACTGATGACACACCTTGGGGGAAGGGGGAACAGGGTCAGAGCCGAGGCATGAATTAAGTGAGGTCAGAGTTGGCTTCACTTGGAACGTGCTGACATGAAGCTTCTAATAAATAACTGGATTTCTTTTGAAGCTTGGCTCAAGACTCATGATTTAATTAGGGCATCTGTAGAAACTCTGACAGCAAGATAACTCTCAAAACTAAGCAAAACAATTGGGACTTCTGAGCTCTCGGCTCTCCAGTCGTTCCTCAACCCCTGGGGTACATGCAGAGAAACTCAGGCTAACATGGCAGAGGGCAGACTATCCGAAGAGAGACTGCTCCAGGTGACCCAGAAAGATGCAGAACTTACCTCCACCCAGGGACTTCCAGGACCCACAGCCCAATCAGAACTGGAGTACATCCCTCCCTGACCTGAAACAAAAAAGGATGAGTATTGGGGGGAAAAAATCTCTAAAGCAGCTGAGATTGAGTTCCCCCATTGTAACGACCAAGACTGGGATAAATCCCTGAATGAGCTAGGGAGAGGGATGCTGTTTCTTGAAAGTTTTCCAAGGCACCAGTTTTCAAAACTCCAGAAAAAAATGACTTTTACCGAGTCACAGCTAGTGTCTATCTGTGTCCTAGAAGGAAACTAGCATATCCCATCTTCTGTGCTCAAACTATTTATAGAATAATAACATCAATAACGTCAAGAAAAAGCTTTCTGAAATAACTTTCATTGTAGTTAGCTGTGATAAAATGGGTTTATATCAGGGTGGGCATTACTGTCGGTTTGGTGTGCGCTCGATTTGCATGCATGCTTGCTTTGCTTACGCCTGATGCACACTCTGCACATGTGTACAGTTGTCTGTAAATAGGTCTGTGCATGCGCAGAACATTAAAAATGTCAAAAAAACATGTCACGGCAACCAGGGAACTGGTTCAGGAGCGTGGTGAGCCTGCTGCCCCTACCAGGTCGACGACCCAGTCGCAATTTCCACTACCAGTTTGCCTGAACTGGTGCAAATCGATAGCAACCCACTTCTGGTTTATATACTAATAGTTTATATGAAAAAGCCTGTAAGTTTAATTGTCAGAGTATTCAACTAATATCCAAAAGAGTGGTGCGGTAGCCTAAAGGTGGAGCTCTCAGCTCTCAGTCAGGAGGCTGTGAGTTCAGTCCTAGCTAGTGGCAGATGTTTCTCTCTCTAGGCTAAATGAGTAAGTGTCTGCTGTGAACTCCACAGAGGCATCAGGAAGGGCATCTGACCAATAAAAGCTCCAGCGGTTCAGTTGCCCTGACTCCACCCCTTTAACAGGGTCCTTAAAATTAAAAAAAATGCAACTAGTATTCAAAACTGATTTAGTTAATAAGCACGTTTGGTAATGTTGGGAAAGTCATTATTGTCCAGAGTGATCTATTTCATGGGTTTGTTATGGTAAGATTATTGGAATAGATATTATATACATGCACTCTAGATATACAGTGTATACTGAGATTAAAAAATAACAAATAAGTATGTTAAAACTTATAATCCTTTGTTTCTAGAAAAAAATAACAATGGACCTATCCAATCCTAATACTGGGTTATTTATTACAAGGTATGAACAGGACAAAAAATCACAACTTTCTTAAGATATCGGTATAGGGAGATTGGGTTGTTTATTTTTTATTCTGTTGAAGTTTAACCTTGAATATGTCTAGAAGTTGGACTTCTAATCTTTTTAGCAAAAATCGTAACATCAGCCTGGCATGTCTCCTACAGTGTTAGGAGAAAAAAATGACTTTTTCTTCTTTTTGGTCACCTTGAAAGTAAGACGTGTTTTGAGAGATAATTGTAGGCAGGTATAATTGTTCACGTTAGGGCAACCACCTTAACAAAAATATTAATATTAGAAAAGACTGTCTTGATGCTGAAGCAACCACGTGACAGGAATGAATAATATGGAAATATAATTCACTGTGCAACATAAATATGAAGCAATTCCAAGTCCAATCAGTAGATCTTCATGTTTCCTCTAAATATTCTGTTTGAAGTACATGACCCATGCCAAGGATGCTTTTATATAGCCGGAGGAAGAAAATAGAAGTTCACTCTTTTTTTCCTATTATCTTTGCATTTACGTCTTTGATGTAAGTATTCTGGGACGTATGTCTTGAAATGTTTATTTCAATCTGATTGATTTGTTGATCTCAAGTAGCAGTGAGGAACATGTAATTCTCCAGATGTTGAAGTGCAACTAAGCAGCACAATCCAGAAAAGTCAAAGTTAAGTGATGCAGGAAGTTACTGCAGCAACATCTGGAGGTGTACAGATGCTCTTTATTCTCTGCCTAAGGGCATGCTTTCAGAGCAAGAAGTTTGAGTTCTATGTGGATGAGAATAGGACTATATATTTAGGAGAACAATTATATTTTAGACTAGAACAAATTTTCCATGCAGTCAAAAATTCGAACCTAGAATCTGCTATCATGTAACTTAACTTTAGAAGTAATGGGAAAATGTATCTGGATCCATAGCTTGTAGAAGTAGATAGTGATACTAATGGACCTCTGGACAGTCTGAGGTAATATGAATCAACTGTCATTCCTGGGTTATCAATTAAAATAATTAAAATTCAGTTTTTTAAAAAAATAATCCCAATCATTAATGAAAATAGTACAATACTATTCAGTAAATAGTAAAATAAATAAAATAGGTATACTTTCAAACTGAATTAAATTTATCCATCAACAAGTGATTATATTCAAATAGTCGAAAATCTCAATCATCAAAGAGAAAACATTTCATTTAAAAAGTATGAATAAAAGCTAGGTTTAAAAAGATTTGTAGATGATGTTACCAAAGTTAGTAATTCAAGAGATTTCTATTCTGTATGGGATCCATTTCTCATACAGAGTGCTCATACAAAGTAGGCTCACAAATTAGACTATGGAGATACCACTTGATTCTATCAAGAGACTGAATTCAAATCAAGCTTTAACCATGAAGGCCAACTGGGTGACCTTGGACCAGTCACTCTCTCTCAACCCAATTTACTTCACAGGATTGCTATAATGGAGGGAAAAAGAAAGAGGGAGATATAACTTCCTCATATCCATGTTCTTTGCCTTGAATTATTTGTAAAAAATAATAAAACTGGATATAAATAAAGAAATAAAATGAGAGTGAGTTTGATTTCATACCAGTATCCTCTTTGACTTACCATTTAAGTGAGCAGCATAAGTGAGCATCGGATTATCATGTGACTGCCATGTGGCAATGCTGCAACACTGAAGTGGCCACAACTCTACCAAATTTCAATCCCACATAGGTAATGAGTTTCAGATTTTTAATGCATTTTTAAGATAACCCATTTGATGTCTGCTGATTCAAGAATCATTGCCCTCTCACACACCATTCCTCTCAATTGTGGTTTACACCTAGACAAACAGACAGGGGAATTTGAATAGTGTATAGATTTTGAATTATCTCATACCTAATAACTTGGGATCTAGGATGCTATAACATCAAATTTCATTCATCATAGCAGTGTTCCAAAGGGACTCCTACAAAGAACACAGAGTCAACCTATTCTCCAAAGCACCAGAAGGCATAACGAGAAACAATGGATGGAAAATAATTAAGGAGACAATCAACCTAGAACTAAGGAGAAATTTCCTGGCAGGTAGAACAATTAATCAGTGGAACTACTTGCCTCCAGAAATTGTGGGTGCTTCATCACTGGAGACTTTTAAGAAGAGACTGGACAGCCATTTGTCTGAAATAATATAGGGCAGTGATGGCGAACATTTTTTGCTTCGCATGCCAAAAGTGGAGGGGTGGTGGTCATGTGTGGGTATACCACACCCATAATGCTTTGTACATGCACAACCAGTGCTCCCCCCACTTTTGGAATGCTTTTTTCACCCTCCCCAGGATCCAGAGGCTTTATATGAGCCTGGGGAGGGTGAAAACAGTCTCCCCTCCTGAGGCTCTCCAGAGGCTTCAGGAGCTTCCATGAAGTCTCTGAAGCATGAAAAACCAGTCCTATGGGCAAACCGGAAGTTCGGGAATGGACTTCCTGTTTGCTCATAGGGCTGCTTTTAGCCTTCAGGGGCCTTCAATAGGCCTCCCTGAAAACTCTGGAGGGCAAAAAACAACCCTATGAGCAAACTGGAAGTCACTTCAAGTTGCTCATAGGGCTGGTTTTAGCCCTCCAGAGCATTCAGGAGCCTTCAGGAGGCTTCCCTGAAGTCACTTCCAGTTTGCTCGTAGCGTCGTTTTTTGCCCTCCTTCAGGGAAGCCTCCTGAGGGTTCCTGAATGCTCTCGAGGTCTAAAACCAGCCCTACAAACAAACCAGAAGTCCATTCTTGAACTTCCGGATGGCCTATAGGGCTGGTTTTCATGCTCCAGAGGCTTCAAGGAAGCTCCTGAAGCCTCTGGAGAGCGAAAAATGGCCTCAAAAGAAGGCCAAGGTCAGCTGGCTAGTGTGCGCATGTGCGCTGGCTAGCTGACAGGGCAAGCCTCACATGCCCTGACAAATGGCTCCGCGTGCCACATAGGTTTGCCATCATGATTGTAGAGTCTCCTACTTGAGCAGGGATTTGGACTAGAAGAACTCCATGGTCCCTTCCAACTCTATTATTCTGTCATTCTGATAATACAAAACTTTTGCATTATTCCCTCTGTGTGAATTAAGTATACAATAAATTTTAGAAGATTTCACATCATTAAAATGGAAGACAGGACAATGGTGGCAGTAATAAATAAAAGTTTATTTTACTATATAAAAGTAAAAGATACTTTCAGTAATCATCCATTTGGCAACATTCAATCACAACTGGGTCACTGCATTTTAAACAGTTCTGCTTTCAAATCATTGAAATCCAGGTCTTGCAGTCTCCTTTTCTCTAGCCAAAGTGACTGTTGGTGACTTATTTTCCTAACGGCAAGTAATGAGAAGAAAAGAACAAATTGATTTAAAAGCTCTCCTATTTGGAAAGATAGGACTTAAAATGATAGATTTACAATAATACAATAATACAATAGCAGAGTTGGAAGGGACCTTGTAGGTCTTCTAGTCCAACCCCCTGCGTAGGCAGGAACCTTATATCATTTCAGACAAATGGCTATCTAACATCTTCTTAAAGACTTCCAGTGTTGGGGCATTCACAACTTCTGGAGGCAAGCTGTTCCACTGGTTAATTGTTCTGACTGTCAGGAAATTTCTCCTCAGTTCTAAGTTGCTTCTCTCCTTGATTAGTTTCCACCCATTGCTTCTTGTCCTTCCACCAGGTGCCTTGGAGAATAGTTTGACTCCCTCTTCTTTGTGGCACCCTCTGAGATATCGGAACACTGCTATCATGTCTCCCCTGGTCCTTCTTTTCATTAAACTAGACATACCCAGTTCCTGCAACCGTTCTTCATATGTTTTAGCCTCCAGTCCCCTAATCATCTTGGTTGCTCTTCTCTGCACTCTTTCTAGAGTCTCCACGTCTTTTTTATATTGTGGCGACCAAAACTGAATGCAGTATTCCAAGTGTGGCCTTACCAAGGCACTATACAGTGGCATTAACACTTCACGTGATCTAGATTCTATCCCTCTGTTTATGCAGCCTAGAACTGTGTTGGCTTTTTTGGCAGCCGCTGCATACTGCTGGCTCATATTTAAATTGGATTTGTATAAAGGAAGGCAAGCCATAAAGAAAGAAATGTGTGCTCACTTCTAAATAGGCTCACTTCTAAAGACATCTACTGGACAGATAAGTGATGGTCATTATCTGCAGTATTGAGATGTTCCATCATGTTACCTGAAGCTAAAGAGGAAGAAGATGGGAGGATGATGCTTTGCTCACAACATTATGCAGATGTCCCATAAAAGTTACTTGAATAAGGTATTGTAAGTCTGCTTACAGTGCAAACTGTCCAAATCCTTCTAGTGAATAAATGTTTCAAAAATACCACTATGATAGTGGGAAGCCAAAATAAAAGAAACATGGGATAGTAGACTTATATAGTTTTGGGACAATGCATGGGCCAGATGTGTCTCTCCCAACACTTCATCACTGCCGTGAGAAATATAAAGCACAAAAGAAAGCTTTAAAAAAGTATGACTATAACTGATCATTTGGGGGGTCCACATTATTTTCTTATATTTCTGATAGTTCCATTATGCTTCTATATTAATGTGGGATTTAAAATATTCTGCCAATATTTTGCTAGTATGAATGTCACATACATATCAGTAACCTCTTTATCCTGTACTTTAATATTCTCTACCAGTCTATCACTTTCTAGGCTTTGTTTGATTTGCTCAGATTATTTCATATTGAAGAATGCATGTCTTACAGAAGGAGTAATATTTGCATATGATTCTTGCTTTTATCATTCTCCATTGATTATCAGAGAACACACACGTGTGTGCACATGCACACACACGCACACACATGTATGTACATATGTGTGCATGTGTGAATACATACCATTCCTCTATCAAATCCAAATAAATATTATTGTAATATTTCTGATTATCTTGGGGTTTTTTCAAAGGTTTCTAACTAATTCTAATTAAGTGTTGGGATTTCTTATTTAAGAGACTGAAAGCTGATTTGAAGATAAATTGCTAGCTGTAACTACATTCCCTTCTGAATATCGAAGACATTTTTTTCCCTCTCATCTTCTACAAGGTCTTCGAAACACAGACCTATTTAATATAGTATGAATATCACCATTAGTAAGGAATGTGGATGCAAAAGAATTTTGCTGTGGATATAATGCAAGGGAATAATGCATTATACTCCCAATCTACATCACAATTACGTGAATCAAAGAAAGCCTGGTTTGTGCTTTACTGATCAAAAATCATCTTGAAGTTGCATTCAAACAGTGTAGTAGTTCATCTGTGATGGATAAAATAGAGATGTAACTATCAGGCTTTCTTGAAAGGACATAATGAAGGGATGCTTCACATTCAATCCTATCTGATGATGGTAAAACTAAATTAAGTTTAGCTTGAGTTTCACTCTCTTTTGGAGGGGCAGCCTTGAGCTCAAAGTAGACAAAACGTTGGTGCTCTGCTTCAAGATAACCAGTGCTTTACCTTTTATTAGAAATGGACTGATCTCAACACAAATGCTATGGCATAAAGGGCATGTCGTTTTCAGGCCTGATCAGGCCCATCATAGAAGAAGAGGGGAGGCAACTTCCTTAAATTTTCTCCCCACCTCTCAATTTTGTTTTCCTTAAAAGATCAGATAAATTTGTCTCTTCTCCTGCTCCCTTCTGTTCCTTTCTCATTCTCGTTTTTTAGGTTGACTAAAAGCTGAACGTATTTCTGGTCTAAATGTCTTTTGGGAGAATTGTTCACGATCACTTCATTCAATTAACTTACTAGTTGTCTTGTGAAATATTATGTCAATATGACACCTATACCATTCCCAGACTGCACATTGATCCTGATTCATTTCAACCAGGCCAAATCCCTAGAAATCCATTATTAGAGTCTCTGGAGAGCCAGCCCTTTTCTCACTGAGAGTATGCTTTCAGTTAAAAAGAACCATTCTTAGTACTTTCTTCCAATTAAGGAGCTGTAACATTCTTTTAATTTAAGGGAAGGTTACATCTCACAAAGTAAAATGCCTGTTAGCTACTTGATTCTTTCAGAATACTTGTTTGTTCTGACAGCTTGGTGAAATTTCCCTGACAAAAATTATGAGTTGTATTAACATTGTTTTGGCTCCCCTCAAAATTCCTTGAATTATGTCTGAGGGGGAACTTTCCCATTCACTTAAATTTCATTTTGACAAAGCCTGTGACAATAGGGGCGGAGGAAATGGAGAGTCCTTTGAGAAATTCAGCTATAGTCATGGTATAAATAAGGTGAACTTGAGTGGAAATTGTGTGTGTGTGTGTGTGTGTGTGCGTGTGTTTGTGTGTAGTAAAGATTCCCCTCATACATGCATGCTAGTCGTTCCCAACTCTAGGGGGCAGCGCTCATCTCTGTTTCAAAGCCGAAGAGACAGTGCTATCCGAAGGTGTCTCTATGATCATATGGCTATCATGACTAAATGCCAAAGGCCCACAGAATGCTGTTACCTTCCCATCAAAGGTGGTCCCTATTTTTCTATTTGCCTTTTTACATGCTTTCAAACTGCTAGGTTGGCAGAAGCTGGGACACATAATAGGAGTTCGCTCCATTACGTGGCACTAGGGATTCAAACCACTGAACTGCTGACCTTTCTGATCGATATATCACAAACTAAATTCCCTAGACTGAATAATGTCTTATCCTGCTTTTAAATTATTTTTCAGATTTTTATGGACTGTAGCGTGACAAGTTCCTCTTGTTAGAGCCATAACCTTGTTCCTGTACTTATTTTCTCTGTCTGATGTATACATTAAATTTCCCCACCTTCTGCAATTTCCAACAGTGTTTAATTTTGCCATTCTATATAAAAAGAAATAACATCTAGAGCTGAAAATGCCAACAAAATCCACTTAAATTAACCTAATATCTTATTCAAAGACATTTACTTTGCAACAGAAGGAAATGACTCTTTGAAGCTTTTGAGCTGACAAAGTTAGCACAGAAATCTAATCTAATCATATGAAACCAGTATTTATTTGATGACGCTCAAACCACTGGCAATTGAGAATAGAGATTTTCTGCCTGGTAGTTGCTATTTTACATATTAATTTTAGAGTCTCACCTCCTAATAAAATGTGTTCCCTCTAGCTTATTTATGAAGTTTTTCAACAGAAGTATCTTCCAGGGATAGGAGATAAATTAAAAAGTTAAGATGATAGCTGCATGGAATGGAAGCCCTGCCCCCTTTTAGCATGCACCACATGGGTTATCTTTTTTTCTTTCGTTAACACATATGTGTGTTCATGTGTATGTAATCACACACAGATATATACATAGGTAACAAAACAATGGATATTTAATGTTAAATATCCGCTTAACAGAATTCTAAAGGACAGAATATTTAGTAAGTAATTTTTTCATCTATGAAAGTTACAAACAGATTTAGAATCCAGGTAATTTCGGAATATGGGTAGTCCTCAATTTATAAGGGACTGTTCAATGACTGTCCAAAATTATGGTGGCACCTAATAAAATGACTTAAAATTCATGCCCAAAGTCACAGCTGTTAATAATAATAATAATTTATTACTTATAATAATAATAATAATAATAATAATAATAATAATAATAATAACAACAATAATAATAATAACAACAATAATAATAACAACAACAACAACAACAACAACAACAACAATAATAATAATAATAATAATAATAATAATAATAATAATTTAATATTTCTAAACCGCACCCTCTCCCCTCGGGGCGGTGCACAGGCACAGTAAAACAATAAATATATACAAACATTTCATTAAAAATAAATTAAATCTAAACCTGCGCTAAAATTCCCATTAAAACTAAGCTATACTATAAAACCCCAATAAAACCCCAAAGACAGAGAGACTATCCTAGGCCGGCCAGACAGAAGAAATGCGTTTTTAATTTGAGACGGAAGGAGCGGAGGTCCGTGGTCGTCCTAATGTCGGGGGGAAGGTCGTTCCAGAGGGCCGGGCCCGCCACAGAGAGAGCCCTTCCCCTGGGCGTCGCCCGCTGACAGAGTCTAGTGGACGGCACCCGGAGAAGTTCCTCTCTGTGGGAGCGAATCGGCCGTGAGGATGTATGAGGCAGGATCCGATCCCGCAAGTAGTGTTGCAGTGCAGGGTGGCAAAAAGGGAAGACAACAGGAGCAAATAGGTGTGTGTGGGGCTAGTTGGAGGTAACCCCTTATTATAGTGAGACTTGAGGCTGTGGGGGATCAAGCCTGGGATGGCTTGCATCAGGCTGGGTTCTCACTTAACAACCTGGGCAATAATGACAATAATAATGACTGTAGGGATCACAGTCACTAAACGGTGTTCACATAACATCTTGCTTTATGGCTGCATTGCTTAACGAGGGAAAATCTGGTCCCCATTGTGATTGTTAGTTGAGAACTACCTGTAATTGACTTTTATTATAAGGTTTTGGAATTTATTATAAAAAGCTAAAAAAAAAACCCTTCATTTGGGAAATACAGTAGACTTATTTTGATTATCATAATCTTTTATCAACATTATGCTCAACTTTGGATGAAACAGCCAAATAGTTTTATGCTTGTAAGGCTGACATCTTAAATTGTAATTAATATTGACACAACACTTTTTTTTATCTTTTCTATTTTCAATACTCTAAGCTACCTAAGTAACAGAATATCAATAATCTTTAATTACATTGTATAAGCATCACTATACTGAAATATTACCATATACCAAGATTTATAGCAACATAATAACAAGGGAGGAGAATAATATCCACTGTGCATGTGGTATATGAAAAAAAGGGCGAAGTTTCTGTTGTACCATTGCAGTCACTATTCTGATTTTATTGATATCCTTATATATTCCTGTTCAGATTTCTGGCACTTTCCTGCAGATACCTGACTTGCATGGTGGCTAACGCACGTGTAAACCAGACATTTCTTCTATTAAGTTATGCTGAATGTGTGATAGTATGCAGCAACCTTATTTGAATGACATTGACAGGGATAGAACTTTAATGGAGTGCTGCAAAGGGCACTTCTAATTCTGACTCAGTCTCAGGACGCTTCTCTCACGGCAAACAATTATTTTTCCCAACATTCCATCCGGATTTTCTTTCTGCGCATTAATACAGAGAAGAAGGAAGGCAACCTTGATGGAAATATGCAGGAAACCTTACCTAGGCAACAGGAGCTGGAACATTTTTTAGGTTTTGAATCAGAATCTTCTCTGATTCAGTGGATTATAAACAGGAAGAGGTAAAACACAACCCCACTTATTTTCAATTTAAATAAAGGTAGCATTAGCTTTCCTGTGGAGTTTATTTCCTGTTCTAGTCGACCTAGGGCAGGGGTCTGCAAAGTCGGCTCTTTTAAGACTGGTGGACTTCAACTCCCAGAGTTCCCCAGCCAGCATAGCTGGCTGGGGAATTCTGGGAGTTGAGGTCCACCAGTCTTAAAAGAGCCGACTTTGCAGACCCCTGACCTAGGGGAATTGTCATCAGTCTTACTAGTGTGATGTGTTTACCACATCCCTCTTCTTATACTGCAGTGAATCAGGGGGGTATCTGCCTGAATTGCTTCCAAATATCTCATTTCTTAGAACTTGTCTCCTTTTGTCCAGGTAACAAATCTTGCATATAATACAATCTTCCTTCCTTCCTTCCTACATTCATAACATAATAGACTAAAGATGCCCATGCTTTTTGAACTAAAACTCTTCCAAAATGGCTGCTGGGGAAGTTACTCGTTCACAAAATGGTTTCCATGGAATGGATAGTCAATTAACAGAGGGCAAGCTGACATGCTTTCTACTCATCCCTTCCCACAATACATTGAATTCTTTTGGTCAAAGATTGAGCTTTACCCACTCTCTCGCCACTATTATCTTCTGAGCAACTTGTAAGTGGGATAAATAAAGGCTGTAAAAAAAACATACCCTGCTGCTGAGTCAGTGCAGCAGTATACAATAGCAATAGCACTTAGACTTATATACCGCTTCAGAGTGCTTTACCTAAGAGTACCACTTACCTCCCTAAGTGGTTTATAGAGTCAGCCTATTGCCCCCAACAATCTGGGTCCTCATTTTACCCACTTCGGAAGGATAGAAGGCTGAGTCAACCTTGAGCTTGCTGAGATTCAAAGCGCTAAATTGCAGGCAGCCTGCAATACTGCACTCTAATCATTGCATCATCATGCTTCATACAAATGCAGTTCATCAAGCAGTTAAATAAATAACAATACTGGTGCAACAAACCTACTTTCCATTTTAATTATTTTTTTAAAAAAATGAACCCATCCAGATGGGGTAAACAATGCAGTGGACTCCAAATGTGGTGTCCTCACTTACCCCCAAGGATACCATCTTGAAAATCCCAGTTATTGACAGTTCCAATGAAAAATAATACAATAATCGACAAAACAATGCCATACTTCAACCAGCCATAGAGATTAAAAGTGCTCCTTTTAATATGGGATGAAAGTACTTTTAATGAAATAGCTGTGATAAGCCGTATGGAGACTGAACTTGTTTATTTCACTGCCTTTTTTTTTTCAATGGGGAAGATCGTGGTGCTATAAATTCCTGGTATTTTTGTGCTAGTCTTGGGAGGTTCAGGAAGTATCAAACTGGGCAGGGGGATACTCCCAGTAGAATGTGGGAGCCATTGAGCCAAATCTAGCAATGACAGGCAGCACTGAGTAGAAAAGAAAGGAAAGAGAAAAGATATATCGATAGCTTTGGCTTTTCTTCCTATCAGGGGCAGTAAAAACAGGAAGATAGTCTAGTAAGCATCTGGCAGACAACAATATAGATCTGCAGAAAAATGAACTCTATTCTGGTGGGTGGGTAGCAATTTGCTGCAAGCCAGCCTAGGTCAAGGAGAAGGAGAGAAGGCCCAACTCCTATGAACCAGCAGATGCTGGTTCTAAGTTTGTTCTCAGTTTAATTAAGGAGGCAAGACATTTCTGCAGTACAAAAAGAAGCCGGCAACAACAAAGTATTTTTCCTACTAGTGATTGATTTGCAATTAGTTATGATAACCAGACTCTGCATGTAGACTTGAAAAGAGCTTCTTTTAATATGCAAGAGGGCAGGCCCAAGAGGTTGAGAAGTCTGGGATTTGTGCAAAACATTTCATTTCAGAAAAGAGCTAATTAATTGCTAAAATCAGAACTCCATGAACCAGTAAACAGTTTTCATCAAGTGTATTAAAGAGGAAATGTATTTAATAGTCTGATAATGTATTATTAAAAACAGACAAAACCAAAATCAGCTCAGAGCACTGAAATCCACCAATAAACCTTTGCTAAAAGCTTAGAACATGTTTGTTTTTCAGACTCTTTTTGTACTCCTTGAAATTACTGATTTTAAATTTTAATGGGATCTTGGATGAAGCTTTGCTGCTTATTTCTAGGATGACTCTATATTCCTTTCTTCTCTTAAGAAGTGACAAAAGGGAAAACGAAGCACAGATTAACCCATTATTATCACATATATAGGCAGACTCTCTCTCTCTCTCTCTCTCTCTCTGTGTGTGTGTGTGTGTGAGAGAGAGAGAGAGAGAGAGAGAGTGAGAGAGAGAGAGAGATGCTAGTTTTTAATTTAAGGTTTCTTTCAGATGAAGACTCTCATATCAATATTAGGAACTAGATGACAAAAAAAGAAAGGAAAACATTTTCTCTCTCTCTCTCTCTCTCTCTCTCTCTCTCTCTCTCTCTCTCTCTCTCTCTCTCTCTCTCTCTCTCTCTTCGTGTGTGTGTGTGTGTGTGTGAGAGAGAGAGAGAGAGAGAGAGACAGAGAGAGAGAGAGAAAATGTTTTCCTTTCCCTTTTTTGTCATCTAGTTCCTAATATTGATGTGAGAGTCTTCATCTGAAAGAGAAACCTTAAATTAAAAACTAGCATTTTTATTTGATAGATACAGAAGGGACAGAAGACCTACTTACCACCCTATCTCTTTCTGCTCTGCCGAAACTCTGTAGGTGGCATAATGACAGGATCCAAAATACTGGATTGACATTTCTGGATCCAGTTTTTCTCAAGTTTGTATCTTTGCAGAAATGTTACAGAAAGAACTTGATGCAGCTCTTTTGCTACTACAAATCCCTGAAATTTGGGGGATCTCCAGTTATTAATAGTCATAGTTTTCTCTGGGACAGTGATGACTAACCTTTTTGTTGCTGGGTGCTGAAAGCATGCGCATGCACAGCCATAATGCAATGCATGTGTGACCTTCCCCTGTGCACCCCACCCCTACACATGTGTGCATGATCCCCCTGCATGCACCCCACCCCTCCGTGCATACGTGCACGCCCCTGTGCAGACATGTGCAATCCTGTGCGTACTCACATTATCCCCGTGCTACCCCACCCCCCTGCACATGTGCGCACATCTCCTGCATGCAACCCACCCCCTGGACATGTGCGGCAGAAACCCGAAAACCAGCTGGCTGGTGGGGGGGGCATGCACAGAGGTTCGGTGGAGCTGAGCTAGGGCAATGGCTTGTGTGCCTGCCTGTGGCACATGTGCCATAGGTTCACCATCACAGCTCTAGGAGCTCAAGGCAAAACCTCTTTCCCACAGCAATAGTAACTTTCATCCAATGAGTTCCCATGTATCTCCCTAGTCCTAGCCCAATGCTTTACATGCTATCGCTTGCAACGATGATAAATAACACATAGTGAATAAGAAAGCATTCTTGTAACTAAATATTGCAGAATCTCTCCTCAAGCTATTTATTCTCTCCTGTTCCCTATATTGAAACCAAACCAAAAGAAAAATATACACCGGCAGCCCTAGAGGAACTCTTGTCATTTCATCTCTGGAAAAGAGAACACTTTTAAAGCTGGCATTTTGCCAGTACTTACCAATAAAATGATCTAATTGTAAGTTGTGGATAAATATCTTAGCGCTACTACAGGATGGAGGAGGAACCTAAGCTGGCTTAACAACTTCATCATAGAATTGACGAAATGTCACCGACAGTCCACCAATTGATGGTAACTCAGGGAGGGTGGTTTACAATTGAATGCCCCTCTCCTTTTAGCACTCTGTAAAATCTACTCTTGCTCACTCAGCCTAGGGACCAGACAAGCTGGCTCCAATCCTTCATGCTATACATACTGGAAGTGTGAAGCACACTTATTTGACAGCCTGTGTTAACCTGGATTTCTTAGACCAAAAAGAAATGAAACCAGTGAGACTTGAAAGGTATTGTTTTGGATGAGCACCTCCAAAAGTTAAATACACTTAATGGAAAGGTAGCTAGTGTTATAGTAGGGCAATTCTGGGCAACTTTTCTCAAAAGTAATGCCCACTCCAAATAACAGGAGACAGTAGTTGCAACTTCCATGCGTATTAAACATTCCCTATCTAATAAGCCATCGGTGGGCGAATCATCCGAGGTGGCTCGGGAGTTCATGGCTTCCATGACGGCCATGGACCTGACCCAACTAATTCAAGGCCCCACTCACGAGGGTGGACATACACCGGATCTCATCTTTGTCTCAGGCCAATGGAAGAGTGATCTGGGTATAGGGGACATAGTCATCACACCCTTGTCATGGACAGACCACTCACTTCTCCGGCTCGACTTTCCGACCGCTGCTCCCCTCCGCAGGGAGGCGGAACCTGAGTCACCAATCTGGTTCCGCCCCAGGCGCCTGATGGACCCGGATGGGTTCCAAACGGCGCTTGGGCCAGTTCCTGTACCCCTGACCCGTGCCCCGATGGAGGACCTCGTGGCCGCATGGAATATTGTGACCACGGGAGCCTTGGATCGGGTCGCGCCCTTGCGGCCTCTCTTGCGGCGGCGAAACACCCCGGCTCCTTGGTTTACCGAGGAGCTGCGGGTGATGAAACGCCGCAAGAGATGCCTAGAGGGAAGATGGAGGTCTACCCATTCTGAATCTGACCGGACACAGGTAAGAGTCCATTTACGGACTTACATTGTGGCGCTGAGAGTAGCCAAACGTCATCATTGTGCTACTCTCATAGCATCCGCAGAAAACCGCCCTGCCGCCCTGTTTAGGGTGACCCGCTCCCTCCTTCAACAGAGGGTGCGGGAAGCCCCGCTACAGGGTAGAGCAGAGGAATTTGTGACTTTTCTGCAGGAGAAAATCGCTCAGATACAGAACGAGCTAGCCCCCATTCATGGCCCAGTGGGATGCCACGAGACAGATCTTGTTTGGGAGGAGTTTGACTCCGTTACTTCCGAGGATATGGACAGGTTACGTGGGCGACTGCGAGCCACCACATGTTTATTGGACCCGTGTCCCTCCTGGCTTGTACTGGCATCCTGGGAGGTGACACGAGGCTGGCTCCAAGAGGTTGTCAACGCATCCTTGAGTGAGGGTTCCTTGCCTGCTTCCCTAAAAGAAGCGATGGTGAGGCCCCTCCTTAAGAAGCCCTCTTTGGATCCAGCTCTTTTGAACAACTACCGTCCAGTCTCCAACCTTCCCTTTTTGGCGAAGGTTGTTGAGAGTGTGGTGGCACAACAGTTTCCCCGTCACCTGGAGGAAGTTGATTATCTAGATCCGCGCCAGTCCGGCTTTCGGCCCGGGCATAGCACCGAGACGGCATTGGTCGCGTTGGTTGATGATCTCTGGAGGGCCAGAGATGGGGGATGTTCCTCCATCCTGGTCCTATTAGACCTCTCGGCGGCTTTCGATACCATCGACCATGGTATCCTATTGCATCGGCTGGGGGGGTTGGGGGTGAGAGGCACCGTTTTACGGTGGTTCTCCTCCTACCTCTCTGGCCGATCGCAATTTGTGTTGGCAGGGGGGCAGAGGTCGACCGCGAGACCCCTCGTATGTGGGGTGCCTCAGGGGTCGGTCCTCTCGCCCCTCCTGTTCAACACATACATGAAGCCGCTGGGTGAGATCATCCGTAGTTTTGGGGTACAGTACCATCTATACGCTGACGATACTCAGTTGTATATATCTACCCCAAACCACCCCAACGATGCCGTAGCGGTGATGTGCCAGTGCCTGGAAGCCGTACGGATCTGGATGGGAAGTAACGGACTCAGGCTCAACCCGACCAAGACCGAGTGGCTGTGGTTTCCGGCTGCCCAATTCAACCAGCTCACTCCATCGCTGGCCATAGGGGGCGAACATCTTGCCCCTGTGGATGGGGCGCGCAATTTGGGTGTCCTCCTGGATGCCCGGCTGTCCATGGAAGATCAAGTGACGGCCGTGGCCAGGAGGGCGTTTTACCAGGTTCGCCTGGTTCGCCAATTGCGCCCCCTATTGGATCGGGACGCCCTTCGCACAGTCACTCATGCGCTCGTGACATCCCGACTGGACTATTGCAACTCTCTCTACATGGGGCTTCCCTTGAGGTGCACCCGGAGACTTCAGCTAGTCCAGAATGCAGCCGCGCGAGCAATTATGGGGACCGCAAGGTCTACCCATGTAACACCGCTCTTGCGCGAGCTGCACTGGCTACCTGTCGTCTTCCGGGTGCGCTTCAAGGTGTTAATTATCATCTTTAAAGCGCCCCATGGCTCGGGACCTAGCTATCTGCGGGATCGGATCCTGCCTCATACATCCTCACGGCCGATTCGCTCCCACAGAGAGGGACTTCTCCGGGTGCCGTCCACTAGACTGTGTCAGCGGGCGACACCCAGGGGAAGGGCTCTCTCTGTGGCGGGCCTGGCCCTCTGGAACGACCTTCCCCCCGATATTAGGACGACCACGGACCTCCGCTCCTTCCGTCTTAAATTAAAAACCTACTTTTTCCGTCTGGCCGGCTTGGAATAGTCCCCCTGTCTTGGGGTTTTATTGAGTAGATTTTAGTTCAGTTAGTTAAATGGGAATTTTAGCACAGGTTGAGTTTAATTTGGCTTTTAAAATTGTTTGTATTTTTTATTGTTGTTTGTATGTTTTTTACTGTTTTTATTCTACCTGTGCACCGCCCCGAGTCCCCATGGGGAGAGGGAGCGGTTTATAAGTATTAAATGATTGATTGATTGATTGATAATATGATGCCCTGAACAAGGATATAATTGTGTTTGGTATCATTGGGTGTGAGTTCACTCTGGAGTTTAAATGTTTTCACAAACTTTTTTAGTTTATCAAGGCAGCAGTTGGCTTTAGCTGAATCAGCAAGCTTTGTGAAAGTTGCTTCCATGTCCACTGCAATATATGCTAGGGGAAAATGGTTCTTGGCATGATAAAAAGAGGAGAAACAGGCTGGATAGGACATTGTGATAGAATGATTCAAAGTTGCTCCTTGATTGAGCCAACATAAGAACATAAGAATAGCCTTGCTGGAACAGGCCACAGCCCATCCAGTCCAGCATTCTGTCTCACACAGTGGCTCCCCATTTGCTTCAGGGTATTCCCAAGCAGATGTCTTCACCTGCTTATGATTCCCTGCAAATGGCATCGAGAAATATCCTGCCTCTCTCTCCAACCCGGAGGGTGTCCTTAGGCATCCATCATGATAGCCATGGATACCCTTGTTCTCCATGGACTCGTCTAATCCTTTCTTAAAGGTGTCGAGGCTGACAGCTGTCACCACTTCTTCTGGCAGGGAGTTCCATAGACCAGTGATCCTCTGGGTGAAAAAGTACTTCCTCTTATTTGTTTGAGGTCTAGTTATCAAAAGTTTCATGGAGTGGCCCCTAGTTCTAATGTTGTGCGGTAGGGAAAACAGTTTTTCCTTTTCTACTTTGTCCACACCAGGCATGATTTTATAGACTTCAATCAGGTCACCTCTCAGGCGCCGTTGTGCTAGAATGAAGAGGCCCAGCCGTTGCAGCCTCAGATGGTAAGGAAGGTGTTCCAGCCCCCTAATCATTCTGGTTGCCCTCCAGACTTTACTTCACAACTAGATTGGATTAATGTGGTAGAGAAACACAGTTGATTGTGTGTTTTTTAAAAGATCTTCCACTTTTGTCTCCTTACATAGTCATAAACGTTACAGCCATCCCGAAAAAGTACAGAAAGTTTATGAGCGTCCATTCATACTTCCTAAATAAAATGTATACTCTTCTAAATCAAACTTGTTAGGATATTGAATTTAGGAGCTGCAACAATGAAGTGTACAACAGGCCAGAACACACTATTGTAGTTAATTAGTTAGAGAGTGCCGACTCATGCATGTTTCAATGTACACTATGATTGGTTCAGCAGTGGGATTCATTTACCTTCCCTACCGATTTGAGAATGTGGGCACGTGCACGCTTCGCTTGCAAGCGCCATTTTTGTGCATAAACACCACCTTCTATGCATGCTCAGTGCTCGTGCATTACATTGGGGCAAGTGGGGCAGAGCTTCCCACAGCCGCTGCTACCGGTTTGCCCTAACTGGAGAGAACTGGCCGAATACCACCTCTGGATTGGTTGCTGTAAATATAAAGGGGGACTTCCCCTTTTTTCTCTCCCTTTTTCTTCTGTGTGTTCTGTATACCTTTTAAATTACCTCATGATGTTCCTGTGTTCCTATCTTGTTATGATTTTTTTTCTGAATAATGTCACAGACTGCTGTAGATTTGAATGTTAAATATACTTAGTGTATGTGTGTGAGTATATAGACACACACACACACACACACACACACACAGAGAGAGAGAGACTGACAGACACACAAACAAACACAAACACACACACACATAACTACAAGTCTGTGTTAGTGTCTCCAACTTCATCTAGACAGCTACTGCACAATTCTCTGACAAAACTCATCCAAGGAATGTGGTCACACCTTCATTTCATTTCATTCATTTCATTTATTAGACTTCTATCCCGCCCTATCTCCCAAAGGGACTCAGGGCGGTGCACAGGAAATTAAAATCCAAAAATACAGCAATACAAAATTATACAAAAATTTAAAATTTAAAACTACAATTAAATCATTTCACCCGTGCTAAAAGAGGAGACAATTAATTTAAAACCCAACTCTAAAATAACATGGTTGTAGCAGCTATGCCAGGCCGGCCATATGGAAGAAATATGCTTTTAGAGACGCCTTGCCTGTCAATAATGATTTCCAGCAAATGCCGTTGAGGAAGGAATATTTCCTTGTGAGCTGCTCATTGACCATTAATGGACATAGGGTGAGGGCATTGGAGAACTGCTTCTAGCAGAACTCTTCCTCAGTTCTTATGAAAGGCCTCTCTGAGGGAGATGTTGATTTTTAAAGTCATTACAAGATCAACAAAAAGTCTAATTCATTATACCTGCTGTGGTGTGGAGGTTAAGATGTTGGATGAGGTGTGGAAAGATGCAGGTTCAACTTTATTTTCTGTTTTGGAAGCTCTTTTATTTTTTATTTTATTTTATTAAATTTATACCCCGCCCTTCTCCTTGTTAGGACCCAGGGCGGCGCACAGGCATTATTTAAAACCACAAAATACAATAAATATCAATTAAAATATATTAAATTAAGTAAACCAGTGCTAAAACCCATGATTAAAACCTTACCAAATTATAATTTATTTATTTTTTTAAAAAAAATTGGATAACTTATTGGATAACTTAGCCAATTGGATAACTCATTGGATAACTTACCTCATTGGATAACTTAGCCAATCAATGGTCTTGTACACACCTCTCTGTGTGTTAACTTGAGTTCCAAAATAAAAACGATACACAAAACCAAATCAATCACAATCTTGCATAATGGGTATTTTGCTTTTAATATGCAACTTTAAAGGCAAATATCAAAAGTAGATGCCACAGGGAGCGGCCCAGTTGAAAAAAAAATCTTCCATCCCAACTAAAGTCACTTTATGTCGTTTCAAAGAGCACTGAAATGGAAGAACTGTTTGCTTCCTTTCCCAACCCCTGCTGAAAAATGGAATATGTAAGATAGGCCACGAAAGCAAGATTATAAAGTGTAGCAAATGCAATTGGCTAAGATTATTCAAATGAAATAATGATATAGCACAAAAAATGCAGGTGTAGTTGTAGAATTTCTAGTAATAAAACACTGTGGGGGATTTGGTTTCTGCTGTTAAGGAATGGTCATAGGTGGGGAAAAAAGTCCAATTTGTGTAATATTTTTTGGTGTACCACATTCTAATCATTGTTAATAAGCTTAATAAGCATAGAGAAGCCAGAGATCAGCAGAATACCTTTTGCTGGAATTGATGGGGAAAATAGAGAAGCTGATGGCTTCAGAACCTTTAAACTACCTCTCCCATATTTCCTTGCAACTGAGGATGATGGAATTTAAGATCATGTCACCTCTGGAGGTGAGCTGCATTTGGCAATTCCTCGGTCAATCATCTGATTCCTTGGTCAATCATCTGATCAATTTTTGTGGGGAAGCAAAGCAAGAAAGCAGAGAGGTGGGAGTTTCGAAGTTTTCTCTACTACCCACGTTGTTGTGATCTGACACTGATTTAAGAAAAATATATTAGCATCTGAACAACAACAGCAAAATATGCTCCTGCCTCATACAGTTATACTGTGCCAGATTAAAAGAAAAACTCTAAGAAAGACATCTTCATGCTTTTTTCTAAATTTGACGCTTTTGTTCCATCAGTGTTTAACGGCAACATATGCTTGACTGTTTTTTAATCACAGGACAATTTAGGCTGGTAGAGAAAAACCAGGGGTGAATTCCAACAGTCTCTACTGCCGGTTCGCTCGTGGATATGCGCGGAAGCAAAAAAACAAGATGGCGCCGCCATAGGCGCCTCCGGGTGAACCAGTTCAGAGGCATGGCAGGCATGGATCACTGCCCATTTCAGCGACCCAGACTGCCAAACCACTACCAGGTCGGCCGAACCGGTCTGAACTGGTAGGAACCCACCATTGAGAAAAACCTTGATGCCCCCACCACTCTGATTTCTCGTTTTGCCTTCCACAATAATTGATCAGGTTATTTAGAAAGCATTGCCAAATACACGTCACATTTCACTGCAGAAGAAATCAATTCCTTAACCTTCATTTGTAGGCTTCCCTCTCTCAGGAATGCCATTGCTTCGTGGAAATAGCGGCAGATGTTCCCCAATACAAGTGTGACAGTCAAATTAAACTATGTTTCCTCCAGATGCTCAGAGAAAAGATTGTACCTCACACTTTCATGGAGAGTGCCAGGTAGAGGTACACTTCGAAGATTACAACTTTTCAAGAGAGGCAATTATCTCTCTCTTTAAAAAAATAAAAAATAAAGCCTTAATTCTTAAGCTTTTATACCATCCATTCCAGAAAGAGTTGTTTCACATCTAAATATTAATTCTATACCTTTCTCTTTTAATCACAACATTGCTTTCTATTTCTTCATTGTTCCAGGAATAATAATTCATTATTCAATTTATGAAAGGGGAGAGGAAGGGAAAGAGGAGAGAGGGAGAGAGAGAAAAATGCTCATCCTTAAACTATTTCTATTTAATGGTGCAAAAGTTGTAGCACACGTGATAATGGAAAAAGAGCTGCCTCCATGATATCCCTGGCTTTTCTAATATTACTTATTAGATTAATAATGTCCAGTGTGTTGTTATGCACTTAGCCAGCATTTTGCAGGCTTCCCCAAATGGATGCCTTCCACAGGTGTTCGTGGCATCTCCCCTATTTCTAAACCAGTAGAAAAGTGTAGTAGTACATAGGACCTCTAGAGCTGTGCGGAAAGAGTCACAGCCAAGGCAATACAGTAGTTAGATAAGTAGCAGCTTAATCTATCAAAACAATGTAAGCATGGTAAATGTGTTAGAAAAATCATATGTACCCCCGTTTCTTGGCCTGTAAAGATAAGGGAAGAGAAATATATTTTTGGACTTTCAAAATTCTGGGAATATAGTTTAACAATTATTATTATTATTTAGGGTATAGCATGCAAGGCCAAGGAATATATTATATTTATACACAGCAAAAGTTCTGGCAGCTGACAATTTTGCACTGGTGTGACACTGTCTGTCTGCACTGTCTGTCTGTCTGTCTGTCTGTGTGTGTGTGTGTGTGTGTGTGTGTGTGTGTGAACTAGTTCTGCACCAGCTGGCCAATGATGCTCTTGAGAGAATTGGATCACCCACAGCTTTCTTCCCCTAGTCTTCTGCCCATCATGTCCAGGAAGATCCAGCACTGGCTCCTGCTCCCCATACAGAACACTTTTAATGTTTCTCATCGTCAAAGTGGTGGTACCTATTTATCTACTCATAGATGGCATGCTTTCAAACTGCTAGGTTGTCAGGAGATGAGTGACAGGAGTTCACACCATCCCCCAGTGCTGGGCTCGAACTGCCGGAGTGCTGACCATTTCTAGTTGACAGTTCCAGCCTCACTAAACCACTACATCACCACACTTCCTCTACTTTACAATAAAGCATAGCTAGTAAGTGCATCTTGTCTGGAGTACCTTGTAAGACTAACAAGAAGATGCTGGTTGCAGTTCAGTATGTCTATAGCTCAGTATTGGGAAAGGCTACAGCAATCAATATTCTGCACTTATGACAATCCAAAGGTTCCAGAGGATGCCACGTGGGCTTTGTGATAGATTTCCTAAAACTGAAAGGACAAACAAAAAGGCAGGTTATTTATGAACCAACTTTGCTGCTTTGAAGTATTGAACTGTGATCCAAGTTCAGAAGAATGAGCACAATAATTGTTATATTTGCAGTTTTGCTCCAAAACAGTCTGAATACCATGCAATGTAGCAATAGCAATAGCACTTAGATTTATATATCGCTTCTTAGGTGCCATTCACCACTCTCTAAGTGGTTTACAGACTCAGCATGTTGCCCCAAACAATCTGGCTCATCATTTTATCATCCTCGGAAGGATGGAAGACTGAGTCAACCTCGAGCTGCTTAGGATCGAACTCCTGGCAATAGGCAGAGTTAGCCTACAATACTGCATTCTAATCACTGCACCACCATGACTCTTAGTACTATTTGCTTGTAGGCAAAGTCCTGCAAACTGGCCCAAGATTTCAAATAACTGGGCTTCAAATCTGCTAGCCTAGACAGCCAGTTCAGTGAGATTTACTCCCTAAAAAACTGAATATCCCTCTCCCAATTTTATGGTTATCTTATGACTTGAAAGAATGATGAATTAATTTTGTTTCCTATAGAGCTTCTTGTTAGGTCAGCAAAGTCAGTCTGTTACAAAAACCTAGTTAGGCAGAATAAAGTTGTAGTAATCTTCCAATATGTGGCTCCTATTAATCTGCTCCTCTTTCTAAATTGGAAGAGCAACATCTTAATCAATCATTATCCTGCAAGTCCAACATGGTGTGACATGTATCGACAGCCATAGTCAGCAATAATTCATAGGACTATAATGGTACCCTTTAGTGAATCATGAAAAGATTGATGAAATCTGAAAAGGTTTGATATCTTGCCTATACTGAGGCTTTCTTTTATGAGATGTTCTTCACATTTCTCTTGGCTTGAGATAAATGAATAAAAATGCTCTTTTGTGGCCAACATCTTTATGTAAGAAGAATGGGATGGTGTGAAGCAGTGGTGGGTTTAAAAAATGTTTTATTACAGGTTCTGTGGATGTGGCCTGGTGGGCATGGTTTGGTGGGCATGGTAGGGAAAGGATACTGTAAAATCTCCATGTCCTGGTTCCAAATAGCATCCAAAAGTAAATCAGAGTCCAAGACAAAGTATTGCCCAAAGTTCCAATTTATTAAGAGAGCCATGTTGGCACGTCTGAAAGCTTCCCAGTTTTCCCCACCCAGTTGAAAGTTCAAGATCTTGCCCCCGCACCCACAAGTCCATCACATGGTCCAATTTTCCACTTTCATGCTGGCAGTTCCACCCATCCAGTTCTGATCAGATACAGCAGTGCAGAGACAAAGGATGACCTTGGCTTTCTGGAAAGAATTTTGTTATGGCTACATAGCATCTAACTCCATATAATCCCTATTTAGGAAAGGTTACTGTAAAATCTCCATTCCCTCCCCACTCCAGGGAAAGGTTATTGCAAAATCCCCATTTCCTCCCAATCAGCTGGGACTCAGGAGGCAGAAAATAGATGGAGGTGGGGCCAGTCAGAGATGGTATTTACCGGTTCTCCGAAGAACTCAAAATTTCCACTACCAGTTCTCCAGAACTGGTCAGAACCTGTTGAATATCAACTCTGGTGTGGAGCATGGTTACAGATAACCTGAGGTGGCACCAGAACTTTGCCACTGCATTAAACAAAGTATTGTATAGAATAAAAAGAGGAAGAGATGGTTGCTGATTATTCATGGAAAAGCTTTGATTTCAAATCATTAGAATATGGTCAGATATCCTAATATGCTGACTCAGAATATTATGTGCTTCCTACAATATGAGAAAAATACAGGAAGTCCCTAACTTTCATTCTTTGCAGCATCGCCAAAGTCATATAACCAAGTTCAGATGTTTGGTAAGTATTTATGAAACTTGCATCATCCCAGGGTCATGTGATCTTAATCTTCCCACTGATTTCCAGCAGGCAAAGTCATGGGGGAAGCCAGATTTCCTTAACAAGCTTGTTGATACATTTAGCAATCAGGTTGATTCACTTAACAACCTTGGCAAAAAGTTATAAAAACTGGTTTCAACTCATTTAGGAACCGCCTCACTTAGTAATGGAAATTCCCATGCCAATTGTGATTGTAATGACCACCTCTATCCCTCTGCAAAGACAGTGTTTGAAAGCATGAAAGCCAACATTTTTGTAACATAATATGATACTTTATTTTGCATAAGTTTACCTGATACCTGATTATATATGGATAATAAGGAACTGTATTTTTAACAAAGTCACCCATTTATCTATGTCCTTTGTAATAACTGGGCTTGATTCCACAATGAGATTTGTGGAAAGGTCTCACAAAGGACTGACTATTTTACATGCATGGGTTATAAACTTGTGTTAGGCATGAAGCCAGCTGGGTGACTTTGGGCCAGTCATTTTCTCCCAACTCTATAAAGAAGGCAAGGGCAAACCACTTCTGAAAATGCTGCCAAAGAAAACTGCAGGGTGAACTGTGTAATGGTGTATGATGAAGCACTGTGGTTCCCTTATGTTTCTTCCAGGTACATCATATGGTACTTAGATAGTACCACCATCCTTGTAAAGGGATTGCTATAGTTAATCAGATTCCTTGCATTTAAAAGCATTGTAATAATAGAAATAGGGGATATTCTTTGATCTATGAAATCATGTATCAGGAAGTGTATCACACGTAATTTAGATATTCAATTTATGACCATAATTAGGACCAGTACATCTGTCACTAAGTGATTCTGTCTTTAAATGAGTTATCATATACAAATACACCTGATTTTAGAAATATTTTGTCACAATTGTTAAGTGAATCATGCAGTCTTAAGCGAATTGAGTTTTGCCTATGGTTTTGCTTGTCAAAAACCAACTGGAAAAACATCATATATGCAAGCCAGTTGAAAAATGGTGCTTGAATCACTTTAGAAAAAAAATCACTTTTTTGAACACCGTCAAAAAAGTAACTTGAGGACTTCCTGTACTAAATTATGTCTCAATGATGAACATTAAGCTTTAAATTCTTCAAGACTGTTTCAAATCTTGATTCTGAGGGACATTTGTTTCCATTTGCCATTTCCAAATCTTTTAAAAAGCATACTTGCCATGCTCCCTGCCACAGGCAAAATTTTCCTTCCTTTAAACAAATAACCCATTATGAATGTTTCGGTAATTAAAGGAGTTTATAAAGACCATTACAGATGGACAACAGATTGCACGTAAAAGAGAAGCATTTCATCACAATTCTGCTGTGCTGTATACAAAGTTTGAAGAAAGGTATTCCGTAGACTTTAAACAAATACATAAATAGACTTGAGTTGCATTTCTGGTTTTTGGCAAAAAAATTAATACAGAAGGGATGATCAGAGAAAGATATTTGTTGTTTGGGGAAATAGATAATAGAAGGAAATTCCTGTGTCTTAGTTGGTTTATAACATAATGAGAAATTATATTGATTAAGGGGGAAAAAAGAATCTGATCTCCACTGAAATACTCCTTATTTTAGTTATTAATATCTATTAATTAAGCTTCATTGGATGGATTTGAAAGGACTTTCTGATTAATAGGGTAACATGTTTTTTTTAAAAATGCTTCTTATTTCTAAGGAGATTATTGGCCAAATTTCTCACATCTAGTTTTATCTTTAGACCCCTGGTGGCACAGTGGTTAGAATCAGGGGTGGGCTTCAAAATTTTTAGCAAGGGGTTCTAGCCCCATGGTGGCCATGCCCACCCAGCACCATGATAGTGGTGGACATTTTTGCCCTTCCCAGGCTTCAGAGGCTTTTCTCAAAAACAGCCTCCTCAGACTAAGAGGCCCTCTTGAGACTGGAAACAGGCCCTTTTCCGGCCTTCCCAAGCTTCTGGTAGGCATATTTCTGCCCTTCCAAAGCCTCCATGCACGCCCTGCACTTGCCTGCATCCAAAATGGGTGACGTGGGGACTCCAGGAAGCGGCAGGGTGGGATGGGTGGAGCCAGCCAGGAATGGGATTTGGGGGTTCTCTGAACTGCACAGAATCTTAGCTAGAGGTTCTCCCGAACCCCTGCCAACCCCCAGCAGCCCACCCCTGGTTAGAATGCAGTATTATAAGCTAATTCAGCTCACTGTTAGAGGCTCAATGTTGACTCAGCCTTCCAAGGTTGGTAAAATGAGGATCCAGATTGTTGGGAGCAATATGTTGACATTGTAAACTGCTTAAAGAGGGCTGTAAAGCATTATGAAGTGGCATGTAAGTCTAAGTGCTATTGCTATTGTTTATTCAGATGCAGATGTCTTAATTGCTCAAACGGCAAATGGTAAACAGTGGCTGCAGTTTTTTCTACAACCATCTTCAACTATCTATAATAGTCAGTTCCACTAAACTTAGCCAGGCATATTGCAGAATAGAGAATTACACTATTACCGCACTTCTTTGTGTTATAGTTTTAATAAAAATTAAGATTAATTAGGGAAGCGATTTCTCTCAGAAATTAATTTTAGACAGCATAAACCTTCAGGCTGGTTCCTGTTGATAAGCAACTGAGCTCTAGTCTCAAGCTTGTGTTTGAAGTACAGCGAGGGACATGAAGCATTGCTGCTAAGAAGGTAGATTTAAATTCCTCCATCTGTTTACAGATATTTACATCTAGGGACAAATTTTTGCAATAATCCTTGTGTATACTGACTGCAGCTGGTTAGCCGTGAGGGCCTGATGATTGTAACAAGACTGTGAATTCTGAGAGTGAAATCTATTGAAATCAGTGGAATTCATTTTTTTTTAGTAAGGATTGGTAACATACGTAGTGTGATTAGGTTTAAAAGTGGAATGGATTTTTTTATAGCTGGCATGAATTAAAATGAAGCATTCATTTTGTTCAGCTGAATATAGGCAAACCATTTAAAAACTGATTTATTCTAATGTGGAATGTTAGCAAGCTTAAATTTCTCTGTATGTCACCTATTAGACTACATTAGTAACAATGCATTAAGATTTCAGACTTCTTTGCATATGCATGTTTATCACCTGCTGATTAATAAGTGTGAAATGAACCAACACTGATATAGTTTTGTGTCATACATAACATTTTCATTTCAAGCAAACTGGTTATCTACAGCTGGTTGTGGCTCAATGGAAATATATAGAATTTTCATGCACAAGGTTCCAGATTCATTTATTGACATCTCTTAATAATAAAGATTTTGGAGAGCTTTTTTTCAGTTCGGAACTGATGTCAGTGAACCAGATGAAACAATGGTCTAAATCATAATTCGGTTATAGTATACACTTGGAATACTGCATTCAGTTTTGGTTGCCATGATGTAGAGACTCTAGAAAGAGTGCAGAGAAGAGCAACAAAGATGATTAGGGAACTGGAAGCTAAAACAAATGAAGAACGGTTGCAGGAACTGGATATGTCTACTCTGATAAAAAGAAAGACAAGGGGTGACATGATAGCAGTGTTCCAATATTTCAGGGGTTGCCACAAAGAAGAGGGAGTCAAACTATTCTCCAAAGCACCTGAGGGCAGAACAAGAAGCAATGGGTGGAAACTGATCAATAAGAGAAGCACCTTAGGACTGAGGAGAAATTTCCTGACATAACAATTACTCAATGGAACAACTTGCTTCCAGAAGTTATGAATGCTCCAACACTAGAAGTTTTTAGGAAGATATTGGCTAACCATTTGTCTGAAGTGGTGTAGGGTTTCCTGCCTAGGCAGGGGATTGGACTAGAAGACCTCCAAGGTCCCTTCCAACTCTGCTATTGTATTCTATTATGGGCTTCCTTCTAGTCCTAACTGAAATTGTTCATTAGAAGGGCAGCAACTCTCAAATGATACATGTATGAAGAAGCCTATAAAATCAAGAGTAGTTTTATATTCAGTATTTAGTTATATTACCAATTATTATGTAAACAACATTCGGAAGGTTGAATCCAATGTTGCAAAAAACAAAACATGGTTCCATGCAGGAACAAAAGATCTGGACTGAGCTACAAAATAGGTGGGGATACCTTATACTCCTGTTCTCTAGAGATGATTTTTTTTTTTAAGATAGGGAACACATCAGAAGAGGAAGTAGAAATGTGTGAAAGGCTTTCTCTTGAAGTGCCTTAGATTCAACATTCAGTAGTGGCCAAATTGTGGAAACCTTTTGGGACCAGTGTACATTATTTTTGAGGTTCGATGGCTAATAACATTACTTTTTTTAGAGTAGTACAATAAAATTATATATCAATGGAAATATAATTTAATCAAGAATGTAATGCAATAACTTTTATGAACGATTTTCTATTAGAATAGCAGTTATAAAGAAGAAAACTGAAACACATAAAAAAACAAGATATAAAAAAAATTATCACCATAGAAAAAAATGAGATATACAAAAAGTATCTCCATGTCAGTTAATACTTAGCTGAGTAACCTTTAGCATGAATTATGGCCTTACAATGTCTTCCCATGTAGTGAACCAAGTATTTTAGTTCTGCAGCTATTATAATGTGAAATCAAGATTGAATGATTGCTTCTATTAACTGGGTTTTATTTTTGGATATATTGGGCTATATCTTTTCTTAGAATACAAATAATTGAACAAACTTTGTTACTTTACATTCTTGATTAAATTATCTTCCCATTGATATATACATTTATGGTACTACTCCAAAAAACGTGGTTTTTATTAGCCATCAAACCTCAAAAATACAGTTTTCCCAAAAGCTTTCCACACTTTTGGCCAATACTGTAAGCTATGTCTGGTAGATAGATATTCAACATCTTGGGGATCAGAAGCCTTAACAAGTGGAATATGACTAACCTCTATTTTTCAGAACATTGTAATTTCCAGAGCTTGAAATCTTGATGTGCCTATCATTTTTTTTTAATTAAATTTATACCCCGCCCTTCTCCTTGTTAGGACCCAGGGCGGCGCACAGGCATCTTAAAAACACAAAATACAATAAATATCAATTAAAATGTAATTAAATTCATTAACCCGTGCTAAAAACCCAATATTACAAACCCTACCAAATTACAAATTTCCTTAAAAAGTCAGAAACGGGGGGCTATCCTAGGCCGGCTTGTTGGAATAAGTACGTCTTAAGACGTTGGCGGAAGAGGCGGAGGTCCAAGATTGTGCGAAGGTCGGAGGATAGGTCGTTCCAGAGGGCCGGGCCCGCCACAGAGAAGGCCCTTCCTCTGGGTGTCGCCAACCGGCATTGCCCGGCCGACGGCACCCGAAGAAGACCCTCTCTGTGGGAGCGGATCGGGCGAAGGGATGTATGGGGCAGGAGGCGGTCTCGTATATATCAAAAATGCAAATTGCCTCCATCCCATAGAACATAGTTCTGAAGGGGAAAAATGTTTAGGATAATGCTGGCCATTGAGACCTTATTCATACATGAGGTGGTGGGGAGCAACTGGCCCTTTAAAGAGCAAGCCAGGGGTCCTTGCCAAAGGGATTCACCTGTTTCCTTTTGAGAAAGTAGAGTTGATGAGGAGATGGCTTCAACCAAATCGAGTTGTTTGGTTATAGTTAGAATGTGTGTATATTTCATTTTTTAAAGTAAGTGTGGAACCTTATCGTCTTTGGGCACTTTCAGTTGAGTTGAGTCCTGGATTTGACCCTCAGCTTGGCTGGAGTACTGAATCCCAAAGTTTGGTTTGGTTTCCTTTCTGTAGCCAGACCTGGGATGGGTGAGGATTTTCCTTTCAATCTGCTCCTGTTCCCAGCAGGCTTCTTTGGAAGGGAGAAACTGATTCATAACAGCAGCAAAGGGACCTACTTTTCCAGTGACTGCTCACCCCCAGGCTCAGGTGACCTGAAAACCTAAATACCACCTCAGTACTTAAATACTGTCTCAAAGTCATCCTTAGGTGTTTCAGTTTTCCCCCTGAAGCAGGAAGCAAGCTGCAAGTTTGTGCCAGAGGCACAACCTGATATAGTTCACTGATGCTTGGTTGATGTTGCAGTTAGATCACCAATATAGGGGATACAATAGTCCTGCTATCTATTGGGCATTTAAACTGGTCCATGTCTGCACTGTTCCCTGCAATGACTGGTCACTGTCATGCTAAACCCTGGCTTGAATCTGTTTAAAAAGCAGCTAAATGGTACTGGTGATGGGAAGGCTGCAGAGTGAACTTTCTTTCTTTCTTTCTTTCTTTCTTTCTTTCTTTCTTTCTTTCTTTCTCTCTCTCTCTCTCTCTCTCTCTCTCCCCCTCCCTCCCTCCCTCCCTCCCTCTTCCTTCCTTCACATCCATCCATCCATCTATCATCTATCTGGCTTTGTCAGCCTTCCCAGGTAGATCAGAGATGAATCATGACCAGTTAAATTAATTCTACCTTATAGTAAGATTAGATTAAAATAATTAAAATAAGTCTGATAGTACAAATCTCCCCACCTTCTGTCTAAGAAGACCCTAAGTGTCATTACATGACAGTTAGATTCCCTGCACTGCAGAAAACTTTCACAGCATTGAAGACAACTACAGATAGTAGTCTAACCATCTGTAAAAATTCACCGCCTCCTCCCCCCTATTCCATATTAAGGAGATTGATAGATATTTGTCTACCAGTGTCTTTTCATAAAATTCAAATGCAATAACTATAGCATCAATAACAAAAGACATGATAGGCATGTCAGGGTATACTCAAGTGACACATCTGTAGCAATATGCTTTCAGATGCAATGCAAGATTCTGGTTACCATCTATAAAGCCCTACATAGCACAGGACATGGTTACTTGAAGAATGCCTATCTCCTGTGCTATCAGCTTGGTGGGTTTCATCCAATAGTGTGGGTATGCCCCAGATTCGTTCAGTTAAAGGAAGTCATCATCTACTGGCCCCAGAAATTGTGTTTCCTCTGTTGTGGCACCTGTCCTTAGGAAGGAGTTTCCCCCTGATATTTGTCTTCCATTGTCCTGGATTTTTTTTAAAGCCTTGAAGTCTTTGCTGGTCATGGGTTAGAATGGTTAGCGTTCCTGTTGAATTTATTTGAGGGTACAGTATATCCATAAGGAGACGCTGACCCACCACATCGTTATCGATCAGAAAGGTCGGTAGTTCAGCAGTTCGAATCCCTAGCACCGTATAATAGCGTGAGCTCCCGTTACTTGTCCCAGCTTCTGCCAACCTAGTAGTTTGAAAGCACATAAAAAATGCAAGTAGAAAAATATGGACGACCTTTGGTGGGAAAGTAACAGCGTTCCGTGTGCCTTCTGCATTTAGTCATGCTGGCCACATGACCATGGAGACGTATTCTGATAGCGCTGGCTCTTTGGCTTTGAAATGGAGATGAGCATCGCCCCCTAGAGTCAGGAATGACTAGCACATATGTGTGAGGGGAACCTTTACCTTACAGTATATCTGGACAAATCTGGTTCTTTATTCCTTTCTTATTTCTTTTTTTAAATAAATTATTGTATGTTTTAATATTTCTGATTGTACACTACCCAGAGTCAGTTCACAATTGGGTGGTGCCTTAATTGAATACAGGGAATTGAATGCGATACATCTTAGCATCAAGAATTTGCATAGAGTGTTTCCCTGCTGCAGCCTAATAAGCAATCAGGTCTATTTTGAAATCTCAATATTATTCACCTTGACACCGAAGCTCTTGATAGCTTTTCAGATGGTCTGGATGCTGCTCTTGATGGCCCTCATTTGTGGTGAGTGACAGAATGAAACTCTGAAAAAGCTGATTTAACTTATGATGGGAAAATCAGCATAGCAGCTGTAGCTGTGGTAGCAAGTTGGTCTGAAGTGAGGTGTCATTCATTCATTAGAAGTCTGGGATCAGAGTAGTTCAACAAATTTGCAATTTATAGATGTATTCATAACCAGACCCCAATATATTAATATAATTGGGCAAATGCTCAGTAAATCAGAAGCTTGTAAAAATGTCCGTTATGGGACACTGGACTTTTACAGACAAATAAATTTGTAGTTTTCAAACAATCTGTAGAACTCATATAATACTGTAATATGAGATAGCTTTCAGATATAACCTTCATATTCCTGTGCCAGTATCGTTAAGAATTCTTAAACAGTTTTTTATAGTAAGTAGGTCAATTTCAACAAAATATTGTCTATATTTTTCATGGCAGATCATTTGTACACATTATGTACAAATGGTGCTGCGGGAACTTACATTATGGTAATGTAAAGAACCAAGTTTTATTGTTTCTGTGATTTCCAGGATTAGATTTGGAGGCAAATTCCAATATCAGTAGACCTGAACTTCTTGAACAGCATATTAGTTAATTCGTACTTTTTATTCATTTATTTTAATCCTGCTCTTATAATAACTCAAGGTGGCAAACATATCCAACACAGCTTCCTCTACCTTTCCCCCCCACAAAAGCAACCCTGTAAGGTGGGTTAGGTTGGGAGAGAATGACTGGCTCAAAGTCATTTAGCTGGCTTTCATGGCTAAGGCAGGACTTGAACTCACAATCTCCTGCTTAGCTGGGTACCTTAACTGCTAAACCAAATTGGGCCTCTATTACCAATTTCCACACTTTCAAGATATTCTGATATGTTTTTCAGCTACAAAAGAAGTTCTATCTATCTATCTATCTATCTATCTATCTATCTATCTATCTATCTATCTATCTATCTATCTATCTATCTATCTATCATCTATCTTGATTGATTTTAAAGGAACCACATTAATCTCCAAAACAGAACAGCTCAACAAGATAATAATCAGAGAAGCCATCGAAAAAGAGAAATACCCCCACAACATGAACGAACGTGATGATGTCCTCGCCCTGGGTCCTTGGTGGAGAAGGGCGGGATATAAATTTAAATAAATAAATAAATGATACCTCCTGCCTACCAGACATCTGGAAATCAGCACTGGCGAACAGATGAGCCCCACCCACCACCCAGGCCATTACAATACAAAAGAACAATGAACACACAGATAGCACCAATCAGTACCAATCTACCAATCATGATACAACTACACAGCCAATCAACCCACTCACAGCAACAAAACCAGCACTCTAACCCCCCACCAAGATTTAGAGAAAGACGGCAGTTCTGAAGCCACAGACACCAGCCTGAAGATGGCGAGTGAGACCTCACTGAAACATTGCCAAGACAATCTCAATCTTACATGGGAAAAGACCTTAACACAACAAGACCAGCATAGCTGCACCCGTGAAAATCTACAAAAACACACATGATAGATAGATAGATAGATAGATAGATAGATAGATAGATAGATAGATAGATAGAGATAGATAGAATAAATATCTATCTGTCTGTCTGTCTGTCTGTCTGTCTGTCTGTCTAGCTATCTAGCTATCTAGCTATCTAGCTATCTATCAGATTTTTGCTTCCTAAGGGTTTCCCTTGTATGTGGCATGCCTTTCTCAAATATACTCAGAGGTTTACAAAAGCACTTAAGCAAATGCTTGTGGCATAAATGTATATAGTTGTGTTAACTGTGCTAAAGTGAAACTAACCTTTAGATGACCCCCAACTGTTTTGGAGGGAAAGGTAGAACATTTATATTTGGGCGGCCTTTTTCTAGTTCTATGATTGGTTAAAGTCCTGTGGGCCTAGAGTACAAATCACAGGCAATTGCCTGCAGTTTCTCAGTTCCATTTTTGAATCAATAAATGCTGTTGCAGCTATGCTGGTCTTGTTGTTGCCTACTGAAGCCCACTATACAATAATGAGGCAGTTGAATACAACATCCTTCAACCTTGGGCTTCCCTAAAGAAATGAAGCATGTAGTAATGGCATCACAAAACACGGCCTGTCATGCTGCATTGCTTAATTAACTCAAATTGTGAATCTTAAAAAGTGAATACATGGGGGAACTAGAATATGGATAATCATCTCCTACAATGTGGAGTTCAAGTCTTGTACATGACTTCATGAAAATCCAAGTACATGTTCTCTTTCTGACCTCTTTCTTATGCAAAACCATCATGTGCTCATTGAAATTCATTCAGACACAAGAACCACATTTTTATTCATTGGATAGACCTTAGAGAGTACAGTTTTCTTCCCTAGCTGCTAAACGTAAGAAGTAAATGTTAAGGGACAAAGTTCAGGTGTCACCAAATTGCATTATACACTTTTAAAATACTTCCATCTATAGATTTCTAAACCAAAACCCTTAGCAGAAAATGTATTAAATAAAATGTCATCAACCTGCCATGGGGTTGCTTATTTCCCTTCTTCCCGAAATTGCTAATAGCTTCTGTTGTTTGAGTATTCATGGGTGGAGAAGGCAACCCACAAATAATTACATGTAAGTAATAGAATAGAACCACAGAGTTGGAAGGGACCTTGGAGATCTTCTAGTCCAATCCCCTGCTTAGGCAGGAAACCCTATACCACTTCAGACAAATGGTTATCCAACATCTTCTTTAAAACTTCCAGTGTTGGAGCATTCACAACTTCTGGAGGCAAGTTGTTCCATTGATTAATTATTCTGTCAGGAAATTTCTCCTTAGTTCCAAGTTGCTTCTTTCCTTGATTAGTTTCTACCCATTGCTTCTTGTTCTGCCTTCAGGTGCTTTGGAGAATATGTTTGTTTTGTTTGTAAAACAAAGGGAACTGGAATGCAGGCTGCGGTTAGAACATTTATTAACAGAGATTAACAAGAACTGAGGAACAAGGCCGGAGCCACCTGACAGCTATTTATAGAGACTGCTGACAGGCAGAGAACCAATCAACAGTCTGTAGTTTTGCCGCACTTGGCAACAACCTGCGTGAGCCAATCAGCTTCCCAGGCTTCAACTCTGCCCGGCACTGGTCACAAGTCTGTATAGAGCTCCATCTCACACTTCTGGCCCTCGATCAGGATAACGAGATGGATCTTTGTGCGGCCACACTGGGAAGTTGAGGCTGAGCTCACTGACCACTCTTCGGCCCCATTAGAGCACCTGGACATGCAGTCGACGTCTTCAGAAGCAGCGTAGACCCCATCACGGCGGCTTGGCTTGGCTTGAGGCACTGCGAAGGGGCTGCAAGGCAAAGGAGCCCTGCATACAGCAGCTAAATGTCCCTTCTTGCTGCAGCGGCGGCAGATGGCATCTTTGAACTTGCACTGGGAGCGCAAATGTTTGCCCCCACAGCTGAGACAAGCCTTACCGGCACAAATCACAAGTCTGGGGACTTAACAATGTTGACTCCCTCTTCTTTGTGGCAGCCCTGAGATATTGGAACACTGCTATCATGTCACCACTAGTCCTTCTTTTCATCAGACTAGACATACCCAGTTCCTGCAACCGTTCTTCATATGTTTTAACCTCCAGTCCCTTAAGCATCTTTGTTGCTCTTCTCTGCACTCTTTCTAGAGTCTCAACATCTCTTCTTACATCGTGACAACCAAAACTGAATGCAGTATTCCAAGTGTGGCCTTACCAAGCATTATAAAGTGGTATTAACCCTTCAAGTGATCTTTATTCTATCCCTCTGTTTATGCAGGCTATAACTGTGTTGGCTTTTTTGGCAGCTGCTGAGTACTGCTGGCTAATATTTAAATGGTTGTCCACTAGGACTCCAAGATCTCTCTGATGATAATGATATCATCATTAAAAGAATGCATGTTTGATCACACCTGTCAGAAACAGAGGAAAGCTTTCACATTTCTAACACCACTTGTAGTTCTTCCTAGGATGGCTGAAAAATCCATCAGAATTTAGAGGGAGATAATTTCTTCATTGATTAGGGGCGTCAGCATACATATCCAGAATAGTTAAATTGTGTGCTATAAAGCTTTTTAGCAGTAGCAATAGCCCTTAGATTTATATACTGTTCCACAGTGCTTTACAGTCCTCTCTAAGTGGTTTACAAAGTCAGCATATTGCCCCCAACAGTCTGGGTTCTTGTTTTAACCAACCTTAGAGGATGGAAGGTTGAATCAACTGTGAGCCAGTCAGGATCAAATTTTTGGCAGTTGGCAGAATTAGCCTGCAATACTGCATTCTAACCACTGCACCACCATGGCTCTTTTTTTACACTTAAAACTGGGAGACACACTTTTCTGAAAGCTATTTTTGTGGCCCAATGATCCAAGCATCACTGGATGGGCTAAAGCCAAAATTATTGATCCTTTCCCTTTTTAAATAACGTAATATATTAAGCCATATGTTAAGCCTATAACACCAATCTATTTTAGAGAGATTTCCTAGTGGTGCTGTTAAAATTTTTGGCATGATCTGCATCATGTTATTTCTTACATTTTTATCTCCCCAGAGATAAATATGTGCAGATTAATTAATAAATTTGAAGAATTCCTAGCTGAAAGATATAAGATAGTTGCTGGGGGTGTGCAAGCAAAGCAGCTTATTAAAAAAATGTTACTGTCCCACAAACCTCTGCATATTTCAGCTTTACAGAGCTACCAAAACTAAGGCAGGAAGATTTTCCATCAGGAACTTGGGATTTTATAAATGAAACCAGAGAAGGAAAGTTTATTGCAGTATATGCAGCTAAACTTAAACCTGTATATTAATATTGTTGATTTAATAAAGAGCTAATATAATTTATTGAAAGACTATTTAGTCAATGGAATTTTGAAAGCATTAAAAAAACCCAGAATGCTTTTGAAAGAAGTAGATTTACCATTTAAGAGAAAAAATTGAATTGTTAATTAAAAATTAAATTATTATATCCATGGAAATTGCTACTATAGAGTTGCAGTCAGGAGTAAAAGCAAATGTAAATAAGTTAGCTATAACATATAAATAGAAAGATAACAGTTCAAAATGAACTATGCTATCATTTAAATAGAGATTTCCATAAGCCAACTAAATGTAGATTTAAAGGAGAGATCTGCAAAAAGTACAAAAAATGTGAGATTTGCTAAGGTAAAAACAGTTTTCTAAAATGAAAGCCATAACTTTAAAGGGAATGCACAGAATAGATCTGGTGTATCCAACCCATGGACTGCAGGTTACATGTAGCCCTGGAGAGATAGTAACAGCCCCACAAGACTGTAAACCTTTAACATTTTTATGTGGTTTATATACATTATCTATATTAGATAATGTATATAAACCATACATTATCTGGATGGGAAGTAACGGACTCAAGCTCAACCCGACCAAGACCGAGTGGCTGTGGTTTCCGGCTGCCCGGTTCAACCAGCTGTCTCTATCGCTGGCCATAGGGGGCGAACATCTTGCCCCTGTGGATGGGGCGCGCAACTTGGGTGTCCTCCTGGATTCCCGGCTGTCCATGGAAGATCAAGTGACAGCCGTGGCCAGGAGGGCGTTTTACCAGGTTCGCCTGGTTCGCCAGTTGCGCCCCCTATTGGACCGGGATGCCCTTCGCACAGTCACTCATGCTCTCGTGACATCCCGACTGGACTATTGTAACTCTCTCTACATGGGGCTCCCCTTGAGGTGCACCCGGAGGCTGCAGTTGGTCCAGAATGCAGCCGCGCGAGCAATAATGGGTACCACAAGGTACACCCATGTAACACCGCTCTTGCGCGAGCTGTACTGGCTACCTGTAGTCTTCCGGGTGCGCTTCAAGGTGCTAGTCATCATCTTTAAAGCGCTCCATGGCTCGGGACCTAGCTATCTGCAGGATCGGATTCTGCCTCATACTTCCTCACGGCCGATTCGCTCCCACAGAGAGGGACTTCTCCGGGTGCCGTCCACTAGACTTTGTCAGCGGGCGACGCCCAGGGGAAGGGCTCTCTCTGTGGCGGGCCCTGCCCTCTGGAACGACCTCCCCCCCGATATTAGAACTACCACGGACCTCCGTTCCTTCCGTCTGAAATTGAAAACGTACTTTTTCTGCCTGGCCGGCCTAGGGTAGCCTCTTACCATAGTATTATAGGGTTTAGGGTTTTAGTGATTGGTTTTGGGGAATTTTAGCGCAGGGTTTTATTGTTTAATGTATTTTTAACTGTTTTGTATATTTATGTATATTTATTGTTTTAATTTCCCTGTGCACCGCTCCGAGTCCCCTTGGGGAGAGGGAGCGGTCTAGAAATTAAATATATTCTATTCTATTCTATTCTATTCTATTCTATTATATGTTTTATATGCAGCCCAAGATAATTCACTCTTCACTCAATACAGCCTAGGCAAGCAGGACACCCATGATATAGACAAGTGAAATTAACACTACATTATAGTAAGAACAGCTGAGATGGACAAAATAAAAGATGAAACAAGAAATATTGTTCAACCCAGAATTGAAGGACAAAATTATTATCAAGACAATTGGACAGTAATTCTGAATCAGTTTTTTCACAGTGTGAATCTGAGCAATTGCTCTGGGAACATTTAGAGGTGACACATTGAGCAGCTGAAGAGAATGATAGTATAGAAAGAAATTATATCTGATACGATTTTAGACAACAGTCATTTTGAGATGCCATAATAGCACCTACTCTGTACAACCAGTGATTGCTCCATAATCACTGGTACTGTTGGCTAAACCAGCTATTTCTATATGAAATGAATCAGATAGTACAATTAATTATCCTTAAAAGTCACCATAGTGTCTTTGTAAATAAAATAGATCTATCTATATAGAAATGGACGTTTGTGTGTATGTTCCAGCATAACTCTGGAACGCCTCAATTAATTTCAACCAAAATTGGTACACAGATGACTTACCTCCTGGAAACAAATACTGTGATGGTAAGATGCCCCTAACACCCCTCACGGTGTGTGTTCTGTTAAGATCTTGTGCCTTAAAATGGCTTCTACTGTACTGCCTTAAAATGGGTTCTACTATATAGTGCTGTGGAGTTTCCATGGTAATGTCTTCATAATACTCCACAAGGGGGCTCCCTTAGGTAAGGGGGAAAATTTAACATTAGAAATAGTGGCGACATTCATGGAAGGAGGGTTGGGATAAATAAATATCTGAACAGCTCTGGGTTATCAGCTAGTTTGTAAATAAAATAGAGTCTATATCTTGAAGAGGAAGGTGTTTGATATTGGGTTAGTATTATTATCATTGATTAAGCATGCTTGGATCTCATATTAATTTTCTAATATTTTGGATTGATTTTATATATTGTAATTTTTTAATACACTTTGACTTTGGTGTTTTGTGTGATTAGCAGAAAAGTCATAACAATCTTTCCGTTTATCAATGTGCTTATTTCCCTCACAGAAATTAATTGATGCTTTCTGTGATAGGAAAAATAAGATGTGTTTTAGGTGACTTAATCCCAATACTTTTTAGAAAGATCCAATAGGCTCAGAAATGGAATTGGCTAAGACTTTGATTGCTTTAGGTCAAACAGCAAACAGTGACTCCCCGTCATGTCTTGCTATGTTACAGCAATAGTTTTATACCTAAGGTAGAAAAAAGTCACATAAGCACATACAACGAATAATAAGAATGGTAATTTAAAATTAATTAATAAGTGCTTTCATAAGAAATAAATTAGTTGGTAGATCTAATCCTGCTCTATTTTCCAATATCAAAGGGCTTATATCCCCCAACATTATTATTGACAAAACAAGAGGAGCCCTATCATATAAATATCCTGCTTATGGCTTTCCTAAGACAAACCTTTGATTTTACACAACAAAAAGATATTTCTTCCCAGTATATATGATGGTATGTGGGAACGACCTTGAATGAGAATAGAGCTGGAAGGAACTTTGGGGGTCTTCTAGTCTTTCTGCTCAAGCAGAAGACCCTGTACCAGTTTAGATAGGTGGCTATCCAGTCTTTTCTTAAAAATCTCCAGTGATGAAGCACCCACAGCTTCTGCTGTTCCACTGGTTAATTGTCCTCACTGCTAGGAAGTTTCCCATTAGTTCTAGGTTGCTTCTCTCCTTGATTAGTTTCCATCCATTGTTTCTTGGCTTGCCTTATGGTGCTTTGGAAAATAAGTTGACCCCTCCTTCTTTGTGGGAGCCTCTCAAAAATATCATGTCACCCCTAGTTCTCCTTTTCTCTAGACTGGCCATACCATTCCTGCAACTGTTTTCCTATGTTTTTGTCTCCAGGCCCTTAATCCAAAACAAAATAAAAAGACAATCTTGTTGAAACAAATACAGAGATACTACACTTAAATGTCTCAAACCTGATAATTTACTGTCTATTTCGCTTGTCCATGTATTTGCATACTGTCTTCTTCTTCTTCTTCTTCTTCTTCTTCTTCTTCTTCTTCTTCTTCTTCTTCTTCTTCTTCTTCTTCTTCTTCTTCTTCTTCTTCTTCTTCTTCTTCTTCTTCCTCTTCCTCTTCCTCTTCCTCTTCCTCTTCCTCTTCCTCTTCCTCTTCCTCTTCCTCTTCCTCTTCTTCTTCTTCTTCTTCTTCTTCTTCTTCTTCTTCTTCTTCTTCTTCTTCTTCTTCCATTTTTGAAGATAGGAATCACATCATCTCTTTTCCAATCCTCTTGTAGTTCCCCGGTGCTCCAGGATTTTTTCAATATATGGTACAATGTGGTTCTGAGATAACATCTGCTAGCTCCTTCAAAACTCTGGGATGTAATCCCAATGATTTATATTTATCAAGATTATTTTTATTTTTATTTCTAGTCTGTCTTTTACAATTACGTTTTTGGTAGGTTGGGCTGTAGTTTCTTTTTGTGTGAAGACTGATGCAAAGAATGAGTTAAACAGCTCTGCTTTCATTCTACTGCCTCTTACTTCCGTGCCATCTTCTCTCTTTAGAGGACCAACTGTTTCCTTGACTATTTTCTTAATATTTATATGTTGAAAGAAACTTTTTAAAAATTATCTTTGAGTTTTGTTGCAAGCCTTTGTTCATTCTGAGCCTTTGCTTTCCTGACTTTATCTTTGCAGATTTGGGCTAATTGCTGATATTCTGCCTTATTGTCCCTCTTTCCATTTTTTGTACTTGTCCTTCATGTATTTGAGTTTATCAGAGAGATCTTAGTGCACCCCTGCTGGTTTCTTCTTGGATTTCTTTTTCAGTGTTGTGATGAAGTGGGCTATTATGATCATATTTTTCAGAGTTTCCCACACTTCTTGATTTGCTTTTCCCTTTAGGATTTCTGCCCATGGAATTTATCTTAGGCTGTCTCTTGAGTGTGTTAAAATCATCTCTTTTAAAGTTTAAGACACTGTTTGGATTATATTATATTGCTTGTGTTTGTATTATATTGAATTCCAAAATTATGTCACTCTCGCTCAAGGTTCCAGGAACTTCAACTCCCTCTATCACTTCTTCTCTATTAGTATGAATTAGGTATAGTATAGCTTTTCCTCTAGTTCCCTCAGTTTCCTCTAGTTTCTTTGGCAGCCTGGGCTGCCCTGGGAACATCAAACAAGAGAAAGCAACATGTGAAACTAGATAGTGGTCATATTATTAAAGAGATGGGATTGTACTTCCACACTTGCAAGATTCTGTCAATGTATCTTTACAATAAAGTAGAAATAGCTCACCAGGTTGTGATTGCTATTTCTTTATTCCACAAGGCCGGCAATATAAGAGATAGAAGGAAGCTAACATATTTTATTTTGCCCAACCAGATTTCAACTTTAAATAAGGTAGTTGTTATGTATGCTGTGATAATTATTGTATTACTAATTGGCCAAATCCTTAGCTAATGTAAATCAGTGAAGGTCCATTTACTTCCATGATGCTACTCTAATTTTAATTAGCTAAGGTAGGGTCGTTTATCTTTATTTAGCCTGGAGCTTCTCCCTATTTATTTATTTAAATTATATCAAATAACAAGTCTTACTTTTCTTTCTTTTTTTCCTTTCTTTCTTTTGAGACAATTTGCGCTTTTTGATTAGAAAAGGGTTAACTGCAAACATAATAACCAGAATGAGGAGTTTGGTGTTTTGTTCCAGAGTTTAAACATTATATAAGAATGAAAATCATAACTATGAAACAGATTTCTACAAACATCTCAGGAATTCAAAACTTGCTAATGAGAGCATTAAATTAGATGTAGAGATACAGAGGCATAAATATTAAAACTATCATTTATTAGATAGGGTTGTAAAATGAGCACCTTCTGGAAGATTATCAATAATGCAAAGAGAATAAATAGGCAGTATTATATCACCTGCTTATTCAATAGCCATATTGAATATGCTTTGAATCTGAAGTTGTTGTGCTTAGTATGTGTGTATGAGTTTCAAAGTTGCAAAATTACTAATCCTTGATTTGGTTCAGATATTGAGATTTGGTTGCACATCCATATTTTCATTTCCTGTACCCAGAAATAAAGTTATAAGCCAAGATCTAACCATTCCTCAAAATGCATAATGTTGTTTTCAGCTAAAATTAAAAGTTGTAGGATCCAGTCCAGAGGTGGGTTGCTCCTGGTTCAGCCTGGATTGAGTGAACTGGTAGTAGCAGCGGTGGGAAGCTCTGCCCACCTTCCTGGATGCTTCTGTGCATGTGCAGAAGTGTCGCAAACACGAATGCGTGCCATGCGCACTTGGGAACCAGGAGTAAAAAAAATTAGAAACCCACCACTGATCCAATCTGGGTTTTCCCTGGAACCAGAGGTTTAGTCTTCTGAGCTTTTGAACTCATGCTGAAGCCCATCTTCAGGGAACTCCTCTCTCTCCAGAATGTGTGCTTTGGGTTATTCCAGAGGTTCCCAAACTTGCCAACTTTAAGACTTGTGGACTTCAACTCCCAGAATTCTTCAGCCAGCAGACTTTAAGACTTGTGGACTTAAAGAGTTGGCTGGAGAATTCTGGGAATTAAAGTCCACAAGTCTTAAAGTTGGCAAGTTTGGGAATCTCCGGGTTATTCTGTATTTATATAATGCCTGGTTGTGTGTGGCTTTTTAGTTGTTCATTTGGGTCTCTATGGTCAGTTATGAAGTCGTTGGGTGTTATTCCCTGAGTATCTGATAAGCTGGTAGCAAACAGCGCTCCTGTAGACTTACAAGGGGCCCATTTCCCAGGTTTCAATCATTTCCCTGGCTATGTATGTACCTACTTGGCTAACAATCTTAGTAGCTGCAAACCTGAATGTACGTCTTTGTTAATTGCAATGTGGGACTGCCAATGAGTTTGGGTCTCCTTATCTGACTGCTTGACAATAAAAAGTGTATATTCTTAAAAGATATGAATCAAATCTGTATATAGCATGTAATATTCAAAGAAAGGTGTATGGTTTGTTAAGAAAAATTGTAATGTACTAATCAGATGGAATTAACTTAAAAAAGTGAAAAATGAGAAACTGAGCAAACCAGGATTGTCAGGTTTGTCAGCCATCTGTACCACTTTTCAGGAGGACACAGGTAAAAGGATAAAATATATGTCAAGACATCACCATGCAAAATTCTATGATTTAAGTACATGGCTCTGGTTTCAGATCACAAAACAAAAATTCTATTAAATAATATTTTTTAAAAAAATTGGCTATTGTCCTGTTTAAGCTGGAATAACATAAATATAAATTTGAAGGTACATTAATGTCCATTTTTTAACATACCCACTTATAACTTCTTTAATATTATTATTAGTGACTCATTAATTAATAATTTATATTCTTTGAAAGGAAGTTAAGGATGAACTGTATCAAAGTTTTGTTACATTATACGAGGGTGATTCAATAAATAAGGTGAATTTTTCTGTATAAGGACTTTTAATACAGATAGAAGCTTACTTTTTTATTTTATTTTGCAACATAGTCTCCCAGCACACTTTTCCCATCTGTGCACAAGCTTCCGTATTCCCTCAGCGTAAAAATCTTTAGACTGATGTCTCAGCCAGTCGCTCACAACACCTTTGACTTCATCGTCACTTTCAAACTTCGTGTCTCTCGTGAACGCTTTCAAGGGACCAAACAGGTGAAAGTCTGAAAGGGCAAGGTCTGGGCTATAAGGGGGATGAGGGAGCAGTTCCCAGCCCAGCTCGTTGATGGTCTGCACCGTTTGGGCTGCTGTGTGAGGCCTTGCGATTGTCACTTGCAGCTGACCTTCGAGTAGCCAAGGTCATCATGGACAATTTTGTGTGCTGTCCCAACAGAAAAGCTCAAAGTCCTTGCAATGTCATCCACTGTCACCCTTCTGTCAGACTGAATGAGGTCATTGACTGATTCGATCACCTCAGGAGACCTCACTTCTGTAGGCCTCCCAGGCCTGCCTTCATCCTCAACACTGCTCTGTCCTTCTTTAAACAATGTAGCCCACTTGTAGACATTTTTTTGGCTGAAACATACGGCACCATACACAGTTGACATTCTCCTATGAATTTCATTAATCGGTAAAACTCTCAAGGTTTTTTGCATAAGAAATTAAATCCATGTGAAAAAGTAGTAAAACACAAAAACTAAAAAAAAAGTAAGCTTCTATCTGTATTAAAAGTCCTTATACAGAAAAATTCACCTTATTTATTGAATCACCCTCGTATCTCAAAATTCTGGTATCTCTCTCTGTATGAAGCATTTTGGATATATCAAACTCTCTCGCAATAAGTTATTATGCATTTTTATGAAAAGCTTTGTGTGGAAGATTTCTTTGAATTGACTTTGCATTAAAAGTGGTGCAAGGTTGAATAGTATGAATCTGTATGGCCCAGGATCAATTGATTCCTTGTGTAAGGTTGGGTAATAATGATTTTTAGAAACATAGTATAATTTTGAAATGTGATTCAGCTAGTCTTTATATTAAATATGTTTTTCCCTGTTTTGTTTTTGTTTTGCTTTGCAGAGATGGCAACCTAACTGTGATAAAGTACTAGAGACCTAAGAAAGCTGTCAAAAAATAAAAATATGCCTTCAAGTGGAGGTTGTCTCCTAGCGAGTATGTGAATATACCTGTGCAGTTTTCTTTGAAAGCTATGGAAGTGACTTTTCATGGTCTTCTTCTGGGATGTTTTATAAGCTTCCCAGAATTCATCTTTATCTTCATGAATGTCAGTTATTTTTGTATGCTATTACTCAAATAAATCTGTCACGTTGATCTTCCAGTTATAAATTCAGTTCAAGAACATCAAAGTATGCTCACTGAAAAATCAGATTTGAAGAAGTAAATGAACAGGGATGTCCAGGAAGAAGATGAATGAAGATACTGGGAATTTCTTGAGGGTTTCTAGTCTGGATTAAACATCTGCTGAATCCAGCTCAGGAAAGGTAAGATTTGATGCTAATTTGGGATGGTTACAGGTAGTCCTTGGCTTAGATCAGTTCATTTAGTGACTGCTCGAAGTTACAATAGCACTGAAAAAAACAACTTAGGAATATTTTTCATACTTACGACTTTTGCAGCATTCCCATGGTCACGTGATCAAAATCCAGACACTTAGAAACTGACTCATATTTATGACGGGCGCAATGTCCTGGGATCATCTGATCACCTTTTGTGACCTTCTGATAAGCAAAGGCAATGGGGAAGCCAGTTTCACTTCACAACCATATTACTAACTAAAAAACTGCAGTGATTCACTTAACAACTGTGACAAGGAAGGGTCCTAAAATGGGCAAAATTCAGTTAACAACTGTCTGACTAGGCAACATAAATTTTGATCTCAATTGTGGTCATAACTTGTGTTCAGAAAATATGTTTCTATGCCTCTTGGGACCTCTTTTTCTGATCATTCTTCTTATCTAAGATTTATTTCTCAGGCAGGACAAGCGTCAGCCAGAGAGGAAGTAGATAGGGAGACATTTTCTCTCTCAAAATATAAAGAAACCATGATAACATGGGCAAAAAACTTTGGATATACAATAGAATTAGAAAAATGGCAAGAACTATGGGAAAGGAACTATAAAATGACAATGGTGACATCATACAAAGAGAATTTATATAAAATGTTTTATAGATGACATATGACACCGGAAAGATTAGCAAAATGTTTGAGGATAAATCAACTACATGTTGGAAATGTCACCAATTACCAGGAACATATTATCATATGTGGTGGCCATGTAGAGACGCAAAAAAGCTATTGGGTTAAAATACAATCATGGTTAGAGAAAATGATACATCAGCCCATAGAATTTAACCAGAGATATTCTTACTGGGTATTTTACCAGAGAAAAGAAGACTCATATCTGATTGTACAAATAATAACAGCAGCTAGAATTGTATTTGCACAAAATTGGAAAGCAGACAAAATCCCATCAAAAGGAGAGATAATTCCGGGTTGAGCGTCGGCTGTCGCAGACAGGCTTTTACGAGCTTGTCAATCCAGCTGCCTGTTAGAGGCGTTTTTATAAGATCGTAAATGTCTCGGATACTCATAAATCCTTAGGAATTTATGGGTGAACTCACGCTGTTGGGTTGAGCCTCTTGTGTAACTCTCCAGAAGGTATTATAGCCTCTGGGGAGCTGGCAAGAAGAGCCCCCCCTTTTCAGCGCTTTAGTTCCAGGCGGCTGTATTCCTTCGCATTAGTGAAGCTAGACGGCCGTAATCAACTCTTTAAAATATGCTCCAGGCAATCCATCAAGAAAGACTATATTTCAAGCCTTCGTACCTCAAAGGAAACTAAAACGCAAGTAATTAAAGTTTGTGGTATATCTCTTAGAACAAAGGATTCAAGATGGCGTTAACTACCAGATGAATGAAACGAAACTTAGTTGCCTTGTCTAATTATTGATTTGTGGATTTTGGTCTCTGCTTAACCCCTGGCTGATAGCGGACAGCTGTATGCGGAAAGGGGGAGCAAGCTATAATTACTGACTTATTTTGATACTTTGAAGAGGTTTTTTTTTTTTTCTCTTCCTGAAAACTTGGAAAGCTTAAAAGCAAAGCAATGGAACAAACTCGTGTAGTAACTCCCCAGGACTTTAAAGATTTGATGAACTTTATAGTTAATGAAAGCAGAGACCTCAAAAGAATGATCCAGGAGAAATATGAACAATTAGAAAAAAAAATGTTTGCAATGGCCAAGAGTCTGTCTGAAGTTATCATTAAAATTGATGGGAAAATCGAACAGCTGACCTCACAGGTGGAACTTAAAGCAAAGGAAACGGATTTGAAATTGGTGGAAATGGAGGGGAATATGCACAAATTGGACAAAGAGGTTATTATGTTACAATTTTTTTTAATGGAAAACGCCATTAGACTGAGGGGATTATCAGAAAATCCTAGAGAAGACTTAAGAAAAGTTTCTGCCGATGCTTTGGCTATATTAGTAAAAATGAATCCTGGTGAAATTTATGCTAAGATTGATAAAATTTACAGAGCAAACTCACGTATAGCATTACAAAGGCAACTACCGAGAGATGTTGTGATATATTTTACTGAGAGAAACCTCAGAAATGATATTCTGCAGAAGTCTTTTCACTCCTCTCTCCACATAGCTGGAAAACGGATTGGTGTCTTTAAGGAACTTCCATCAACTATCCTGAAGCTTAGAAGGGATTTTGGTTTTTTGGTGGCAGAGCTGAAGAAAAGAGGGATACAGTACAGGTGGGATGCTCCAATGGGTGTTATATTCAGATATGAAGGGGCGCGGTATTGTTTGAATACTATAGATAAGGCAAGAGATTTTTATTATGAAATACTGAAGAAAAGTGCAACGCCCCCACGTATATCTATACCAACACTAGTAGATCTGGATGGTTCAGAACAAGATATTGAGATGGAGCAGAAACAATTTGGAAAAGAGATGGAAGAACATACTCAGTTGGATTCCCCTGGGCTTTTTTTAAGCCCTACTCTGGAGGAAATGTCGAAGACTGCTATAGGGGGATCTGTTGGAATGCCAATACGTAAATCAGATGAGCAATGTGAAGCCAGGTCTAGTACCAGACAAATCCAGAAACCGCAGAAGCAGAGGAGGTCTCAATCTCGGCGAGTTAAGAAAGACAAAAGGATTAAAGGATGAAGCAATTAATCAATCTAGATATAAATATACAGATCTCTGCAATGCTGGTCCTCTTGGATGTGGAAGCTTTTTCAGGGTTGAAAACTGGAACCGGAGCATTTGCAGTGGATCTGGTTGTTACCCTATCACGATCTTGGAACTTTATAATCCTGATGAAAAGTCACTCGGGGGTTACCTATGTAAAGGGTTTTTTTCTTGTTATTTATGGGAGCAGCTGCTTAAACTGGTATTACAAACAGCTATGGATGGAATGGAAGGAGACCTGAAGAGTTGGACTTATGAACATTGACGCGGAAAGGATTAATATTATGTTAGTGTTCTGGGAAAAAACTTGGGCCGAACCTTGAAATTTTCTTGCAATTTGCTGTATCCTTCTTGTGATAGGATCTGAAATTTTCCTATACCATTTCTGTTTCCTTTGTGAAGAGAGAAGTAACTTTGCTTTTTTCAAATATTAGAGTAATCTTTACATTTTTTTGTGTGTGTTGTTAAGTGGGCAATTAAGCAAATGGAGAGGGGGAAAATAGTAAACCTTTTGAATCAGGAAGGATGTAAACTTGAGCTAGGATATATGGTTTAAGTTTTATAAGTGTCAGGTTATATGACATGGTATTTAGATCTTAAGAATTATTTTCTATGTATTTTAATGTTTAACTAAAAGGGGGTGTTTATGTTGAGTTTGTTATAAGGTTTCTAATGGATTGGTTATATACAGAATAAATATCAGATTAGGAAGTACTATGTAGTTTTTAGGTAAGAATGCTTTGATTGATAGGTGAATAGAGTAAATAATATTTGGGATGCTTGGAATTATTAGAGTGGTGTATAGCGGAAGTCAGGGGGGTGGGTTTGAATGGGAGGTGGGGGAGGGTTAGGGTGGAGGGTGGGGTAATATATATGTATGATTAATCTAGAGAGGGGAATAATGGGATATGCCTTTTTTTTTTTTTTACAGAGAAATTTATATTATGTTTTTTATATCTTTAAATTAACTTAGAAGATGGTGTTAATGGGATATTAATATACTAAGAGAAACTTATATTGTGTCTGCTGGGAGGCGAGGGGGTATAATATCTGAATGAGAAACTTATTTTAAGACGGGGTGAGGGGGGGTACAGTATTTGTATGTGATTTATATTACATGTCGGGGGGGGTAAAAAGGGGGAAAATCTGTGTGAATAAAACTTTTTCAATTAAAAAAAAAAGGAGAGATAATAAAGAAGATATTAGATTGTACAGAAATGAATAGGTTGACATTGAGAATAAAGGACAAAGAGGAATCAGTGTACTACAGGACATGAGGTCAATTTTATGATTGGCTTGAAAAAAGATACAAATAGAAAGAGAAAGTAACAAAGCACAAAACAAATAACTCAGACAATACATTATTAAATCAGGGGGAGGGAAAATAAAATAGTATGAAAATGTAAATATACAGGCAGAAAAATGATATGAATTGACAAATGTGAAATAGCAATTATAAGAATGTATATTTAAGAATGAATTTGAAAGGAAAAATAAAAAAAACTTTTTTGAAAAAAAATACAAAAAGGAGTCAAGAGTGGCTAGACTTTTTTTAAAAATAAAGTTTGCATTATCATCTAACTTTAATAATGGAGACACAGCTAGGAGAGATATGAGGACTGACAAACAATACCCTATCTCTAAAACTAGCATGCCTTGTACCTTATCATACCTGTACACAAGTTAACAGAAGAAATTTTCCTCTGAGTGGTTCAGAGGTGTCATTCTTCTTCATAGGGAAAGTGTATTTCATCAGCAAAACATTGTCTAAAAAACCTATCTCAGATTCAATACAGTACAGTGCTACAGTGTGTGTGTGTGTGTGTGTGTGTGTTTGTGTATAAATAAGGTGAGTGATGGAAATAGCAGCTCTAAGCCACCTTTAGATTAGAGTTGCTACTGTCAAGGTAGCTGGAAGAGAAAAAAACCTAACTGGGCATTTTATTTTTACTGTAGATCTCCCAAATCTGAAAATTGGCCCTAACAATATAGGAGAAGCTCGCCAGCTATTGCTTTTTATTGGCAGCTCTGATTACAATGCTACTGAAGAGAATCCTCTTTACCAAACTAGGCTGGTATGTCAATCATGAATCTACCTGGATCTGTGATCTGTTAATTTCCAGTTTATACTGTATGTATGTACTGCATTCTAATGCAAAGGTTCCCATTTTTTGGGGTTCATGGCACTGCATTTTAATGAACTTTTGCAAGAGTAATATGAGTGCATGTTAATGAAACTATTGTAATTGTTGATAATCCTTATAGAGCCATGATGGCGAACCTATGGCACACGTGCCCAAAGTGGCACATGAAGCCATGCCGTGCAACACACATGGCCTTGCCTGTTTGTCTTCTGGGTTTCTGGCATGCATGAACGTGCAGTGATCAGCTCTCCATAGCCGAAAAGCAGTGTGCGCATGAACCTGGGCCAGCTGATTGTTGGGCGGAAGTTCAGAACGATCCCCTTGTGGCAGTGCCGAAAACTGGCCAGTTGACCATCGGACATGCATGCATACTAGAACCTGGAAGTTCGGCTTTTCCGGAGTGCGACCCCAACGAGCATACACGCATGTGCGTGACATTTCCATCACTGTTATAGAGTATATAACTTTGTGTACACCAAGTATTGTATTTTTACAGCATGTATAATACTGTAGTTGCATTTTTCCTAGACTGTTATTGTGTGTGTTTACATAAGCTTAATGAAACATTCTCTTATATCCAGAATCCTTCTGAGGAACATTTTCCCTCCCTTTGGTATGAGAAAAATGTTTTGAAAAGTCCAGAACACTTTGTCCCATAAACCGTCTTTACTTTCCCCTTAAATGCTTTCCTTCCTTAAATGCTTTTCCGCCTTAAACCATTTATATTTCAAGTAATTTCGGTTATCTTTCAATGAACTGAACATTTTTAACATTATAAAACATTTTAATAACAAAAAGAACACTAACTCACTGACATAATGTACATACAATATAACAGTTCTTAATATAAGTATTTATTATTGTGCCCTAGGCAATAATACTGCATGTAGTACAAAATAAGATTGTAGGGTAAATGTAGTAGTACATGTACAAACGCTGTAAGGTTACTCTTTTCCTACTGAATCTTTGGGGGGAAATGGACTACTGTGTTTGGGGTGAATAAATAAATAAATGCAAAACAAATAAATACAAATGCAATACACGAAAAATATAGATTTTGTCCCTTGCTGCTGTCGAAAATACAGAAAAAACAAACAAGACTAGTAGTTCAAGAGAGAAGGCAAAGAAGGCAGCTGAAGACTCTCAACATTACACCGTAACACCGTAACATGTAACACCGCTCTTGCGCGAGCTGCACTGGCTACCTGTCGTCTTCCGGGTGCGCTTCAAGGTGTTAGTCATCATCTTTAAAGCGCTCCATGGCTCGGGACCTAGCTATCTGCGGGATCGGATCCTGCCTCATACATCCTCACGGCCGATTCGCTCCCACAGAGAGGGGCTTCTCCGGGTGCCGTCCACTAGACTTTGTCAGCGGGCGACGCCCAGGGGAAGGGCGCTCTCTGTGGCGGGCCCAGCCCTCTGGAATGACTTTCCCCCCGACATTAGAACAACTACGGACCTCCGCTCCTTCCGCCTGAAACTAAAGACACATCTTTTCCGCCTGGCCGGCCTTGGATAGTCTCTCTGCTATAGGGTTTTATTTATTATTGGGTATTTTAGTTATAATTGGGATTTTAGCACAGGAATTGATTTAATTCGTTTTTATGTAATGCTGTATATTTATTGTTTTATTTTCCTGTGCACCGCCCCGAGTCCCTGTGGGGAGAGGGAGCGGTTTTACAAATTAAATTAAATAAATAAATAAATAATTATTCCACACATAGGATGCAGAAGTACTACAGTATTTCCAAAGTATTGAAAAAGAAATTAAAATAAATAGAATAAAAATAAAACGAAAGTACAGTAAAAATAACATTAATCTGTTAGATTGACAATAGTACTAAGTTTAACATACTACAGTAAACAAAATGCTTACCTTATACAGTAGGCAGCAGTACGGCAGTTTGTAGTAAATTTGGATGGGGTTTTCTTCTTCTAAATGCTATACATTACAGAAAAGGAAGAACAATTGTAGAATAGGTTTTTTTTTAAAAAAAAAAAGCAGCATTCAATATTGTTAAATGTAATTAAACTTTAGACAGGCAGAAGGACGAAAAACATGGCTGTACCATAGGAATCTCTAGAGGAAAACAAATTTATATTGTTCTTTAACTATATAGTACTGTAAAGCAAATCCTATACATCATAGAATGGATTCTAGGGTTGAAGCCATTGATCTTTTGCCAAAGAGCCATGGCAATGGCTTTATCTCAGATGCTCAAGTTTTGGTCAATGAGTTTCATTGGCTGTTTACTGTATAAAGTTGTTAGTACCCATTTTAACTGCATTCACTTCATTCACTTTTATTCTGAGATTGAGAATTGATTTTGCTTTGGGACTCAAAATAGATGGGAATTACAGTCCATGTGTTTGGACTACGGCCTGGGCTATGTGGGAGTTCTTAAAGCAAAATGTGTTTTTAATTACCTTAAACATTGATCTAAAAGAATAATGTACTGTAATACAGTACAAATGTAGCATATATGTATACATCAGTGGTGGGATTCAAATAATTTGACAACCAGTTCTCTGCCCTAATGACCAGCTGGGTAGGTGTAGGTCATGTGACTGTATGGGCGTGGCCAACTCAGCGTCACTCACATCGATGGCCACTTCACCTTAGCTGTTACAATGTAATAAGGGTTAACTGGAGAGGCAGTTTCTGTAAGCAGGGCAATAAAGATTAGGCTAGAAATGACACCAGAATGTTTCCTGCCTTTCTTACAGGATTAGCCCTGTAAAGTGGGAAAAAAACAAGATAAGATTTCTTTCAACAACCGGTTCTCCAAACTGCTTAGAAAGTTAACAACTGGTTCTCCTGAATAGGTGCGAACTGGCTGAATCCCACCACTGGTATACGTCCTCCTTATTCAAAGCTTCTGTTGAAGGTTCTAGCTCTTTTCTCTAATTACTGAAGAACAGTTCACCAAACCTTCATATTTTCTTCACTTTTCAAGAGAAATGTTCAGTCCTTGGAACCAACTGCCATACATTCTGTAATAGAAGAAGAAGAGATGTACATAATTTCCCCACTGTTACTCTCTCATTTGTGTTCTCAATTTTAATTTTATTCTGTATTGAATTTTCGATCATCACCATCTTGGGACTCAAACTTTATTTACATATTTGTTCCTGTAAAATGGGCTATAATAGTCTAGAATAGAATTTTCCATTAGGTTTCATTTCTCTATAAGAAGGGTGGGTTTTCCAAAACTGTTGCATCTTGTGGGTTACAATTTCTGTAAATTGATTTCATTTTTCATCTTTATTCTCTTAAAAATATTAAAAGATGCAAACTTACTGTGCCCACAATGACAGATTCTTTATAAGACCAGAAACCCGCTCCTGTGGATTTATTCAGGAACAAATTATTTGTCTACTTAATTATTTAGATCCCACAAAAGATCCTTCCTCACTTATTTTTTTCAAAGATCAATTTGTTTCTCGTAATCAATCAACAATTGGATTGTTGATATTAATCTATGTTAGCATTAAGTAGGAATCCTCAAGGATTGTTAGGGGTGTTGCTCCAATTAATACCATTGTGTGGTTTTGATATACTGAGGTTGACTCTCTTTGACTTTACAGGAATATCAAGAGAATTTATATAATTCTTTTTTTATCATAGAACACAGATATCAAACTTGCGGTGTCACGTTGCCATTACATGATGTTTTGTGATGTTTTCCCCCTTCACAGAGCTGGGGTGGGCATGGCCTGTGTGTAACACATCTGGCCCACAGGCCGCCAATTTCAGACCCCCTATCATAGAACATTGATCAACCTCCACTTGAAGCAACAAGATTCTTAACCATTACCCAAAAGGGGGGTCCATAATAGAGATCATTGTTGGCCATGACTAAAACTATATTTTTAGGTGTCATATGATTCTCATATTCTTTGCAAGTGTCAAATAATTTAGTTCAAGTAGCATTAAATCTTTTAATATGGCAGTGCTTCCTGTTCTTCTTAACCTGGGACAGCCAAATGTTCTCTACAATTTGTCAACTTGCTCATGATATTTATAATCTAAAATATTTTGAAAGCACCAAGTAATTTGCCAGTTCTAGACACAGATATATCAAGGAATTCAGGAGGAAAAAAAGCTAGGCAAATCTGTATTAAAAAAACCAACAACCGAGCTATCTTTCTGTCAGGATTCTAATTAACACCCCCAACCAAAGAAGACTCTGAGGTAGGCAGTTCCACAAAGTTCCGTTTTATTAGAGATGTCATATTGGCACATCTGGGAAAACCCGAATCTGAAAGGTTTTTCCCCACCCAAAGAAAAGTCAAAGTCTTTTCCCCTGCACCCACATGTCCATCACATGGTCCAATCAATCCACTGTCCAAACTGGAGATGCCTCCCAGTCACGCCACTCCAGGTGAAGGCTGAATGTCCTTGACTCTCAGAGAAAAGAATGTTGTTATGGCTAAATACTTCTACTAACGCCATGCAAGCCCCGCTCCCAGTTTCCCACACCATTAGGTGTGGCAACCCTGAAGATCCAAAAGAAAAGATGGCCTCCAGGCTAACACTTTCCTTATTTTATACACAGAGAAACAAATTGCTCATGCTTGGGACAATAGCGAAGCTTGTCCCCCACCCTTCCATCATATTAATTATATCAGGGTCTTTGTAAAGCCTATTGCCATACAAACTCCCAGAGCATATACCAAATACTTCTAAGCCTGAGATCCGCAATGATAATAATTTAATAATTAATAATTAATTAATTAATAATTAATAATAATTAATAATAATTTATTATATTTATAAACCGCCCCCTCTCCCCGAAGGGACTCGGGGTGGTGTACAGGAAAATTAAAAACCAACAAAAAACATACAATACACACAAATCTAAAAACGAATTAAACTACCCTGTGCAAAATTTAAAAACTATTAAAATGATCAAACTGGAGCAGAGTGAATCCTAGATATGTTGTTTTATAATCCATTCACGCTTTTCTTCCACTCCCCAGAATTGAAGGAATTAATTTCTAACAATTGAGAATGTTCAATGAAGCATATATAATTGCTAACTTGCCCTCCTTCTCCTTTAGTAGTTGTATTTTATCTCACACTCAGGCCACCAATTGTCAGGTATCCAAAATGAGTAGATGGCATGTTTTCAACAGGGTCCATCTCATTGATTTCCTAGCGCAGAATTGGAAACTGGGTCTTGACCCCCTAAAAGAACAAAACCTTTGGTATTAATCTGTACATGCCTTCCCCGCAACTTCAGTGAAAATTGTCATTATCTGCAGAATTTGACTTTATTCCAAGGTCATTTTTTTTTGGATATGACATGAAATTAAAGATGTGTCCAGACTAGCTGCTTAGGTATTTCAAGTTGATATGAATAAATGAACATTCAACAAGGAGAGATTTACTATACTTAGAATTGGAATGCAAATGCTAAGTGATCAGCTATAGCAGAAGACTAACATGCTGGTTTTCGCCCTGCGTGTTACTGGATAATTGGATGATTAACAGCCAGTTGAAGAGTTTCAGGAAATTTGGCTTTGATTGGCTAATATATCAATAAAGACTTTACCTCCCAACTGCGTGGATCAAGAGATAGCTTTTGTGTTCATTAGTGACACAAACAGTATAAACAACTTATAATAAATCATCTTGAGTAAACTGAAACACAGGGAAGGAAATTATGCTCTCTTTAAATTGGAACAATGCCCGAGGAGTAATACATTAGAACTAAACAGAATATTCAAACTTTTGTGTGTTACATTTGGTTGACTGAACAAACAAACAGAATAGGTTATTTGAACAACCAGTCAACCATCCATCCGAACTTTATCAGGGGAAAAAACCCCTCAAAGTGGCTAAATTACTATAAAATGTACATTCACAGCTGTAACGGTGCGGCATTTCATTAGATCATTTCATTTATATAAGGGAATCGGCAAATTCATGCAACCTAACATGAGGCTCAAAATGCATTTATTGTTCAGAGGATGAACTTTTGAAAGCTACAGTGCACTAGTCAACCAAAAAAGATCAAACAAAATTATGTACATTAAGCTGATCGAAGTGTACAGATGAATGTACCGTATTTTTCGGAGTATAAGACGCACCTTTTTTCCTCTAAAAAAAGGCTGAAAATACATCGAATACAGCATTTTTTTTTGCCTCCTGGTACCCCGCCCCCTTCACCAACTGGCTTTGCCTAGTCTTATGGAGGCTTCCAGAGAGCTCCTGGGGACTGGGGAGGGCAGAAATTAGCCTCAAACATGCCATTTCCCCCTCCCCCAGCCTCCAGCAGCACTCTATAAGCCTTCATAGGACTATGCATGCAATTTATTTGACACAAAAATGGCCCGTTTTCGCGATAAATGGGGCGGTTTTTCTGCTCATTTTTGACCCCCCACCCCCCCAGGAGCATTCTGCAAGCCCCCCCAAGGCTAGTTATGCTTTTTATTTGAAAAAAAACCGGCCCCATTTTCACGGAGAAATTGGCTGTTTTGGAGAGGTTTGAGTGCAAAGGCTTCCCCCCCACCTTTCAGAAAGCTCTTTAACTGTTACTGTGCCAGCAGAAACAAAGTCTTAAAGTTTGTCAGCGATTTCCTTCTGCAGGACATGGATAAATACACCTGGAAACATCAACCTACCTACCTAATTTCTCTCTCTCTCTCTCTCTCTCTCTCTCTCTCTCTCTCTCTCTCTCTCTCTCTCTCTCTCTCTCTCTCTCTCTCTCTCTCTCCCTACCTACCTACCTACCTACCTACTGTATTTCTCTCTTTCTCTCTCTTTCTCTCTCTATATATCCTTCTACCTACCTACACACACACATTCTCTCTCTGTCTCTCCCTACCTACCTACTGATTTCTCTCTCCCTCTCTATTTCTCTCTCTCTATATCCCTTTACCTACCTACCTACTCTCTCTCTCCCTACCTACCTACTGTATTTCTCTCTATTTCTCTCTCTATATATATATCCCTTTATCTACCCACCTACCGTATTTCTCTTTCTTTCTCTCCCTCTCTCTCCCTCTATCTACCTACCTACAGTACCTACCTTTTTTTGTAATTTGCCTCTTCAAAACCTTGGTGCGTCTTATACTCCGGTGTGTCTTAAACTCCGAAAAATATGGTATTTTAGAAGCATTCCATTGACCAATGTCTGCCAGTAAAAATGATAACATAAGACTTATAGATTTCTCTATTGCTTTCAAGTTGTGAAAAATAAGAAGGAGGAGATTAAACTAATACAGATTAGAAAAAGATCAATCCAATAGTCCACCAAGTCTATATATATATATAAAAGTTTTGCATGAAAAGCAGCACACGCTTCTTCTCAATGCCCAGCATAAGAATCAGGCTCAGTTGCTGGAGCTCTTTGGACCAGGCTATGAAGTTACCTGCACACTTCAGTTGTGAATGTCTGCCTCCCATTTTGCCTACCTACTTGGTTTATGTAGTATATGATGTGCTTTAGATTCATTTTCTCAAAGTTCCCCACAATAATACTTAAACAGATATTGCCTTAGTTCTTTCCAAGTTTGCTGCGGTTATTTACTTTGATCAATTTTTATATATTTTTAAACTATTCAAATGCTTTAAAAAAAATTTTCAGCATTTTGTAAAAAGAAATATCGGCAATCAGAATTGGCTTTATTTCAAAGAATGTTTTAGTCCTTAAAGCAGTATCCTTCCCCTGGAATGGGTAGGGAATGGAGATTTTACAGTATCCTTCCCATGGCACGCCCACCAAGCCACGCCCACAGAACCTGTAGAAAAAAAAATGGAATCCTGCCACTGGATGAGACCCCATTTAGAACATCTATAGCACTTTAGAGCAGTGTTTCTCAACCTTGTCAACTTGAAGATGTCTGGACTTCAACTCCCAGAATTCCCCAGCCAGCTTTCGCTGGCTGGGGAATTCTGGGAGTTGAAGTCCAGACATCTTCAAGTTGACAAGGTTGAGAAACACTGCTTTAGAGGAAAGTGGAATGAGGAGAAGGAGAAAGAGGAGGAGGAGGAAGTGGAGAAGGAAATGGAGGCAAAAAGGGGGAGGAGGTTCTAGTTGTTTTTGGAAAAAAAAAAGATGTAATTGGAATGAAATAAAAGTAGGAACAATTACATGAATCACGCAAGGTAGAATATATATAGATGGCGTTTTCCTGAGTAAAAGAAAGCTATTCTTCTTGAATTGCATTCTCCCTTTCCTTTAGACAGGAAGAACGCATTTGGGAAGGTGCATAATAGGAAACAGCGACATCTAAAATGCTTGGTTCCTGCTTTTAATCTCCTCTCCATCTGCTAAACTCTAATTAGGATTATCAGGCGAATGCTAATATAGCACTCTAGCAAATAATGCTTTGGGTACTTCAAATGGGGATCTGGATAAATTGGGTAATCATATATTTAAATAAACAGGAAGGAAGGAAGGAAGGAAGGAAGGAAGGAAGGAAGGAAGGAAGGAAGGAAGGAAGGAAGGAAGGAAGGATCTTTTTCACATAGACAAAGTGAGACAGTAGTAAATATGGTCCTATCATTCCAGTCTGACAGAGCATTTTAGGGTAGGTCTCTATTGATCACCATTGTGTGACTTTTGCCCCTGACCAATTTTTGAAACACTTCATGCCGATTTTATAACAGCCTTACTCAAGAATTCTCACCCATCTGAGTCCTCCCCTCTTGCTCCTCTTTCAACATGTATACTGCTATATTGATGACAGGTTTCTCCCGCAAAACCATTCCACAAGAATTGTAGAGGCTGTTGTCGTTTGGATGGCTTCGGTGGCTGGTAGCAAGGAGTCTTACTTTTGTGAGCACCTGAAATGTGGAGCCTGTTTGCCCTCAAGTAGGAATGTTAACAGATGTGATGAACATTTTGAAACTCAGATACTTGGGCAAATGTATTCGATATTGGCGGTCACCAAATGAGATTGTCACAATTCAGTGAAGTATATCTGAAAAGGGGGAGGGGGGAGGAAAAATGTGTGAGACGTCTATTTTTCTTAAAATGCCAGTTAAATTCTACAAGTTGGATCTCCATTCTTTCAATGCTTTAAGAACAGAATTGCTTTGCTTTAAATGTTCATGCAACTGTTGCTCAATCCATTTGCTGAAATTGGGCTTTACTTCCCCCCCCCCCCCCCCCAGAATCCCACAGAATTTGTTCTACCATTTTACAGAGCTATTCTCACCAATTCTGGCTATATCAAGCCTTTTAATATTTCTAACTGGATTTCTTCTAAACTCCATCCAGAATATGGCCTTGGAGCCGGCTTCAGTATTTCCGATTGGCTCTGAAATGCCGAGCGTATGTGTCTATTCAGAAGACTGTATAATGAATTAAGGTGAGAGAGAGAGAGAGAGAGAGAGAGAGAGAGAGAGAGAGAGAGAGAGAGAGAGATGAGAAAGGTCTATGATTTGTGAAAGCTATATTTAAAGAAGAAGAAAAAAGGCCAGCCAATAGAAGAGTTCCACTGATGGCTTTAGAAAAGCAATTTCACAGTGTAACACCTCGGTATTCCCAGGACTGATTTAGATTTTATCATTCATTTCCCAGGGCCTTCAAATCTCAGTCAAGCCAGCCTTTCCTATTGCAGTGGCCAGGTTTTTGCCTGAAAGGTTTAGCAGTTCATCATAAATATGAGCCTTGTTGCTACAGATCTGACCTTACTTGGATCCGCAGAGTCACTGCTCTGCGGATTATACTGTATGTTTTCCTTTCTCTTCTAGCTGCTCATTATTCAACTGACTGCTGTTATCTCTTTGATTGTTCAGGTAGTCCTTGACTTAAGCAATTTGGTTAGTGAGTCTATGAAGATACAATAGCACTGAAAAAAATAGGGACATTTTTCCATACTTACAACCATTGCAGCATCCCGATGGTCACTTGATTAAAATTCAGGCACTTGGCAACTGCTTCATATTTATGACTATTGTAGTCATAAACTTTCTGCGGCCTTCTGACAGGCAAAGTCAATGGGAAAGCCAGATTCACTTAAGACTGTGACACTGACTTTAACAATTGCAGTGATTCATTTATCCACTGTGGCAAGAAAGATCGTAAAATGGAGCAAAAACACATTGAACAAAAATTGTTGGGCTCAATTGTGGTCGTAAGTTGAAGACTATCCATACAGTCATCTGGCAAATGAACACTCTCACTATGATGATGCTATTCACATTGAAGGTGGCATTCAATTCAATCAACTAGTCAGAAGGAACTAATCTGGTACCTACTGATATCCCTAGGATCATCTCTAAATTTCTTTCTCGATTCTCTAATTGTAAATGTAACAGCAATAGTAGTAGAGTAATGGGAAGCTACTGCAACACCAAGTGTACCTGGGCTTTACAGGCATTCTTAGAAAATAAAACTAGCGAATGGCCGCATTTCAGTGGTTGGTCCCCAGGGGCATCTACTTTTCCAGAAAAGCAAACAAAAACTGTGAGTAGGGCAAGATTCCTTTTCCACTTTGATTTTTGAGAAAATATATTTGTGACCTGCCAGAGTTTATTAGCAGGGAGCCATTTTCTGAAAGCACCCACAAACATGCCCTGAATGTATCCCTGAATGCACAAACATTTATCTAATAAAAACAGCTTATTAACAAATATTCTAAAATATGTTAATTAGAGCTGGGCAGCCTTATAAATTTATAAACTGAATCAATGAATGAATGAGGCTCTGTCAGCCTTCCTGGATCGTGAGATCATTCGTATTTTAAAAGGATCCCACTAGAATATCCTAAATAAGAATCCAGAGAGTCGAAGACTTGTGTCTGAGATGAAGAAATGCAAGCATTTGCATTTGCAAACAAAGAGGTTCTTTCCTGTTCAGGTTTAACTAATCTCATTTAGTTACCCATTTTACTGGTGTCCACAGTGAGTTCTTCCTTAAGTTTACTAGTACGTCAAAGAATTCTGGATCTAAGTCTTGAATTTTGGGTGGTTGTACAGTATCACCCAAATATATCTTGGATTGATAAAATTCATACAGATAGTGAAAGTTTAGCCAGAGTTCTTGTCTTGATATTTTAGTTTTCATTTATAATATCCTTACATTACATACATTACATACAGGACAAAGGATGCTAAAATTTGAATGACACTATAAAATTTGGATGCCATGTAACTGTAGACTATATTTATACAGTCCAAAGGAATCTTTCCACCTATACCTTCCATTTTAAGACGTTTTCAAGGAACTTTAGTAGATTGAGATGTTCCTCTCATTTTTTCTGCCTCTTTTTGACGAAGTTAAACCTTGTGGTTTATTAATTGCTCTTCATACAGAAATTAGTTCCACGTGGATAAATTGTGCTTCAGATTACCTCTGTAGCAGCCTCAGAGAAGGGTGTAAAAAGTCTAATTTTCTCCTCTGCCTTGATCTCAACAAAAAGGACTGAATTGCCTGAAATTACCAATTGTTTGGAAGGGAAGTTACTACTGAGATTATAGCAAATACTTATAGAGTTTTTGTTCTTTAAAGTATTAGAATACATCTTATTAGAAAACCCCCAGGTTTTTTTCTCCTATGGATCAGATCTTTTCAAGACTGTATTTTTAAAAGAAAAAAAAATGGACAAGTGGACCAGAAAGTTGTGGATTTAATATAAAATGGAATGTGGTATTAAACCTGTGCAAAATTCCTCCATAGGTTTTCCTTTGTTTATGCAGCTTTTCCTTATTCAATTTCTTTATTGTTTCATAAATGTTCCTGAACTTTGGCTTTAACTAGGATGATTGCTAACTTTAATTTCAGAACTAGCACATTGTTAGGTTGGGTTTAATTTAGTCATTTAATTTGTATCATTACACTACCGGCATCTATTGTTAATATTGTGGTTATCATCTACAAACCTTTTACTTGAAAAGTTATTTTATTGAGCTTTTCTTTCACAGTATTAATATTTCTTTTTAATATTGACTGGTAGAGAGTTGGAGTGTCCTTTCATATCAATATTTGTACTAATTTAGGTTCTAATAATGCTAGTTTTTATCACATCTAGTGCTGTTTTAACTGTCTAACAGGGATTTCAAACTCACATCGTCATGTTGTCATCACATGACATTGTGACCTTTTTATCCCTCCGCTAAAACAGGGGTGGGAATGGCCACCATGTGACGTATCCAGTCCATGGGCCGCAAATTTGACACCCTGCTCTATAATATGATGCTTACACTTAAGTTTGCTACAGGATTAGGACGGCTGTTAGATGTTAGTATTTTTGCATTCCATGCCTTGCACCTTTCTCTGGCACCCCCGTAGTGGGCCACGACCTGGGAATTGGGCACTCCTGGTATACGGTCTCAGGTTTGAGCAGGGGATTACACCAGAAAAACTGCAAGATCCCTTCCAACTCTGCTATGCTGTTATTCAATATGGACTTAAGTCCCACAAAATGCCCCTAGGTTATTTCTAACAGACATCTATGGTGCATAATAGCACAATTTGAGAACAATTTTCTTTAAAAAAAATATGTAGTGATTCAATTAATATGACCAGCACCCTCATCTAATGCTAGAAATCTTTACAATTAATACAAGTAGCACTTACTAGGGTCACTTTATAGTTTGCTTGGATTCTTTTCATTTTTATTTTGCACTAGTAGCTTTTTCACAACATTGTTTCCCTTGTAAGGATGTTGCTCCAATAATACATCATCTGTTTCCAAGGACACGGTTCGAATCATTTGAATAGCAACAGGAGTCTTAACGAACCATATCGTTCTCCCAGTCTCTTTCATAGCAATTGTATTTTATTCTATTCAACATTTGCCTGGGCCAAAAGCTTCGGAGCAAGATAATGAAAAACACAGAGGAACTTGTCTGGAAATATCTGCTTTTCTACAGAGTGTTCAGCAATGCCCTTTAACAAAGTTTAGACTACAGTAAGGAACATCTTCAACAATGACTCACAAAACTTGACACTGGGAAGCCAAGACATTTTCTTGATTGGAATCCCCAAAAACAATTGAAAGTAGGGCTGGCAGAGATTGCTTGACTTGTTTCAAGTACAAATCATCTTTTCTGATTCATTTCTACTTAGGTAGAAGTAATGTTCAAGAAAGTCCCATTTCTGCTGAGAAAATTTTCCCAATGGTACCTCCCATTTACCTTCTCCATGTTGCTTTCCTCCTTTCTTTAACTGAAAAAGTAGTAGAGACAAAGGTAGCTCCTCTAATTTCTCATGCTGGCTGAGGAATTCTGGGAGTTGAAGTCCACATATCTTAAAGATGATGAGGTTGAGAAACACTGCTCTACATAATAGGGCTTGGAACTCACAAATAGAACCCAGTGACAAACCTTAGCAAAACCAAACTACATCCGGTCCACTTAAGGTGGCTTTATTTATGGACTGGTTGCTTCCATGATGTTGTGGGTAGCTGGCAACACAGCAGTGAGGCAGGGAGGCACTTATCAAACTAAACAATTTTCACCACCACCAATTCTTGCCTTTTAAAGTACAAGAGGAAGAAAGAAGCATTTTCAAGGCATTTGTTGACGGAATTCAGCGGAAGGAAGAAATTCACCGAAACATGCAAATAGCAGTTAAAGTTTTCATAAATCTTAATAAGTGTTTCAAGTCAGATTTTATACTCCTATATTGTAGCGTGTGGCTGGTTCACACATTAGACAGCAACTATTCCAGATTACAAATACATATTCAATAGGAAGGTGTATTATTTTTAACTATGCATAATGCATTTGCTTCCACATTTATAATTTATTTTTCTAAGTCCATAATTAATAACAAATAAAGATACTCAATAATTTGAATTAGCAGTATGTAAGAACTGGCTTATTTGGTCTGGAATAGCAATGCACCTCACCCTGATGAATATGGTTTTAGATCTTTTTTAAAATTCCAATTTTCACAGATTATTAGGCAAAATATTAGACTAGCCATTAATTCATATCTGATACAGACATTAATAAAAAATCTAAGCAAATCTAAGCAATCTAATATCTACATTGTTAACCATGGCTGTTCAGATGTTTTCAGCAGGATTGTTATAAAATGTATCAAGGCAATAACTGAGCTTTTTTTTTTTTTTTAAGAAAAACCATATAGTAACTGTCTCTAAGAATGAACAAAGAATGGTTGTATTAATTAAACAATAGTTGGCTTTAATTATAACTACTTAGAGAAATTAATTTCAAACTACATTTTAGGAAGCTGGCTTTTTTAAAGTAAAACTGCTTCAAATCCTTTAATTTACAGGTAGGGACACTAAGCTGCAGGTAATTGAAAATCAAGGTGTAAGCCAAGCTACAGGAAACAGAAAAAAATAATGGCTATTTTATTTATACATATATCACATTTAGAGGCTACTATCTCAGTCCAGAGTGTTCATTACCTCTCATGGTGCAATCATTGCTAGTTATTCTGAAGTGTTGGAAGAAATGTCCTTGTGGATTCAGTTCCAAGTGGGGAAAAGGACACTGGAAACATGGAGGCTGCTTGGAAAGATGGTTTAATGGTGAACAGGATCACATGGCTTGAGGTCTTGAACAGAAAAAGCAGATGACATGCTTCAAGATGTTGGGTGAAGAAGAAAAGAAAAGACAGAGATGCTGAAAGTCCCTGGTTTTACTATCTCTCTGGTCTTTGATCTTGAGCTTGTATTCTGATTGGTTGTCAGACTCCCATGGGGCCATGCACGGGCAACTCTCTTGGCTGTGTTTTGAGTCCACGTTTGGTTGAGCATTGCTTCTTCCCAGATGCCCTGTAGTGAGATGGGTAAAAGGCTAATACTATCATGCCTTAATCCTATCACCCTGGAGCTGAAGGGGGAGATCTTTGTTATGTAGAATAGACTGGCTCAGGCCTTTTAATGGCCCATTGACAAAAGTGGGGGCTATTAAGAGTGAGTCTGTTTCCTGCCTAAAATATGTTTCTCCATTCCTTCCTAGGAAAGGGGTGGGTTTTAACTTCCTACAGAGAAATGCCAATGAAAGGTTAACTGATGGCAAGCTAGAAGCTAAGAGAACTTAGCTTAGAACAGAAGGGCAATGAAGATTAAGGAAGGAAAGGAAATGACTGGGCAATTATCAGGATCTGGAATATCCACAACGATGAATTAAAAAAATCTGGACAGTTGCAACTGTATGACTGAACCTTCCTCCTTTGTTATTTGTGTTACATGTAAAAGGGGAAGAGTTTCAATCACATGGTCACAGCTATTATTTTTTAACCCTTACTGCCATACAGATGCCTCTGATATAGTAATTTAGTAAGACTCGTGACAATGTTTATCGAATGTAAGCACTCACACAAGGCCTTTTGTTCAGGTTTCTCTGTCCAAGTACTATTGTTCTTAAGTACATTTTTAATTGTCCAAAAATTAACTAGTCCTCCACATAAATAAGAGGCAGAATAGAGTGCCCCTTTCTACTAGGAACAGCAGCTTGATAGAGGTGTAGATAACCTCTAGATCAGGGGTTCCCAAACTTGGCAACTTGAAGACTTGTGGACTTCAACTCCCAGAATTCTCCAGCCAGCTCTCCACAATTCTCCACAAGTCTTCAAGTTGCCAAGTTTGGGAACCCCTGGTCTAGATAAAAGATCTAAGCCTGGGATGGCAAACCTATGGCATGCGTGCCAGAGGTGACATGCAGAGGCCTCTCTGTGGGCACGCACACCATCGCCAGCTGCCGGAGTGCCGGATAATGGCCTGAAAACGGCCCCCAAACAGCCAAAAATGGTCACAAAAATGGCCAAAACCAGGCATGTGCATGCCAGCCAGCTAGTCTTTGGGTTTTCGGAGCTCTGGTGCACGCATGCATGCATATTCCGGTTTGGGCACTTGGTGCCAAAAAGGTTCATCATCACTAGTCTAAACCAGATGTGGGTTGCTCCCGGTTCAGCCTGGATTGGCCGAACCAGTAGTGGCGGTGGCGGGAGGCTCCGCCCACCTACCCAGACACTTCTGCGCGTGCATGCATGTGAGCGAACCGGTAATGCCAGAATTTGAAACCCACCTCTGGTCTAAGCTAATAAGTGGGTGGAGAGAGGGTAGGCTCAAGCCTTTCAAAATATTTATATATTTCCAAAATAAACTTAGAAGAAATCATGCAACTTCTGACCAAGTCCGACCAAGGTTTTGCTACACATGTCAACACTGGAAATATGTGAGATCTTCCTTTGAGGCAAGGATTAAGAATTGGCCAAAAGGGGATCGGCTGTAAGTACCTTTTCATCTTATGCTCACCTCATTGATTTATCAGGTCTGTCTGTCTGTCTGTCTGTCTGTCTGTCTGTCTGTCTGTCTGTCTATCTATCTATCTATCTATCTATCTATCTATCTATCCATCCATCCATCCATCCATCCATCCATCCATCCATCCATCCATCCATCCATCCATCCATCCATGTGTTATAATGAAATTCAGGAGGAGGAGAGGACTAATCTTATTGCATTCTTTGACAAAGTGACAAAATTAGTGGACCAGAGGAATGCCATCGATATAGTTTACTTGGACTTCAGTAAGGCATCTCATAAGGTAAACCATATCCTACTACTAGATAAAGTAGAAGAATGTGGGTTAGTCAGCATCACCACCAGATGGATTCGTAACTGGCTGACCAATCACACTCAATGTGTAGTCCTCAATGGAACTGCATCTACATGGAGGGAAGTATGCAGTGGAGTCCCCCAAGGCTCTGTTTTAGGCCCAGTACTCTTCAACATCTTCATCAATGATTTGGATGAGGGAATAAATGGGGAACTCATCAAATTTGCAGATGACACCAAGCTGGCAGGAATAGCCAACACTCCAGATGATAGCCTCAAGATACAGAAGGATCTTGACAAACTTGAATATTGGGCACTATCTAATAAAATGAAATTCAATTGTGAAAAGAATAAGGTTCTACCAAAAAGCACAGGTACAGTATAGGTGGTACCATGCTCAATAGTAGTAACTGTGAAAGGGATCTTGGAGTCCTAGTGGACAGCCATTTAGATATGAGCCAGCAGTGTGAAGCAGCTGCCAAAAAAAGCCAACACAGTTCTAGGCTGCATAAACAGAGGGATAGAATCAAGATCACGTGAAGTGCTAATACCACTTTATAATGCCTGGTAAGGCCATACTTGGAATACTGCATTCAGTATTCCAAGTGTGGTAGGCATTCAGTAGGAACAGAACCCACCAACAGGCATGATAATAATATCTTTAAAAGTCAAATAACAAGAGTATTGGGGAGATGGGGGTGGGGAGAACAGGCTCAAGATGACAGGTGCAACCAGAGCAATCGATTTCCTGCCCTTCTCAAAGTGCATCTAATGCATGTTACGCACATTAAAAAGAGATGGAGCTTTGATCCTTCAGTCATACCCCAACCATTTTCACTAATCCCCTGAGGATGCTCCTGTCAGGTACAATCAAATCATGTATCTTTGCAGAAAGCTGCTACAGATACATAGCCAGATAGTTATTCGTACCTAGATCCCCCTGAATTTGTATGTACTCTCACCCCATCTCTTGTCCTTAGCATCAGCATCATCACCATGACCATTATTATAATTATTTTCAACTTTTCCCCAAAACTAAAGTTGTGTTACCATTGTAGATAGTAATGTCCGATATAGCTGGAGAGCCTCCTTTATCTCAATACATATCAGACTTCTGTTTGCTCTTGAGCAGGGATGTCCTAACTTGGGAACTTTAAGACTTGTGGACTTCAACTCCCAGAATTCCCCAGCCAGCTAGAATTCTGGGAGTTGAAGTCCACAAGTCTTAAAGTTCCCAAGTTTGGACATCCCTGCTCTTGAGGGACTTCCCATTGCCTGAATGCTTGTGGTTGGTTTTTAGTTAAATACAATGAGACAGAGCAAAAGAAAGAGAGCATCATTTAGATACTGTACATTGATTTTTTGGTGTTATTTCTTCAAATAAGCAATGTCCATTACACACACACACACACACACACACACAGAGAGAGAGAGAGAGAGAGAGAGAGAGAGAGAGAGAGAGAGAGAGAGAGAGAGAGAGAGAGAGAGAGAGAGAGAGAGAGGGGCTCTATGACCTTTTCATTTATTAAGTTGAGCCTCTGCCTTTATTATATTCAGTCCTTTCAGTGAGTTTCTGACAAAAAGCTCTATCAGACATCAAAGTATGAATTGTTGAACCAATCTTGAACTCAAGCTAGCTGCAATGCAGAAAGCCACGGCTACTCTTAGGCTATCGCAATTATCTGTTTGTTCAGGATGACAATGAACATGGCTGATAGCAGAGAAAACTCGAAGTTCTCTCACTATCCCCAAAGGTAATCACCCACAGACAGACTAATATGAACTACATTTAATAAAGATAATTTTAAATCTGCATTTCATTAAATTAGGGTTGTCTTGCCTATGTTTTCAGATGTCCCAGTTTCAGCAAAAGTTAAATACAATCTTGCCTACAAAACATTTGCTTCCTTCAGTTTAACAATACACCTGTTTTCCCACCACCACCTCTGTATTCTAAGCATTTCTGTAAAACTGTTAGAAGCGAGGGGTGTTAGGTTCACTTTTAGAGAAGCTGTGAAGCCATCCATCCAATTGCTAATCTTACTGTAACTTAAAATAATTGCACAGAAGGTTACCAATCACCCCAGTTTGCTGTTCATTCAGTATATCCAGGGAACATATCATTCCTTTAAAAAGAAAGATTCTCCTGTATATTCAATTATATATGTAGTTAGGAAGCTAAAAAGAAAAAAAAATGTTTTTTTGAACCCTGACAGATGCCACAGTGCTTTGCCACTAACCCTACTGATGTGCTTGATAACAGCCAAACTCCAAATATATAGAGATTGCTTGTTGTAAGATCATCTTCAGACCCTCATAAATGCAAAAACTGTTAGGTAATCTCTCTGTAGAGCCTCTAAAAGTCAGAGTCCTCCTCCCACCTACAACACACCTTTTTAACTTTAATCTTTATCTTAAAAACATTCAAATCAATGTAAATGTAATGGGTGGCATCCTTGATTAATTGGCTGCAAAGTAACTGCATCAGGAGAAAAAAAAAACCTCATGCAGCAGTTTAATAGTGGAATTCAATTATTGAGGGAATGGTGTGCTGCCCATCGGATGCCAAGCAGGGCCTGAAGTGGAATTTTATGGACGATACCCACCTTAATAACCTATATCAGTGTTTCCCAACCTCGGCAGTTTTAAGATGTGAGGACTTCAATTCCCAGAATTCCCCAGCATTGATGAGCTTGAGAAACATTGGCCTAGATAGTCTTTCCCTACTCTATTATTCTCTGATACAGAATCAATAGTTTCAGGAGTATCTTTTTCTCTCTCACTCTCATTAACTCTCAGGAGATGATACTGAACCAAGAAGTTATTTTTGCTGGAAAGGGATATTGGGGTTACCTGTGATTTAAAAAGTGCTTTTAAACACTTTTTTTTCACTTACATTGAAAAGGCAAAGCTTTTATTTTTCTTTAAAAAAAAACTGATATAGTTGGTAATTGAATTTTGAAGGAACATGGATCATATGTTGACACATTGGTGTAGGAACCAACCCTAAAGATCTCATAATCAAGTGCCAGCACTTTTTGTAATAATAATAATAATTTAATAATAATAATTTATTAAATTTCTAAACCGCCCCCTCTCCCCGGAGGGACTCGGTGCGGTGTACAGGAAAATTTAAAAACATCTAAAACCATAACAATACATACATAAGTAAAACCGAATTAAATAATAACCTTGTACTAAAATTTATAAAACATTAAAAACTGTATCCCATTAAAACCAGATTAAATAATTTAAACTACAGACTGGGGCGAGGAGCATAAATTAGGCCAAGCTGGCCTGATGGAACAGATAGGTCTTAACTTTTTGGCGGAAGGAGCGGAGGTCCGTAGTAGTTCTAATTTCCGGGGGGTAGGTCGTTCCAAAGGGTCGGGCCCATCACAGAGAAGGCCCTTCCCCGGGCGTCACCCGCTGGCATTGCCTAGAGCAGTGTTTTTCAACCTTTTTTGTGCAAAGGCACACTTTTTTCATGAAAAAAATCACGAGACACACCACCACCATTAGAAAATGTTAAATTTTTTTAACTCTGTGCCTATATTGACTATATATAAAGTAATTCTCTTGAATAGGAATCAAATAAACACAAATAAATTATTTTATAATTACTTTATTATGAAATAATAAAGTATTTTATAATTGTTCATATTTCTGTTTACTTACTCAGTGCGAAACCTGGGCCTGTTTGGCTGAACACAAAGCTGATATTCTGGCAGGAATTTTTCCCACGGCACACCAGACAATATCTCACGGCACACTAGTGTGCCACGGCACAGTGGTTGAAAAACGCTGGCCTAGAGGACGGCACTCGGAGAAGTCCCTCTCTGTGGGAGCGAATCGGCCGAAGGGATATATGGGGCAGGATACGATCCCACAAATAACTAGGTCCTGTGCCATGGAGCGCTTTAAAGATGATAACCAACATCTTGAAACACTACTAAAGTATATGTTTTAGGGTTTTTTCCCCCAGAGTTCCCAGATTACTGACATCCTTTACCACTCCCATAATTTTATCATAGCAAATATGCTGCATTTGAATCTAATATGGTCATAGGATAAGGAACCTGAATTTTGTTGAGGTTCTGTTTACTGCAGGTCTTGGATTTATATCCAAGGTATGTAAGGTTCTACATTTAGGCAAGAAAAATGAAATGCACAGGTACAGTATAGGTGGTACCTTGCTCAATAGCAGTATGTGAGAGGGATCTTGGAGTCCTAGTGGACAGCTATTTAAATATGAGCCAGCCATGTGCAGCAACTGCCAAAAAAGGCAATACAGTTTTAGGCTGCATAAATAGAGGCATTAGAATCAAGATCACGTGAAGTGTTAATACCACTTTATAATGCCTTGGCATATGGCATTCAGTTTTGTCACCATGATGTAAAAAAGATTTGTCTAGAAAGAATGCAGAGAAGAGCAACAAAGATGATTAGGGGACTGGAGACTAAAACATATGAGGAACGGTTGCAGGAACTGGGTATGTCTAGTTTATGAAACTGGGTATGAAACTGCGTATGTCTAGTTATGAAAAGAAGAACTAGTGGTGACATGATGGCAGTATTCCAATATCTCAGGGGTTGCCACAAAGCAGAGGAAGTCAAACTATTCACCAAGGCACCTGAGTGTAGAACAAGAAGCAATGGGTGGAAACTAATCAAGGAGAGAAACAACTTAGAACTGAGGAGAAATTTCCTGACAGTTAGAACAATGAATCAGTGGAACAGCTTGCCTACAGAAGTTGTGAATGCCCCAACACTCCAAGTCTTTAAGAAGATGTTGGATAGCCATTTGTCTGAAATGGTATGAGGTTTCCTGCCTAGGCAGGGGGTTGGACTAGAAGACCGCCAAGGTCCACCTCTGCTATTGTATTATTATATTGGATCAGAAAATTCACATAAATAATGGTTTTCAATTATTTGTATCAAAACTGAGACAATGATAGTTTAATGTGCTGCAAATGCTTTGCAATGATTAATCAGTCTTTCCCAAGTATGAAAGATCAAGTAAGGATTTGATCCATAGGAGATCCTAAGCAGAATTAGGTATGCCTTGTACTTTGATGTGAGACCATCTGAAAATCTCAAGGTTATGAAATAGACTAGGAAAACTTAAAAATCCCAAACAAAAGTTCCAAAAAACTACAAGGATTTGTCCATGCAGTCACTCAGAGTCTAGTTGAATTTGGAAATATTACCTTATTAATTCATTTGAGTGGCACGATAGACTACATTCTTAATATACCATGTTCTCTGATGGTACAGCTATTACTGGTAGTTAATAGTTAAATTAGAAGATGATTGCCAGTCAATGATCCTGAAAATGCTTCTCCAAAATGTGCTGGTCATTAGATCTTATAGCTCCCTTTTTGTAGTGTCCTCATCAAGGGGATAGCAATAAATATGAATTGTGTTTTGTTAATGTTAGGGAGAATCAGGCCTTTAAAAAAAGTATAAATAAAGGATAAAAAGAAATTGATCCTTATGTTTTAAGCAGCAGTGGGTTTCACATTTTGTTACCACCGGTTTGTTGGCCCTTCCACACATGTACTTTACTCAGACATGGGCCTCCTGCGCATGTGCCCAGCCTCAAAAACGTGCCTAAATAAGACAGCATAGAGCCAGAGCATGTGGGCACCTGTGATCTTCGCTACCAGTTCAGGTGAACCGACCCAAACCAGCTTATTACCACCTCTAGTCTTTAGGCAACGTCTGCACCCAACAACGCAGAAAGGAGCTAATTAACCATAAGGGAAATCTCAAACCATGATAGGAAAATTGGCCTATTCATTTGTGCTACAAGAATTTTGTCAGAATCCTAGTGCTGTTGTAAATCTTGGAAGGACGCTTTATTTTTACTGAGGGCTCAGCTAAATCACCCCTTTATAGAATCAGCCTACTTCTCTTTATCCAGGGGAAGTGACATATTGATAGCTCCATGGGAAATGGTGAACTGTGTTAAAATAGACTGTGGGTGAGCTTACAGGACATTATTAAGGTTTAACAATGGGAAATTGGGTAGACAATACATACATAAGTAAAACCGAATTAAATAATAACCCTGTACTAAATTTTTTAAAAAACATTAAAACTGTATCCCAATTAAAAACCTAATTAAAACAATTTAAGCTACAGACTGGGACGAGGAACACAGATTAGGCCAGACTGGCCTGATGGAACAGATATGTCTTTACTTTTTGGCGGAAGGAGCGGAGGTCCCTAGTGGTTCTAATATCGGGGGGTAGGTCATTCCAAAGGGTCGGGCCCATCACAAAGAAGGCCCTTCCCCTGGGTGTCACACGCTGGCATTGCCTAGCGGACGGCACCCGGTGAAGTCCTTCTCTGTGGGAGCGAATCAGCCAAAGGGATGTATGGGGCAGGATACGATCCTGCAAATAGATAAGGTCTGTGACTGTAAATCCTCCCTTGAAACACTTTGCTAGATATGAATGAGCAGAATTCACAGTCAATTAATAAAAGGGTTATTTGTCGGGAGGAGGAGTTTGCTTCATGCTCTTGGGAAACCTAGGTCAGAACAGGTACCACTTTGGTAGGAAGGTAACAGTATTCTGTGCACCTTGGCATATAGCCATGCTGGCCACATGACCACTCAAGTGTTTTTGGACAATGATGATTCCTTCAGCTAAGAAACAGAGATGAGCACTGCCCCCTAGAGTGAAATATGACTGGGCAAGGGAAACTTTTACTTTTAAAAGTTGTGTTGGCAGGAGAGCAGAGGTCGACCTCGAGACCCCTCACATGTGGGGTGCCTCAGAGGTCGGTCCTCTCGCCTCTCCTGTTCAACACATATATGAAGCCACTGGGTGAGATCATCCGTGGTTTTGGGGTAGAGTACCATCTTTACGCTGATGATACTCAGCTGTATATATCTACCCCAAACCACCCCAACGATGCCGTAGCGGTGATGTGCCAGTGCCTGGAAGCCATGCGGATCTGGATGGGAAGTAACGGACTCAGACTCAACCCGACCAAGACCGAGTGGCTGTGGTTTCCGGCTACCCGATTCAACCAGCTAACTCCATCGCTGGCCATAGGGGGCGAACATCTTGCCCCTGTGGATGGGGTGCGCAATTTGGGTGTCCTCCTGGATGCCCGGCTGTCCATGGAAGATCAAGTGACAGCCGTGGCCAGGAGGGCGTTTTACCAGGTTCGCCTGGTTCGCCAATTGCGCCCCCTATTGGATCGGGACGCCCTTCGCACAGTCACTCATGCTCTCGTGACATCCCGACTGGACTATTGTAACTCTCTCTACATGGGGCTCCCCTTGAGGTGCACCCGGAGACTTCAGTTAGTCCAGAATGCAGCCGCGCGGGCAATTATGGGTGTTTCCAGATTCACCCACGTAACACCGCTCTTGCGCGAGCTGCACTGGCTGCCTGTCGTCTTCCGGGTGCGCTTCAAGGTGCTAGTTGTCATCTTCAAAGCGCTCCATGGCTCGGGACCTAGCTACCTGCGGGATCGGATCCTGCCCCATACATCCTCACGGCCGATTCGCTCGCACAGAGAGGGACTTCTCCGGGTGCCGTCCACTAGACTTTGTCAGCGGGCGACGCCCAGGGGAAGGGCCTTCTCTGTGGCGGGCCCAGCCCTCTGGAACGACCTTCCCCCCGATATTAGAACAACCACGAACCTCCGCTCCTTCCGTCTGAAACTTAAAACACATCTTTTTCGCTTGGCCGGCCTAGGATAGTCTCTTCTGATTGTTTAGGGATTTTTAGTAAATATTTGGGAATTTTAGCACAGGGTTTTCTGTTTAATATGCCTTTTAGTCAGTATTTATGTATGTTTATTGTTCTATATTTTGTATTTTTTCTAACTTTTTAATTCCCTGTGCCCCGCCTCGAGTCCCTTCGGGGAGAGAGAGCGGGTTATAAATAAAAATTATTATTATTATTATTATTACTTTTAGTCCTCGACTTATGATGACTACTTATGATGACAACCATTGCTAAGCGAGACAGTTGTTAAGTGAATTTTGTCTCATTTTACATGACCTTTCTTGCCACAGTTGTTAAGTTAGCAACCCATCTGTAAAGTGAATCTGGCTTCCTCGTTGTCTTTGCTGGCCAGAAGGTCACAAAAGGTGATAACATGATCCAGACACTGTAACCGTCATAAATATGAATCAGTTGCGCAGCATCCAAATTTTGATCATATGAACACAGGGGTGCCACAACAGTGTGAAAAATAGTCATAAGTCAATTTTTTTCAGTGCCAGTGTAACTTCAAACAATCACTAAACAAAATGTTGTAAGTTGAGGGCTACCTGTATATTAACTTTTACAAGACTGGGAACACCTGGCTGCTATTTCAAGAATAGTTGAAATTTAGAAGCTTGATATTGATTCAGGGTATCCAAGAATAGACTTTTTCTAAGATACATCAGTTTTTAAAGATCCCCATTGGACCATTTTTTTTTTTTTAATGCCTCAGGAGATGCTAACAAGGCTGTTAATCTGGGAAGATAAGAAAAGGCTGAACTGGGGAAATGAAATCCCCCAAAGGTGGAAATGACGAATCACTTTCATTTTAGTTCCAATAAAAACAATAGGAACTGACATACCAAGGTGGACTTGGCAGTTTTCCTTTCATTACCTATCTTAGTAGTTCAAGCTTATTCAAGAATTTCGGTTGTATGTGCTGGCACAAATGATTTATGAGATGTAGCCTGTTCTCCAATTTACTTTCCCAAGTGCAGAGTCAAATGCCCTCAGAAATTCTGTTCTACACCTTCAGAGCCATTTCTCTGTAGCTTAATTTTATTTACAAATGGACAAAAATGGACGAAAGGGAAAGCTTTCTTAGTTTGTTTTGTTTCTTGTTTTTTGTTAAAATGGCTAACATGAATTGTTTTTTAAACAAAGCAACACATTCTTCTGGGAAATAGGGTCTGAGGTATTCACGGTGTAGAAAAGTCACCATGATGTAGAAAAGTCGCCACGATGTAGAAAAGACGTAGAGACTCCGGAAAGAGTGCAGAGAAGAGCAGCCAAGATGATTAGGGGACTGGAGGCTAAAACATATGAAGAACGGTTGCAGGAACTGGGTATGTCTAGTTTGATGAAGAGAAGGACCAGGGGAGACATGATAGCAGTGTTCTGATATCTCAGAGGGTGCCACAAAGAAGAGGGAGTCAAACTATTCTGCAAGGCACCTGGGGGCAGGACAAGAAGCAATGGGTGGAAACTAATCAAGGAGAGAAGCAACTTAGAACTAAGGAGAAATTTCCTGATAGTTAGAATAATTAACCTCTGGAACAGCTTGCCTCCAGAAGTTGTGAATGCTCCAACCCTGGAAGTCTTTAAGAAGATGTTAGATAGCCATTTCTCTGAAATGGTATAAGGTTCCTGCCCACGCACCTACAAGGTCCCTTCCAACTCTGCTATTGTATTGTATTGTATTATTCTTCCAAAGCAAATGTTAATGGATAAATTATCAAAAATCTTCAGCGTAGACTATGGTAATCTACATGTGGCTACCCTTGGAGACCATTCAGAAGCTACAGCTGGTGCGGGCAGTTCTTAGGGGCCCAAAGAATGGCCCATGTAATACCAGACTTCTCCAAGCTGCATCGGCAGCCAGTTTGCTTCTAGGTGTTGTTGTAGCCCACCAGCGGCCAGCGGAGCTGGCAGCAGATTCAGACAGTGAGGAGGTTGGGGAGGAGGAACACGGGCTAGTCCTGGAGTCTGGGGAAGGTTCTGATGAGAGCTCTGTGTCAGAGGCAGAGATAGGGTCAGCACTGTATGCCAGTTATCAGCTGCCTTCAGAGTCAGACATCAGTGAAGCAGACAAACAGGTGGAGCCTGTTCCCAGTCTGCGCATGCGCAGAGTTGCCAGATGAAGGGAACAGCTAAAGAACAGGAGTTGACTTGGGAGTAAGGCCAGAGGTGGACCATGAATGGCCTTTTCCAGAGGAAATAAAAGAGGAGCGAAAGGGGAATGGAGTTTGCAGTGGCTGTAAATCCTTTCTTGAAAGACTTTGTTGGATTTGAATGAACAGAATTCACAGTAAATTAATAAAAGGGCTCTTGGGAAGCCTCAGTCAGAGCAGTAATTTCAAGATGCTGGTAATCACCTTTAAAGCCCTTCATGACCTGGGTTCACACTGCTTGAGTGACCATCTCATCCCACTGGGATTGGGCCATCCCACCCATGCTGGCAGTCGCTAAATATTCCAAGCTAAGAAGAAAAAAAAGAGGTCTTTCCCTGTATGTATCCTAGGCTCATTTTTTTTAAATTTGTGATGTTCTTTTATGTTTAATGCAGAAGTTCTAGGTAAGCTGTATTTTTGTGTGTAATACAGGTAGTCTTTGACTTACAACAATTCACTTAGTGACCATTTGAAGTTGCAACGGCACTGAACAATGTGACTTATAACTGTTTTTCATAGTTACAACCTTTGCAGTAACCCCATGATCATGTGATCAAAATCCAGATGCTTGGCAAGTAGTTCATATTTATGACTACTGCTAGGTCCCAGAGTGATGTGATCACCTTTCCGAACCTCTGACAAGCAAAGTCAAAAGGGAAGGCCGATTCCCTTCTGGAAGCGTCTCGGCAAGAACAGCTGGGGAAATAGCAAATCTGCCAAGCTACATAGAAACCCAGTTAGCAAACTGCCATCGAAACGTCCTTAGTGGACAGGAACCATCCTGAAGGAACAGGGCACAAGAAGAGGCATTTCGGGCAACTGCGGGGAGTGAGGCAAACTCCTCAGCAGGTCCGACTCAAAGCTCTCCAAAGATCGGTGGCGGGTGTAGCAGACATCTTCGAATGACCACTCTGGAGCTGGGGCATCTGGAACAAGACTGGTGCAAGAGCAAACGAACGAATGGAGGGTTAGATCTGGAGGAAGATTGGCCGATGTAAGGATAAGAGAAATTAATTTTGGTGCTTACAATTTTTCTGAAGCTGAGCTAGCAGCTAAACATCATTCGGAACACGGAGGATGGAAAGAAAGGAGGAAAAACCTATCGTTGATAAAATACGAAGCCCAAGGAGAATTTGATTAATAGAACTGTAACTGGAAAAGCTCTAAGCTATAAAAGAGAAGATTAGAACAATTTGCGTATGGGTGGATTTTGAACTTTTGGTTTGACTTTTGGCAAGTTTCGATAAATTAGTGACCTGATTGTACAGAGGAACAACAAAAGCCCCCAATGCCATTTTGGAACAAAGAAGTTGAAGGAGGGTGTGGTCTGTCTTTTTCACTTGGCTTCATTTTATCTACACTGGAAGAAAATAAAGAACTTTTGAAAAGGACTGGACTATTTTGGGAACTAACATTAAAGAGTGGAAACAAGAAGGGGGACTAAATCAATTGTGCTAAAATATAAAAAATATTAAAAGCGTATTAAAATTGATCATAGAGGGTGGGATGTTTGAGGAATTGTTGGGAATGTTAAAGAATGCACGAGCAACATTAAAAGCCAACAAAGAGGTAGAAAAAGAACCAGAAAAATTGTTGAAGCCAGAGACAGGAAGGGAACAGTTAACAAGGTAGAAAAAGAAATGAAAAACAAAACTACCGTATTTTTTGGAGTATAAGACACACCCAGGTTTTGAAGAGGCAATTTTTTAAAAAAAGTATAAGACACACCCAGGTTTTGAAGAGGCAATTTTTTTAAAAAGTAGATAGGTAGATAGATAGAGGGATAGAGAGGGAAAGAAAGAGAGAAATACAGTAGGGAGGGAGGGAGGAAAACAAGGAAAAAGGGCCCGTTTTTTACGTGAAAACGGGCCATTTTTTGGTCAAAAAATATGGAGCCTTATGGAGGCTTATAGAGTGCTGCTGGGGGCCGGGGGGGGGCAAAAATGCCCTGTTTTTTGCTCATTTCTGCCCTCCTTAGCCCCCAGGAGCCTCCTGAGACCAAAAATGGATGTATTTTTGGCACATCCCCCCCCTTCAACCTTGGTCGCCGCACATGTGTTCATGTCTCCCACATATGCCCTACCCCCATTCATGCATGGCAGAGGCCCAAAAATTAGCTGGCCGGTGGGAGGCATGCATGCATGCACGATGGTTCTGAGTTGGGGCGACGGCTTGCATGCCCGTGGATAGGGCTCTATGTGCCACCTGTGGCCATGCGTGCCATAGGTTCACCATCATGGATATAGGCTTTGTAGTAGTCTCCCAATTGTATTAATAGGACAATAGAACTATCACTGTCACTAGAGATCCAAGTGTATATGATACCAAACCCCACATTTTACTACATTTTTATTACAGTAATCCCGTTACTATAATCAAATCTATAGTACTATATATTGTACTGTTAATCTATAGTAATTATAGATTACTATAATATATTCACTATATGTCTGAATGTCAGGAACCTCCAATTCATTGTTTCTCTCAATACAAGGCTTGTACAGGTCTTGCAACGATTCATCTGAAATATATACCTACAATTTAAAGACCTGAGAAATTGCACAAACCTTTTCTCCTTTTCCTGAACTCTGTTGGAATCCTCCTGCATTAAAAAAAACAATTAATTAATTAAACAGAACAACAAAATAAATAGCAAAAAAAGAAATAAATAATACAGTAAAACAATAACAACATTATGACAGCTTCCCATATTTTTTCACAACTTTTTTGATAAAGGACGATCATATTTCATTGCAATTGCAGTGTGTTATCTATATTATAAACAATTCACTTTTAAGTAACAAATATTCATGAGCTTGGGTAATTTGGAATTAATTAACTTTTTTGTTATATCTTTTCTTCAAGGGCTTAAGGCAGATGTAAAGCATTCCATCCTTCTGTTTTCTGATCACAATAATATCCATGTGAGATCCAAAACATTAACATTTACACTACATTGATTGATGAATGTAGGTAACTTACAAACCTAGGTGTATCTTACTTGGACCACCTCAGAGGGAAAAATGGTATCGCCAGATCCTTCGTGTAATATTTTAATTTGTCTTAGGAAGAAAAGCAAAGCTGGGTTTTGAGCTAAATGTCTGAGGAACAATTGTGAGGGAGATATCATTACAATTCTGAATTGTATTCAGGAAGGTTGAAAGAAAAACAAAATGGCCATCCATTGTCCTGTCTAGTAAATATTGGACAAATGTTAGCCTTGTGCTGAACTGATAATGAATGATGAATAAAAAGAAAAGGTTATAATTGTTTTTATGCCCAGATTGCAGCACTAAAACCAGCAAAGGCTGTTCATTCTCAGGATGATTTTGAAAAGTTCACCTTGCACATGAAATGATTATATTAAACAATAACTGTACAAAAACATTGAACAATGATGATATTTCAATTTTCTTTTTCAAAATGGTTCTCCCAGTCAAGTTACTTATCTCTGTTAATTATGAACAGCTCTGATACTCGTGACTATCAGACTTCCAGGTCCTTGCACTAGTATAGTTTTCAACTAATCATTTCAATGGTCAAATCTTTTTTTCCCTTCCACCTACCTCAATTTTGTCATCCCTTAGGGCAGATTTCTAGCCCACTACCATCCATGGTCATATTACCAGCCAGTATATGTTGTAAATCAAGGTCTACCAATACAAGTAGTCTTTGACTTACAACAGTTTGTTTAGCAAGCATTCAAAGTTACAATTTCACTGAAAAAAATGACTTATGACCGTTTTTTACACTTATAACCATTGCAGCACCGTCCATGGTCGCATAATTAAAATTCAGACGCTTGGCAACTGACTCATCTTTATGATGGTTATGGTGTCCTGCGGTCATGTGATCAACTTTTGCAACCTTCTGATGGGCAAAGTCAATCAGGAATCTGGATTCACTTAACAACCAGGTTACTAACTTAACAGCTGCAGTGTTTCACTTAATAATGGTGGCAAGAAAGGTTGTAAAATGGAACAAAACTCACTTAACAACAATCTTGCTTAACAGCAGAAATTTTGGGCTCAACTGTGGTTGTTCATTGAGGTCTATATTACAAACTATTTTGCTTGCCCAGCTGCAAGTGAGAGAAACAAAGAATGCCAGGAGGTCATGTTCCACTGCTTAAACCAGTACCATCAAGTAATGCCTCAAAAGACCTTGAGCTCTAAAACAATGGTTCCCAATTTTTCCAGCTCTGTGGGCTGGCAGCAGTGGTGATGAGGAGGGGATGTGGACACCAAATTGGGGATGATTTCACATACACACCTCACCAAATGTAAACCCCAAATTGCAATCTTCCTTAATCCTTGAGTTAAGTTATTAATAAATAGGACATATTAAAAACTATCTACAGCTATTTCCTATGATTTAATTGTAATGCCATTAGTTCCATTTAAGAGTAAATTAAATTTCCCTGCCCCTCAAGCTACTCCTTATCATAGCTCTATCTTTTTGGAAGGAGTATGCTACCTGGACTGCTGAATACAACCAGGGGGCCAAAACCCTTCCCACTTCTGCTAAGTACATAAATATTACTAATCATGCTATTTCCTTCGAGGGAAAAAATAAATAGTTAAAGAAATTAGAGCATCGGAGAAGAATACGGAATTATACTATCTGTCAATGTTCCAAGTAATGCACCCATTGAAAGCAGGAACTCTGAGGACTTCCGGTTGATGTCGCTGCAAGATCAGACATGAGAAGCGGGTCTCCACATTCCGTGCCAAGTTCTATCCATTAGTGGGCTCTAAAAGGAGTCAAAGCTGCCCTGTAGAGGTGGTGTAGCAAAGAGGGGTGCCCTGTGAGGTTGTGGAAAATTGCAGCTCTCCTGTTCTTTTTCCCTCTCAGCCATGGTGAGGAGAAGAGAAGAGGCAGCCTAAAGATGGCTGCTATGAAGCTGGGACAACTGAGAAACAACTAAGACTGGTGCCGGAGTGAAGTAGGTGAACAGTGATTGGAAATGGGGGAGAGGATTCATTCTCACTTAAAAGCTAACCCCAAGGACTAACATGGAACTATTTGCTCAGAATTATTTGTTAAAGCAGAGAAAAATACTGAGAAAAATACTAGACTGAAAGGAAAAGACTTAAAGAGAGAAAAACAATAAATCTTTAAAAACACATAAATAAATTTGACTTTTAAACCGGGAAGATGTGGTAATAGGAAGGCATTTTAAAATACTGGAATTATTTGCTTTAAAAACTTATTCTGTTTTTAAAATTGAACTATTATTAAAATTAGAATTGAAAGACTAAAATAAGATTGATTAGTGGCAACACTGAAATTTAAGTTGAGAGTACCACCTGCTGATGAAACAAAAATATACAAGTCTGGGAATACTTATATGAAGGATTGTGAAAATATTTAATGGATTATATCTAACTACCCCATAATAATTAATAATAATTAATAATAATTAATAATAATTTAATAATTTATTAAATTTCTAAACCGCTCCCTCTCCCCGAATGGACTCGGGGCAATGTACAGGAAAATTAAAAACATCTAAAAACATAACAATACATACATAATTAAGATCGAATTAAATAACCCTGTACTAAAATTTATAAAACATTAAAAACTATATCCCATAAGACCAAATAAAACAATTTGAATTACAGACTGGGGCGAGGAGCATAAATTAGATCAAGCCGGCCTGACTACTGGAGACTCAAATATGAGAACAAGGAAGTTATTTAATTAAAGTGACCCCTGAATATAATGCTAGAAGATTGAATCTGTAAAGGGACATAAAAAGGCACCTGATAACTCCTGGGACAAAAGAAGTTGAGAAGATAATAATAATAAAAATAATAGTGATTGATTAATTACACCAGGGAGGCAGGGAAATAACTTAAGAGAGTTGAAAAGAGAATTGGAGATACAGGAAGATACCTTTGAAAGGGTTTGGGCAGATATTTTGGAAGCTAGGCAGTGGAAGAAAGTAGAGATGGGAGAAATATTTAGATTGAATAGCCAAGAAGTAGATGCAGACAGAGATAAAGATCCAAGAGAGGAATATGGGAGGCAAGTAAAAAAAAAAGCATAGCACAGTCTGAAGCAGGCAAGAGACGATGGAGAAAGGAAAGGATTTCTCTTTTTTGTTATTGTTCTAATTTGCTTTTCTCTTCTCTTTCTTTCCCTTTTTCTTAGAATGGCAACATGATTAGAAGTTAGGTAGGATAGGAAAAAAAACATCTTTTAATAAAAGGGTGACATGATTAAAAGTTTGGATAGAGATAGGATCAAGACAAAGGGGGAATATTAGTGTATTCTTGAATAATCAAATACAGATAGACTATAACTCAATATGAATTATTATTAGAAATGTATGAATTGTTTGGATGTAATAACTCTGCTTAATTTTACTAGTTCTATTTGTATCAGGATGTATGACATCCAAGTGCCACACTGTTCATGCATTGATATGTATATGTAAACCCCCCCCCAAAAAAAAAAGAAAAAAAAAAGAAAGCAGAACTCTGAGGCAGGTAGATTCTTCAAAACATAATTTATTGGATACATCATATTGGCACAGCTGGTGAAAACTGACTCTGAAGGTTCCCGTGGTTTTCATCTAATTAAAATATGAAAGTTTCCCCTTTCCCCCAACTCATCAGTCACATTGTCCAATCGTGGTGCTGGTTGGTTACTTGGTTACTGTACTCCTCCTCTTTCCAGCATTGAAACGTCCTTGGTTCCCACAGGTTTTTGTAGTTAAAACTTTATGTTTTAACTACAAAACTCCAGCTATTTATTCCTCCCCCCTCCCATCTTGTGACAACCCTGAAGCCGTAAAGATGGCCTCAGCCAGGTTTGCCTCAGGGTTGACTTGACACTATCATTTATCACATCTCTTTGTACACTTCCATACTTTCTGCATTTGTCCCCACCATGCTGATTACAGCTTGCTGTTCTTAAACTTTTCCATCTTCTCATTTTTAGAATCTCATTAACTCCAACTCCAAATTCTAGGGAGGCAACTCCCTTTGTACTGCTGAGCTGAAGTGTTCTCCATTAATCCTCAACTCAGCAGAAAAATATATAAGCATAAAATTTGCAGTACTCTTTGGGGCTCTCCATCCTGTCTGTCCCACTCATCGCCAATCATTTCACTTCACTCCAAAGCAATGGATGACATAGATTAAGAGCTTTTACACTTCTTGAAACTGCCCTTGGACCGTGTTAGGATAAGGGGTTAATATACGACTTTTTCACTGATATTTAAAGGTGTCTTATTTATGGGCTGGGGAAAGGGAACACAACTGAGGCAGAAGAAAGATGTTTTCTAGGTATGTTTGTCGGTGTCAAGTCAGAAAATGCTTCATGTAAAATGTAGCACTTGCTGACTTAGTCCTATATTCTTAAATTCTATATATTTAAAATGCAGCAAGCTGAAGATAAAGTGAGACCTTTAGGTCACATTCTGAGTTCAGTATATTTCTATTGCTTATAATTATTTGTTAAATTTGTATGCTGCCAAATCTTCAAGACTTACATCCCCTGGACAATAAAAACCATACAATATATTGAAAAGCAGTAATGAATTACCATTTAATAATAATAAATAATGCCCAAGTAACAAAAGCAACCCATTGCTCTCTGAAAACCCTCTGGAAAATTTAGCTCCTTAAATATTTTCAGAAATGCATTTATTAAAATGTTCAAACCACCCAGTAATCAAACCTTCCTGGGTGCTTTACAATAAACACATTACAAAACATAATTTGAATAAAAATATATAGAATAAAATGTGAAATAAAATCATGAAATAGGCAGCTCCAATGAGGTCATTTAAAACATGAAAGAATACAAATTAAAATTAAACTAAATAATATGAATTAAAATGCAGTTCTGCCACTTCTTAATGAGAAACACATAACTTAATTTGATTATGTTAACATTCACAGCTCCGAATTTTCTCAAGTGTTCAGAATGGGATCGTAAATCTATGATGAATCTCTAGGGAGCCAAAAAGAGAAGTCTACCAAAGCAGCTCTGTGAGTTTATCTGACACATTGTAGTCCAACCTCCTTCTCCTATTTTTTTTCGGTGTGTATGTGTGTGTGTTTGTTGATTCCCACACCCGTTTCAAAGAAGCCAAGTGTAGATGCTTGATAGCTTGCAGCTTGGAGAAACTTGGAAGTGGAGAGCATATTCTGTACATAGAATGTCCTAAATTCAGGGGTGTGATCCTACCGGTTAACCAACTGGTTCTGTTCGCGCGCACTGTGTATGCCACATGTCTGCACACAGTTTACAGAGAAATCACCTTCTGCAGGAGGAAAACAGGTAAGGCGAGACTATCAGCTGGGCTTCAAAAACGGGAATGTAGGTGAGTATAATACAGGGGTGAGCAGGCAGGCATGCCCAGCTAAAAGTTGGAGCGAACTGGTTCGTTCCCAGCTGATAGTTGGAGCTACCAGTTCACCAGAACCCATCTGAACCGATAGAATCCTACCCCTGCCTAAATTTAATCTAAATTCTTATTGAAGACTCTGGTGGGTTGGATAAAGAAGACAATTAAATACCTTTCAGCATATCACAAAGTTGAGCTGAAGCCAAACGTACGTAATTCCTGCGAAAAGAAATTAACAATACTTTGACGATATACCACCCTAACTCCAATCCTAATTTGCTGGCTGCTCCATAAACTTGAGCTAGAAGGAAAATCTGATCTCAACTCCAACAATGGTACCATGATGATGATGCATCTGGTTGCATTTGTTTCTTACTGCACTTGTGGCGCTAACATTGATCCTTGCTTTGGATCAAAGTCAAATCAGTTTTATTCACTTTCTTGGAAACAGTGCTTCAGTTTGTATTCAGTTTGAAGAACCATGTGGGTGCAGTGGTTAGAATGCAGAATTGCAGGCCGATTCTGCCCACTGCCAGCAGTTCAATCCTGACCAGCTCTGGGTTGACTCAGCTTCCTGTCATTCTGAAGTCAGTAAAATGAGGGCCCAGATTTTGGGGGGCAATTTGCTGACTCTGTAAACTACTTAGAGAGGGCTGTAATGCACTGTGAAGCAGTAAATAAGTGGTATTGTCTCTTGTTATCCTCAGCCACCAGAGAAACTAAGCCTTTACATATTCTCAATCCTGTTACTTATTTCATTACTTCATGGACTGTAATTTATTTGTCATTCAAATTATCAAATTACCATGCATCTCATTGAGTAAATATAAAGAAACTGGAAGTCCCAGCAAAGGAAGTTTGGCTCTGATAAAAGGTAAAAAAAGAAAAGAAAAATGTCATTTGCTCCCTTCTTCTTTGCATTCATTCTTATTACTAACATTATTTCTCCTTTCCCTCCTTTGATATCAAGAGTCTTCGCCATTTTTATAGAAGGAAATGCCATTAGATCGAAAATAAAAAGTACTAATTCTGACTTATTTAATAATGATTTATTTTTTGAGCAGGACTCCAAATGGATCTCTTTTAAAAATACAGATAATCCTCAATTTACAACTCCAACTGAGCCCAGAATTTATATTGCTAAGTGAGAAATTTGTTAAGTGACATTTGTCCCATTTTACGACTTTTCTTGGCACATTTCTTAAATGAATCACCACAATTGTTAAATTAGTAATGTAGTTGTTAAGTGAATCTGGCTTCCCCCTTGACTTTGCTTGTCAGAAGGTCACAAAAAGGGATCAAATTACCCTGGGACACTGCAACCGTCATAAATACGAGTTGATTGCCAAGCGTCCAAATGAAAATCACCTGACCAGGAGGATGCTACAATGGTCATAAGTGTGAAAAAGTTACTTTTTTCATAACTATTTTCAGTTGTAATATGCTTCAAGGGCCAACTTCCTACATTCCTTTCTCCCCCAACTATTAATTGTGTTCATATTGTATATAAGAGATTGTCTTGAAAACAGGTTTTATGTCAGTCATTTTGAAAAGCAGGAGCTACTTAGCTCAAATCAATTCCCCCAAATGGTTAAAAATAAACACATCAGTGCAGCCAGAACACTATGTTTTTGCCATCAAAAGTCTTCAGATTGCAGAGAATTATGAAGAGTTCAAATGGTTATTATCATGGCCTATACTTTTCTCACCGAAGAAGGTAGCTTCGCTCTAGACAATCAAAGTTCTCATGTGAGATGGAGGAACATGGGGCTCTTAATCTTACCTTCCATCTTTCATACCTGATGCACCCCAAATGTATTGGACTCCCACAATTCCCAACCTATGTGGCCAAAGAGGTATGATGTGGGGCAAAACAATCACAGAGGTTCTCAAATAGTCGAGTTCTAATCGTGGTGCTGGAAGCTGCAGTTTGATAAATGAAAAAATGCATTTGCCTAACCTCATTTCAGAGGAATGAGGCCCAATTCTTCAATTTTGTATGAAAGCTTACCCTGTGCAGATAACCCCCATCGAAAGCATTGAAAAAATTCAATGTGTTCATTGTGGGATGAAACTAATCAAGGAGAGACGCAACCTGGAATTAAGGAGAAACTTCCTAAGAGTGAGGACAATTAACCAGTGGAATAGCTTGATTTCAGAAGCTGTGGGTGCTTTATCACTGGAGGTTTTTAAGAGACCGGACAGCCACTTGTCTCAAATGGTATAGGGTTTGCTGCTTGAGCACAGGGTTGGACTAGAAGACCTCCAAGGTCCCTTCCAACTCTATTCTGATTGAGTGATTGAAATTTCACTGGGCTGTTTCAGTGTGCACTTTCATATATACATAATATACGTAAGTTTGGTCTACTTCAGAAGTTGAGCTTCTATGTCTGGAGCCGTGCTCTATGTAGCTGTTTTTTCAGGATCCCTGGCCTCTCCTTCACTACTTCATTGAGCTCTCTTTCTGCATCTATGTATAGAAGCCCTCCTACCTATTTCTTCAGAATAATAGCAATGCAATTATTTCCAAAGCTCTAGCAACACAAAGGCTAGGAATGAAACAAGCAATCCTCACAAAGATACTAGTGTTTGCTATATAACAAAAGGAGTGGGAAAAGAACTATTGTACTCTTGAAAGCATTCAATAGTTACTAATGGGAGAACAGTTCATTGTATTTGGACACTATCACTCACAGTCCAGTTCCTATCTTAATCACCTGCACAATTATATTTCTCCTGGTAAAGAAGCATGGAGTGAAGGAAAAAAAGTTGGGTGTTTCTGTATCTTATAGCATAAAGGTAGTGCTACAATGACAGCATGTATAAGGAGAGAGGGAGGGAGTTAGAGAAAGAGAGAGAGAATGTCTCAAATGAGAGTATAATTCATTATGAACCATGAGAGGTTGCTAGAGAAATAGAGCTGAAAAGTATATCATATTCTATTTATTTCTGCCACATCTAATATTCTATGCAGGAGTTCTCCTCCTGCAGAAAGCTACGGCTGATGCTGAGAAAACCGATACAACTACACTATCACAAATTTGGGCTGTTGTAGCTTTCAGCAGGGACTTGGCATGATAAGAGCAGGATTGCATTTCAACCATACCTGTTTATATGTCTTTGCATATGCGTATAAAATTAAACATATTTAATTAGAAAAGTATCTTTTGCATTTGCCACACTGTTCATGGATTTTTGAGTGGCAAAAAGGTAAAGAGAAAGGTTCCCCTTGCATATATGTGCTAGTCGTTCCTGACACTAGGGCGTGGTGCTCATCTCTGTTTCAAAGCCAAAGAGCCAGTGCAGTCCAAAGACATATCCGTGGTCACGTGGCCAGCATGACTAAACACCGAAGGCGCATGGAACGTTGTTACCTTCCCACTAATTTTTCTACTTGCATTTTTCTACTTTACATGCTTTCGAACTGCTAGGTTGGCAGAAGCTGGGACAAGTAATGGGAGCTTAGTCTGTTATGTGGCACTAGGAATTCAAACCGCCGAACTGCCAACCTTTCTGATCAAAAAGCTCAGCATTTTAGCCATTGAGCCACCACGTCACCTTTTTACCTTTTGGGTGTTACTTCATTTCAAATAAGGAGTCTCTGAACCAAGGTGATCTAATTAGACAATTAGATCTAGACAATGTCGACTGGCGACACCCAGTGGGAGAGCCTTCTCTGTGGGAGCACCTGCCCTCTGGAACGAATTGCCCCCAGAATTAAGAACTATCCCTGACTTACGCACCTTCCACCGCGGTCTCAAAACCTTTCTCTTTCAACAAGCCGGGCTGGCATAAAGCATGATTTTTAAATTTTTAAATTTAAATTTTTAAATTTACATTTCTATTACTTTAATTAGGGTTAGTTTGGTTTTTTTTACACATTTTGGCCAATATTTTAATTATGTTTTTTTAAAAGCTTTTTAAAATATATAACTTTTATATATGTGTTTTTATATATTTTTATATTTGTTTTTATTCTGGCTGTACACCGCCCTGAGTCCCTCGGGAGTAGGGCGGTATAAAAAACCAATAAACTAAACTAAACTAACTATTTGTTACCAATTGCCCATAATCATCTTCCAATCATTGTTTCATTGTATCTTCCTTCCCTTCTTTTCTTCTTTCCTTCCTTCCTTCCTTCCTTCCTTCCTTCCTTCCCTTTCTTTCTTTCTTTCTTTCTTCCTTCCTTTCTTTCTTTTCCTTTTTCTCTCCCCCCCTCTTTCTCTCTCTTTTCCTCTTTCTTTTCTTTTCTTTTTTCAATTTATATCCCGCCCTTCTCCAAAAAGGACCCTCCCTCCACAGCTCATGAATTGTTAGAAAAAAAGCTATTCTCTGAATCTTTTTTATATTGTTGCTTTCTGTCTTCTTACATCCTCAAATATCATTGGCTGTATTGCATGATCAGCTATCTAAAGCCAAACCAGAATGAGGACATGAAGTTTCAGTGCAATTCAACTTGTCAATGTTGCATTTCATGCCCCGATTCTTCCAGCCTCTCTGCTGCTTCTCATTTGTTTCTTCATCTGATTAAAAACATAAAATGCCTTTGGCTTTCTTTTGTGTTTGTATATGAAGGAAAGATGGAAGAAAGACAAATATAGACGTAAGAAGCTGGTTGGGGATATACTGTATGTTTGTGGATTGCCACTACAGAGATAGAAATGAAAAAGTTAAAAATAATGTAGAAAAGTGATTTAAATGTGAAATCCCACACCTCACTAAACTGTCTTTCAATTAAAGAAATCAAAAACGTATTTGCTTGGGAGAAGATGTACATAATCATGTGCCTATCAACTTTACCCTAGCAAGAATCCTTGTGCTGAATCTGTCTCTTTAGCATCTCTCTTTTCCCATCAAACAGTGCAAGAATGCGTATTTCCAAAAGTTACATGCCCATAGCACTAGCTATATTTAAAGGCGAGAGGGAGAGAAAGCTTATGTGGTGGAAAATCCATATTAAAAATCCTACAACAGGGAAATTTATGTAGCAAAGAACAACATTAGGGAAATTTACAATAAGAAAAGATTCTCTTGAAATACATGTTACTAATTATATACACCAGGGAAAAGACAGATAGAAGGGAACTGTAAATTAGAGTAAGCTACAAATAGATGTAAAGAATTTACACACAAAAATAATAAAATTTAAAAACTGCCATAGTGGTAGGGCAGTGGTTAGAATGCCGTGTGGCAGGCTAACTCAATGCTCACTGCCAGGAGTTCGATTCACACAGGCTCAAGGTTGACTCAGCCTTCCATTCTTCCATGGTTGGTAATATGAGGATCCAGGTTGTTAGGGGCAATATGCTGACATTGGAAAAGGCTGTGACACACTATGAAGTGATATATAAAACTAAAAGGATTGATATTGCTATAGCAATGGCAAGGTAATATCTATATGCTCAGGCAGTAGGCATATACAGGTTGTTCAAGTTTGTTGCATAAATCAAACCCAGAAGCACACACAGATAACCGATTCAGCTGGATTTATTAACTTCTTTATATACATAAGAATAGATGAATAAATGTACAATACCAACAGGTGGTTCTTCCAGTTAGCTTCATTCCAGCGGACAAGACCAGACAGACTGCTAGCTTTTTTTTCAGAGCAGTAGACTGCTTTCTTCTTAAGTTTCGGTTTCAATTCTTTGCACAGCCTCAGGTCTGTTTAGGCTCCCACTGACTGTTTTAGCTGCTCTGCCTATTCATTGGTTGACCTTGTTCCCATGTCGCTCCCAGTCATGAATATTTTAACACAGGTCTGTATTGTAAGTCTGTTTTTACATCTAGATCACTAATCACAAGAACATAAGCACAGGTAAAAAAAAAAAAAAGCAAATCTGGCTTTCACTTTTTTAATTACAGGGACATATTTTCAGGATGAGCATAAGAATAATTATTGTCATTATGTCTGCTTTTGCAGTAATGTTCTTATCTTATTCCCAACCTGTTTTTAATGTGAATACAGACTAGCGACTAGATTTTATTCATGCCAAGATTTAATTAATAGAAGATTGATGTTTAATATTAGAAAATGCCCTCTTGGATGCAAGTGTGCACAAATAAACACACACACACACATTAATTACAGGTTTTATACAGGCACAAATGAAAAGCATGCTCCATTTGGCTGGTACTAAGCACTTAAGCATCGGATACAATCATGAAACTGTGTAATATAGTAATACTGTATAATAACTATTGTAAAAGCATATAAGGATGTCTCTGGGTTTTCAATCCATTATAAAAAAAATTATCTAATCAACCCTGTTGCTTCTGACCTAAGCAAGCAGATGTCAAAATAATGAGACTGTATTTTCCTTACATTAAGTCATTATACACTGAAAAAACAATGGACTTTTCCTCTGATCACAATTCAAAGCATAAGAGTGATGTCTGCTTCACACCTTAAATGAAATTATAATTATTCTTGCTTAGTCTTGGTCAAGAAACCATAAATATGTCAATCTTGGTTTAAAGTTCCATGTCAAATCTCCTTTGAGCTTTGCTTAAAAAGCTACATTTTAGGAGAAATAGGAAGGCACCCAACATCTAAACCTCAGACCCTGATAGGCATTAAGGAGTATTGGTTCCATTTTTCACAGTGCTCTAAATGTTCCGTTCAAATTTGGGAGGTATAATTTCCAGACATAAACCATATGAGATTACTTTGGAGCAGCTGCAAAATTCATGCCAATGTTCCAAAATTGTCCTAGCTTACTTTCACCAGAAACTGCATTCTTGGATTACAGCTCAGCCAAATTATACTTGGTTATCTCTCATCAGTGGCAATCAAGTCAGAAGGCCACACAACATAGTGGCATCATTCCAGGCTTGGCCGATCGAAAAAAGCTAAGGAGCATTGGGCCAGGATAGTATTTGGATGGGAGACCACAGAAACATTCAGGCTGTAAATTAGACTGGGAGGTTGAAAAAATCCTGGAAGAAGGCAAAAGCGAACTGTTTCTGAAATGCAATGGGTAAACTCTGTAGAAATGTCCCATGAAGTCATCACGAGCAGAAGATAACTCCAAAATTAAAATAGAATAGAATAGAATGTTCTTCATTGGACAAGTATGATTGGACAAACAAGGAATTTATTTCTGGTGTATAAGCTCTCAATGTATATACAAGCAACAAATTGATAAGTCATCAATCGAAAGATACAATCATGAATCATAACCAACAAAGTGATATTCATAAGGTACCAATAGGAGTAGGTAATAGGGAAGATGAGAAGGATAATAGAGTCCTTCTGCATGATTCTATGTTAATAAAAGATTCTACATTAATAAATAAAGATGATGCAGTTTTCCATGCCCTCTCCCATCCTCTCTTCATTTCAAAACTACAAGTAGTTCATTTAATGATGGTTTAAATTTACAAGGACCTCAGAAAAAATGACTTACAACCCATTCTTGGAGTTATGACCGTTGTACCATCCCTGTGGTCATGTGAACACAATTCGATTGCTTGGCCATCAGTTTGTGTTTACAATGGTTGTAGCATCTTACGTTTCTAGGATCATGATTTGCAATCTTCCCAGGTGGCTTGCAACAATCAAAGCCAATTGAGGAAGCTGGATTCGCTTAGTAACCAGGTTAATCATTTAACCATGCAATTTACTGAATGACCATTGTATTAAAGGGTTGCACAATCAGGTCCAGTCACATGATGACTTGCTTAATAACTGCATCACTGAGCAACCAAAATTCTGGTCCCCGCTGTCATAAGTTGTAACTTCCCATTCAGTCACTAGCCTAGGGGTGTCAAACTCGATTTCATTGAGAGCCACATCAGGGATGTGTTTGACCTCAGGGGTGTGTGTGGAGTGGGTGTGGCTGGGGTGGACATGGCCAGGGAAGCCTGTGGTGGCCTTAGCACTCTGTCAGAGAAAATGGGCTCCCAAGCTCCATTTTCGGCTGCGACAGCCTCCTGCAACTCTCTGCTAGTGAAAACAAAGCTCATGAGGCCGTGTGCATCCCTCCGTTTTCATTGGCAGAGGCACCACGGGCCAGTGCTTGACTATTTCCAGGGTGGCCTATCAGATCTAAGAATCCTGCAGGCCAAATCCAGCCCCCAGTCTCTCAGTTTGACACCCCTGCACTAGACCATATCATTATGGGATAACAGGGCAATGTGATATGTTTGGACTGAGCAATGAAGTGGGTTCTAGGGGGAAAAGGTGATTTGGGGCCTGCCAGAGTGTTTACACAGCTGTAGTTGGCAGTAGTTTAAAGGAAATGCATTTTTCTCCAGCTTGCCTAGTAGCAAGAAAATTTTTTAATGGAGAATATCTTATTTCATGGCATTCAGATGGTGTTAGAATAGAATAGAATAGAATAGAATAGAATAACAGAGTTGGAAGGTCTGGGTTGGACTAGAAGACCTTGGAGGTCTTTTAGTCCAACCCCCTGCTTAGGCAGGAAACCCTACACCACTTCAGACAAATGGTTGTCCAACATCTTCCTACAGACTTCCAGTGTTGGAGCATTCACAACTTCTAGAGGCAAGCTGTTCCACTGACTAATTGTTCTAACTGTCAGGAAGTTTATCCTCAGTTCTAAGTTGTTATATTTACTCTGAATCACATTTCTACCTAAAATATGGAAAGTTGCATTTTTGTGATCAGATGTTCAAATGCAGTTTAAAAACAACAAGAAATTCAAAATGACCTTCCTCCTACTCTCCCCCCTCCCCCCACTCCAGTCCCTTATGACATTTTTTTTTTAAAAAGAGACAATAAGGTAGAGAAAAATCCTGATTTTAAGGAAAAGAGATTTCTGTCATCCTGAGTCTCTGAACTGGCCAGCCATTAATAATAATTTAGACATTCCAATGTTCATGTTTTGTGCAGCGGACTTTCAAACATAATGAGTTTAGTATTGAAAGAGTAAATAACAGATCCTTTTAGCCCATTAGTAAAGCAACAATTTGGTGAATACTAGTAATTACAAATCCTACATGACAGACATGGGTTTTTTTGCCATGTCTATCCTTGTATTCATTGATTACGTTCAAATAAATTAACTGAGGGATTCGTTTAATCCCCAACTCCATGCATACTGACTCTAGGATACCGTTCAGAATCTAATTAAAGATGATTCTTTGTGGAATGTTGCAACTAATTGTAGAATATATTTTATTTACTCAATTGGAAAATGAGTCCCCTCCTTTGCAACAAACACCAGCCTAATTACATTTTCCACAAATGAAAGTTTAAGATGAAAGCATTATTATCCTATGGTCCACATTCAGCACTTCCCTAGAATTGCCTTTCTTTTTTTTTATTCTTTTGTTAAAACCTAGGTTTTAAAAATTATTTAAGAACATCTAATTGAATGCAGAAGACGTGGTCAATTACCAAGAATGTATCCTATCCATTTATTCCAACCATAAAAGGAAAAAAAAATCTAAAATCAGCATGGAATAGAAGACCAATCATTCAGTGTAAAGATAAAGGTTTCATAAATCAGAATTTCAGCTGAGAATCAATGGAGCATATTCATTTTTCAGAGCCCCCTATAAGCAGCATAAATATGGGTATCAAAAAAGTCGAGATGGAGACCATTATCAAGCACTCAAAGACTCACTCCTTTTTAAAATATATATTTTAAAAGGAGTGTTGCTTCTGTTGGGTATTCTTATGATACCACCTTGACTATCTTTGATCCTCCCTTCACAAATCCCCCTGGCTACAATGTATCTCTGTATTTTAATCTCTTATAGTAAAGCTTGATTCAACTAGTGAACTCATGAGTAAAACAGTTTACAACCATAGGATTTCACCTTACTATTATGTTAAAATAGTTTTCAATCTGAAGTCAGATTCATATTCCAGTCAAATGATCCCTTTGTTTTCAAATTAAGCTACTTACCTACTTACTTACTTACTTACTTACTTACTTACTTACTTACTTACTTACTTACTTACTTACTTACTTACTTACTTACTTACTTACTTACTTACTGGGCAGGCCATGTTGCAAGGATGCCAGGCCATCGCGTCCCCAAAGAAGCTCCTCTATGGTGATCTGTCGCAAGGAAAGCGCTCACACAGGGGACAAAGGAAGCAATACAAAGACACGTTGAAAGCCTCCTTCAAGTCCCTGGATATCGACACCACCTCCTGGGAAACCCTGGCACAAGATCTGGCAACCACCAAGGTTGCCAGACATCTGAGGACAGAAGAGCAACCATAGGACAAGAGAAGCGAGCACTCCAGAAAGCCAGAGCTGCAAATGCTCCAACAACGGTGCCTGTATAGGCCTTACCAGTCACCTGTGGACACCTCATGGACATCCTACAACCTGTTAGATGTCAAGGTCCTCAATGGACGAATATCATTACTTACTGACTTACTTACTATATTTAGCCTTCCTGTAATGAGACCAGAGAAAAAGAGTTTCTGTTAGGGAAATTCTAGGAGTTGAAGTAGACATATCTTCAAGTGACCAAGGTTTAGAAACTCTGGGCATCACATTCCATTGTTTCTTAAGTTTTTATTGAAAAAGTATCTCACTTGGCTTCAAAGTGATCAGATATATCAGTATCTACCTGAAATTTCATAGGTTTGACATTTTGTGAATGCCCCACATTGCACAATAATTAGTAGATGGTTCCCACATAATCTTCCTTCTTAGATCCACTTTAAAAAAAAAGGGGGGGGGGAAGAAATATCTGAAAAATACCATGCAGGATTTGAAAAGGAACAAATGTTCCTTTTCAATTGTGTTCCAGTTTGGGTATAAAGATGGGACATGATATTAAATTTTCTCCCAATTCCAACTCTTTTTTCCCCAGTGATCTGCTGCACTTTGGAGACAGTAGTGACCTCTGGGGGAAATATAGTTTACGTGTCTGAGTGAATTGCTTGCTTTCTGAAGTTTGTAGCAGTAATGTATTTATTGAAAACATTCACAGGGCTGTTATTTTTGAAGCCAAAATAGTTTGGGTCCAGTATAGCTTAAAGAGCCATCTCCTCCTTTAACAATTATTTTTTAAAAAGGCAGGCTTGACAATGGCAGCACTTATCTAGGCTCAGAAACTAATCAGCAGCAGACCTGGTATGTACTTGGATGTGGATTATACCACATCCATAGGCTAGACTGGCAATTCAAAAACTTTTCAGAGAAAAGTAGTGGCAAACCACTTCCAGACTGTTCCCTAAAAAATTACAGGGAGGAGTCCTTGAAGTTACAAGGTGACACATCCACTGAACAGCTTAGAGCAGGGTTCTCCATAATGTTCAATGTTGACCTACCTACATTGATGAGACTATCTGAAGTTGATGGTATTGTTATTGTTATGGATAGCTGCTGAAGCAGGTAGATATTTAGGCTGGGTTTGACATATTTATCCACCTATTGAGTTCTACCAAAGGATCTGGGATAGACAGATGTTGTTTGATGATGTTAAAGGTATTGTCACAGGATGTAAGCTGTTTTGAGCAAAGCTGCTTATTGCAGTTGACTGATGGTGATTTTTGTCAATGCCAAAGGTGTTCAGGTGATGCTACAGATGTTTGGGGACTGCATTCCAAAATTATTTGGAATTAGGAGCTGATCTTTTCTTCCTTGTTTGGATAATTTCCTTTCTGCTCAGAAAGAGCTTATTTTCACCTAGGTGCCATTGAACTGTGTCAACTATCACACAACTTAGCAATTTGGGAGTTGTTTAGGTAAGCAGGGAATTGGCCTGTAGTTGCCTGATGTTGCCATTTTCCGGGATCTTTCATTATCAAGTAGGTTATCGTAGAAGATAACAATGCAGGAAGGAAATTATTCTACCACAATAATGCTACATATGCCCTCTTATTCATTTTATCTATGCATACATATATGTATAACACACAAACACACACACATATGTGCATATGTGTATGTGTGTGTTATGATATATATATTTTCAAGGTTCTAGGGTCAGAGATCCAAGTCAGAGATCCAAGTAATCATGGCAGTTACTGTGGAACTTTCATTTAATCTCTCAATCCAACCTACTGCACAGAATTATCAGTAAGAGGAGATCTTCATATCTACACAGTCACCAGTATTATTCTACTTTATGTAAAGGACAAGAAATTTCCTCAGAAAGATTGGATTAATATTTACATAAGCAGAATTTACTGACGATTACAAAGAATCAGAAACAAACTTTGAAGGGGCCTGAATGAATAGGCAAGGATTACCTTTACTCCTGCTTAAATGATCTTTCAGAATTCCTGAATCTGGGAGTCTTTCTTCAATTGTGGAAGCTTATTAGGTGAGATTGAGTAAATCAGGGGGAAAAAAGAAGAAAAGAGTTGGAAGGGACCTTGGAGGTCTTCTAGTCCAACTCCTGCTCCTTGCATCATTTCAGACAAATGGTTATCCAATCTCTTCTTAAAATCCTTCCATTCCACTGATTAATTATTCTTACTGTCAGGAAATTTCTACTTAGTTCTAAGCTATTTCTCTCCTTGATTAGTTTCCATCCATTGCTTCTTGTCCTACCTTCAAATGCTTTTGAGAATAGGTTGACCCCTCTTCTTTGTGACAAATGCTTAGATATTGGAACATTGCTATCATATCACTCTTTAACAACACATCTCATCATTGGGTGGTTGTGGGGAGGCATGAGTATAAATATGCTGGCTTAAGCTCCTACAGAAAGAAGTGATATAAATCCAAGAAATAAAAATGTATGGCAATACTTACCGTCTCCCACCTTTTCTAATTAGATAGGCAGACATAATTATAGCATTTTCCCATTGCTTCAACATATCATGTGAAGAAGCAGGAAAATGACAAGAAAAGACATCAAGAAATTGGTCTAAAATTGATTTTATTTTTATCCCATCTTTTTTTTTTTGCTAGCTGAATCAGAATGTATGTATCAGAAACTCTGAAGTCTTTTTTTTAAATCCTCAATCTCAAACTCTTTACCTTTAAAAAAAAAATACATATACTGCTATATAAAGGCCTGCCCTTAACAGTTCATATTCAGTTTATCCATTGGCAAGGTGGTTTTCTGCATCAGTTCCTTAGCACAGAAAGTGAGTGGATGATAAAAACAGACTCCATTTGCCCTCTCTTACATACACCATCGGTCAGGATCCTTTCAATCAAGCTGCCAAAAATAAGTCAAAGATAGATACTATAATGCAGTGGCATAGATTCTTGAAAATATCTGCTTTAGCTTGGCCTTCATTTTGAGATTACACCCATACTGATGTTTTCCTGAAAATAAGACAGGATCTTAATTTTCTTTTGACCCTGCCGAAATCTTTTCCTCAGTTAATACAGTCTACCTTTGAGTTTAGAAACCAAATGCATAATTTTATATTTCTTGAGATAGCATTTCCTAGCATCTCTTACTTCCCTAGCCACACTATGTAGTTTTCTCACATTTATTGTAATAATACACACCGTGGAACAAATGGAAAAGTATACAGGCCATAGATTCTATGCAGAAAAAAGCAGGAAAGATTATAGTTTGTCTTCTATTACATTGGAAAATGTAACAATCTATGACCAAATCCATGATCATTACCATACCAGCTTTAGATTTGCCCAGGAAAAGAAATACAAGTTCATATATAGCTGTTCAGAAACGGAGGAATTGAACTGTTTTTAAAGAGTGAGCAAAGCACTGTTACAGTTTTATCTTCTTACTTCATTAGTCTATTAGTCAATTTTGTGACAAAACTCATACATACCCGAAAGTCTCTTGCCTTCAGAGAACCTTTCAAGCAGGCATTTATTAGCGACTAGAAATCTCTTATGGACTATTTGCATTTTGAAAAAATGAACTTATGATTTATAGTTTTGATGATTACACAGGATGGATTGTAGGACGAAGATTGTAATCATAGAGTGAGAGGGAAATTTATCATTTATCAATTTTTATAATTTATATCTTCTGTAAAGAAGTTTGGAAGTTACTTCTTTGTATCTTTTTTTCCTTTTATATTTCCCCCCTCTCTCTTCCACTTCTAGCTGTCTCTTTAATTTCCTTTTTCTTTTTCTTATTCTATATTAGTTTTAATTTATATATATATATATATATATATATATATATATATATATATATATATATATATATATATATATATATATATATATATATATATATATATATATAATATATTATTCATTTAATAAAATTATATTTATATGTGTATATTTATCTGGGTGTGACTAGATAGATAGAGACAGAGAGAGAGAGACAGAGAGAGAGAGAGAGAGAGACAGAGAGACAGAGACAGAGACAGAGACAGAGAGACAGAGACAGAGACAGAGAGACAGAGACAGACTGACAGATAGACAGATAGACAGATAGACAGAAAGAGAGACAGAGACAGAGACTGACAGACCGACCGACTGACAGACAGGTAGACAGACAGAGACATACAGAAAGATAGAGAGACAGGGACATAGAGGCCCAGACAGAGACAGTGGCCAAGCTACAGGACTATAAGGGCCAGTACACGGAACAGCTCAGAAGGACATTGGGAACAATACTAGAGGCTCAGAATACCAGTTGCTTATATATAGATCAGTCATCCAGGACTCAATGCAAACTGAACAGACTGGATTAACTATAGAAAACGTATGACTCAATGTTACACACATGGATCGGTGAATGCCTGGTGCTTTACAAAGTCAACAGGACATTAAGGACCTTCGTCAAGAAACTCAATGGGACGGTAGTAGACAACAATGGAACTCAACTCAAGACAGCTCACAGAAATGCCACTTATACCAAAGTTGGTATAAAGTGATAGACTGTTCCCGCTGCTCATCTGCATAGATCTGAATCTCTTCAGTCAGATAATCACAAGGATTCAATATGGATACAATTTCAAGAATGGAACTACCATCAGCCAACATGTGTAGTGTGATGTCTTTCTGGCCTGTCAAACTGGTGGCCAGATGGGTCACATGCAGGCCACGCCCACCTCAGCTCCACAAAAGCAAAAAACTTCATGATACATCATGTGACATGCTCGAGCTTGACACCTGTGTCTTATATGAAGAAATGTAAAAAAAAATTATAAAAATGAAATATATTATATGTGTTAAACAAACTCATTTTCAGAGGGGCCAGGCCCCATGAGAGCATGATCCCCCTCAAGTGACCTTTGGAGGGACTGGAGGTATAGAGCCACGATGGCGAACCTATGGCACGGGTGCCACAGGTGGCACGCGAAGCCATTTGTGAGGCGTTGCCCTGTCATCTCCAGCGCACATGAGCGTGCTGACCAGCTGATTTTTGGCCTTGATTTTCAGCCATTTTTTTCCCTCCTGAAGCCTCCAGGGGAGAAGAATGGCCCAACGGGCAACCTGGAAGTCCATTCCTGAATTTCTGGTTTGTATGTTGGGCCTTTTTTCGCCCTCCCCAGGCTCTTAGAAAGCTTCTGGATCCTTGGAAGGACAAAAAATAGACCTACCAGGCCCACCGGAAGTCAGAAAACGGGCTGTTTCCGGCCTCTGGGGGAGGCCATTTTTGCCCTCTCCAGGCTCCAAAAAAGCTGTGTGTACATGCACTAGACCGGGGGTCCCCAACCTTTTTGGCACCAAGGACCGGTTTCATTTTAAAGATAATTCCGCGGACCGGTGGGCATGGCTCGGACGGCGTAGAGGGGGAGCGGGGGGGGGAAGGGGAACAGGTGGCGCATGCACGCGGGGGGGGGGGGTGAATCGGCTCACTCGCCCCTCTCGGCCCCCAACGGTGCGAACAGCCGCGCCTGCGCTCTCCCGCCCCTGGCGTGCACTCTGCCGAGGGGGCTGCTCCCTCCTCCTCCTCTCCGGCCCTTTCTAAGAGTTGCGGCCAGCATAGAGGTGGCGCAGGGAAAGGGGGAACAGGTGGAGCATGTTCGCGCGGGTGTGTGTGTGAGAGAGTTGCGCCGCTCACTGCGGCCCAGTTCCCATCAAGCCACGGACCGGCACCGGTCCACCGACCAGGGGTTGGGGACCCCTGCACTAGACAGCAGGGGTTGTCACACATGTATTCTCAGGGGGCACAGCATGGGAGGTGTTAGCTACTCTGGGTTCAGAACCAGTGTCACAACTCTGGTCCCAAAACCAGTGTTAGCAAATAAATGCGGAATAGTGTAATTCAGCGGACAGTACAGAGATACGTTGCTGTAAACCACAAACAAACTCTAAAACAGTGATAGTAAGAAAATAAATAGTCTTTACTTTGTAGCAACTAAAATGCTTCTTCCGACTAACTTCTCAAACAATAACAGTCCTACATCAAACAGAGTTTATCTTACAGTGATGCAAAACAATACTCCTTCTTCTTCAGCAGCAATCAGGAAAACCAGGAATCACAAGGAATCGAACAGCTGCATTCCTGACCTTGATTATATAGCATAGCTGATACAGCCAATCAGATTCAATCAGAATTTAAGACAGTTCTTAAAGCTACATAACTCCTTAAGAACATAGACTCATAGATATTGTCAACCCAATATAAGGCTGAATATCCTAACAAGAGGCATTAAATTATGGGGGTGGGCACATGAGCGTGCCCAATAGCACGAGTGAAAAAGGTTGGCCATCACTGGTATAGAGAATACAGCCCATTTTATGCAGCTTCTGCAACCTCTGAAAAACATGCAAGAATGGGGTGTGCTTTTTGAGAACAGTTGCTGCCAAATGTTGGTGAATGCTAGTGTGCCACTCAAAACATTGTGACATGTCATTGAGTCATCATCACTTGTTTAAGCTCAGAAACAAAAGCAATTTGTTGGAAGCAACTGCCTCAATACACTTTCCGTAAGAGTAAGGAAGATGACTTTGATGGAGATACTGTATGCAGAAACCATTACATAGGCCAGGGATGTCCAAACTTGGGAACTTTAAGACTTGTGGACTTCAACTCTCAGAATTCTGGGAGTTGAATTCTGGGAGTTGAAGTCCACAAGTCTTAAAGTTCCCAAGTTTGGACATCCCTGACCTAGGCATAAGGAGTGGCATCATTTTTAAAGTCCAGAACAAATAATATTCAGGATCAGTTCAGAGAGATATCTCTGCAATTCACTAAACTGGGAGGAGGAGGAGGAGGAGGAGGAAGAGGAGGAGGAGGAGGAGGAGGAGGAGGAGGAGGAACAGTAGAATGAGACTTGTAAGATTCTGTAACTATACCCTACCTCAATAAAAGTAATTTTAGTCCATCTGAATACAAGTAATTTAGTCTACCTGTGCAACAGATTTCCTGGTATGGTCTACCTAATGGAGCTAATACATTCTTATATATCAATTTATGGGAAACATAATATTAATGGCATGAAGGAAAGGAACATATTTAAGCACAAAGATAACAACAAATCAAAGCAGCATCACAGGTGGAGCTGCACTTCTCCAATGACCACCAAATCTCCAAATTACTCAAACAGACAAGCTGTTACCACACAGAGACAACAAATCACCTGGATTTTTTTTTTACATTGACATAGTGATGGAGGATGTGGAACAAACATTTAGAGGACAAAGGAGGAGGAGGGGGAAGAGGAGGAGGAAGAGAAGAGGAGGAGAGTTTCCCATGCTTAGATTTTGAAAGGAGCTTAGTAGTTAGAAACTGCTAGTTAAAAAGCCAAGCAGTAATTTCAATTAGTATATTGTAGCCACATAACTCACAATCTGAAAACCCTTGAGGACAAAGTGTGTAATAAAATTACAAGAAAAATTGCAATAAAACAAGTAAAAATAATAAAATATCTGGAAAATAATCTCTTGAATGCTGCCAGATCTTCACAATAGAATCATCCAGAAATAGACATGGTAGAGATTCCAGGTTTGCCCTTGATTCTATATTTATTCTATAGAATAACAGAAGCCTGAAAGCTTTTTCTATGTCCCATCTTATACAAAATAGAATCAAGATGGGGCAATTTTGAGTTTCCTTCTTCGGCATCTCTCTTTTTTAGGATTTTGTATTTTTTCTGCAAATCTGCCCTTAATACTTTCCCCAAGGTCATCTCTGTATTCCTTTATTTGGCTATAGAGGGGCTCGGGACAGACAAAGAGCTGGTCAGTTGGAATGAGAATTTACTAGGCTCAAAGTCTTCAAAGTTGCAGTGTACTCCAAGGATTTTAAGAATCAGCTTAAGCATCTGGTGCCATCTAGAGGCATCCAGAACAAGCCAGGAGAAAGTACATGATATTATTTGCTCCCTTATCTACCCTTCAAAACAACTGAAATCTCAAATCGCCAAAAGTATTATTTATTAATTGAAGAAGTTTAAGATAATGTGAATCCATCTGCAATAAGGAAAGGAAAGCCCTTGGTCTCCAATGGGTGAACAGTTTCAATCATTCCCTCTCTTCCCTCCCTCCTCCACCACCTCCACCCCAATGCCTGGGTTCAGCAATCATTTCTGAAAAGTTGTATTCCACAAGGGGGGGAGGGGAATCTGCCTGACAACTTGTGAATGAGTATCAAACCCAAATGGCTACAAGCACCTTGTCCCAACATTGATTAAATGGAGGAATTGGAGGTGTTTCTTTGACACAGCTAGTAGCTTAATAGAATAGAACATAGAATAATGCTAGTAGAGATGGAACACGGGGGTGGGCTGCTGAGGGTTTTCAGAGATTTGGGAGAACCTCTAGCTAAGATTCTGTGAAGTTCGAGGACCCCCAAATTCCACTCCTGGCTGACCTTGCCCACCCTGCCTCTCCCCTCCCAGGAGTTCCTATGCAGCCTGTTTTGGATGCAGGTAAGTGCAGGGGGCATAGGAAGGCTGGAAAGGGCCTCTGGAGCCTGGGGAGTCCATGTTCACCCACCTGGAGGCTCAAACAAAGTTTCCAGAGCCCAGGAAGGGCAAAAACACCTCCCACACACACCGTGGTGCAGGAGGCTTACTAAGCCATGCCAAATTTGGCCATGCCCATCCAACAACTGGGCAGACAGCCCCTTGCTAAAATGTTTGAAGCCCACACCTGGTTGGAAGGCACTTTGTAGGTCATCTATTTATTTATTTATTTATTTATTTTATTTATTTTATTCGAATTTATATCCCGCCCTTCTCCATAAAGGACCCAGGGCAGCGCACAGGAAATTTAAAAAACATATAAAATACAAAAAATAAATATATAATTTAAAATAAATATTAAACACTCCCACCTGTGCTAAAACCAAATTTAAAACCCAATTTAAAAACTTCCTAAAAGTCCCCATGGGAGGTTAGGCTAGGCCGGCTTGTTGGAACAAATATGTCTTTAGACATTGGCGGAAGAGGCGGAGGTTGGTGATGGTGCGTAGTTCAGGGGGTAGGTCATTCCAGAGGGCTGGGCCCGCCACAGAGAAGGCCCTTCCCCTGGGTGTCGCCAGTCGGCATTGTCCGGCCGACGGCACCCTGAAAAGGCCCTCTCTGTGGGAGCGTATCGGTCTAAGGGATCTAGACCAACCCTAGCAGGACACTATCATTTCAGATAAATGGGTGTGCATCACCCACAACTACTGAAGGCAAGCTATTCCATTGCATCCTTGCTCTTACCTTTTGGAAATTTCTCCTTACTTCTAGCTATTATAAGCTATTATGAGCTTATGAACTAATGTTATGAACTATTCTCTCCTTGGTTAGTTTCCATTCATTGTTTCTTGTCTTGCCTTTTGGTGCTTTGGAAAATAGGTTAACACATCCCCTTCATCTTTGTAGATATATTTGCTTGAAATTGAGTAGCCCTCAAGGAAAACTTCATTTGCACTTGCAACTTTTTATTTCATCAGAATCTTTAGACGGAAGTAATTTGATATGCTAACCTTACTGAAATATCTCGCTATATCCATTTTTCAAATTAAAAAGATGTAACTCTGCAACATTATTGTTTTTGAAGTTGCAAAAATCTTAAGTTAGCGCAACTGTGTCTGAATGCAATTATCAAAGAGGTGAAAACCATTAAAATAATTGCTTTTTAAATAATGTTGGTGTTAAGTCATTCTTACCCAGTGGTGTTTTCATTAATGTAATTTGCATCTTATTCCCAGATTTCTTCTCGGTATGATCTAGTCCAGAAAAATATGTTATGAGCTGCTGCTGAAGTTGCAGATGAAGAAACAAGGTCCAGATGCCAGATCAAATGTAGACGCAGAAGCAGCCACTTTCATGAGTTTCAAAATTCTAAGTACACCTGTTTTAGCACAGTGAAAGAAGAGAATGAAAGAAAAAAAGATGTGGCATATATTGTGGAGGAAATATATAGGCAATTTATCAACATGCTGGTTGGATCCAGATTGTTGGGGACAATATACTGACTCTGTAAACTGCTTAGTAAAAGGTAAAGGTTCCCACGCACATGCTAGTGTGCTAGCCTTTTCTGGCTCTAGGGGAGATGCTCATCTCTGTTTCTAAGCCGAAGTGCCAGCACTGTCTGAAGACGTCTCCATGGTCATGAGTCTGGCATGACTCAATGCCGAAGGCACACAGACTGCTATTACCTTCCCACCAAAGTAGTCCCTATTTTTCTTCTTTTATTTTTTACATGCTTTCGAACTGCTAGGTTGGGAGAAGCTGGGACAAGTAAAGGGAGCTCACCCCATTACGCAGTGCTAGGGATTCGAACCGTTGAACTGCCAACCTTCTGATCGACAAGCTCAGGGTATTAGCCACTGAGCCACCGCATCGCCAAACCGCTTGGAGAGGACTGTAAAGCACTGTGAAGTGGTATATAAGTCTAACTGCTATTGCTATTTTTATCGATATTACATACAATTTATGTATAACCTGATCCATTTATTTAACCAAAAAGATAGGCTGCCAATTTTCATTTTGATGCTCTTTAGACCTTTAAACCCTTCATGGCTTCCGGCTAGGCTATCAGAGGCACATCTTCTCTTTGATTACATCTAGCTGTCCCATTAGATCAGGCAGAAGAGGCATGCTGTAAAGGAAAAGGTAAAGGGTTTTACTAAAGATTTTACTCTGGTAGTCCTAGCTGACTTTAGAGGGAGATGCTCATCTCCGTTTCTTTAAGTCATTGAGCCAGCACTGTCCAAAGGCATTTCTCAGGTAATGAGGCTGGCATGACATCACACCACAGCACAAAGCTGGAGCTATATGGTGAAACATGGTTACTGTTAACTTCCCAGATGCTTATATGTGGTATCTATTCATCTATTCGCATTTACATGCTTTCAAAATTCTAGGTTTGTAGGGTGGTATGATGGCTAGAAAGCCAGCAGCCCAAGTTTGAGACCTGAGCAACACTTGATGGGATGAGCTCCTGCCATCGTCCCTGGTCCTGCTCACCTAGCAGCTAGAAAGCATACAAATGGAAATAGGTACCACTTCTGTGGGAAGGTAACAGCGCTCCGTGACATCCTGCTGGCCACGTGACCACAGAAATGTCTTCAGACAGCGCAGCTCAATGATCTTGAAACATCCCCTTGTAGTTGACAACAACTAGCAGAGTAAAGTTCACAGGGGCTGTTTTATCTTTTTTTTTCAAGCTGCTAAATTGGCAGCAGCTGAGGCAAGTAATGAGAGCTCACTCCATCACATGGCGGTAGGGCTTGAACTGCCAGAGTATAGACTTTGTCTGGTGTCTTTTTAGCTACTGAGCCACTGTACCTCTTGGGCCATGCTGTGGGTTGCCTTTATTAGGGAACGGCATTTGGTGGGCCAGGAAGGGAGCCTTTTCTGTCATACCCACCTTATGACACATTCTTGCCACTAATGAAGTGAAGCTGGCTCCATCAATGTTGATTTTTCCAGAAGTCCTTCAAAACCTGGTGATATCATTAGGCCTGCTCCCCCCAAAGACTAGGAAGATTTGTCTACCATCCATGACTTTGCCCTAAACTCATTATAAATGGGGCTCTATATAATTCCAAATAGGACGCAGTGGCTCAGTGGCTAAGACGCTGAACTTGTCAATAAGAAAGGTCGGCAGCTTGACAGTTCAAATCCCTAGTGTCACATAACGGAGTGAGCTCCCATTACTTGTCCCAGCTTCTGCCAACCTAGCAGTTCAAAAGCATGTAAAAATGCAAGTAGAAAAATAGGAACCACTTTTGGTGGGAAGGAAACAGTGTTCCATGTACCTTCAGCATTAGGTTATGCCGGCCACATGACCATGGAGACGTCTTCAGACAGTGCTGGCTCTTTGGTTTTGAAATGGAGATGAGCATCGCCCCCTAGAGTCGGGAACGACTAGCACATATGTGTGAGGGGAACCTTTATCTTTATCTATTATATTGACTTAAAGTATCCGAACAATTCCCAAAGGTGCTTTTTAAAGAGGCAACTGGGTTTTCTAGTTTTTCTTTGAAGATGTTTCGCTTCTCATCCCAAAAAGCTTTCTTCAGCTTGTGGCAACCATGACTTGGATGACTGAGTATCTCCAGAGACATTTACCTGAACCATTATTTGTCGCTAAATCTTGTGTAAAATAGTTTAAAGCAATCATGGCTTCATAGTATGTGTGAGCCAAATAAAAGGCTGAATAAGAAAAATTATTCAGGGACTGAATACAAATTTTAGTTTTAAACTATAATAACTCATGGAAAGTTTCAGGATGGATAAAAAATTTAGTTTTAAACTACAATAATTCACCATGGAAAGTTCTTCCGAATTCTCCATGCTTTATTATGATCTGTGACTTTTAAAGTACTTGGGTATTTTAGGGGGTTAAGAAGATCCAGGCTCACATCTCCACTTAGCCAATGAATCTTATTTAAGTTTAACTCATAGGGTTGTTATAAGAACAAAATGAAAAAGCACTGAACTCCAGGGAAGAAAGATAGACTATTTGTGGATTACATTAATAGTAATCAAGCGAGGCACTGTGCTATTTCTGGATTTTTAAATCTCTCTCTTTCTTTCACTCTGGTGTATGCATTAATACATATCAATATCCATGACAGGAAATGTGAAGTCGATTCTAATCAAACAAAGCAATATAAAAAGCAATTTTGAAAAACTCTCTCACAGATATTATAGTTTTGATTATTATGGCCATATTGTTATTCCTGGAATATTCTGAGTGTCAAGTTATCTGCGTGCGACTAGCCTGCGTGTACAATACTGCCGCCCAGCAGGAAATCTCTGGTGTAATATAATTCCTAAACCATGCCAAGAGATACCTTTTAAATAATGCAGAAGTTACAAATGAATGAGAAAGCCATTCGACAAACGGAACAGAATGTGGCACAGAGAGAAAAATGGGAGGGACAGTTCTGAATTTTGGCTAAACTAGAGAAGGGACAATAGAAGGGCTAAAAAAAAAACAGTTTGTAATCCAGCAGCTTTGGCATTTAGAAGAAACAGCCTTGGCCTACCTGGAAGCAAAGACGGCCTGTAATACTGTACAGCTAATGTTTCACTTTCGCAGTATAATTTTATGTTTTCTCCTAGTGTGAAAACAGTTGGCAGAGGGCTGTGGAAAGCGCGGGGGTGGGGGGGGGAGAGAAGCTCCAGAGACTAGGGAACAAATGAAGACTGTTTGATACCTCTGGGAGAACCGGTGCTTTCATGGGAGCTGATGTACTTTTTTTGTGCTTTTGGCAAGCACAAGGATGGATCCATTTCAGGCTTATTAGCCCTCTTCAGCTGGCCATACTACCTCCACTGGGGTTTGAACCGGCACTCTCCAGCATATCAAGAAAGGCTCTCTATGCTTTGAGCTATCCGGCTTCCCCTGATTACATCAGCCTGATTACATCAGTAATATATATATTTCACTATGAGAAGCTGGAAGAAAAGGGGAGACAAAGGTAAATGGTATCAATAGTATAGATGAGTAATGGCTAACATTTTTTATCTCGGGTGCCGAAAGCATACATGTGTGATAGCACATGCCTGCATGCCCACACCCATAATTCAATCCCCCCACACAATGCACCTTTGCACTTGCGCGCATGATCCCTCTGTGCTGCCCTGCTCCCCTGCGTATGCACACATGACCCCCCCTGGACTGCCTCGCCCCCTATGCATGTGTGCATGACCCCCCCTGCACTCCCCCTCCCCTCCATGCATGTCCACGCGACCCCACCCATGTCCCATTTTTGACCTTGAAGCCCTTGGAGGCCAGAACCAATCCATTTCCAGAATTCCAGTAAGCCTGATTTTGCCCTTCCCAGGCTCCAGAGGCTCTCCTGGAGCCTCTGGGAGGGTGAAAACGGCTTCCCCCCATCCTCCAAAGGCCCGTTTTTTGCCCTCAAAGAGCCTCCGCGGGAGTCCTTATTTACCTGGCATCCAAAACGGGCCATGTGGAGACTGCTGGGAGGGAAGAGGCGGCATGGGTGGGGCCAGCTGAAAATCCGCTGGATGGGGTGCACGCATCCTCAGTAGAACTGACCAAGGGCAATAGCTCACGTGCCCGTAGAGATGGCTGCGCATGCCACCTGTGGCACGCGCACCATAGGTTCGCCATCACGAGTATAGATTAAGACTGTGCATGCTTCAAAAGTGACTCCGAATCGCTTCAGATCTCAGGCAAATCCAGCACACCTCTGCTATTCATGATTGAAGTGGCCCAGTTTTGTTCAGGCTTCCACACACATTAAAGAGTCAAATTCTTTGGGAACTGAACAAGGTCAGACTGCTTCAAAGAAGAGAGAAGCCAATCTTGCCTACCTGTGAAATCCAAATCACTTTTGAATTCATTTCAAGAACAAACATATCAGCACACTATAGGGCAGGGGTCTGCAAAGTTGGCTCTTTGAAGACTGGTGGACTTCAACTCCCAGAATTCCCCAGCCAGTCTGGCTGGCTGGGGAATTCTGGGAGTTGAAGTCCACCAGTCTTCAAAGAGCCTACTTTGCAGACCCCTGCACTAGGGTATCTATCGAAGGAACATTAAAAAAAAAAGTCAAGATAGTAGCCTGACACCCCCCTCCCATTTTTATTTTTTTTACTTGTGTTGACTTTACAACACAAGTTAAAAAGTGGCAGGGCTTCAGTTGTTTGATTGCCATCTTGACTTTTTGACCCAATCTCTGTGGACATCCTTGTCTGAATATTTTCTTCAGGCAGAGCAGGAAGAGCGTTTAATTTTGGACTAATTGGAATTTTCAACAAGAATTCCTCAGCAAGCTGAAAGAAACTCACAATTTCAAACAGGGTCATTGTCAGCAGCAAACAGCAGGCCTGATTAGCTTAATTAATAGTTTAATTCACACTCTGTGGGGAAAAAAATGATCCAGCTGAAATGTTAGATATACATATTTCATCCTGGACTATGGGAAGAAAAGGTTGCAGTTAATTTCATATCATGGCCTATTAGTTCTTTACCATGAATTGGTCTTTTTTTTTTTTTAAACCCATTTCCTGGTAAAGATGAGGCTGAATTTTCACGTCATTTAATTTGTACCTCTTGAAGAATTTAAAGGCATAACAAAAGCCTGGGGGCCCGAAGCACTCACACTTTTGAGCCCAATGTGTAAACGTGTTTTATGTATGAGGGGGAAATTGTTTGCAAAACATACACGCCATAGAAAAAAAAAAGTCACAGAAAATCCTATTCATTAAAAGCAGGCATTGCTTTTTAAAAAATCCTGCTAAATTCAGAAATAAGTGCAAATATGAGTCTGTATCCAACCTGCAGATGATAAGGAACAGAGGACTAAATAAGGCAATGTGTACATGGCACTCTCTGCTGGCTTACTTCTACTCTTATTTTCCTTAGCATAAGCCAGAATAAGCCAACTCGCTGCAGCAATCTTGCTGCAGCCAATTTACAATGGGACAAGTCACTGAGGATAATTCCTGTTATCTGCCACTATTTCTTCAACATGATTTCCATTGTTATCAATCATAACATTTCATAAAATCATAATTTTTTTTAAATCAATTTTTATCAATGGAAATAATGTCAAAGCAACAGTGGTGGATGACATTTATTGTGTTGAGTTATCTCATGTGGAATTGTTCATAGCAAGTTGTCGTGTGGAAAGTTGGCTGTAGCGAATTGTCCCACAGTGAGTTGGCTGCAGCAAGATGGTGAAGGCGAAAGGGCTGTGGCAAGTTTGTCATGGCAAGGTGGACACGGTGAGTTGACCATAGTGAGTTGGCTGCTGGTGAGATGCCCATGGTGAGTTGCCCTAAAGAGCCTACAAAGTTGGCTCTTTTAAGACTGGTGGACTTCAACTCCCAGAATTCCCCAGTCCACCAGTCTTAAAAGAGCCAACTTTGCAGATCCCTGCCCTAGACCAGTAATGGCTAACCTTTTCCGGACCAAATGCCCAAAGCGTGCATTGTGCATGTGCCCCCCTGCATGCCCCCTGCCCACTCACATGCCTGTGTGGCCCCCCCACATGCACCCCCCATATCCGTGTGTGAACTGGCCAGCTTTACTGGCAGTTCACTCATATGTGTGCACTGGATGCGTGCTGTGCATGCATGCACAGTCCAATTACAATTGTTCTGCGCATGCGCAGAACTCAAAAACAAGATGGCAGTGACGACCGGGGAACCAGTTCGGGGGCGTGACCGGCCTGGGTTGCTGTCGGTTCTAGCGACCTAGACCGGCATACCACTACAGCAGGGGTAGTCAACCTTTTTATACCTATCACCCACTTTTGTATCTCTGTTAGTAGAAAAACTTTCTAACCGCCTATCGGTTCCACAATAATGGTGAATTATAAAGTAAGGAAATCAATTAAATTAAAAAAAAGGAAAGTGCTTCAGTATTGGACAAAACCCCTACCACCCACCATGAAAGCTGGAATGCCCGCTAGTGGGCGGTAGGGACCAGGTTGCACTACAGGTTCAGCTGAACTGTTCTGAACCAATAGGAATCCACTACTGGTCTACATGCGGGGGGGAAAGTGCATGCACTACTGGAAGTGCATGCACTCCCCCCCCCCCGCATGTGTGGCAGAAACCCAAAGACCAGCTGGCTAGCGGGAGGCACATGCACATGCGTGGCGGAATTGAACTGGGGCGACCGCTCAGAGGCCCATAGAGAAGGCACTGCCTGCCACCTCTGGCACATGTGCCATAGGTTTGCCATCACTGTCCTAGATCGAGATAAGCTGATCTGATTCAGATTGGAGGCACAATATCTAGAAAAAGACAATTCTAATTCTTTCCCCAAGTCTTCTAAAAATGCAAAGCAGGGCAAGTCAAGGCAATATAGTTTTTCACTTCCCATAGACAAGGGTAGAATCTGTATACAAAGACCCACTATACCTCTTTGCTTTATCTTTGCCTTTGACTCCAAAATACATGCCTAGTTTTATTTCTCAGTGTTTCTCAGCCTCAGCAGTTTCAATGTGTGTGGACTTAACTCCCAGAATTCTTCCGCTGGCTGCAAATAGTGATCCTTCTGTCTTCTTCTCAATAGATCCACTCTGATTTGACGCCATTGCCCAGTGTTGTTAGTTTTGCCTTTAATTTATTTCAGGGATTGACCATGCAGAGATTTATCTTTCCAATTTGATAACTGTTCCGCTTAGCACGTCACCTTTGAGCCTATCCCATTCGAAATGTTTTCCTTCAAGACATTTATTGGTTTCTTCTCTGTGCTTGTTCCTATGTAATCATTTAAACCTCTGATTTCATCCTCCACTGTCTGTTTCACTTGCAACAAACCGTGACCACCCCAATTTCTTGTCACAATAAATATTATTTCTTTCCAATTTAATGGAAATGATATATTACCTCAGGTTTTGCACCTTGTAATTACAGAATAAGTTGGAAGAAACCTTGCAGGTCATCTAGTCCAATCCACTGCTCAAGCAGGAAACCCTATACCAGTGATGGCAAACCTTTTTTGCCTTGCGTGCCGAAAGTGGGGGGGAGCGCAGGGGGGTTGTGTGAGGGTGTGCCACACACATAATGCTATGTGCATGACCACTGTGTGCATGCATGCACGTCCAGCACTCCCCCCATTTTTGGCATCCTTTTTTCGCCCTCCCCAGGCTCCAGAGGCTTTATAGGAGCCCGGGGAGGGCAAAAACAGCCTCCCCACCCGGATACTCTCCAGAGGCTACCGGCAGCCCTACCAGCAAGCCGGAAGTTTGGGGACGGACTTCCGATTTTCTCATAGGGCCAGTTTTAGCCCTCTGGAGCTTTCAGGGGCCTCCAGGAGGCTTCCATGAAGGCTCTAGAGGGCCAAAAATGACCCTACAAGCAAGCCAGATGTGACTTCTGGGTTGCTCGCAGGGCCGGTTTAAGTCCTCCAGGGCATTCAGGAGCCTTCAGGAGGCTTCCCTGAAGGCTCTGGAAGGCTAAAACCAACCTATGAGCAAACCGGAACTTCCGGTTTGCCCATAGGGCTGGTTTTTTGTGCTCCGGAGGGGGAAAATGGCCTCAAAAGAAGGCTGAAGTCAGCTGGCCAGTGTGCACATGCACGCTGGCCAGCTGAGAGGACAAGCTTCCCGTGCCCTGACAAATGACTCCGTGTGCCGCCTGTGGCACGCGCGCCATAGGTTTGCCATCATGGCCCTATACCATTTCTGGCAAGTGGCTGTCCAGTCTCTTCTTGAAAGTTTCCAGTGATGAAGCTCCCACAGCTTCTTAAGGTCAGCTGTTCCATTGGTTGATTGTTCTGATTGTCAGAAAAATTCACCTTATTTCTAGGTTGAATCTCTCCTTGATCAGTTTCCATCCATTTTTCCTTGTCTGGCCTTTGGGTACTTTGGAAAATAGGTTGACCTCCCTCCTCTCCATGACAGCCCCTCAAATATTGGAATGTCACCCATGATCTTTCTCTTCACTAGACTAATCCAAAGCTTCGAGTTCAACTGGTGTCCAATCAATATTAGTGAATTACAAAGAAAGTCCAAGTATGAATGGCTTTGATTTTACTACCATTGTTCAGCTTTGATTTCCAAACTTTTCTAATTTGTATTATAAATTCAGAGTTCCTTTTCTATTTTACTTAGGTCTAGGAAAACAATAAGTCAGTCACTATTCCCTCTCCCCTCATTACTAAATCTTTATTTTCATGAAAAGGAAAGCACAAAGAAATGTGTTCAGTGGAGAGAGAATGCTTCATCTTGGCTGTAAGATTTGATTATCAGTACATCAAAGATAAAATCTTTTGAGACTTCTTCTTCAGAATGGCCAGAAGCACCTGACTAGTTTCAAAATCTTCAGATAGGTAATGTTGAGACTGGAAAAAACAAAGGGGCATATTTAGAGACTTGATTGCATTTGCAAAAGAGATTTCAATATTCAGAGGATTTACTGGGTGGTGTTTACAAATTTTCAGTGAAATACAATTGAAAAGCTGAACAAGTTAAAGATTGTTTGACTAAATGGCTAAAGGAAATGAATGATGTGCAGCAATAAGAATTCCAATGGAAGAAAAGCATTAAATCTATGCCACATGTAAGATACTGCTGATATCAGAATTCTGTTTCCGATTTCTAACATAGAGAGCTCCTTCTCTAAAAATTGATGGGAATGTAATCACCAGGTTGATTCTTTTATTTTTAACTCAACAGTTTTGAAAAAATGATTTATACTAAAATAAAACAAATTCTAAAAGGTGGATTTCATTTTCAATTTCTTATTTTTAATGAAATATGATTAAACCTTGTATTCTGAAAAAGCTTACCAAACAGTTGCGGGAGATGCTGCAAATAGATTTTTTCCCCCAATGATCAAGTGGCCATGGGGATGCTACAACGGTTGTAAGTGTGAAAAACTGTCATGTCACTTTTTTCAGAGCCCTTGTAACTTTGAATGGTATTTAAACTAACGGTTGTAACTTGAGGATTACTTGTATCTGATTCCATATGAAGCAGAGTCATGCCTGTAATGGATATCATTGGCAACTATTCTAACTGCCTCTTAAACTTAAACTGCTCGACTCTACCTTTGTCCTTCATTTACATTTTCATTCTATAGCCATTGATTTTAATCATCTTAATCAAATGCTTTCCAACAATAATTGCTCATTATATTGCTGGCACACTCCTTAGTCCATTAGATTTTTTTTTTTAATGTATATGATTTTCAACTTTGTGTTAATTGCCAGAGTTAATTAAATTAAACACGGATTGAGTTACCGCCACTAAAATGACAATGACATATGGTTCCTCTGCTCTTTCAATGAGACAATCGTTTACATTCATTAGATAAGCCTCAGGATTGTTTTGCTTGGGTGACTTTGATGGATGACCGCGCATCATCTTGTGTCTGAATGTGAACAAAATGAAACATATAATAGAGGCCAAAACCACCAGGCAGGGCAGGACAGTTTTCCAGCAACCTATCTGGTGGTCTTGTTCAGTCCAATAATATTGACAAGCTGCTTTGAAGCTTTCCCCTATATTAAAGGAGATAAATAATATGATCATTCTATTTGTTTCTTTCAAGGTCTGGTTAAATTACATGCAGGTCATTCCTCTAAAATTGTGCTTTCATATTCCTTGACCAGAGAACAGTGACACACAACTGGGACCAACCATGCAAATGAGATATCTTTACACATGTCAAGTAGCTGATCAGAAAATAATGTCCTACTTTATTTTTCACACATAAAAGAGCCCAATTCTAAGGCAGATAAAATACCCAAGAGACTGAGAAGGTAACTGGAGAATAAGGTGGAAAATGCAATCCTTACCACTACACAACTTATTGCTTCAATAAAATGATGAAGGCAGTGGGGTGCAGGCTAGGAACCTCACTAAAACTGTTTGAATAAATTGTTATGATGTTGGCGTTACAAAGCTATTAAATGTTTATTTAAATAAATGTCTATGCAGTGTTCTAAAACTGTGACTTTTGAGAAAGAAGTTACATCATAATTATTAGACAAACTATAACATTCACAAATGCTCATAGTATTTTTAGTTACAGTCGTACTGCATAGACATCAGACAAAGAAAATGGATTCTATGGGTCCTTCTCACAACTAAAAAACTTTATCTTCCGCATTGGAAGGATGAAGATTTGCAAGAGTTATAGGATGATCTGTAACTGAGTTGAACTCTTAGCAAGGTACTAACAAATTATTTATCATAAACTAGCCAATAACCTGGTGTTGACTGGGTATTTATTTATAGGAGGAAAATGTCTGGACCAAATGTAATTTCTAATGTTGGATTTTCTCCTTTACCAAAAGGAGCCCCCATGTGGAGTGCTGTGAAGCCATTACCATGGCAACTCCGGTGCGCTGTACAGAAGAAGCCATTTTATGCAGGACAGTAGAAGCCATTTTAAGGCACAACAATCTGTATCTTATCAGAACACCAAGGGGTTTTAGGGGTGTCTTACCCCCACAATGTTTGTTTCCAGAGACTAAGTCATATGTGTAGCAAGTTCGGCCTTTTGCCTTTTAGCCCCACTCCAGGAGCCTTCAGGCAACCCTCCCATATTTGGGCATACCAGATGCTTTGACAAAACACTTAATCATTCGTCTGGCTCAGCTGATAAGGAAGGAGAGCTTGTGACTTAGAGATTAATATAACTGTGTAAGATGTAAAAACAGCCCAAGTTTGAATCCCAGTAAGGGTATGGCTAGATGATGAGAGCTAAATAGCTTGAAATAGATCTATAGTAGTCTCCCTTCATTTATTAATCAGCAAAACTGCAACACACACACACACACACACACACACACAGATTGATTATCTATGGGTGATTATGGTGAAATATGACTACCATTTGCTGAAATCCTTACTTTTCACATTCACTCACATAAACATATCCATGAATATGTGGTCTTACTAATTTATAACATATTAATACTGCTTTATAAATGCTTAGTAAGACTACACTTGGAATACTGGATCCAGTTTTGGTCACCACATTACAAAAAAGATGTTGAGAGTTTGGGGGGGAAATGCAAAGAAGTGCAATTAAGATGATTAAAGTCCTGGAGACTAAAATATATGAGTTGCAGGAATTGGGTATGGCCAAACTAGAGAAAAGAAGGACTAGGGGGGGACATGATAGTAGTATTCCAGTATTTGAAGGGCTGCCATAAAGAGGAGGGAGTCAACTTATTCTCCAAAAGTACCAGGAGACAAGACAAGAAACAATGGATGGAAAATAACCCAGAAGAGAAGCAACCTGGAATTAAGGAGGAACTTTCTAACAGAACAATTAACCAGTGGAACAGCTTGCCTTCAGAAGTTGTGGGTGCTTCATCACTGAAGGTTTTTAAAAAGAGACTGGACAGCCACCTGTCTATAATGCAATAGGATCTCCTGCTTGAACAGGGAGTTGGACAAGAAGACCTCCAAGATCCTTTTCAGCTCTATTCTGATTGAATACAATGTTTCCATGTTCTTTTCCTAGATTCCTGGAATGTTCCATATTGTTTTGTCTTTATAATTTGGTACACATGGCCATGAGTAGTAGTGTCCCATACAATATGCTAGGGTAACTCTGGGTGGCTTACCATCTTAAAAAGATAATAAACATAGAAAAGACATAAATGAAATATAGTAAATATAGATCCAAACACTGTAACTAAATTAAAAGATGGGGGAGGGTGGGAGCAGGATTGGACAAGGTGGGAATCTGTTAATCTATCAACCACTTCCATTCACCCATTATCAACATCTTTGAGAATGTTGCAGTTTGTAGAAACACACAGTTTCCATAAATCAAAGTCATACATGGATCAAAGATTAGAACTCTGAAAGGATATATGACACAAGGGAGCAGTTGTATGGGTACAATAAAGATAGCTAATAACAAATTTAATTTATTGTGTCTAAATTCATTGGCCTTTATGTTAAGCAGGAAAAAAAAGGATAGGTGTATGCAGGCACCACCAATAATATACGTTTGAGCAATATATCCAGTGGTGGGATTCAAATAATTTAACAACTGGTTCTCTCAGCTAATGACCAGCTGGGTAGGTGTGGCTCAGTGGTCATGTGATTGGGTGGCCAACTCAATGTCACTCACATCGAAGGGTGCTGCGCCTTAACTGTTACAATGTAATCAGGGTTAACCAGAGAAGCAGTTTCTGTAAGCAGGGCAATAAAGATTAGGCTAGAAACAGCACCAGAATGTTTCCTTCCTGACTTCCTTACAGGATTAGCCCTGTAAAGTGGGAAAAAAACAGAATGAGATTTCTTTCAATAACCAATTCTCTGAACTGCTTAGAAAGTTAACAACTGGTTCTCCCATATAGGTGCAAACTGGCTGAATCCCATCACTGAATATCCAATATGAAGGGAAATAGAACAATAAAAATTGCATTAACTTTATACATTAATCGTAGCCCCCTTCTTCTTTTGTTTCTATCTACGTGTTCAAAAACCATGCAGATTGTATTGCATCTTATTTGGCTCTTGTATGAAGGAACTTCACAGACATTTACTGTTGCATCTTATACCTAGCTTTCCTCTGCTCTGTTTCAAGAATTACAAGTTAATGATTTCAAAGAGCACTAGAAACTAGTAAGAGTAGGAATATTAAGTTCATATGCAGATCTATAATTGTAATGAATTAGAGATTGGAATCTCTAATTCATTACAATTGGGAATGACTCTAATTCATTACAATAGGATTGGGAGCAACAAAGATGATTAGGGGCTTGAAAACTAAAACAAATGAAGAACGGTTGCAGGAATTGGGTATGTCTAGTTTAATGAAAAGAAGGACTAAGGGTGATATGATAGCAGCATTGCAATATCTAAGTGGCTGACACTTTGCTAGTGGTTTGATCTTATTTTTGTTAAACAGGAGATGGTATGTGGATTTGTTTTTTCCTAGTTATCCACAATATTCTACAGTCTTCACAGCTGTTTCCCAGTCTGAAAAAAACACCCTTCCTAATATATTCTTGGAGATAATCAAGGCATAATTATCTCAATGCTAACTAGTGGAAGACCTGTACATTACATATTGGGAATTGTTTTTCTCCTTAGCAAACAAAAATAATTGCCTTTAAGTTGAGTTGAATGAGAAAGAAGGATTTTTAAAAATGCAGAAGACATGTTATGGCATGGTACAAATTAGAATCAATCAATAATTTGTGTATTATAATAATACAATAAAACATTAAAAAATAAGGGGATGCTCATTTCCATTTAAGGTCTAGACTAGACTAGACTAGTCTAGACTAGACTAGACTAGACTAGACTAGACTAGACTAGAACAGAACAGAACAGAACAGAACAGAACAGAACAGAACAGAATACTTTACTGGTCAAGCGTGATTGGACACACAAGGAATTTGTCATCAAGAATCATAAGGTACAACACTTAATGATAGTCATAGGGTCTATCACTTAAGAAGCTAATTAAAACAATATCCACCAAAACTTACTCATCTAATATTTTTAATCCTAAAGAGCTACAATTTTGCATTTGTTTCACCTTGTTTTCTTTCAAAAAATAAACTTTGTGAAATCTGAATGGAAGGGAAATAAAATACATATCTGTAATGATTACTCAGATGAAGATTTAGCCTATTTTGGACTTCTCCTTCAAGTCTACATTTCTGAGATTTCCTGATTGTCTCCAAATTGGCAACAACAAATTTTGCTTCCTGAACAATTGCGGGTGTATCTTACAGATTTTTTTGGTTGCTAGTCACAAAAATAACTTACAATTTAACTGATCATGCACCATTTTATAGTCATTTTCTGTTTCTACACAATAATGGCAATGTACATTCTTCAGTATCTGTTGATATGCTTTACACATTTTTATTTATTTATTTTATTAAATTTATACCCCACCCTTCTCCTTGTTAGGACCCAGGGCGGCGCACAGGCATTATTAAAACCACAAAATACAATAAATATCAATTTAAAATATATTAAATTAGTTAACCCGTGCTAAAACCCATGTTAAAAACCTTCCCAAATTATAATTTATTTTTAAAAAGTCAGAAACGGGGGGCTATCCTAGGCCGGCTTGTTGAAATAAATACGTCTTAAGACGTTGACGGAAGAGGCGGAGGTCCTAGATAGTGCGAAGGTCGGGGGGTAGGTCGTTCCAGAGGGCCGGGCCCGCCACAGAGAAGGTCCTTCCCCTGGGTGACGCCAACCGGCATTGCCCCGCCGACGGCACCCGGAGAAGGCCCTCTCTGTGGTAGCGGATCGGATGAAGGGATGTATGGGGCAGGAGGCGGTCTCGTATATAGCTAGGCCCCGAGCCATGGAGCGATTTAAAGATGGTTGTCAACACCTTGAAGCGTACTCGAAAGGCCACAGGCAGCCAGTGCAGCTCGCGCAGGAGAGGTGTTACGTGGGTTTGCCTTGAGGCACCCATAATCACCCGCACGGCCGCATTCTGTACTAACTGTAGCTTTCGAGTGCACCTCAAGGGGCGCCCCATGTAGAGAGCGTTGCAGTAATCCAGCCGGGATGTCACAAGCGCTTGAGTGTCTGTGCGAAGGGCTCCCCGGTCCAGTAAGGGGCACAACTGGCGTATCAGGCGTACCTGATAGAATGCCCCCCTGGCCACGGCCGCCACATGGTCCTCCATGGACAGCCGGGAATCCAGGAGGACACCCAAGTTGCGCGCCCTCTCCATGGGGGCCAGTTGTTCGCCCCCAATGGCCAGTGTTGGACTTAACTGGCTGAACCGGGGTGCCAGAAACCACAGCCACTCGGTCTTGGATGGGTTGAGTTTGAGTTTGTTACTACCCATCCAGATCCGTACGGCCTCTAGACACCAGGACAGCACTTCGACGGCATCGTTGGGGTGGTTTGGGGTGGATATGTACAACTGAGTGTCATCAGTGTACAGATGGTATTCCACCCCAAAACCACGGATGATCTCGCCCAGCGGCTTCATATAGGTGTTGAACAGAAGGGGAGAGAGGACCGACCCCTGAGGGACCCCACATTTGAGGGGCCTCGGGGACGACCTCTGCCCTCCTGCCAACACCCATTGTGACCGACCAGAGAGGTAGGACGAGAACCACCATAGAACGGTGCCTCCCAGCCCCAACCCCCCCAATCGGTGCAATAAGATACCATGGTCGATGGTATCAAAAGCCGCTGAGAGGTCTAATAGGACAAGGATAGAGGAACAACACATGCAAGAAATATACAAAAACATGGAACTACATTGAAGTACAACTGGAATATCTGAGGAGATCTAATGATTCTAATCTAGTGCCTCTGCTGCTTGAAATGAAGTTCAGATATATACCAAGTACTGTTGTTACATATGCAAATATGACAGCAATGCAAGAGAGTCCCATTAATTAAAAAGAAATGGCCATGTCAAAAGAATTTGGTCCCAGAACAGAAAAACATGGCACACAAACCACATATTGACTCAACAAAGATATTTCTGCCTTTGCTAGTTACCTGCGGGATCGCATCCTACCCCATACATCCCTTTGGCCGATTCGCTCCCACAGAGAGGGGCTTCTCCGGGTGCCATCCACTAGGCAATGCCAGCGGGTGATGCCCAGGGGAAGGGCCTTCTCTGTGGTGGGCCCGACCCTCTGGAACGACCTACCCCCTGAACTTAGATCTATCCCGGACCTCCGCTCCTTCCGTCAGCAACTAAAAACCTACTTTTTCCAACAGGCCGGCCTGGCCTAGCCTACAGTTTTTAGCCTTAGTTGTTTAGTAGAGAAATTTTAAATTGGGCTTTAGGGATTTTAACGGGGTAGTTTTTAGCACAGGGTGTAATTTAATATAGTTTTAATGTATTTATGTATTTATTGTGATGTATTGTATTTTTATATTTGCCTGTGCACCGGTTAATAAGTTGAATAAATGAAATGAATGAATGAAAACTCAGACTGTTGGGGGGGGGGGGAGTTAAAGCAATAAACAAGGAAGATGAAGGTTTTTGTTATTTGAGGCAGATGTTTCCAAGCATAACTGATGCCAAGATTAAGGAAGGCATTTTTATTGATCTACAGATCAGATGTATCATCAATGACAGCAGTTTGAAGATCTGTTAGTGGGGCCAGATAAAATTGCCTGCAAAGCATTCAAGACTTTCTCAAGTCTTTGAGAAACTATATTCAGCTGGTTGATAAACTTCTAACAGCATACAAGACCATGAAGTGCAATGAAGTCACTCAGGATTCATTTTCTGCCTTCACCCTTGGACTTCTTTCTTGAAAACCTAGGGGCACTCAATAATGGACATAGTGAAAGATTTCACCAGGACATTCATGCCCTAATGGAAAAACAGTATCAGGGCAATTGGAATCATTAAAGCTGACTGGATATTTGTTGGACACTGCAGAAAGGTGGAATGGACACCAAATGCAAATGAAAATCAGCAGCAAGATACTTTTAGCTCTGTTGAATTCATGCAGTGTGTTGGAAACATTATCCAATTAAATTCATTAGAGTCCTTAAAAGTTAATTTCATATTCCTACGTGATGCAGTCATTCTGAAATTATATTATTGCTCAGTTTGAATCGTTCTATCATAATCACCAAAAGATTTTCCAGAAGCAAAACTTTTGAAAAACTATGTTGTCCTGGAATGCATTAATCACCTCTTACTGCACTTAGTGTCCTGGGATCAGTCAAAATTGCTTAGATGAGCCACCAACAAACAGACATGAAAAATGAAGTTCTTCTTTGAAGTGGAAGAGTGTGGTTTGTGTTCTCTGAAATACCTAATCTTTCCAATCCTCTATAAAATGTTCGCCACTCATGTGTGCAGTAGCTACATCAGCATTGATTATTGTTATTGACTCGTTCCCATTGATTCTACTGAAGTTGCTTCAAGACATGTGCAAACATATTAGGCTACTAAATAAACAAAATGCACTCCCTGCCTTTTCTGCCTCCACTAATCTCTCCTTATTCTCAAGGCAAATTGATCTATTGGCAAACAAATTATATGACAAAAGTGATATTTATGCACTTGGTAGCCGGCTACCATTGCTACCATTCTAACCTAAAATAGTCTCAAATTGTAATGATGCACTGTACATTGACATGGAAATAATAAAGACAGAGTAAATATGGCAGTCATATGTTTTGCTTATGATGATGAAAAGTGCAACTGCTGGCCCAGAAGATAATACTTGTGGTCCAAAAAAATAGAGGGAGAAGAGAAAGTGAGAGAGGAAGAATGAATGTGTTGGAGATCAATCTAGGCTCTAAGCAGTTTCTCATCAGGATGTGAAATGGAGGACTATCTATACAAGCTATTGAGTTTCAATGCCTTATCAACCAAAACAAATCAGATAATATCCTCTGAAGGGTTCCAGTTAATGCAAGATTCCCGAGAGGATTTTTCACCATCTGCGCTAATAGGGCCATGAGAACTTTTCCATGACATTTGTACAAACAGTTGGGAGTCGTCCCATCTTAATTAATAAACAATTACTCACATACTGGTTTCATGCTTGCATCCCAAACATTTCACACACAAAGCACAATAAAACAAAGCCATATGCTGATAGTTAATGGAATATAATCTGTGCTAATTAATCGATGCACAGTTTAACTAGGGATGATATATGCTGAGGCACGTGGGGTAGGTCCAATTTATATCCCTTGTATGATTTGCATAGATATTCTGCTCTTGCAGTCAGGCTGATCCATGGAAAGTGAAAATGGGGTCCATTGTATGGCAGAACAGTACATCCTGTATGCATCCAGCAGTTCCATCACACATTAATTGTGATGGTGTAGAAGAAACATAATGGCAATCTTTGGTGAATTGATATACACCTTAAATGGCAGCAACAGGAATTATGGGCCTATTTTGATTAGATAAGCTAATAACATCATTCATCCATTGCCATCGCTCATGCAACCTGTCCTCCCTTAGCATTTGGGGATGTGATGAGAATGCAATGCTCGGTAATTGGAAGGGCACCACGATGGGAAGAGGATTTGCTCATGGGATCCTCCCAGCTAGACAAGGATCTTTCACTGAAATTTATTTTGTTTTTAATAGTTGGGAATTTGTCTGGAAGAAGATGAGCATGAGGAAGTGTGAGAATAACTGATTGCTTCACCTTAAATTGGAGAGACTTTTTCCTGAGGCAGGATGACCAAAAGATGACTTATTGCTGAGCAGTAGAAGTCTGGAAGTGCATAAGAAGTAGAAGTGCATAAGACTTCCCACCTTCATTAAGCATCATTAGTTCACAAAATTGGGAAAGAACAGAATTATATAATTCCCATCTCTCCCAATCCCCAAAGAGCAACCCTCTGTCTCTCTCTCGATCTTTGTCTTTGTCTTGTTCTTTCTCTCTCTCTCTGTCTCTCTCTCTCTCTCCCTCCCTCTCTCTCTTCTCTGTCTGTCTGTCTTCTCTCTGCTTCTGTCTCTGTCTTTCTCTTTCTTTCTTATATACTTATGTACGAGGGAACATTGGACACCTATGGATTTGTACGTGCCTTCCTTCTCCCAAATGCTATTGTAACATCAAAGCTTGACGTGCAAGTGAAAGTTTCTGCCTAGATAAAATATCTATGGACCTTTGAGAGGGAAAAATGTTTCAGGGGAAGAACTCCTTGCAGACCTGCAATCCCAAATGCAAAAAAAATGGAAGATCGCTACAGAATGGCAAAACAAAAACCTGCAGAATTTTGAGGGAACAGAAATATTTTGATTAGATTACTTCATCAGTGTCCTATATTATGATTATTTATTATCTTTTCATCTAGGTGAAAACCTTTGCATTTCTGCTTTTATTGTGAGCTTTTATATATATATATATATATATATGTATGTATGTATGTGTGTGTGTGTGTGTGTGTGTGTGTGTGTGTGTGTGTGTGTGTGTTAGATTTTTAAGGGATGATTAAAAAGACAGCAGCAATCTTAATAGGTCTCTGTCTGGATGATCTCTAGGTTGAGTCGAAGGGCAGAGAAGGATGACAAGTTTGTCTCCTCCCTTAAAAATAGGCCTAACAAACAGGAGCTGTAAAAAATATTCGATATATATATATATATATATGTATGTATGTATGTATGTATGTATGTATGTATGTATGTATGTATGTATGTATATGTATATATATATATATATATATATAATTGTTCATTTATATTTTACTGGCTTTAGCATTTGGTATTTCAGCATCAGTGTGGGTCTTTGGTGTCACTTATCAATGTCCAGATAATAGAAATATGGATGATAAGCAGAACCTGATTGTTGAGAACACCTATATTCTTTCTTACATAAGTGACATTGTTAAGAAAAGCATACATATGATGCCCAGATTACAACACAACATTTTTCCTTCCTCACTACTCCCACCACGTCTTCCTTCATCCTCCAATTTTTCTGTTTTACCACTAAGGTGGAATCATTTATTTATTTATTTATTTTATTTGTTTCAATTTATAAACCGCCCCCTCTCCCCGAAGGGACTCGGGGCGGTGCACAGGAAGTTAAAAAACATATATACATGACAAATATAAATATATAAAACCCAAATTAAATAGTTATCACCCTGTGCTAAAATCTTAAAACTATATCCCCTTAAAATCCCGATTTAAAACAATTTAGACTTCAGACTGCAGGCTAGGTGAAGTAAATTAGGCCAGGCCGGCCTGATGGAAAAAATAGGTCTTTAACTTTTGGCGGAAGGAGCGGAGGTCCGTGGTAGTTCTGAGTTCGGGGAGTAGGTCGTTCCAGAGGGTTGGGCCCGCCACAGAGAAGGCCCTTCCCCTGGGCGTCGCCCGCTGGCATTGCCTAGTGGACAGCACCCGGAGAAGTCCCTCTCTGTGGGAGCGAATCGTCCCGAAGGGATGTATGATAATCATGATAATATTTATGTTGGAAAGGCACTGGTCCACAGCATGCCAGAAACCAGGCCATGCAAACAAGCGAAGCCCCATTCACGGGATGCTGGCAGCATGCAAAACCACACTCCTTTGGTCCATGGAAACCCACCCCTGCTTGCAGCGTTCAAATGTGTAATCTATGCTACAGGAGCCGTGTATTTCCTCCTGTCTTAGTCCTTAGACTTATATACTGCTTCACAGTGCGTTACAACCCTCACTAAGTGGTAAAAGAGGCAGCCTATTGCCCCCAACAATCTGGGTCCTCATTTTACCCACCTTAGAAAGATAGGCTGTCTATATAGAGCTGCCATTGTAGCTCTATATAGAGAGACCTGAATTTCCAAGTTTCTGAATTGGGCTGCTTAAAATTCATTTTACATGTAGTGTTTTTCATAGTAAGATTCATCATCTAATTGGGAGTTCTGGGCAGAAGGATCTTTTAGAATTTGACAACAGTTTAGGATGATTTGAGATTTTCTCCTTAACCTTTACAGCATTAATAAGATTTATGCCTTACAGCATCATACCAAAGGTTAAAAAAAGGCAAAATCATAACAGTCAGGGAATGGTCTCTATAGTATTTCTTCACCTTACTCTTCCTTGAATAATTTGGCTGCAATTGCTTCTCTACATGTCCAAAATTCCACCCTCTAAGCCCTGTGCTGCCATACTTTACAAAAATCTTACTTAAACACAACAGATGATAATTCACTTTTTTTTGTATAACAATGGACTGAATAACAGAATAACAAAATAACAGAGTTGGAAGGGACCTTGGAGGTCTTCTACTCCACCTGCTCAAGCAGGAAACCCTAGACCATTTCAAACAAATGGTTGTCCAACCTCTTCTTAAAAACCTCCAATGCTGGATCATCCACAGCTTCTGAAGGCAAGCCACTCCAGTCACTGATTGTTCTCACTATCAGGAAATTTCTTCCTAGTTCCAGGTTGCTTCTCTGCTTGATTAGTTTCAGGGGCTTTTGAGAATACACCTTAGGGTTGCCACAAAGAAAAGGTTGTGGCGGTTTTGTTTTTTAATTTCCTGTTCAAGGCTAAGGCCTAGACACATCTGACTTTCACCTTTTATTCCCCCCCCCCCCCGTTCCATTTCCCCCCCCAGAAATAAGTAGATTTTAGGAAGTTCTTTGACCGGTAGGCAATGTTGTGAAGTTTCTCATTGGTGGAAAATAATTCATCTATATAAATAAAAATGTAAAATAGTTTGTGCAAAGCCACTAATCTCAGAAAGTACTGTAGCGATCGACACCAAATTTTCACACAATGTTCCTAAGGACTTCCGATGCAATCATATGTATATTTTGTGTGGCTGGCACAAGTGTGTCATGTGCAAGCAGCACAAACATAAAAGATACTCACTTCTCAGGTTTTCACTTCCCAGTAGCTCCTCCCATCCGGCTGCTCCTTATGATGCATCACACACACACACCCTCACATTTCCAATGGTCATTTCCTCAGCAACCGAATAAGCTTCCAATGTTCCCACACTGCATGGCTATTAGGCTAAAAACTAGGCATGGGGGGTGACACACTCCCAGGTGGCCCTTTTGTGGTCCCAGGAGGCTGTATGGAGGCCTACTAGGCCCAAAACTAGGCATGGGGGTGACACACTCCCAGGTGGCCTATTTGTGGTCCCAGGAGGCTGTATGGACACCTACTAGGCCCAAAACTAGGCATAGGGGGGTGACACACTCCCAGGTGGCCCATTTGAGGTAGAGGGATAGAGAGAGAAAGGGAAAATATAGTAGGTAGGTAGGTAGGTAGGTAGGTAGAGGGATAGAGAGAGATAGGGATAGATGGAGGATAAAGAGAGAGAAAGGGAAAATACAGTAGGTATGTAGGTAGGGAGATAGAGGGTGTAGTTAGTTAGGTAGGTAGGTAGGTAGATAAAGGGATAGGGAGAGAGAGACACAGAGAAATACAGTAGGTAGGTAAGTAGTGTGTGTGTAGATAGATAAGTAGGTAGAGGGATATATATATATATATATATATATATATATATATATATATATATATATATATATATATATATATATATATATATATATATATATATATAGAGAGAGAGAGAGAGAGAGAGAGAGAGAGAGAGAGAGAGAGAGAGAGAGAGAGAAATATAGTAGATAGGTAGGGAAAGAGAGAGTAGCTAGATAGGTAGGTAGATAGAGGGGAGAGAGGGAGAAATACAGTAGGTAGGTAGGGAAAGAGAGTGTAGATAGGTAAGCAGGTAGAGGGATAGAGAGAAAAAAATAGAGAGAGAAACAGAGAGAGAGAGAGAAATACAGTAGATAGGTAGGGAGAGAGAGAGAAAGTAGGTAGGTAGGTAGATGTTTCCAGGTGTATTTACCCATGTGCTGGAGAAGGAAATCACTGACCACCTTTGGAACAAATCTTTGTTTCTGCAGGCACAGTACTTGACCAACCTAATTCTCATCAATCACTGTAACTAAACAGCTTTCCGAAAGGGAAAAAAACCTCTTTTTGCACTGTGCAAACCTCCTCCAAACGGCCTGTTTTTCACGAAAATGGCTCCGTGTTTTTCAAATAAAAGGCATGAATAGCCTTGGGGGAGCTTGCAGAGTGCTCCTGGGGGGGGCAGAATGAGGAAAAATGAAGAAAACATTAAGTGAAGAAGGAAAAGGGCAGGGAGTGGTTTCAGGCATTACACAATTCATTCAAAACTTTTCGATACCTCTACATCCCTTAGATATTGAAACTTCCACTATCTTGTTCTGCTCAGTGGTTGCAACACAATACAGGTACTCCTTAACTTACGACCACAACTGAGCCCAAAATTTCCATTGCTAAGCGAGACAGTTGTTAAGTTAGTCTTGGCCCATTTTACGACCTTCCTTGTCAAGTGAATCACTGCAGTTCTCAAATTAACAACACGGTTGCTAAGTAAAGCTGGCTTTCCCATTGACTTTGCTTGCAGGAAGGTCACTAAAGGGGAACCACGTGACACTGGAAGCCTGCAACTGTCATAAATATGAACCAGTTGCCAAGCACCCGGATTTTGATGATGTGATCATAGGGATGCTGCAACAGTCATGAGGGTGAAAAGCAGACATGTCACTTTTTTTTCCATGCCGTTGTAACTTTGAAGAGTCACTGAACAAAGAGTTGTAAATTGTGGACTTCTTGTATTAGTAACAACCTTTAGGTGTTAGTAACAACCTTTAAAGTTCTCCATGGCAAGGGACCTAGGTATCTGCAAGACCGCCTCCTACAAAATACCTCCCTCCGACCAGTCCGCTCCCACAGAGAGGGCCTCCTCAAGGTGCCATCGGCCAGTCAATGCTGGCTGGCGATCCTTGGGGGGAGAGCCTTCTCTGTGGCAGCTCCTGCCCTCTGGAATGACCTCCCCTCTGACCTACGCACAACCACGGACCTGCGCCTTTTTCGCTGAGCCCTGAAAACCCATCTGTTTCGTGCGGCCGGCCTGGCGTAGTTTTTAATTTGTTTTATTAGGGGTTTTATAAGGTATTTTAGAGCAGGCCCATTGTTTAATTTAGTTTTAGAATTTTTAATATATTTATTGAATTATTGGATGTTTTTATTGTGGTTTTTATTATTGCCTGTTCACCGCCCTGAGTCCCACAAGGGAGAAAGGGCGGTATACCAATGTAATAAAATAATAATAATAATAATAATAATAATAATAATAATAATAACAACAACAACAACAACAACAACAACAACAACAATAACAACAATAACAACAATAACAACAATAACAACAATAACAACAACAATAATAATAATAATAATAATAATAATAATAATAATAATAATGTTCTGTTTTGGGCACTTAGAATCAAATGAATTCAATCTGGAATCCGAGCAGGACTGTAATTGGGTATTTAGTGGCTAACATTTTGGCCAAATCAGATGCTAGCCAGAATAAACTAAAAAATATTTTTTTTGTTTAAATTCTCCCAGAAAATAATAGTGGGGCAGAGCAGGAATCTGCCCAGACTATCTAAGCTTGTGGCCCACAACCTTTTGGGTTTCAGGGGCCAGTTCTGTGAAGAGATGTTTATTTCCGTGGAGCAGAAGGGATGTAGTTTCACATGCTGCCTGCATCTAGCAGATGGGGTTTTGCTTGTTCGTGTGGCCTAGTTTATGGCATGCCACGGACTGGTGTCAGTCCACGGACAGGGATTGGGGACCCCTGATCTAAGCAGTGGTGGAATCCAGCCAGTTTGCACCACTTTGGAAGAACCGGTTGTTAACTTACTGAGCAGTTTGGTGAACTGGTTGCTGGAAGAAATCATTAGGGCAGAGAACCAGTTGTTAAATTATTTGAATCCCACCACTAGATATAAGCTTTTTAAGATCCCTAAAAAGACATTTCTCCCTCTTTAGGGAAAGAAAAAAATAAAGTCAGAAGAGGAATATGTGAGCTTCACCATTTCTATTTAGTCATCTTGCCCGTAGCTATTACTTCCTGCTGTTTGGTGATATTACCGAACAATTGCACTAATCTATAAGATGAAGAAATTCAGTTATAATAGGTACTTGCATTAGGAAAGTGGCTTGAGTACCACAGGGCAACAATCCTATCTACCTTCTTTAGGGGCCATAATTGTAAGAATTGCAAATTCAAAAAGCAATCTGGAAACTGTTTAGAAGAGCCATTATAGAAAAGTTATTTCAGTTCTTTGTATGTTAAAACTTGACATTGTTTTGCAGAGGGCTTTTATACCTTGCCTGGAATACTCCAATTTTAAGCTTTATTCGTTTATTTTCTATTGCCCACATAAATTGTGAGTTCTGTAATAGCTGAGCTCAAATGGTTTTTTTTAGTGTTAATGTCAATAGTGGAAATTAAGAAATTGGGGAGGGGGTTTATTCTGTCCAATGGATCAGCCTCTCTCTAAACAATTCCATCCTTTCATGGATAACTAATATTGTGTTAGAAATTATTCTGGAGGTGAACAAATAAGTTCACCGCTGTTTAAAAATTGGTGAGCATATTGCCTGGTGATTTTCACATGAAAAACCAGGGAGACACTTCAGATTTGATTTAGATACACTTGGTTGAAAGGGGAAAGAGTAAGGCATGTGGCTTTGTAGATGTTGTATCTTGTTTGAGTTCTCAGTAAGGATTCAACAATTGTTCCCAAAGATGGATACTACTTACAATTTCAAATGATGTTGTCAGTCTCCAAATAAAAACAAAGAAGAACAATATTTCTGCTTAAAAAATAGGAAAAAAATGTCCAAAAACTTGTGAGTTGCTATGGGAAAACAAAAATTAAAAAGTGGCTAATTCATAGCAGCTTATTATTATGATTGATCACACACCGAGGTGGTATTCAGCTGCTTCTCTCCAATTCGAGTGAACCAGTAGCGGACGTTCCACCCACCCGCCCCAACTTAATGTGTGACCTTTTATGCATGCAAAGTAGGTAGTGCACCTAGGCAGAAGGTGGTGTGTACACTCACATTTGCAAACCTGTAGGGAAGGATCCCACCACTAATCACATAGTTATCCAGATGTTTTGATTGGATTTGACACTTTTATTCACTAGATGATGATGATGAAGATGATGTTAACCATTCAGTTGTATCTGACTCTTGGCGATTCTATGGGCCAGATGTCAGCATTCCAAATATCATCCAGAATTAAATCAGAGTCCAAGGCAGAGCTTTTCTCAAAGTTCCAATTTAATGAGAGAGACATGTTGGTACATCTGTGGAAAACCTGAATCTGATAGCTTCCTGGGTTTTCCACCCACTCGAAAGTTCAAGAACTTGCCCCCACATCCACAAGTTCATCATGTGGTCCAATCTTCTACTGCCATGCTGGCAATGCTCCCCATCCACTTCCGGTCAGCTGCAGAGGTGCAAAGACAAAGGATGACCTTGGTCTTCTAGAAAGGAATGTTTTATTTTGACAACAACATTCTACTCCTTACTATTCCCCCCTCCCAATTCCCCACTAATGAAACAGTAAATAAGAGAGAGTGTGGCAGGCCAAAGATCCTAAAAGGAATATGACTGGAGGCCTGACACGAGGTCTCTCCACATTTTCCAATCTTCTTTGAGTTGTTTTATGCTCGGGTTTCTATCAACTTTGATGGTGTCCAGCCATCTTGTTCTTTGATGGCCTGGTTTACTTTTACTGGCATCTCTTCCAAATACAATTGTTCTCTCCAGTGAATTTCCCTATATGGCATGGTCAAAATAAGTAAGATGCAGTTTTGTGATTATTTTTTTCATTTGCTTTTTTGAGTACTTTTCAAGGACCTGTGATAGGCAGAATTTATTGATTGATGGGTTATACATATTGCTGCAAGATGTAAAGCTGCCTTTTGCAATTGACTCGTGGTGATTTTTTTTCCCAATGCTGATACTATTCAAATGGTTTTCCAAAGTTTTTTTGAATTTACAATACAATACAATACAATACAATACAATACAATACAATACAATACAATACAATACAATACAATACAATACGGACCTTGGAGGTCATCTAGTCCAACTCCCTGCCTAGGCAGGAAGCCCTATACCATTTCAGACAAATGGCTATCCATTTAAACCCCTTGCTTTCTTTTGCCACATTCTATTGCTTTATTATTATTATTGTTGTTTCTTTTATTTATTAAACATGAAACTCAGTCAATTGAACCTTTAAGGATGTGTCACAAATACCATTGACTGGAGCTAATGGTTGATACGGATTGTTGCCAGCATCCTAGGTATCAACTATCTTCTTAAAATATATGATATTCCTTGTAGCGCAGGGTGTTTTTTTTTGTAGTTCTGCTGGTGTTATTGCAGGAAGCTGCAATTGCTTGATGTGTTTTGTAAAATTCTTGAACATGATACCAAGTGCCCCAATGACAATGGGTATCACTGTTACATGTTTAATCCTTAATCATGTAGTTTCGATGGCCAGGTTGCAATATTTCATGATTTTTTCCAGTTCTTTTTCTTTGACTCTGGCATCTCCTGGTACAGTGATATCAATAAACTGTACATTTTTCCCCTCTATAATTATGATATCTGGTGTGTTGTGTTCCAAATGATGATCCGTCTGCATTCGAAAGTCCCACAAGATCTTCATCTTCTCATTTTCAGTATTTTTTTCTACTTTGTACTCCCATGACTTTTTGGTTATTATTATTATTTACTTTATTCATGAAACATGAAACTCAGCCAACTGAACATTTAAAAATGCATTACAAATACCATTGACTGGTGCTAATAGTTGATACAGGTTGCTGCCAGCATCCTAGGTATCAACCAAGTACCTTCTTAAAATATAAGATGTTCCAAGTAACACAGTTTTTTACAGTTCGGCTGGTGTTATTGTAGGAGGCTGAAATTTGTTGATGTATCTTGTAAAATTCTTGGACATGGTGCCAAGTGCCCCCATGACAATGGGTATCATTGTTACATGCTCCATCCATGGCTGTATAATTTTGATGGCCAGATCACCATATTTCATGATTTTTTCCAGCTCTTTTTCTTTGACTCTGGCACCTCCAGAAACAGCAATATCAATAAACTGTACACTTTGACCCTCTACAACCGTGATATCTGGTGTGTTGTGCTCCAAATGATGATCTGTTTGTATTCGAAAGTCCCACAAGATCTTCACCTTCTCATTTTCGATAACTTTTTCCACTTTATGTTCCCATGACTTTCTGGATACAAGTAAATCATATTTTTTACATAATGACCAGTGGATTAATTTAGCAACTCGGTCATGTCTAGCTTTGTAATCAGTCTGTGAGATTTTGCTGCACTCACATGTTAAATGTGAAACAGTTTAAACTTTGTTATTGCAAAGTTGGCAATTTGGGTTGTCAGTGGATTTTTGAATCTTCGCTTTCATGGCATTAGTTTGTAGTGCTTGTTCTTGAGCAGCCAGAATTAAACCTTCCGATTATTATTATTATTATTATTATTATTATTATTATTATTATTATTATTATTATTATTATTATTATTATTATTATTATTATTATTATTATTATTATTATTATTATTATTATTATTATTATTATTATTATTATTATTATTATTATTATATAAGAACATAAGAATAGCCTTGCTGGAACAGGCCACAGCCCATCCAGTCCAGCATTCTGTCTCACACAGTGGCTTACCATTTGCTTATGATTCCCTGCAAATGGCATTGAGAAATATCCTGCCTATCTCTCCAAACCGGAGGGTGTCCTTAGGCATCCATCATGATAGCCATTGATACCCTTGTTCTTCATGAACTTGTCTAATCCTTTCTTAAAGATGTCAAGGCTGACAGCTGTCATCACTTCTTCTGGCAGGGAGTTCCATAGACCAGTGATCCTCTGGGTGAAAAAGTACTTCCTCTTATTTGTTTGAGGTCTAGTTATCAAAAGTTTCATGGAGTGCCCCCTAGTTTTAGTGTTGTGTGATAGGGAAAACAGTTTTTCCTTTTCTACTTTGTCCACACCATGCACGATTTTGTAGACTTCAATCAGGTCACCTCTCAGGCGCCGTCGTTCTAGAGTGAAGAGGCCCAGCCGTTGCAGCCTCAGATGGTAAGGAAGGTGTCCCAGCCCCCTAATCATTCTGGTTGCCCTCCTCTGCACCTTTTCCATTTCAATAATATCCTTCTGAAGGTATGGTGACCAGAACTGTACACAATACTCCAGATGGGGCCTTACCATAGATTTATAAAGAGGCAGAATGACACTTGCTGAATTATTTTCTATACCTTTCCTAATGATCCCTAGCAATGAGTTTGCTTTTTTCACTGCTGCGGCACACTGGGTTGACACCTTCCTTGAGCTGTCCACCAGGACACCAAGGTCCCTTTCCTGGTTAGTTGCAAGGAGTTCAGACCCCATCAGTTTATAGATGTAGTTGGTTTTTTTTGCCCCAATGTGCATCACTCTGCACTTACTAATGTTGAAGCTCATTTGCCACTGGGTTGCTCACTCCCCCAGTGTCAAGAGATTCCTCTGGAGCTCCTCACACTCTCTCTCAGTTTTTACTACCCTGTATAATTTAGTGTCGTCGGTGAATTTGGCTACCTTGTTGTTTACTCCTACTTCTAGATCGTTTATGAAAACGTTGAAGAGCAGGGGTCCCAATACTGAACCTTGGGAGACCCCACTCTTTACCTCCCTCCACTTGGGGAAGTGTCCATTTAATGCTACTCTCTGTTTCCTGTCCCTTAGCCAGTTGCTAATCCAGGACAAGGCCTGTCCCTTTATTCCATGACTGGCAAGTTTATTTAAGAGCCTTTGGTGCGGGACCTTGTCAAAGGCCTTCTGAAAGTCCAGATAAACAATGTCAACTGGATCTCCCTTGTCCACGTGCTTGTTGACACTCTCAAAAATTTCCAGCAGATTAGTGAGGCATGATTTGCCCTTGCAAAAGCCATGTTGGCTCTCCTTCAGCAGTGCCTTCTCTTCTACGTGCCTATTAATTTTATCCTTTAAGATGGTTTCCATCACTTTACCTGGGACACTTGTCAAGCTGATCAGTCGGTAATTTCTTGAATCACCTCTGGATCCTTTTTTGAAGATAGGTGTTATATTCACTACCTTCCAGTCATCCGGCACAAGACCTGATTTGAGGGAAAGATTATATATTTTGGCAAGGACATCAGCAATTTCATCTTTAAGTTCCTTGAGAATTTGTGGATGGATGCCATCTGGTCCTGGTGATTTGTTATTGTTTAGTTTAACAAGACATGCAAGGGCCTCCTCCCTGGTTATTTCTATCTGGGTTAATTCCTCAGTTTCCCTCCCTACAAAGATAGGCTCTGTTTTGGGCATGTGATCTCTGTCTTCTTCAGTGAATACTGAAGCAAAGAATTCATTGATTCTCTCTGCAATCTCTGTTTCCTCCTTAATAATCCCTTGCCTTCCATTGCCATCTAATGGTCCAATGGCCTTCCCAGTTGGGTTCTTACTTCTAATGTACTTAAAGAAGTCCTTGTTATTTCTTTGAGTGTTTTTAGCTAAACGCTCCTCAAAGTCTTGCTTTGCTTTCCTGATTGTTGCCTTGCATTTGTTCTGCCAGAATTTATGTTTCTGCCTGTTGTCCTCATTTGGAGAAGCCTTCCATCTTTTAAATGAGCTTTTCTTGCTTTTGATCACTTCCCAAACAGCTCTTGTAAGCCACATTGGAGTCCTCTTGAACCTGGCGGTGCCCTTTTTCCTTTTAGGTATACATTCCAATTGGGCCTCTGTTATTGTTTTTGTGAGCAGCCTCCATGCCTCATGGAGTGTTTGGACTTTCTCAATTCTCCATTTCAGCTTCTTTTTTATTGTTTCCTAATCTTCGGGAAATTTCCTTTATGAAAATTTAAGGTCTCTGTGTTAGATTTTATCGGTGATTTGCAGTCTATGATTAAGTTAAAAATAATTGTGTTGTGGTCACTGTTCCCTATTGGATCAGTCACGTTAACATTTTGCACCAGATCCTGTATATTGCTCAGAACCAAGTCAAGGATTCTTGTACCTCTAGTTGGGTCTTGTTCCAGGGAACAATCATTTAGCTTATCTAGGAACTTTATCTCTTTGTCATGTGCTAAACAACAGTTCACCCAGTCTATGTGAGGGTAATTGAAATCCCCCATTATAACCAGGCTTCCCTTTTTTGATGCCTCCTTTACAACATTCTCCAACTGCCAGTCTCTCTCAGGGGCTTGGGTCGGAGGCCGATAACATATGCCTACTGTTAGACCATTCTTTTGGCCTGATAGTCTTACCCACAGAGTTTCTAGTGGTGACTCTAAATCACCTTGATATGCCAATTTGTATGACTTTATCTCTTCTTTGACAAACAAGGCTACACCACCTCCCGTTTGTCCCTTCCTGTCCTTCCTGTACAGTTTGTAGCCTGGGATTACTGTATCCCATTGGTTATCATCCATCCACCAGGTTTCAGTGATACCTATAATATCGATATTTTTGTTTATTGCTAAGTATTCCAGCTCCCCTATTTTATTCCGGAGGCTTCTGGCATTTGCATACAGGCATTTATATATACTTTTCTGATGCAGTCTTTTGAGTCCAGTTGCATCCTTAGACTGCTTCTTGCATCCTTCTTCTAGAGTGCTGGTGACAGGCTCCTCGCTCTGCTCAGTAATTATTGCATCCTCCTCACTACTCAAGTAAACACTTTCCCGAACCGGATGCTGCCCAGCTCCTGTCGGCTTTCCCCCAGTTATCAGTTTAAAAGTTGTTCTGCAGCCTTTTTGATGTTGAGTGCCAGCAATCTTGTCCCATCATGGTTCGAGTGCAACCCATCCCCCCTGAACAGGTTTGGCTTGTCCAAAAATGTTCTCCAGTTCCTGACAAATCTGAAGCCCTCCTCCCGACACCATCGCCTCATCCACGCATTGAGGCTTCTGAGCTCTGCCTGCCTGGTAGGTCCTGCACGAGGAACAGGCAGCACTTCTGAAAATGCTACCTTGGAAGTCCGGGACTTCAATCTTCTTCCTAGCAACCTGAATTTGGCTTCCAGGACTGATTGCTTTGCCTTCCCAACATCATTGGTACCAACGTGTACCATGACCACTGGCTCCTTCCCAGTTCTGTCTAACAAACTATCTAGATTTCTCGTGATGTCTGCAATCTTTGCACCGGGTAGGCAAGTCACTACTTGGTTGTCATGCACATCACAAATCCATCTCTCTGTGTTTCTAATAATTGAATCACCTAGTACAAGGAGCCTCTCTCCTGCAGTCTGTTCATCTTCATTCACCTCATCAACTTTATTAAGGGAGAGGTCTTCAGTTTATTCCTGTTGTTCTTCTTCCTGTATCTCGTCAAGTGTGATGAAGGAGAGATCCTCAGGTGGCACCAGTTGTTCGTCTGTGCATTCCTCATCAGGTGTGATGGGAAAAGGAGCCTCAAGTTGATTCTGTAAATTCAGACTCTCAGAGCGATCCCTTGCTCTTCTATTTCTTCGAGTGACATTCCTCCATGGATCTACCTCTTGAGTTAGTGAAATGACTTCTTCCTGAGAGCTGTGCCCTGTCTCTTCATTGTCCAGGATAGTCTGCTCTGCCCTGTCCAAGAACAGCTCAAGCTCCTTAATTTGCTGATAGTAAGATATACATGCCTCCAGCTGCTGGACCTTCTCTTCTAGCAGTGCAACCAGCTTGCACTTACTGCAGGTGTAGTTCTCCACACGCTTGGGCAAAATCAGAAACATGGCACAAGTGTTGCAGATAACTACAGCTGCTCCCTTGGACTCCATTTTAACCATTGCAGTATTCAGTGCTCACTTGTTCCTGTTGGTTTGGCTCTCCTCAGCAGCAGCTCAGACAGAAAAGGTTGGAATGGCAGTCTTCCAGGCTGGCCCCATTCGGCACGGTAAGCCACTACTTACTGTTCCTGTTTTGTGTCTTTAAATCCCCCCTCCAAAAGCACCTCCAATCAGCTCCAGGAAAAGTTCAAATGAAACAGCCACTACTTACTGTTCCTGTTTTGTGCCTTTAAATCCCCCCTCCAAAAGCACCTCCAATCAGCTCCAGGAAAAGTTCAAATGAAACAGCCACTACTTACTGTTCCTGTTTTGTGCCTTTAAATCCCCCCTCCAAAAGAACCTCCAATCAGCTCTAGGAAAAGTTTTAAATAATAAAATTATTATTTACTATATATTATTTACTATTATTACAATTATTAACTTTATATTTAAGACTTCTATGCCTGCAGTAGCCTCTGAGGAAATATAAAACTGGCCACAAAAATAATGTAATTGATATGAATTTAATTCATAAAGTGAATTAATGTGAGAGTTTCATATCTGGAAATGAGCCATTTAAACAAGGTGTTGGACTAGGATAAGAGAGACTTCAGCCATTGAGGTTCATAAGTGATTTTGGGCCAGGCTTTTAATCCACTCTATCCTACAGAACTTTAGGGGGAAATCTGAAATGTTATGTAAACTGGCATGCAAATCTAATGAAGGAATAAAATAAAGAAATGAATATTTATCTTTTAACCTGCTGAAGGATTTAGCCAGGGTAGAAATGGTATTCCTGAACATAAGTGATATTCCGGTCAATTTTCACTTTTTACCTGTTGCTGATTTGTATATTTGTAACTTACTTTTGCAAAAGCAATCTAACCCCCCCCCCCTTCCCTTCTTTTCTTCTTGTTACATCTCTATAATTATCCTTTGTGGAAGGACCACTAGAGAGATTATTGTCCTGTGAAAAATAGTACATTCATCCCAAAGCTGAACTCCCTTGTAGCTTGAAAAAGAAATGAAACTTCCCCATCCCCACTCTGAAAATACTTGAGGAGAATTGCTGGAGAAAATGGAGATTTTTGGCAAAATCTCTAAAAGACAGACAGGTGGGCGGGCAGGCAGATACAGAGCAGTGGTGGGTTTTAAATAATTTAACAACCAGCTTTCTGCCCTAATGACCAGCTGGGTAGGCATGGCTTGGTGGTCATGTGGCTGGGTGGTCATGGCCAGCTCAACATCAATGTAATAAGGGTTAACCAGAGAGGCAGTTTCTGTAAGCAGGGCAATAAAGATTAGGCTAGAAACAACATCAGGATGCTTCCTTCCTGCCTTCCTTACAGGATTAGCCATGTAAAGTGGGGGGGGGGGGGCTCAAAGGACATTTCTTCCAACAACTGGTTCTTTAAACTGCTTAGAAAATTAACAACTGGTTGTCCTGAATAGGTGCGAATTGGCTGAATCCCACCACTGATACAGAGAGGAGGGAGAGAGGGAGAGACACAGACAGACAGGGAGGGAGAGAGGGAGAGACACAGACAGACAGGGAGGGAGAGAGAGAGATGCACAGAGAGAGAGAGACAGACAGATGGGGGAGACACACACACACACACAGTTAAAGAGAGACAGAGAAAGAGAGAAAGAGAGAGAGAAACACACACACACACACACACACACACACACACACAGAGACAGAGACAGAGACAGAGACAGAGAGAGCATTCTCAGAAGTGAAGAACAGTCACTGACTCCTTTGGGGGGGGGGGAACCTGGATTTAGGAAAACCTTGTTTCTATTTCCCACAGTTCCGAATTGCCATGGAAAGAGACGAACCACTAGTCTCCCCAAGGAACATGAAGAGGGAACAAAAGTGACATATTTTATACAACTCCCAGTAGACAAGCATGAGCAAAGGGGAAGGGAATGCAATTATTATCTGAAAGAGAAAAGTAGAATTTGATTAGCTTGGGTTATAAATAGCAATTTAAAACCACAGGGTAAAATCAATTCTGTTAAATAGCAATCCCTCTGTATTATGTTTACTTTCCACTTAGTCTGTCATCCAATATTTTCCATTCTTAGAAGATAGGAAAAGGAACGTCGTTATATTGTTCTTTGTCGTCCCCCTCCCCAAAAAAGCAGCTTATTGCCTTCTAGCTACAGAAGGTATAATCTATGTGAAGATGTTTTAATGAAAAAAAGGAGAGAAATTGCGTAAGTACCAAAGCTTATGCTCTAATTGACCAACTGAACTACAAAAGTGGATTTGGGATAAGCCCTCCTGTACACACTTCATCTTCACCAAAACAGATATACTATTCCCCCAGTACACTACTGTAGTAAAGATGCACCAAAGCTGGTGCAGAGTTACTATGGGCTGTGGACCCCAGGGATTCCTTACTATCTACAATGATGCTGAAATGAGGAGTGACCACTTCTAGTGTAAGTTCACTAAAGGTTTCACCCTTTCCTATTTCCATCCAGCTAACATGTGCAAGCTGAAAAATTATGTTGCTAATTGAGACATTTGTTAAGTGAATTTTGCCCCATTCTATGACCTTTCTTGCCACCATTGTTAATCACGGTTCACTTATCAACACAGTTGTTACACAAATCTGGCTTTTCCATTGACTTTGCTCATCAGGTGTTCACAAAAGAGGATCACATGACCCTGGGTCACTGCAACCGCCATAAATGTGAGTCAGTTCCTAAGTGTCTTAATTTTGCTCATGTGATTATGGAGATGCTGCAATGGTCATAAGTGTGAAAAATGGTCATAACTCACTTTTTCCAGTGCTTTTGTAACTTTGAACTGAATGAACTGTTGTAGGTTGAGGACAACCTATATGCAATGGGTAAAAATTATGTTGTGGTGAAATCTATTTTGTCATTTGCCCAACTCTGCAGATGCCTATGATATGGATAATAAAGTTAATTAAGAAAACATAGGTTTTCTCCTTTACAACTTAAGGATGCTCTTTACAGTACGAAGAATATTACATCAGCAGAGATAGAACTTGACGGATAAGGAGAAAGAAGAAATAACCATCTTGGTCTCCATTATTCTCCAATTGACCAACTGAACTATTACCAACTTCATCCATATCATCACAACAGAGAATAGGATCTGTCTAGAACAGTTTCTGTGAACAGCAAACCATAACCAATCTTCGCGGACTCTGAAATTACTACCTGCACTTTTCATCTAATTCTAGATGTAAAGTTGTAAATGTTTATTACTTTTCATGGGTTCATTTTCCACTTTAAGCTAATGGAGAGACGTTTTCTGAAGGATTTCTGAAATGGGGTTATGATTCAGATCTAAGCCAACTTGTCTTCTGGAGAAATGAAATGGGACCTGAAGCAGATTTGATCCCTGCAATTTCCAGCAAAAAAAAAATAGTATTTGTTCTCAACAAATTTGATTTAATTTTCCTAACATTTAAAAGCATCAGAGATATTCATTTTCCAGATGTAACTAATAAAGGCATGATAAAAAAAGAATAATAATAATAGAGATTAGGAAAAACTACCACAAATGATCTAGAGAAGCACAGTTAATACATTTTTATAACTTCTGCTAGAGAAGGACTAAAAATCTCTCAACACGACTGCAATGTCCCAAGTAATGCCTTGTATACTACAACTAATGACGTGCCCAACGATTACTTTTAACTCTCTTATACTAGTCAACCATTAAAAATAATGCCCTTGCCTATCCTAGTAACACAGAGGGGGAGAAATTGAAGCTTGAACAAATGATGTTTAGCACCTAGAAGATGTCAAAATCCATTCTAATCAGGATTGTACTAATCAATAACAAAGCACTTTCTCATTTCTGAGGTTTAGAGAAATCACTGCATGTGTCTTCTACAGAAATGAGTCTCATTGAGTTCAATAGAGTGATCCTTTTGTAAAACGTGAATGGGATTGAATCTGTAATCTTTCATAAAGCTATTATTGATTAGAATGCCCCTACAGCTTGTTGGTTTCAGTTTGTCGGGGGCTGCCTCTGCTGAAGCCGTGGGAAAGAAAACCCGTTGACTCCATAGATTAGAGAAATGGTACTTCTACTAGGAACGAACTGAATACAACAAAAGTCAGGCAGGATCTGAAGAAAATTTGTGCAAAGAAACAAGCTGAAGCAAACCCAGAGCCCACTCACCCCACCCTACCCCAGTAGCCAGGCAACCAATCATCAGCCAGAAATATGTTTTAGGAAAGTCTCTAGTCCAGGTGTACTGTTGACAGTTGGCCTTGAACATTTTAAACAACCCAAGCTGGCCTCCCTGAGATCAGATCTCCTCAACACTTCTCAGAAATTTCATTTACACCTCCTGCATGCTTCCCCACCACAAATACCCAGTGCTTCCCTCTCCCACCGTTTCCATGGCAGCTGGCAGCCAGCTTGAAAGAAAGTCATGATGGAGGCTCACACTGTTAGTTATCTTTTCAAAGTGAAATGAACACACACACAAACACACACACATACATATACATCTATATATGCATGTATACATACATGCATGCATACATACATACATACATGTGTGTGTGCGTTACATTTTTGAGCTGATCAATAAATATTGTGTACCTTTTTATATGTGTGTTAGGTTATTTGATTTATTTATTGATCAGTTCAAAAACCTAACACACATATAAAAAAAGTACACAACGGAACTAAGTAGCTTTCTGTCTAGATGGTGTGTGGTGATGAGCCGAAAGGCAGAAAAGGAAAGCAGAATGCTTCCTCCCTTAATTGGGGCTTAACAGGGTGTTATGACACAAGTATATACTTATCCTCCTGTCTCAGCTGATCATGATAAGAGCCAGTTGTCTGGTGGCAATTGCAGCTGCCTCACATGTAATGCTTCCCTGGTTCGAATCTCAGTAAGGGTATAGCTAGCTGATGAGAGCTAAATAGCTCGAAATAGATCTATCCTAGTCTCCCTGATTTATTTATTGATCAGCTGAAAAACCTAACACACACACACACACACACACACACACATATGTGCTTTCATAGATTTTCACGGGTGTAGGTATGCTGGTATTGCCATCCTCGGGTGTTTTCCCGTGTATATAGCATGGAATTGTTATTGCAACGTTTCAGCAAGATCTCACTTGCCATCCTCGGACTTCAGTCTGTGATTGCGAAGATTTAAGATTTAAGATTTAAGGAAGGGCGACGCCTTCGCAATCACAGACCGAAGCCTGAGGATGGCAAGTGAGATCTTGCCGAAAAAAGAAACAAAATTACATACATACATACATATATCTGTGACTAAGATTCTGAATACTAATTCACATCATCTGTAGTATTTTGTGGCATTTTATAGGCACATGCCAGTTTCCATTCCCTCCATCTGAAAATCAGACCCAATTAAAATGGAAAATGACTGTAGGATGGCTGCTTGGAATAAATGATGAAGGCTCCAATTACATTACAGAATTTGCAAGCACTGCAGAGCTTGACTGCCTAACTGATGTCCTGATAATGTTCCCATAATTACTTTGATGGGTTTAATTTTGCTTAAACATGTACAATGTTGGCCTCTGGTGCTAAAGATAAGCTCTGGTAAAGGTTGGTTATCTAACCTACACAGCAATTTCACTGTCTGGGGCAGCGGATTCCTACATGGAAGCTTCTGAGGAATTCGGTGTTCTGCTGGGTTTGTGCCAGCAAGATGGACACGAGGGAAAAGCAGAGAGTAGGGGGTGGGGGTTGTTTTGTTTTATTCTATTCGTCCTTGGCCTTTTTTTTCCCCCCAGAAAGAAAACAGAGCGGAGAGCTCTCGGATGATTTTATAATGTTTTCCCTTGTTTTCTTTTCAAGGGACAGATAACAAGGAAAGTGAAGACTGTAGATATTAGGAACCTAAAGAGTTGTCCATCATGAAGAACACAATTTGCCTATCTCCCTCAGGAAAAATCAGTAAGACCGCTTGAGATTTTTTTTTTGCAAGGAGAAAAAGGGCAATTGAAGTTTGATATCTGTTTTCATTCCAAAGATAGGGTGTACTCTTCTTGAAGGCCATTGGATTAAAATCCTAGAAAGTAAATAGCTATCAAGCATTGTCCAAGTTTCAGTTGATATCTATAGTGTGTACCCATGACGGCGAACGTATGGCACTTGTGCCCAAAGTGACATGCGGAGCCATGTTGCCTGGCACATATGGTGTCAACCATTCCTCTTCCAGGTTTCTGGCACAAGCAGCTGGCCTTTGTGCGTGCAGCAGTGTCAGAAACTGGAAGAGCTGGCCTTCTGTTTTCCATACCGATGCATACCAGCCAGCTGATTGTCACACCTGCATGCGCGTCAGTAACCGGAAGACTAGCTGGCCAGTGGTCATGTGCATGCTGGAAACTGGAAGTTCATTTTCCAGCCCACGCTCCCTTTTTGCAACTGAAAAGGGTCACCATCACTGGTCTATACTAAACTATGGTACAGGGATGATTATAGTTTGCCAAATCTCTACATGGGGCTCCCCTTGAGGTGCACTCAAAAGCTACAGTTAGTACAGAAAGCGGCCGCGCGGGTGATTTTGGGTGCCCCAAGGCAAGCCCATATAACACCTCTCCTGCGCGAGCTGCACTGGCTGCCTGTGGCCTTTCGAGTGCGCTTCAAGGTGTTGACGACCATCTTCAAATCGCTCCATGGCTCAGGGCCTAGCTATATATGAGACCGCCTCCTGCCCCATACATCCCTTCGTCCGATCCGCTCCCACAGAGAGGGTCTTCTCTGGCTGCCGTCGGCCGGGCAATGGCGGTTAGCAACACCCAGGGGAAGGGCCTTCCCTGTGGCGGGCCCGGCCCTCTGGAACGACCTACCCCCCAACCTACGCACCACCTCAGACCTCCGCCTCTTCCGCCAACGTCTTAAGACATTTCTATTCCAACAGGCTGGCCTAGCATAGCCCCCCGTTTCTGACTTTTTATGTATAAATTGTAATTAGGCTGGGTTTTAAATGGTTTTTTAGCACGGGTTTAAATAATTTAATATGTTTTTAACGATGTATATTGTTTTATTGTGGTTTTAATAATGCCTGTGCGCCGCCCTGGGTCCTAACAAGGAGAAGGGCGGGGTATAAATTCGATAAAAAATAAATAAATAAATAAATAAATAAATAAAATAAATAATAGAAATTAGGGCATACCGATTTGGTAACATATGAAACAGGAAGGCTAAAGAAAGCATACGATGCGTTCAAAGAACCTTTGATTACATGGCAAAGGAAGTGCAGAAGAATCTGGATCTCACTCATCTTAAAAAAAGGAACAGGAGTTTGATTGCAGTTTTGATCGCCATCTTGATTTTTTTAGCCCCACCCTTTGTGATTACACCTGATCTCATTGAATCAATCAAAAAGCTTTAAATCAGGATGGGCAATCTTTTAATGGGTGGAGGGGAGGGCTGCACTGGTGAAGGCCATGGTGCAAATTGGTGTGGTTGTGTCAATCATTTGGAATGGCCTTTTACGTTTATGTTTCTTTGAGTAAATAACATTTTTGGTGATGTTTTAAATAATTTGCATTAAAATCCATTTGAGACTTTTCCAAACATTATCTTAGTATAGGAATGTGTGCTTTGACAATCAATAACTCCGCTGATGAATTTTTGGGGTTCTGTTCAGTGCCTTTCCTACAACTGACAATTAAGCAATACTAAAAGAATGCTGCCTTTGACTTTTTTTTTTTTTTTAGTAAGGAGATCTTTGTGGCACTTTTCCCTTTTATGTTTCTCCTTATTTAATTGCCCGACATGCTATTTGCAGTTTGAACTTGTAATAGCTTTAATTTGTTATTACTGATATTGTTAATTGCCTTGGAATTCATTACAGGATAGAAAGGTGGAAAAGAAATCTCCTAATTGATGCAAGGATGGGAGAATAATGATTTGCCTAAGGCCACACATGAATTCATGGCTCAAATGAGATTTAAATTACTATGCTACACAATCCTCTTGTTCCATTTACAGGAGCTGCATTATGGAACAGCCACAATCATCATCCCCAGATCAGAAGTGACTGATCACCTTAAACCGTCCATTAAAGTTTACATAAGAGTTAGAAGAGCTGCCCTTCAAAGCCTATGAAAGACTGCCGTGACTTTTCTTTCTCCTCTTAAAATAATAATAATAATTCCGAGGCTTAAGCCCTGTTTTAGCCGATATCATGAACGCCAAAATTCCAGCTTAATGTTTTTCAGCTGAGCACTTAATTCTGCACTATGCAGCACAGTCAATGTTTTTAAAAAACACACACACACATTTTCCTCAGGTAGAATGGTGATTTCCTGAGAATCTTTCTTCTCCTTATTGTTCAAAATGCAGCATGGCTGATAAGTGGCCAAGATAGAGCTATTGATCAAGTCAGTACATGTTCTCATTACAAAACAGATTGATTCTTTCCTTTTATAGATCCTATCATAGAAAATTGCTGCCTAATCTTTTTGTAAGTTTCAAAAGAGAGCAAGTATACGCTCGAATGTCAGAGCTCTTTCGCCAACAACTTCATTTTTAGTCTGTTTCAACGATGTGGCATGGTGAGAAGTAACAGAAGTTAATTTTAAAAAGGATAGAATTCTACATTTGGACTTAAGTGGAAAATTTCGGTGGTTTGAATCCTTAGTGCTGTGTAACTCCCGTTACTTGTCCCAGCTTCTGCCAAAATAGCAGTTTGAAAGCATGAAAAAATGCAAGTAGAAAAATAGGGACCACCTTTGGTGGCACGGTAACAGCATTCCGTGAGCCGTTCAGTGCTTAGTCATGCCTGCCAAATGACCACGGAGACATCTTCAGACAGCACTGGCTCTTCGGCTTTGAAACGGAGATGAGCACTGCCCCCTAGAGTAAGGAACGACTAGCACATATGTACGAGGGGAACCTTTACCTTTACCTTACTATCTGGCAAGGTGGATTTCTGAATTCTACATTAGAGTCGAGAAATTAATCTCAATAAGGCTGGGCTGAGTAGGTGTGGCATATAGGATGAAATGAAAATAAAGCTTTCACGGAAACACAGTTAAGCTCAAAACTTTTGCCCATAACATCTTTATAGAAAAGAAATACAGAGTAATATTGTATGAGTCAAAGGGGAAGAGGATACTAGATTGGAAGCCTTTTGCATTGAAAATGCCCCATGGAAAATTGATCCAATAGCTTTGAACAACTTGAAGACTAAAACATATGAAGACTAAAACATATGAAAAACAGTTGCAGGAATTGGGTATGCCTAGTATAGTGACAAGAAGGACTAGGGGTGACATGATAGCATTGTTCCAATATTTGAGGTGCTGTCACAAAAAAGAGGGGGTTCATTCATTCATTCATTTCATTTATTAGACTTCTATCCCGCCCTATCTCCCAAAGGGACTCAGGGCAGCGCACGGGAATTTAAAATCCCAAAATACAGCAATACAAAATACAACCTATTTTCCAAAGCACCAGAAGTCAAAACAAGAACGAATGGATGGAAATTAATCAAGGAGTGAAGCAACCTGGAATTAAGGAGAAACTGCCTAACAGTGAGAACAATTAACCAGTGGAACAGCTTGCCTTCAGAAGTTTTGTGGTTTCATCACCGGAGGCTTTCAAGAAGAGATTGGACAGCACTTGTCTGAATTGGACTGAAGGGAATTGGATTTGATGATCTTCCAAATCTGTTAGTCTATGAATTCTATGAACTATTTTATTTCATCCTAGGCATATTGAACAGAAATGAAAGCCAGATAACCTTAAGGCAGTATTGTTCAGCTTCAGGAACTATTTCTTTTTCTTTTGAATAGCATGCTAGGGTTTGTATTTGGAAAAAAACACAAAACACCAGTCGGATTGAACAAATTAGGAAGCAGGAGCAAGACAAATTGGAAGGCTTGTGCAAAGCTTCAGAAAGATACTTGAATTTGAAGAAACATTAGTCAAAACATCCCACGAAGCAATTGTGAATCAAAGTGAAGATCCAGTTCAAAGCCACAATTTGAAGCAGGTGATGATGAAGCTCTTTGCAGCCTTGTGAAACACTTAATAGATTCGGTGTGGGTTGTGTTTTTGCCCCCCTGCTACTCATAGGACTGTTACAGATACTGTGTTGTATTGCAATTTCACTCTCATATCCAGGGAATGCTGAGAGGGGTAGAGTAGTATGACCGCTCTCAGTCATTGACAGGAGCAGTCAGCCAATGAGATTTATCACCTCATTAAACACTCTGCCTACTGAGCACTTTTGAAGTAACCAAACTAACATTACTTTAGGTTTGTTCACTTTTTCAGCACTCAACTTCAAATAGAATATATGTAGCCCAGGGTTTACAACGAAGTCCTTAGTGTTCTTTGAGTTTATTTGTTTGCTTGCAGATGTTTCATTATCCAGCTAGGTAACATCAAGATGATGATGATGATGATGATGATGATGGTGATGGTGATGATTTGCATTGACAGTGTTACTTAGTTGGGCAATGAAACATCTGCAAGCAAACAACCAAGATCAGAGACCACCAAGGACACCACAGTTTTCATTTTCTTTAATGTGGCCAACCAGAGGCCTTAATTTTACTCTCTCGTATGCTAATTGATTGATAGAATGTTGTCCTGGTCTTATCAATGAATCTTGGAATTCAATAGGCCTCAGCATTCTGAAATGGAATCAAGGCTGATCAGTTTAGTATGTACTCTTGGGCCAACTCTTAATTGGGACAGATTTGCAGCACTCAGAGAATGGGTATAGGCCATGGATGAAATACTATTGGTTTGGACCAATTCACCCAAACTGGTAGTAAAAAATGCTATCGGTTCAGGAAAACCGGTATTTCTCATGATTAGCTGGGCGACGATCAGCTGTGACGTGTGATTCATATTAGCTAGAATTGTAAGATTTCCTGCTTTCTAACTAATCTAAATCATGTGGCACAGCAGATTTCCCTCTCCCCCTCACTGTTCTACTTATCTTTGCAGACTCAGAAGGCTTCAAAATGTTCCTTTTTTAGTGCTGTGGGGATGCGCCTCAGGCATGCATCCATGTGCAAAGCACATGCTTGGTAGCAGACTCACTGGTAGCAGATTTCAGAGGATTACACTGCTGATATAGGCTAATGCTTGCCAGGCATTGACCTACACATTTCCTAGTCCTAAGAATATAAATGTCAGTTCTCCTGTGCCAGTCTCATATTCTGAAGCCTACTTATCTTCGTTGCACATCATCTCATGAACTAAATTAATTAAGAGATTATTCCCAGCATGCCACAAACCTGGCACAACCCAGGCCTATCAAACTTGATGGGGTCCTTGGAAGAGAACAATCTTGCCAGCTAGTGATAACCCAATAATCAAAGGTGGGAAAGCTATACTCCATAGAGACAAGCCTATAATAAGTCTTCCAAGTCTTACCCACAAGACCCCAAAGTCTGCCAATGTAATTAGGCCAGCATAGAACTCAATGAAGCTAGAGATGAGGGCTGTTCCAGGTGGTCTCCCACATTTGACAGTCAGTTCTAGCCATCATGACATGTCAGAAGCCCAGTGATCGGAGGCAGCAACACATTCCACACCATGGGACCATTTCAATTCTTATTTTATCTCCTTCTCCTGAAGCCTGGCACTTCAGGAAAACAAACATACAAACAATACAAGGGCAACACCTTATTTTCACAAATATTTTGGACTGTTCTTTTTAAGGTGGATTAGAATCTGTTCTGCAGGGCAGTTTATGAATTACAATTATAGATCCACTCAAAATAAATTAAAAATTAAAAAAAATGGAATTTCCAAATTGAAAACAAATAATATTGTACAAACCTTTGAAACCTATATATGGCTGCTTTTTGATATATTAAGGCAAAGGCTACAGGTAAAAAAAGCAATGTTTAGCAATGGATTCCTTGAGACAGAATCAGATTGCTTAGATGGTATTTTATGTAGATAAAAATGAATCCGAACAACTGGGATATTTGTCTAAAAGCGGAGCATTTTCTGCATTGATTCAGATAACTTAGGGCATGTCAACTCTTACGATTAAAGCTGTTTCTGGTCTAAGCTTGGCCTGCTTAAATTAAATGCATATCTAAAACATCAACATGCATTAAATCAAAATATTTTAACAATTCCTTCAAAAAATAAACCTGCCCTCTTGCTTTCAAAGGTCTTTCAGAGCTATCATCACGATGGAAGCTATAATAATAGAATGGTTTTATTTGTTTTCTACATAGTGCATGGCTGCTGATTTGAAACTTGAGAGATACCTTTCTTTTTAAAAAAATTTCCTTGGGTTTTGTACCTTTTCCTTGCTTTTCATGTAATAGATCCAAAGCAATAAATCCTATCCATCACTTTCCCAATCACTAACCAATGGAGTATTTGGGAACTGGAGAGGAAACCCTTCTATCTCAAATTACTAGGAAAATGGTAAAAACAATACATTGCTGGTCTATCTATTGAGGGGGGGAAATCTGAAGTATCCATTAATCATAAATATATATATACCTATATATATAGGTAATTGTTTCACAACAACCTGATATTAGGCCCCAATTAAGGGAGGAGACATACTGTTTCCTTTCCTGCCTTTCGGCTCATCACCAGAGACCATCTAGACAGCAAGCCAAGAATTACGTTGTGTAATTTTTTAGATATGTGTGTTAGTTTTATGAGCTGATCAATAAATTAAATTAGAGAGAGACCAGGATAGATCTATTTCGAGCTTATTAGCTCTCATCAGCTGGCCATACCATTTTTACTGGGATTCGAGATATTAACAGGTTGTTGTGAAACAATTACCTATACTAATATACCCTGTCTCAGCTGATGCAATAGGGGAGCCGGCTTGGCTAAAGTGCTAGGCTCCTTGCCTGGCATGCAATACAGCCCCGGTTCGAATCCCAGTAAAAAGGGTATGGCCAGCTGATGAGAGCTAATAAGCTCGAAATAGACCTATCCTGGTCTCTCTCTAATTTAATTTATTGATCAGCTCATAAAACTCACACACACACACACACACACACATATATATTTACACAGCATATTTGAAGACATGAAAGATAGAAATAAACACAGAAAAACAAAGAAAGTTTATCAATACTTTCAATAATACAATATAATAGCAGAGGTGGAAGGGAACTTGAAGGTCTTCTCCAACCCCCTGCTTAGGCAGGAGCCCTATGCCATTTCAGACAAATGGCTATCCAACATCTTCATAAAGACTTCCAGTGTTGGAGCATTCACAACTTCTGGAGGCAAGCTGTTCCACTGATTAATTGTTCTAACTGTCAGGAAATTTCTCCTCAGTTCTAAGTTGCTTCTCTCTTTGATTAGTTTCCACCCATTACTTCTTGTTCTGCCCTCAGGTGCCTTGGTGAATAGCTTGACTCCCTCTTCTTTGTGGCAGCCCCTGAGATATTGGAACACTGCTATCATGTCTCCCCTAGTCCTTCTTTTCATTAAACTAGACATACCAAGTTCCTGTAACAGTTCTTCATATGTTTTATCTCCAGTCCCCTAATCACCTTGGTTGCTCTTCTCTGCATTCTTTCCAAAGTCTCCACGTCTTTTCTACATCTTGGTGACCAAAACTGTAGGTCATGGTCAAATTAAGATGGAAAGAGCGTACTGAAATTATGCACAATTGAATTGTGAAGTTAAGGTTAGAAAATATTTCTAACCTTACTGTATATCTAACCTTATAATATACCACTACCAGTGAACATGCACAGATGACATTTTTGGTGTGCAGCGAACCGTTGGTAAAATTTTGTGAAACCCACCTCTGGTCTTATTCTTTGCTAATTTGGAGTCACACATGTTCTATCCAAACTATGGCTGTGGCTTCCTGACGTATACACAAGTTTCTCCTGAGGAGAATGGGATGATCTGGGATTTTCCATTCTTTTTGAGTACTTTGCCTTGATTGATAAAAAGGCTTTTCTGTCATCAATTCACTCGATACTGCTTTTGTTTTGGCATTCTTTGGCTTTTCAATACAGTCTGGATGCACCATAGCAAAGCAGACTGGTTCCAGGGGAGCAAAGTAATGAGTTAAGGCTATGTATTCTCCCTTATTAATCCAACGTATATCTTGCATACATATTGGTGGAGATTAGTTTAGAACATGAGCGTGGCTTTAAAATTGAAGGGAGAAACATCAATCATGTGGGTTATGCTGATGACACCACTCTAATAGCTTAAAATGCAAATAATATGAAAGTTGTAGTAATGAAAGTCAAAGAGCACAGGGAAAATGTCATTAAATATAAAGAAGACCAAAGTAATGACAACACCAGCAACCAGCCTTAGAATTTATAAGGAAGATATTGAAGTTGTGGTTAGCAGCTGCCTTTTAGAATCAATTATCAACAGGAAAAGAGCCAGCAATCAAGAGGTATGCCACAAGCCAATAGGATACCTATTGAAAGCTTTGGAACAAGAAATTCAAAAGTTGTGATGTGTCTGCACTTACACAGATCAAAACTGTGGGGAAAGTTGGGCTTTGAAGAAGTAGTAGGGCAAGTGTGTCAAACTTGATTTCATTGAGGGGCACATCAAGTTTATGTTTGACCTCAGAGGGTCAGAGTAGGCGTGGGTGTGGCCAGGTCAACATCACTTGTGTATTGATGCAGTCCCTGGGCTGTGAGTTTGACACCCCTGCAGAAGGGAAAGAGTATTGACATATTTGAACTTTGCTGTTGGATAAGGCATCTATGCTTGCCGAGGATAGTCAAATGGAACATAGAACAAATCAGTCCCAGAATTCTCACTTGAGGCACAAATGGCCAAGCTGAAATGATTGTATTTTGGACATATCAAATGAAGACTTAGCTCTTTTGAAGTTCATAATGCCAAGAAAGGTGGAAGAAAAAAGAAGAGGACAATTAGATAGCCATTTGTCTGAAATGGTATAAGGTTCCTGCCCACGCAGGGGGTTGGACTAGAACAGGGGTCCCCAACCCCTGGGCCGCGGACCGGTGCCGGTCCGTGGCTTGATAGGAACCGGGCCGCAGGGCTGGAGAGGAGGAGGAGGGAGGAGGGAGCAGCCCCCTGGGCAGAGCACGCACAGGGGGCGGGAGAGCACAGATGCGGCCGCTCGCGCTGTTGGGGGCCCTAGAGGGGCGAGTGAGGCGACTCACACACACCCCACGCGTGCATGTGCCGCCTGTTCCCCCTCCCCCTGCTCCCCCTCTACGCTGGCCGGTCCGCAGAATTTTCTTTAAAATGAAACCGGTCCCTGGTGCCAAAAAGGTTGGGGACCCCTGGACTAGAAGACCTACAAGGTCCCTTCCAACTCTGCTATTGCATTGTATTATTGTATTAATTAAGAACATGACAGATAGATCTGATCACATTGGTGATGCATATACTGTTGGAACACCTGAAGGACCAAGTTGGGGGCAGATCATTCTTGGACAGTCTATCTATGTGCTGCTAACAGGTGACTCCAACTTAGTGGCACATAATCAATTAAAAAATCAGTAACATACCTAGTAACATTTAACCAGGGGTGAAATGATCTGCAGTCTGCCACCAATTTGCTTCGTGCATATGTGTGCCAAACATGCGCTTCACGGGTAAGCACACCACAGGTGCTTAAGAAGCCTTTTTCTGAGTCTGCAAAAGTCAGTAGAACAGCTGCGGAGGGGGACTGCTATTCCTCGTGATTTACATTTGCTACAAAGCAGGATTTCCTGCTTTCTAGCAAATATAAATCCCATGGCACAGCTGATTGTCAGAACTTTTTTTAAAAATTGCATTTTTTAATACCGATTCCAGCAAATAGGTAGTAAAAAAAATGCTTTAAAAAGTTTTTAAAGAGTTTTGACGATCAGCTGTGCTGCACGATTTCTAGATAATATAAATTGCACAGCACGGCTGATTGTCACACAGCTGAACCAGTAGCATTTTTTGGCCCAAATTGATAGCATTTCACCCCTGCATTTAACTATTGATTTGTTAATACAGGTCATCCTTGACTTACAACCATTCATTTAGTGTCTGTTTGAGGTTACAATGGTACTGAAAAAAGTATCCGTTGACCAGTTTTCACACCTACAAAAGTGCAGCATTCCCATGATTACAGGATCAAAACTCAGGCGCTTGACAACTGGCATGTATTTATGATTACACTGTCCCAGGGTCATGTGATCACCATTTGTAACCTCCCCAACTGGCTTCCAACAAGCAAGTCAATAGGCGGAAGCCAGATTCACTTAACAGCTACATTATTAACTTAAAAGCTGCATTGATTTGCTTAGCAATTGTGGCCAAAAAGGTCATAAAATAGGGCAAAACTCATGTAACCACTGCCTTGCTTTGCAACGGAAATATTGTGCTCAATTGTGGTTGTAAGTTGAAGACTACCTGTATGGACTACTGAAACTGTATATAATAAAGCTCTCATAAATAATGTCCATCTTAAACATATAGATTAATTGTCTGTAAAATGTATTGTAGCTTAAGAAGTAACCAAAATGCATTTTAGTCCTGAAAGTAATTCAGGAGTTTTAGGTACTGCTAGTGTGTCTGAATCAAACTGCGAAAGCACAAGGTGATTAAATTGAACATATTCCCATTCTTCTTGCAGTAGTTAAACAATTTAAATATTTGATTGCCAATTAATTTATCTAATGTATTATTGGCCCTGCTAGCCCATGATTATTCCAAAATAAAACTTTGTTATGAGTATAAGGTTCAAAGTTATGTTTCATCTCACATCTTCCAAATATCCTCTGTAGCCTTTAAGGCTAAAAATATAGTATTATTGTAACTTTTTAAAAAGGAACCAAGACCCTGGCATAATGTCACAGAAAAAACACATTATAAGTTTCTATTTGTGCCATATCCTTTACATTCCATTTAATGATCTCATCTGCTCAATTAAATGCAAGATATGATCCTGTAACCTATATCTTAAAAGTGTCAGTGCAATAAGACTCAATTTCTTTACTGAATGGGAACAGAAACTTATATCAATCCCAGTATGCATTGTAGCTGCAGTGAAAAAAAATACCCTCACATATAAATTTCCCCATTAAAAACCACTATTGACAGATCTTTCTCAATATTATAAGGAATATTTAAAAAACATAAATTATTTCCAGGAAACAGCCCCTGTGGACCAATCACTTCAGCCTGCACATTTCCAGCACTGTTTCAACATCTGTGGAACATTGTCAGAATTTGCAAGCTTAAAATTCTTTTTTCATTTGAATCGGTCATTAAGGCTTTTATCTTGGCTGTTGTCTGATCTCCAAAAAGCATCGTTTCCCCACACCCACTGTGGTTTTTTTAGTGGGAGGTATGTAGTCATTCTAAAGGGCTACATCACAAGAGCAAGCCACTCCAAGTCTATCTTTTGGATCAGGTATAATTCCAGCTGTTTTGTTTTTAAAAAATATTTTTTATTCAACATTTTTTTAAACAATAAAATCACGGTTACCCTTTTACAGCTTTCTGTTACTGGTAATTTCAGTTTTTCCATTCTAAGGCCTATTGTTTCATACCCGGGATGGCGAACCTATAACGCACATGCCACAGCATTGCCCTGTCAGCTGGCCTTCTTCTGAGACCATTTTTCACCTTCTGGAGGTTTCCTTGAAGCCCCTGGAGTGCGAAAAAACGGCCCTACAGGCAAACTGGAAGTTCGGGGATGTACTTCTGGTTTGCTCATAGGGCCGGGTTTAACCCTCCGGAGTGTTCAGGAGCTTTCAAGAGGTTTCCCTGAAGGCTTCAGAAAGCAAAAAATGACCCTACGAGCAAACCAGAAGTCACTTCTGGTTTGCTCGTAGTGTCATTTTGTTTGCCCTCCGGAGCCTTCAGGAAAGCATCCTGAAGCCTCCAGAGGGCTAAAACCGGCCTTTATGAGCAAATTAGAAGTCCATTCCTGAAATTCTGGTTTGCTCATAGGGCCAGTTTTTCATGCTCCAGAGACTTTAAGGAAGCTCCTGAAGTCTCCAGAGGGTCTCCAGGGGGCTGTTTTCACCCTCCCCATGCTCCTTTTTTTGCCTGGAGAGGGCAAAAAAAGCACGCCAAAAATGGGGGGAAGTGCTGGTTATGCGCACATGCATGCTGACATTGTGCGCATAGCATTATGGGTGTGGCATGCCCACACATGATCCCCCCCCGTGTTCCCCCCACTTTTGGCACGCGAGCCAAAAAAGGTTCACTATCACTATTTTATACATATACCTCATTTACACCACTGTTACTCTCTAAATATATACCATTTTCTTTTGTTATACTTTCTATGTATTCATTATGCATTGATTTTACATCTCTTTTCTAGCCAATTATTCCACATGTTCCATGTCTTGTAATACTCTGTTTCCCCTTTATCTCTTGGTTCCATCATTAATTTATCCATTTCCACACAATCTAGCATCTTGTTTTAATGATCTCAAGCAAAACTTGCTTCCAATTTTGGGCGAATATAATTCTGGCTCCGATAATTATGTGGAGCATAATAAATTGAATTTCTTTACTTATATTTCCTTCTATTATTCCCAGAAGGAACAGCTCTGGCTTTATTTTATTGTTCCATTATTTCCTCCAACAAATTTTAGATTTTTATCCAGTACTCCCTAGCTTTGGGATATGTCCATCACATGTGATAGAAGGTCCCTTGTTGATTGTTGCATTTCCAACAATTTGGGGGTCTGTTGAGGAACATTTTGGCAAATCTCTCCAGGGGGTAAATGCCACCTATAAAACATTTTGTAGATATTCACCCTGTACGTGGCTGAAATCGTCAATTTATAAATTTCCCCCCATAATTTTTCTCAATGTTCCAATTCAATGTTCTACCCAAAATTTTTGCCCAAATTACTCTTGTTTCCTTCACAGTTTCCTCCTCCATTTTTAATTTTAAGTTATACATTTTAGTAATCATGTTTTTCTTCCATCCCTGTCAGTATTTTGTCTAATTCTTGTTGTTCATTTTGGAACCTGTATTGTTCTAAGTCCTTTTTGTATCTTGTTTGAATCTGTATGTATAGCCACCTGTCTATTTTAATTCCCTGCAATTTTAACTCTTGATTTAATTTTAGTTTCCCTTGCCCATCCAATAACTCTTTGTAAGTCACTATCCTGTTCAGATCTATTAATGTTGGGATAAATCATTGCTCCCATTGTTGATATCCACCTAGGAATTTTTCTCTTTTGGATAAGGAATAATTCCAGCTTTTCTTATTCTTCAGCTTCACTTCTGAGAATCTGATAGCAGTGTTCCAATATCTCCAGGCTGCCACAAAAATAGGGGGTGTAATAAAATGGACATATTAATTTGTTTCCAGAAAGACATACAATAAATGATGTTTTTATATTTAGAGCTGGTCTATCTTTGGACAATTCTCAAAAGAGCTAAGCAATGTCTCAGAATTGACATTGTACTATACACTTCAGTAGATTAAAAATAAAGACTTTAAGGTTTTGTTTAAGAAAGAGAAACAACATCTACAAGCCAAGAAGAGATACTGACAGCCTTTTGCTATTCTTCCTCAACACATCAGGTTGTACTCTTTGCAAAGAAAATGTAGGCAATTGCATTTGCAGCTGAACAAGGTTAGTTTAATATATCAACCCATGCAAGGTTATATCATAGCTGTCTATGAAATAGGAAAGAAAGGAGTAAGAGGGGGGAGAATGGGAGAGACAGAAAGACAGAGACAGAGAGAGAGAGGGAGAGAGAGAGAGAGAGAGAGAGAGAGAGAGAGAAGGAGGAGGAGGAGGAAGAGGAGGAGGAGGAGTGATATTGTGATTTATATTGTGATTGTTTGCTGTGGGTGTTTTTATTTTTTCTGTGCATCGCTCTGAGTCCCACCAGGGAGAATAGGGCGGTATATAAATCTTAAAAATAAATAAATAAATAAATAATAAATAAAAGGAGGAGACGGAATGGGAAAATGAGTGACACAATTCAGATAAGGAGAGCAGATTGAGAGAAGAGAAAAAGACGTAACAGGGTCTACTTAAGGGAGATAGATGGTCCATGGATGAATAGAATAGAATAGAATAGAATAGAATAGAATAGAAAAAACAGAGTTAAAAGGGACCTTGGAGGTCTTCTAGCCCAAGCCCCTGCTTGGACTAGAAACCCTATAGCTTTTCAGAAAAATGGTTATTCAATCTCTTCTTAAAAACTTTCAGTGTTGGACCATTCACAACATCTGAAGGCAAGCCAAAATTGTTATGGAGGAAAGACTAAGGCATGAGACATAATAACAGAATAACAGAATAATAGAGTTGAAGGGACATTGGAAGTCTTCTAATCCAACTCCCTGCTGAAGCAGGAGATTCTACATCATTCCAGATAAGTGACTGTCCAGTCTCTTCTTAAAAGCCTCCAGTGATGGAGCACCCACAACTTCTGAAGGCAAGCCAAAGTTGTTATGGAAGAAAGAAATGGGATGATGATCCCTTGATATCTCAGGAAGGCATGAAAAAAAAAATAGGAGTCTTCACTAGAAAGATATGACTGGATTCTGGATTCATAAAAACAAACTCCTTAGGGACTTTTGTTAAAATTTCAAATTAAAAGTACAAACAATTTGACTTCACTTAATCTGTCAAAACTCAGATCCCAGCCTTAATTAGAGAAATTTCGAGCAGATTTTCATTTCCCTGGGGTGAAACACATGGCTCTAAACACTCTACTAAGCTTCAGTCCCAATCACTTTCTTTAATTATTTATTCATTATATAGATTTTTCCAGTTGCCCATTTCTCGATTATGACACATTTCGAAAGTTAGAGAGGATAGCAATGCCGCAAATCGCAAAGAAACAAAGAATTTTTTTTTCATTCTTAAGTAAAATGTCAAATGGAAAGAGGTAGAAGGGAAAATATGACATTTGGTAGCTTTCAGTTCTCCATTCAAACCAGAGTAACCTTTTAAATAGTGCCAGCATTTTAGGAAATTGAAGGAGACAATTAGCCAAACTGGCTAATATCTAGGGCTGTGCAAGACATCTGGGCAGCTGGGTCTTCTGGAAGACTTAGTTCTGCACATTGTCTTCACATAGCAATAACACTTAGATTTATACACCACTTCTTAGTGTTTTACAGCCCTCTCTACATGATGATACAGAGTCAGCCTATTGTCCCCAACAATCTGGGTCCTCATTTTATTGACCTCAGAAGGATGGAAAGCTGAGTCAACCTTGAGCTGGTCAGAATCAAACTGTTGGCAGTCGACAGAACCAGCCTGCAATACTACTTTCCAACCACTGCAGCATGAATGTACAGCCCTTGGCTCAAGAGCTCATGGCTCTTGGATGCTCTCCAATGGATTAGAGTGGAAAAATGTGATTGTGTACAGATCCCTTTTGAACTGGGAAATCCCTGTCCTTCACAGTTTGAGGAAAGTGACTATGCTTCTGTTACTATATTTTGTGAAATGTGGTAGAATTTTCATCAAACCCTTCTAATAATAGGCTAGCACTGAAAATGGTACTTTGCTAGGTTGCAAACCAAAGTTGTATGGATGTGTGTGTGTTTTTTTTTTAAACCATGTATGTCAGATATATATTTATAAAAGACAAGCACACTGAAAATTCATTCCATAATGGTCAAAACAAAACAATTTTAGCTGATCTTCCCCCGCCTCCCCCCCAGTCTAGGTATGAAGATTAGTTGAGTCATTTCAAGCCAACTTGAGCTATTTGACTGGTTGCCAAACCTTATAGATTTTCTGAACAAGCAGAATTTTTTTGGTAAAATGTTTTTTTTTTTAAATTAAACTGACAAACGTAACACAGAAAAACCACCCCCAAAATCATCTTTCGTTACATATTATAGAAAGTGTATTAATTGATTACAAAAAGCTCTTCCCCAGTCATTACTTACAATTCATGTCAAATTATATATTTTAAATCAAACATCTTTATATATCTTACTATCATCATACCTCAATTTTCATTTGACTATAATTGTTTATACGTCCTTTTGCTTAAAATATTCCAAAATTAAAAACACAACCACATAATGACATTTCATTACCTATTTCTAATATCATCCAATAACATTACACCTTTATGGCATATTCTAAATAAGAATTAATTATATTGGATAACGAAATTTTTAAACCTCTTTTCCAAATTGCTGTTTACAATTTGTATTCAATTTCCTTTTATTAAACCAGTACATGTATATATTGTTAACTATATATCAAACCAACCAACACACACACACACATATATTATTATTATCATTATAAATTATTTATTTAACCATATCCTTTGTCACTTCATTTTTAACATAGCACTCTAAAATTTACTAAATTTAACTATTTTTTTGTTTTCAGCATTCATATATCAACCTGTGTCTTTAAAAAAAAATCAACCCCAGTCTTATTTCTTTTGCCATTTGTGGAATTAATCTTCTGTTTATTTTGTTAATAAAATTTTTGTGCACTTTTCTTCGCACCTTATTGCTTGTTGCATCTCTTATATAAACTCGATACCCTACATCTGCTTCTTTAATCAGTTTATCTTTGGTTGTCAATAGTGCTTTTGACAAAATTTCTCTCCTTAAATCCACTGTTTCTTCTTTTTCTTCTTCTTCTGTACCTTGAAATCTGGGGTAGAATTCCTGTCCATCTAATTCCCTTATCCATACTCCACTCTTTCCACTTTCAACAACACTCACTCCACTGTTAAAATCATCCATTTTCTTATTTTTGTATTCATTTTTCCATTTGATTTTTGGGACTCTAACCTCTACTTTTTCCATTTGCTAGGCATCTTCAACTTTTCCATCATCTTTTGCTGTTAAAAACTCTATATTTTCCATTCTCTTCTCAATTCTGTCTGTTAGTTCTAATAAATTTTGAATTCCAAACATAATCTTTTGCAATGTTAAGGTTTCTTTTTAATGTTGTGCCATTCTTCCAACTGGTAGATACTGCCATTCTGGCTTTCAAAGCTTTTTATTTTAAGCCCAAGTTCATTTATGATCTTGAAGAATGAGGTTCTGATTTTATTTCTCTCCCACTGCCAGTAAGGCTCTCAAAGAACACCTGCATAAACAATTCAAACTTTGAAATGCAAAGTCAATGAGATCAAAGGAAAAAAGAAAAGTACAATGTTTCAAACCTCCAGCCTCCAAGTGGCAGTGTTGCTTCCTTTCACTCTGATGTTACAACCCTCTTTGTATTCCTTTTATATTTTCTTTATATTCCAGGCTTAAAAAAAACAACAAAGTTCTTAAATGGAACTTAATAAAAAATAAATAAAAGCCCTTGTTGAAATAAAGAAGATTTTAATCCATAGGTTAAAAAATAAAAAGAATAGAAGAAGAAAAACTAATCCGTTCAGTTTAAAGAGGAGAGAAGGGAAGAAAATTGCGAAAAATTCAATCCACAAAGTAGAAAAAAGAGAAAGATAACACACTGTCCAAAGTAATCTAATGTAGCTTAATTTCATTGCTTATTTTCTTCTGCTTTTGGATTTAATTTAACTTAAAAAAAATTGGGCAGTCTTTTTTTAAAAAAATAAGATTTTTTCACCAGATGGACATACTTTCTCTTTCCGTTTTCTTCCATTCCAGAGCCATCCCAATTTCATCAGCCTGAGCTGAGCCTTTGTCGCTGGCTAAAACAACTTCTCTTAGATCAATCAGGGACTTTGCAGGGTCCCTGAGATCAGCAAGATATATTCTTCCCGATCACCATCTCTGTGGGATGGTTTAGGTCCATACGGACCATCCAGCAGCAAAAGTATCGACTGTGATCTCTGGACTGATATCGCAGATCATCTCGTCACGACGTTGGCTCCTCCCCTCAACCCAGAAATTTTGAAGTGTATTAGCTCTTGCAGCCACAATGTTGGACTTGCATTGGGAAAATAAAAATAGGTGGAAGTCCACTGTTTGCCATGGAAGCTAACCAGGTGACTCTGAGCCATTCATTTTGTGTCAGCCTGCCCTATAGGGTTGTTCAGGAAAAAATAAAGAAACATACATTATATATGCTTTGAGCTCATGGAAGAAATGTAAAATATCAATCTATAATAAATGATAAACAATAGCAAAATAATATTATGGCCTGGTATGACATCCTACAAGTAATACTGAAGATGAATTTTGAAACTTTAAGCTGGTCACCCTCTGATTATTGGCTTGACATCAATTCAATTGAGAATCACAGGTATTGTCAGATGTAAATTATCAGGAGCATTCACGGAGTTCAAAGCATGGAAAAGTTTATTACTGCTAATTATACATACGAATCTAGTCAATTAATTGTAAAACTTAAATTGGCACTGGATAAGGGTCAACAGGAATCAATGGAAGGACTGGACTTGTGGCAACACCATGAGTTTAAACTAATGGCATGTTTAATTCCAACCAGCCTGCTCGTTTCCAATAGGCATTTGCCAATTAGCTTCAGTTGTATTTCCAGAATATAATACATAGCTGACAGATTTATTTTATTTATTTTATTTTATCAAATTTGTATACCGCCCTATCTCCTCAAGGGGACTCAAGGCGGTGCACAGAAATATAAAAACATATACAAAACAATACAATATATCACAGTTTAAAATGGAATTAAATTAGGGATTCTGTGCTAAAAATGTGAATTAAAAATGTTAAAACCAATTAAAAACTTTACCCATTAAAATTAAGCCACTGAAAGGATGTCCTCTTTTTTTTTTTTTTTTTGTTTTTTAATTTTTACAATATATCACCCGGTGCTGTACAAAACAAAAGGAAGAGTTGGTTTTAAGTGTTGTCTATTGTCTTTAAAATCTCCAAAATCCACGTTCTCTCGGTACAGGCGTCGAGACATCCAAAGTTCCAAGTGCATAGTCCACAAATGGCTTCCAAGTCTTCCAAAAAATATCATTTTTATAAACCCCCTCTCTAAATTTAATATCACACGTCATTTTATCGTTTAAGGCTAATTTCCACATTTCACAATACCATTCTTCTATTTTAATATTTACCTCTATTTTCCAATATCTTGCTATTACAATTCTACCTATTATAATCATAATTCTAATCAATTCTTTCTCATATTTTGTTAGCTCTGGTTCATTAATTATCAATAACAGTATAGTTTCCGGTCTCAATATTATTATTCTTTTCATCATTTTACACATCGTTGTTTCCAATTGCTGCCAAAACTTTTTAATTTTCACACATTTATACCACATATGTTCGTAAGTTCCCAATTCCATATTACATCTCCAACATTTATCACTCATTTTTTTATCTATCTGTGATAATCTTAAAGGGGTCCAATACCATTTCCAAACAACCTTAAAATTATGTTCTTTAATCCTTATAGATAAAGTCTTCATAATCCGACTCTTCCAATTCTCATTCCAATCCAAATCCAATATTTTAATCTTTAAATCTTCTTCCCAATTCCTTTTCATTACCATTTGTGGATTTCCATCAAAATTTATAATCTTGTATATCTTACTGACAAGTCCTTTTAACCCAACTTCATCCTTAATAATTTGAGATACTAAAATTTCAAATTTGGTTTTACTTCTATCTATGTTACATATTCCCCTTACCTTCATATTCCATTTTTCTACCTGTATTTTTTCAAACCAATTTAACTCCAGTTTTTGAATTATTTTTTTCTTCCTACTTTCAGTTCCTGAAGCTTTTAACCAATCTACTATATTTCCTATATTTTCATCCTCAATTACTTTGTTCCGACTTGAATTAGTTTTAATCGGCCAACTTTCAATTGTCTTTCCCAAAAACGTTATATCCGGAATCAATTTTTTAACAAATTTATTCCAAGTTTTGCTCAACCCCTTTAACCAATAACTATTAATTACCTTTTTTGTTTTTGCTCTATCTAGGAACCATGTAGACCCAAATCTCTTAATATCTTTTAACTCCAAATCTCTCCAATGACCATCCCCACCTTTAAGTATTTTTATCACAGTTCTAATATTATACGCCCGATAATAATTAAGTAGATTGGGAATTCCCAATCCACCCTCTTTTTGATTTTGATACCACAGTTTCTTCATTAATCTTGGTCTTTTCCCACCATTACAAAATTTATCCAATTTCTTCTGATATTCTTCTATATCTTTCTCTGTCAAATTTAATGGTAGCATCTCAAATAAAAAATTAAACTTTGGTAACAACATCATTTTACACATTGCAATTCTACCAAACCAAGACAACTTTATCTCTTTATATTTATCTATCTTTTTCTCTACTTCCTTCAACATCACCTCATAATTAATTTTTTTTAATTCTCTAACTTTAAATGAGAGTGTTATCCCCAAATATTTCAGTGTGTTCTTAACTCTTATCCCAAATTGTTCTTGCATACTCTCCCACTCCTTACCATCTTTATTTATTAATAATTCAGATTTTGACCAATTTACCTTTAAACCTGTCATTTCTTCAAATTCTATCAAATGTTTATTTATCCTCTTTAAATCTTTCTCTATATCCTTCAAAATAATCAAAGTGTCATCCGCATATAAATTTATCTTATATCCCTTGTAACCTTCCAACTCTTCATCTACTTCTATCAATTTAATCAAGACCTCCATAACTAACAAAAATAATGTTGGAGACAAGGGACACCCTTGTCTCGTACCTGCTTCCAATTTAATCTCTTCCGTCATTGTTCCGTTCACCTTTACCTTTGCACTGCTTTTTTGATATAATTTTGAAATAACATGTATAAATTTATTACCAAAGCCTAATGCCTCGATAATTACTTTTATAGTATCCCATTGTACAGAATCAAAAGCTTTAAAAATATCTAACGATATTATACCTAATTCATCTCCATTATTCTCTGCTACATCTATAATATTCAATACTCTTCTAATTATATCACTCATATATCTACCTTTAACAAACCCTACTTGATTATAACTTATATATTTGTCTATAAAACTGTTTAATCTATTACTTATAATTGCTGTAAATATTTTAGCATGTATGTCCTCTTAAGAACAAAAGAGAATGTATATAATCAATAGTTTTAATTATTTGCAAAGCATTTCAAAATAGGGAATTATAAAGCTCTCATAAAGTCAGGAAGTCTATCCATACTTTCCTTTACATTCTTTAGTGGATTTTGTCTCTATCCCTTTTTGTAGGCTTCTTTGAAACCTTTGACTTGTTGCTTTCAAAAACAGAATGACAAGCTGGAAGGGATATTTTTTCCATGCCATTGTGATTCTGCAGCTATTTGTTCCCCAAATCCTGTGCATACAAAAGCAAAATGAAATGTAGATTTAGCTGGATTATGAAAAGGAATGTTATCTTGTGCATAACAAGAATAAGACAAGGGCACTACTCTTGCTACTGATTAGCCTAATAGTCTTAATACAGAATAATATCCCTTCTGGAAGGAATTTTCTTTTATTTTAGGTTTGTCCCAGCAATTCACAATGCAAACTGTGTGTCTCTTTGCTTAATCTTACTTCCCCTCCGCTATCCAATGCAGCTTCTAGCCTACCTATGACTCTGCCCTCCTCCCCTGTGATATTTGCTCAAGTGAACAGCTGAGTAACTGTTTCATCACCAATTTATAATCACCATTATTACCAACTCATTATTACAGTCCATTGGATTGAGATGGGCTGCTATTGAAATGTAATACATAAATAAAATCATGGTCTTCTAATTCATTGGGTTACAATTGATCCAGACTAATGTAAACTGTTACATTAGTTGGGCTGCAGTCATGAAGATATGAATCCTATCACATAAAATAACATCGCTTCCCACTTACATGATAAAATGCTCTTAGAAAGAAAATAACAAAAGAGAGATTTTCATAAATATCTAGCTTGCACTTTTGCCCACAGACAAACATAGATGCAATCATTTATACGGAATCTCCCAACAGTAGAATTAAGACTAATGTCTTCCTAAAACATTCGATCTACATTCAAATGAACACTACTAAGCTAGATCTAGGTGGACAATTCTGCATCCTATTTTAGTCACCGTGTTACTAAAAAGTTGTAGAGACTTTGGGAAAAAAAAGTGCAGAGAAGAGCAACTAAAATGATCTGTTGACTAAAACATATGAAGAATGGTTGCAAGGACTGAGTAGTCTAGAGAAAAGGAGGATTAGTGGTAACATGGTTGCAGTGTACCAGTATTTGAGGGGCTGCCACAAAGAAGAACGGGGCAACTTATTTTCCAAAGCACCAGAAGGCAAGACAAGAAACAGTGGGCGGAAACTAACCAAGGAGGGAAGCAACCTGGAATTAAGGAGGGACTTCCTAACAGTCAGAACAATTAATCCATGAAACAGCTTGCCTCCAGAAACCATGGCTACTTCATTGCTGGTGGTTTTTAAGAAGACAGAAATTTTGAGCTCAACTGTGGTCGTAAATTGAGAACTACCTGTAAATTCTTTTGTAATCTCCACCTCAGGGTGTGTGTTGCACAATGGGCAGAATTGGCTTTCTGGGGTATCAATCTCCCAGTGGTTTTCAGGTCTGAGAGTATAAGTTTGAAGTGAGCTCTTTCCAGTATTGATCTAACTGTGATGATGCCATGCTGTGGGATATACCATCTGCCATATTCTCTGATTCTATAGATTGATAAGAGAAGTAAAATGGCCATGCTTCACTATTACAGTAAACATATAACGCTACAAATAAAACAGACTTGCCATTCTGGAGCCCTGATATCTATTACCAGGGAAATAAATGGCTATTTACACATATAAAATTGGAAAGCTTGTTGGAATGCACCGTTAGTAGAAAAAACATAATCACTTTTTTAACGATAAGAATGGCAGAAATAACAGGAGAATCTGAATTGTCAAAAAAAGATTAAAGAAAAAAACCTATATGATAGAAGATATCCCAGTGGATAAAACATGAAAAAAAAATCAGCATAAAAACTGAATGAAAAAAACAACTTTCATAGCAGAAAATAATAGTTACAGAGATTAGCGGAGAAATGCTACTATCAAAGAGATAAGACTGAATACTTGAGGCTACAGATATACACAATTTAATAGCTGAAGAGTGTTGAAAAATCAACTTTAATTATGTAGTAAGCAAATACAAAACTTAATCAGCTATTTTCTGAATGCTGCTGAGGAATATATGTGTCAGATTAGAGGGAGATCAACAATAGATTGACTTATTTTAGCAGGAGCAAAAGTACATTACAGTTACAGAAAAGTCATGCATTCATTTTGCAGAGGGAATGAAAACTAGTTTCTCTCAGTATATGACTGAGCTTTTGATGATAAGTTAAATATTGATCAATAGTCAGGTTTGAACGTGTAATGCCACGGGTGTTACTACAGCACTCTTTGTTTCCATCAAGCTGTGACAAAAAGTGTTATGCACAGGAAAACAGGTGTAATAGTAAAGAAGGAAAAATTTGTAATGCATCTGCTAATCCTATCCACATAATGTAAGTACAGATGCTTCAAAGGACAAGATGGTGCCAACATTCTCATTTTCAGATCACTCTAAGTACACCAATCAATGTTATTCTCCTGAAACTTAGATACATTTTCAGGAACCTGTCTATGTCAGAAGCTTCACAAACAACAGTTGATAGATAAGCTGCTTTGCTTCAGAGCCCTACAGGTAGTCCTCCACTTGCAACCATAATTGAACCTGGAATTATGGTCATAAGTAATGCCAGTTGTTAAGCAGACCACCATGAGACAGTGTCTGATTTTACACCCTTTTTGGCAATGGTTGATAAGTGAATCCATTTTGTGCAATGGATGTTCTTTTGCTGGAAACTGGAATTAAATGCACATTTACAGCAAAAATAATATAAATGTAAATTGTGGTGACATGACAAAATGGGTGTATGGGAGGACTAGTTGCTCAGTGCCCAAAATGTAACTGCATGGGAGGGTGAAAACATCAGAATTTCAAGCTGGAGGTGTACATAGTGTTGAGTCCTCAGCCCAGACAGCAAGTCTGGTAACCTTTGAGTCACCGCATTCCGGAACAGATCAGGCAGCTGTGTTAATTGACTGAGACGAGCTGTCTGGAATCTGTCTGGAAAGGAGTTACATGTTGCAATTGCTTGCTAGGAGTTTCCTGCCTGGTAACTCTATATAAGAGGTTGCCAGAGAAGAAACCTTGTCAGTTGAATTCTTGTGCTGTTGTAAGAGTGTGAATAAACGTTCCTGTTGTTTTGACCATGCCTGAGTCGGAATCCTTTGTCTGATCTAACACTGGCGACGAAGGTGGGATTCAGGCCGTGGCCTTAGAACGCAACGGGTAACGAATACTTCAACAACAGAGCGCAGCGCGACGCACAGCCTCACCATGGCTACGGCGACAATGCCTCCGTTTGCACCGTTCGACCCGATGAAGGAACAATGGGCTTCCTTCTTAGCCCGGTTCGAGTGCTTCTTGATAGCCAGCGACTACGGCGAACTCGCGCCTGCCAGGAAGCTGAGCCTATTCCTCCAGTGCGGCGGCCCTGAATTGTTTGCTACCGCCCGAACCATAGCAGCACCCACAGCGGTGCACGAAGTGCCGTGGGACGATCTCCTGGGCCGCCTGAGAGCACACTACGCGCCGGCGCCTTCCCGCATAGCGCATCGCTATGCATTCAGGCAATGTGTGCAACAGCTTCCTCTGACGCTTGCGTGCGATGCCTCCCCTTTTGGCCTGGGGGCTGTCCTTAGCCACGTCTTTCCAGACGGCTCGGAAGCCCCCATTGCTTTTTACTCCCGGACAATGTCTCAAACGGAGAGAAACTACAGCCAAATCGACAAGGAGGCTTTGGCTGTAGTGTCCGGGATTAAGAAGTTCCACAATTACCTCTATGGGCGGACCTTTTCTGTTGTCACGGACCATAAGCCGCTCCTTGGGCTATTGGCCGGTGACCGTCCGACCCCCCCCATCCTGTCGCCCAGGATGACCCGCTGGACGGAATTCCTGGCAGCGTATGATTATACGCTGCTATACCGTCCTGGCAAGCAGATAGGGCATGCTGATGCCCTAAGCCGCTGCCCTCTCCCGGGGCCGGATCCGGCCCCTGTGCCTGCTCTCTCTGTCCTGATGGTCGCGGAGTTGGACTTGCCCCTGTCCTCTTCCGCCGTTGCCGCTCACACCCGCGCAGACCCCGTCCTCGCCCAGGTCTGCCGATGGGTGCTGAGGGGCTGGCCTTCGGGCAGCGTGGCTGAAAATTTTCGGCCTTACAAGTCACGCCAGCTGGAGCTCTCGCTCCATTGCGGGTGCTTGTGTTGGGGAGATCGGGTCATCGTCCCTTCCCCTCTCCGGCACATGGTTCTTCAGTCGCTCCATGCCAACCACCCAGGCATCGTCCGTATGAAGGCATTGGCCCGGAGCTATGTCTGGTGGCCCGGCATGGACGCTGAAGTGGCGGAATGGGTGGCCGCCTGCTCCTCCTGCCAATCGTCCCGGCCGGCCCTGCCGGTCTCCCCGCCGAGGGAGTGGGACGCCCCCAGGTGCCCATGGTCCAGGCTCCACTTGGATTTCGCGGGTCCCTTCCATGGCCAGAATTTCCTCGTGGTGGTGGATGCGTTCTCACGCTGGGTGGAGGTGATTCTCATGGCTTCCACCACAGCGGAGAGCACGGTGCGTGCCTTGCGCCGTCTGTTCGCAACCCACGGGTTGCCGGACGTCGTTGTGTCCGACAACGGACCCCAATTTCAATCCTCCACCTTCTTGGACTTTCTGGCCACCCAAGGGATCCGCCACGCGCCGGTCGCCCCTTAACACCCGGCATCTAATGGACGCGCGGAACGAGCCGTGCGCTCAGCCAAGGAAGCCTTGGCCCGTTTGGATAAAGGGGACTGGCAGGCAAGGGTGGCTGCGTACCTTTTGGGACAGCATGTCACACCTTGCCCGGCCACAGGGAAAAGCCCCGCGGAGCTCTTGATGGGCCGACGCTTGCGGACCACTCTGGACAGACTGCACCCCGATTACGACGGGTTGCAGAGGGGCAACCTGCAGATTCCCACTCCTCGTTTATTTGAAATTGGGGACCTGGTTTGGGCAAGGAACTTTTCAGGGGAGCCGCGATGGGTTGCCGCAACCATTTTGGACGTAACCGGACCCTGTTCTTACAGAGTCGGCCTTCAGGATGGATCCGAGTGGTGGCACCACCTGGATCAACTGAGGCGCCGCCTGCCCGAAACAGCAGTCACCACGCCAGGCCGTTCCTGCCCATTGGCCCCCGTTGGGCCGTTGTTCTCTGCTCAAGCCGAGCAGTTGCTTGGAACCCCGGAGTCCCTAGCCGGTCCAGACCTCGTATCAGCGGGAACAGCACGGGGAGACCGCCAGGACCTCACAACCCAATCTGACTCTCAGCTGGGGGCCTCGCCCATCGGAGAACCACCCTACCAGAATAATACTCACCAGCAAATGTCAACTACCCCAAGCCCGGTCGCCACGCCCCCTCACCCGGACTTGCTAGGGTCGCCATTGCCGCCTACGGTGACTCCACCTCCGAGGGCAGGCCGCGGTGACGTAGGCGAAGGCTCCGTGTCCCACAGAGAGGAGCGTCCTCAAGAACTAAGGCAGTCAGGGCGGACCCGACACCGCCCCGCCTATCTGAACGACTACGCGTGCGCATGTACTGTGTTGGACAGAGAACCTAGACACATGCGCACTGACTATGGGGGAAGGAGTGTTGAGTCCTCAGCCCAGACAGCAAGTCTGGTAACCTTTGAGTCACCGCATTCCGGAACAGATCAGGCAGCTGTGTTAATTGACTGAGACGAGCTGTCTGGAATCTGTCTGGAAAGGAGTTACATGTTGCAATTGCTTGCTAGGAGTTTCCTGCCTGGTAACTCTATATAAGAGGTTGCCAGAGAAGAAACCTTGTCAGTTGAATTCTTGTGCTGTTGTAAGAGTGTGAATAAACGTTCCTGTTGTTTTGACCATGCCTGAGTCGGAATCCTTTGTCTGATCTAACACATAGGTTTATCGTAACTTTGTTATACATAGATAAATTGCTTCACTGAGATGCTAATAAGTTGTACATAGGCAGAGCAGCCTATTGGAGAACTTTGAGATCAAATCCTTTTTTAAAAAAATGTTTTTATTTTTAGACAAAGACAAACAAAACATAAAACCCTCTTCAATTACATACAACATGTTGATAGGTTACAAAGTTTTTGTGCATGTTTTTCATAGTCCTCACTTTCAATTGTATATAAAATCACAGATTATCAATCTAGTATATATGTATACATTATTATAATTGTACATCATTTGTTTGACTATTTGTTTGACTATAGAGCCTCAGCTAAATTAGGTTTTAAATGGGAATTTTAGCACAGGTTTATTATTTAATTTCTTTTTAACTTTTGTATATTTGTTATTTATTATTGTAGTTTTTAATGTCCTGTGCACCGCCCAGAGTCCGGCTCGACGGAGATTGGTCCGGTTTACAAATCGAATAAATAAATAATAACTATTATCCTTCATTTTGAACGAGATGTTCTAGATATTGGATTCATTTATATTATAAGAATTCATTGCATTATCCTGGATCTATCCAATAATAATGTATCTTTGCATTGTATTCTGTATCTTTCTATTATTCTTATATTATAAAAATTATCTAGTATGTTTCATTTCCATATTTTTTTTATCTAACTACTGATAAAATAAATCCCATATCTTATAAAATTGTTTATCTTCTTGTTCTCTAATTTCAAATGTTAATTTACTCATTTTAGCACATTCCATTATTTTCTGAATAACTTCCTCTTGCATTGGTATTTTCTCATTTTTCTAATTTTTAGCAAATGCAATTCTAGCTGCTGTTAACACATTTACAATCAAATATTTCAATTCTCTATTGATATTTCCAGTAATATTCCCAATAAAAAATATCAGGTTTAAAGTCTATATGTTTCTGTGTCATTTTTTCCAACCAAGTGTAGATTTTAGTCCAATATCTTTTAGCTTCTGCGCATGTCCACCACATATGCTATTATTATTATATTATCAGATGACATTTCCAACACTTTTCTGATTTATTCTTGAACATTCTTGCTATTCTGGACGGGGGTAAGTGCCACCGGTAAAACATCTTATACAAGTTTTCTTTGTATACTGTTGACATTGTTATTTTATAATGTTTATAATAAATCCTATATGTCTGCTCCAAGGTATTAATTGTAACACCTTTGTCTCCTAACATTTTTTTTAGTTACCGGAAAATCAGCCATTCTCTTCTCAGCCTTCAGAAATATCTGTTCAACATTTACATAGTAATTGTGGGGAAGATTTTGTGATTGGTTAGAAAAAGAATATGAATAAGAACAGACAAAAAAAAAGGGAAATGGAAACCCAGATGACACACTATTAAATGAACAAGGGGGAAAGAGGGGGGGGGGAATAGAAAAGTATTAATATACAATTATATGTTCAAAGGATGAGATATGTGTAACTATTAGAATACAAAATAGAATGGGGAAGAGGGAATGTCAATGTAAAGACAGAACTGGGTTTGCTGAAACATCATCTGAAAATACGCCAGATGGAAGAGGAAAATATGTAACAATGGAAAGAGAAAAGGAAGAGAGGAAAGGTTGGAGGAGGAGAAGAGAAGAGAGTAAAGGAGAGGGAAGGAAGAAAGGGGAAAGGAGAGGAAGATATGGAGGGGAAGTAAGAGTAGGAGAGAGGAAGGGGAAGAAGAGGAGAGGAGTGGGAAGGAGGGGAAGAAGAAAAGGGGAAGGAGAGGAGAAAAGAAGAAAGTAGAGAAGGGAGGGAGAAAAGGAAGGTAAAGCAGGATTGTGGTAAAACAAGATAGGGGTATGGGATGGTAGATAAAGCAATCCCAATTACATATTTAAATCTTTAGATGCAGAAATTAATTTTTATAAATGTTAAAAGGATAACACACAATGTAAATAATAACTACAGTATAAGAATGTTTATTTGTGAATGTATATATGAGATTAAAAAATTTTAAAAATCAGAAAAAAACCATTTACATAGTAATTATATCTATCTTAAAAATCACTGGGGTGGATGTTGCTTTGAAATGCCCTTCTGCATCTACCACCCATAGGTTTTATGATACCCTCCTGTTTATCTAATAGCCAAATTTGAGATTTGGACATTTTTGGGCTCTTGTGAGTTATTTTGGTAAATCTATAAACTATTTTTGAGTTTTAACATAATGGAAGCAAAAGTGCTTGTAATTTATACTAAAGGACAGACAAACAAATTTCAGAGAAACTAGTATAGCAATTAGGGATTCAAAATTGGTACATTCTGATCACTTGATGAACAAGCCTATCCCTTGTTAATTATTTGATAGAAATAGACAGTTTCTCCTTTATGTGAAAGGAAAAGCCTATTATCTTTGGGGAGACCTATAGAATATTGAAATGATTAAAAAGATAAAAAACTATACCCTGCTATTGTTTGGAAGACCATTTCTACCAGACTGACAAATAATGGAAAGATAAGTACCAATAGAAGAGATAGGGGCTTTTCTATAAGTGTCACCAAACTAAATTTTGGGATAGGAAATGTAGGTATTATAAGAAATTGACTTTTCCCACTGGAGTTTGCTAAAGGGCAGAAAAAGTATGTTGTTGATGGCATTAGAAAAATATGAATAAAGCACCTTGTGGCATAATGAGTGCCACGAGGTTAACAGGGTAACCATGGTGTTTGCAGGCACAGCATCTTTCTTCCTTAATGGAGATGGGCAAATCAATAGTGCCTGACCACCATTTGCTGGCCTTGGCTATACCAATGAGATAAAGAGTGAACGAAACACATCCCTAAGGGTACCAGGAGGAGAAGCTTTATAAAAGTAGGGAACATTATGCAAAAAATAATAAATTCAACAATGTCATTGCTAAAAAGGTAAAGTTCTCCCCATCCAGTTGTGTCCAACTCCAGAAGGCAATGTTCATCTCCGTGTCTTAGGTGAGGGAGCCTGCGTTGTCCAAAGGCATTTCTGTGGTCATCTGGCCAGCATGGCTATACACTGAGGTGCATGGAACGCTGTTACCCTCTCACTGGAGTGGTACCTATTTATCTACTCGCAAGTTAATGCTTCTGAACTGCAGGAGCTGGGGCAAGTAATGAGAGCTCACTCCGTTGCACAGTGCTCAGGTCTGGAACCTGGACTTTCCAGCTGACAAGCTCAGCATCTTTAACCACTGAGCCATCACAGCCGCTAATGTCATTATTAACATTACCTTTAAATACGTTTGATGCCAGAGATAACTAAGTAAGAAAAGTGAAATTGCATATGCAGATGTGAGCCATTTAGACCATGAAGAGACCAAAGACATGGCAAGATCTGTTTGGTAAAGCCTAGAACTGTGATGGCAAACCTATGGTGCGTGTGCTACAAGTGGCACACAGAGCCATATTTGGTAGCACACCAACTGTTGACACCAATGGACATGTGTGTGCCTGCCAGTTGATTTTTTGCCTTTGTAGAGGGCCAGGGAAGGGGATTTTCACCCTCCCCAGGCTTCAGGAAAGCCTCCGGAGGCTGGGGAGGGCAAAAAATGGCCCCAATGGGCCAATTGGAAGTTCAGAAACGATTCATTTCCGGCTTCCAGAAGGCCTCCAGGGGGCTGGAGGAGGCCGTTTTGCCCTCCCTAGGCTTCAGGAAAGCCTCGAGACCCTGCGGAGTGTGTGCGCACACATGCGCAGGGGGTCGCACACACATGCACAGGTGGGCAAGAAGATTGAGTGTGCACAGGCACACATGATAGCGCATGTGCACAATTTTGGCACACCATAAGAAAAAGGTTCACCATCACTGGCCTAGAACATCCCATGGCTGATGTTTCTTCATATTGCAGGAAGTATAAAACTTTCAAAATTAGAGAGGACTTCTTAGAAAAATGACAGAATTTGATATGGTCATACAGAATAAAGATCCCCAACTGGCACATATATAGACTCCTGTTGAGATATAATACCAAGGTAGAACAAATAAAAAATTGCATGATAAAATGGATGCAACACATTCAAGTAACAGCCAGATCATAACAATGGGCAGAATTATGGCACAAATCTACAAAAAATATCCTGATAAAAATATTTTATAGAGGGAGCCCTAACTACATCAATAATTGCATGATGACAAATAATATAGTAATAGATGTTGGAAATTCCATGGAACAGAAGGAACATTTTACCACATACGTGGACATATTTTAAAAAACCTTCTAAACTATTGAAAAGAAATATACCACACTATTCAGAGAATTTTAGAAATCAAATTTGAAATGAAGCCATGATTTTTTTCTTACTAGGCCTAAATCCAATGCAACATCAATAACAACAATTAAAAAAAATCACAGTTTACAAAGATATTTATGGCATCAAGAATAAATTTCCTTTGGAAAAGAAATGGGAAAGACTGGCAACTTAAAACTTGGAGAATATGCAATAATGGGAAATCTAACAAATTCACAACAAAAATCTAATAAAATTTAACTTAGAATGAATTCCATATACATTATGCAGCAAGGCAAATATAGGTATCTAGAATATGATTTTTAAGAGCAAAAAGGCTGACTAAAGAATTGAAATCAGTGATATAAAATGTTCAAATGTTGTATAATATGTCTAAGTATAATAAAGAGGACATTAAAATATGTACATTTTAGTACATATTTAGTACTTTTTCTTTTGCATTTTTAAATAACAAAAAATGGAGATTATGGCACTTAGTTCAGAGATGAACGAAAACAATGTAATATACTTAAATTTTATTGAATGTTTTACATGGGCAGTTTTAGTCAAAGATACTCTGAGTACTAACTATATAGACTTGGAAATGTACTGTATGAATGGATGGATGGATGGATGGATGGATGGAAGGAAGGAAGGAAGGAAGGAAGGAAGGAAGGAAGGAAGGAAGGAAGGAAGGAAGGAATGTAGCTAGGGTGATTGGTCTCAGATTATGCAAACAAATTGTCCTTTGGGGCCAGATTAAGTCTATGAATTGCACATTATCTTTCTTTGCTTTAGGCTGATAGATTTCACTTGAAACAATCCTGAGAAATTTAGCAAAATAACTCTTCAACAAAGAGTTGACTGATATGACAAACTTATCAGAGGTGGGTTGCTGCCAGTTTAGCTTGGATCGGGCAAACCGGTAGTGGCAATGGCAGGAGGCTCGCCCACCTGCCTGGATGCATCGTGTATGCATGCACGCACACACAAGCAAACTGGTAGTAAAATAAATTGCAACCCACCACTGAAATCTATGACTATCTTGGCTGGGCTCCACCACAACTCTCTACAGACTTTCAAGCTGTGAAGTGAGGAGGGATCCCAATGGACATCATCTCAAAAAGAAGGGAAAAAACATCCTATCCTCCCTAGCCATAAATTAATAACATACTCCAAAGCTTAAGAGAGAGAAAAAGGAGCCCCTGCTTATTTTACTCCAGTAGTCATTGCCGACTTTAGGGGGCAGTGGTCATTTCTGTTTTAAGGCTATTGAGCCAACGCTGTCCCAAACATCTCTGTGGCATGTGACCAGTATGATGTCATGGAGCACTGTTACCTTCCCATCATAGTGGTACCTATTTATCTACTTGCATTGGCATGCTTTTGAACTTAAGTTGGATGACCAGAGCTGGAGCTGGGATGGGAAGTCACCCTATCTTGGGGCACTGGGGTCTTGAACCTGGTGTTCCAGCTGACAAGCCCAGTGCCTTAATCACTGAGGCACCCCACCCCCCAAAGCTACAAATTCCTCATGAAAATTACTACTTCTTCATTAGTGGCACAGTGTTATCATGCCTTCCCACCCTATAACAAAACACAACATTGTTTGCTGCAATCTTGCTGAAAGTCTTCCTTTTTTGCCAGAAATTTATCTGGCTTTGTTGATTAAATCTGTTTGTTTGAGCTCATAGTTGTTGCAAGCGAACAGTAAGGCATCTACAGTTCAGTTTTCAGAGAAGTTGATGGGGAATCGTGAAAGGTCTCTCATTTGTTAGATGTTGTTTCTTCAGTCACGTTACATATAACCATCTGAGAACATCCTGTACCACGCAACCAATTACAGACACTGAAAAAGAAAGCAGGCGGCTAAATCATAGACTAATTTTGCATTTCTTTTTCTTGTTCTCTATTCTTCCCTCTATGTGCTTAAAATAAATGTTTTTTCAAATTATTATTATTTAATAGATACTAGGAATTCTCTCTCAGAGTAGAAAAAAAATGTTTTGATTGCCTTATTTGCAAATGATTATGTCATTAGTCTCCACTGGTTTTAAAACACAATAATGCTTACAGATGTTGAGAGACATACTGTTGGTTGTATCCCTCCAGAGGGAACATTTGAGTGATAGTCTTATGCTTATTTACTTGGGAATAAGACTTATCAAAGGCCTTACCTTCTTTCTCCCCTTTGTTATTCATTTCTTAGCTTTACTGTTTTGTTAAAAGCAGCGTTAAGGAAATTTCAGGTTATTGAGTCTTCTATTTTTATTGCTGTAAAACCAAAGTTCATTCATTGGCACTTGAAATTGTGATTGGAGGTGAAAACCACAAAACAGAGGTTATTTGAATAGAATCAGTTGTTTGCTGTAAACTATGAACACTGAAATCAAACAACAGAGACAATTGACAAGAAAACCCAATTTCATTTTTTCCCCTAGCACCGTGATGGTGAACGCCCAGGGGAAGGGCCTTCTCTGTGGCGGGCCCGACCCTCTGGAATGACCTTCCCCCTGACATTAGAACGACCACGGACCTCCGCTCCTTCTGCCAGAAACTCAAAACCCACCTGTTTCAACTAGCCGGCCTGGGCTAATTCCATGCTTCCCACCTCAGTTTGTAATTTTAAATTATGGGATTAGGTTTTAAGGTTAAGTTTTTAATTTTTATAAATTTGTACAGGGAATTATTTAATTCAATTTTAGTTTATATGTAATGTTGATGTCACTTTTTAATTTTTTACCTGTACATTGCCCTGAGTCCCTTCGGGGAAAGGGGACGGTCTAGAAATCTAATTTTAAAAAAAATCAAACTATGGCACATGTGCCACAGGTGGTACACAGAGCCCTCTCTGTGGGCACGTGAGCCATCATGACAACTCAGCTCCACCATGCATGTTCATGCGCCCCCCCTCCTACTGGCCACCTTGTTTTTGGGTCTCTGCCATGCACGCCCAGGGGGGTGGGGTGCATGCAGGAGATGCATTCCCATGGACGGGGGTCGCCCATACATGCATGGAGTGGGGCACATGCATGGGGTGCCTGAACATGTGCGGGGGAGCACAGAGAGCATGGGGTGGGGCACACATGGGGGTCACATGGGCATGTGCGGTTGGGCTGGGCGCGCAGGTGGGTTTGCTCATGCATTGCATTATGGGTGCACGCACACACTTTCAGCATGCAGCAGCAAAAAAGTTAGCCATCACTGCCCCAGGCTTTCTAATTTCTGAAGTCTGATTGGAAAGAACCACAAGATCCCTTAAAAATACTTTTTTTCTTTCATTTGGAAAGTTATATCACAGCAAAAATAGGTGTTCACCAGTTTAAGTTGAATCTAGTTGTCCGGCCTTTGAATCATTGTGCATATGAGATTAATTCCTGACATTTTATAACTTACAGAAGTGGCACTAATTAATATTTAAAGCCTGAATCCCTTGAAACTGGTCATAAACACCATCCATAAGATTAGGACTGTGCAGATTACCAACAAAATGCTTTGCCGTTATTATTGTTGCAATATGAGGCCGTTTTCAAGGTATTGGTATTGAAGTATCCAGACTTTTTTTCAACATTATCTTTGCATGGTATGCAATATTTGCAAATGGTTTGCTATGTAAAGAGCTGTGGTGGTGCAGGGATTAGAATGCAGTGTTGCAGGTTAATTCTGCCGACTGCCAGCAACTCAATCCTGACCAGCTCAAAGCTGATTGAACCTTCCATCCTTCGGAAGTCAGTAAAATGAGGACCCAGATTATTGGGTGCAATATGCTGACTCTGTTAATTACTTAGAGAACACTGAAAAGAACCATGGAGTATTATATAAGTCTAAGTGCTAATGCTATGCAGTCACCAAATAGAGAGAAGTATGAGACAGAGGATAGATTTGGACACTGAATAAATGCCTGTTTCTTCACCTAGGAATGTAGCTTGCCTAGGGAGGCTCTTTTAGATAACCCTAATAGGTACCTGCACTCACTAGCATCCATTGTAGAAATCTGAACTCTCACTGGTGTGATGAAATTTGTGCCTGAAAGAAAAGGAGGAGGAATACTGATAGTAGAATTGAAGCTTCCCAGTGAGGACGCAGCATATTCCAAATAAAGGCTCCAGACAAGAGATTGTGTTGTCCTGAACTGGATGGTGGGAGAGGAAAAGGTTCAAGGTAGGCACACCTTATAATCTTCCAGGATATATTTGTAGGTTAGAAGTTTAGTGCTTTAGTCTGGCAAGATGCTGTCTGTTAAGTGTAGGCAAATAAAGAACTGGACTCAAGTGGATCTCATTGTGTTCTCTCTGGGGCTTATATGAAACACTTGAGGAACAAGGGATTAAAAACAATACAACCAATAAAATATGTAGCTCGGTCATGACATGGCATAATGGTGACAAGGCATTTGCAAATCGTTTGATTGATTAGACCAGAATAACTGTTCTCCATGTGAAAATGGACAAGGCATTTTCTTCCAAAAGTTCATTCTGTTTATAGAATTTTATTGAAAATTTGTTTATTATCTATCTATAGATGGCTCCAGGGCATTGTCAACGCATCTTTGAGTGAGGGGTCCTTGCCTGCCGTCTTGAAAGAGGCGGTAGTAAGGCCCCTCCTCAAGAAGCCGTCCCTGGATCCAGCATTATTAGAGAACTATCGTCCTGTCTCCAACCTCCACTTTCTAGGGAAGGTTGTTGAGAGTGTGGTGGCTCAACAGTTTCCGCGACACTTGGAGGAAGTTGATTATCTAGACCCGCGCCAGTCCGGCTTCCGACCCGGGCACAGCACCGAGACGACATTGGTCACGTTGGTTGATGATCTCTGGAGGGCGCAGGATAGAGGATATTCCTCTATCCTAGTCCTATTAGACCTCTCAGCGGCTTTTGATACCATCGACCATGGTATCCTATTGCGCCGACTGGGGGGGTTGGGGCTGGGAGGCACCGTTTTGCGGTGGTTCTCATCCTACCTCTCTGGTCGGTCGCAATATGTGTTGGCAGGGGGGCAGAGGTCGGCCTCGAGACCCCTCATATGTGGGGTTCCTCAGGGGTCGGTCCTCTCGCCCCTACTGTTCAACACATATATGAAGCCGCTGGGTGAGATCATCCGTGGTTTTGGGGTGGGATATCATCTGTACGCTGATGATACTCAGTTGTACATATCCACCCCAGACCACCCCAACGATGCCGTCGAGGTTATGTCCCGGTGCTTGGAAGCCGTACGGATCTGGATGGGTGGTAACAAACTCAAGCTCAACCCGTCCAAGACTGAGTGGCTGTGGCTTCTGGCACCCCGGTTCAGCCAGATTACTCCAACTCTGGCCATTGGGGGCGAAACACCGGCCCCTGTGGAGAGGGCGCGCAATTTGGGTGTCCTCCTGGATTCCCGGCTGTCTATGGAAGATCATGTGGCAGCCGTGGCCAGGGGGGCGTTTCATCAGGTACGCCTGATGCGCCAATTGCGCCCCTTACTGGACCGGGGTGCCTTACGCACAGTCACTCAAGCACTCGTCACCTCTCGACTCGACTACTGTAATGCTCTCTACATGGGGCTCCCCTTGAGGTGCACCCGAAAGCTGCAGCTAGTCCAGAACGCAGCCGCGCGGGTGATTACTGGAGCCCCCAGATGCTCCCACATAACACCGATCCTGCGCGAGCTGCACTGGCTTCCTGTGGTCTTTCGGGTGCGCTTCAAGGTCTTGACGACCATCTTTAAAGCGCTCCATGGCTCGGGGCCTAGTTATATGCGAGACCGCCTCCTGCCCCATACATCCCTCAGACCGATACGCTCCCACAGAGAGGGCCTCCTCAGGGTGCCGTCGGCTGGACAATGCCGACTGGCGACACCCAGGGGAAGAGCCTTCTCTGTGGCGGGCCCTGCCCTTTGGAACGACCTACCCCCTGAACTCCGCACCATCTCCGACCTCCGCCTCTTCCGCAAGTGTCTGAAGACACACCTATTCCACCTAGCCGGCCTAGCGTAACCTCCATACTGATTATTAGATAGTTTTAAATTTGGGATTTTAATTCGGTTTTTAGCGCAGGGTTTATTTATTAGAATAAGTATTTTAAATTTTGATATATTTTATATATTTTGTATCTATTTTAACATCCCTGTGCGCCGCCCTGGGTCCATTTGGAGAAGGGCGGGGTATAAATTTAATAAAATAAAAAAAATAAAAATAAAATAAATCTATCTATCTATCTATCTATCTATCTATCTATCTATCTATCTATCTATCTTCTATCTATTTATTTATTAGACCTCACAGTACCACCAAAATTATAATTATTTTCCATTTAATTTTCATGGGAAGAAAATCACAGTCGCCTGATGGCCATCAAAGGAAAAAGAAGAACAGAACGCCACAAGAAGGATCTAGAAGATCTAAAAAGATTCTCTCAGAACACCATTTATTTTCCTTTTAAACTTTTGTTATTTTTTAACAGGGCACAATAAAGCAAATCATCTGTTTTAACTGGAAAAAAACTTTTCTCTTTCTTAGTGGTAAAAAAAAAAAAGGACTGGCAGCTTGTCAAGCGTAGTGCCAAGGATCTAAATTACTCCATATTCCTTTCCCTCCTCATTCCACAGGAGACAAAACCAGGCCTCAAGGAACCATTTTTAAAAGTGCATTTCAGTCCAATCTTGTTAAGAGCAATTCTCTCTTTATTCATCTAAAGACAAAAATGCCTGTCTCTGTGAGTCTGTCTAGTGAAGCAGTTGAGGGAAGGGCACTCAATGTCCAGCAGCAGGCAGCATATTGGATGCCCAGCCATTATTACTATTATTGCTACAGGAACAGAATGGTTGCTAAGCAACAAGGCATAATTATGTCCAGCTTGTGCAACTGAGGAAAATTGAGGCAAAGAAAAGTTTGGGAACCTAATCAGGAAAAAATAGCTTCAGTGCAGAACAATCAATAGTGCACCTGACCGGAAAACAAACTCTTAATGACCGTTCAGAAAGCAAAGCTACTTAGGAAAAAGCACAGGTAAATTTAACAGCACCAGGTGAGTTTAATTGGTTGCACACTAATTTCCCTCTGGGGTTGATATTCCCGGGGAAGATAAGGGAAGTTACACCAACCTTACCTTTGCATGGGAAATAAGCAGTTCCAAAGGGGTTGTGCTCAGAGATTTCAATAGGTGCTGCAAAAAAAGCTTAGAAAAGAAGATGATAGCTAGATAGCTAGAGGAGGAGGAGGAGGAGGAGGAGGAGGAGGAGGAGGAGGAGGAGGAGGAGGAGGAGGAGGAGGAGGAGGAGGAGGAGGAGGAGAAGAAGAAGAAGAAGAAGAAGAAGAAGAAGAAGAAGAAGAAGAAGAAGAAGAAGAAGAAGAAGAAGAAGAAGAAGAAGAAGAAGAAGAAGAAGAAGGGGGAAGGAAGGAAGGAAGGAAGGAAGGAAGGAAGGAAGGAAGGAAGGAAGGAAGGAAGGAAGGAAGGAAGGAAGGAAGGATACTGTATGTGGGAAAGACTCAAATAATAAAAGGATTCCGGAGACTAATTCAGACTGATTACCTTTTGGCCTTGAATGAAATGTCCAAATGAATTTAAGCAATTTTTGTATTAAGCCATTTGCCTGATCTCTATAAGGAACAGCCGTGACCACTGCTTTGTTGCAAAACAACTTCAGCAGCCCTCCTTCAATAAGTACCCTAAACATTTAGACAAGATTTAACAAATTTTAAAAAGTTCCTTTTACAAATGGTGGGGGATTTGGGGAAATTTTTACAATTTATTTTCTTTAGAAGAAGCCACATCATGGGCAACTCAATCCCCCCCCCCCCCCGTACGGTTTGGAGCATGTATGTGACTGCATACCTTATTTCTGACTAGTATCTAAATTAAAAAGCGATTATAAGGAACTGGGCTATGATTTTGGGGAAAACAATCCTTCAGCTAAATTGATTTAAACTATTAGAAAAGGGAAAGTGAAAATCACCACTTAAAATGCACAGGCTGTGAATTGTTCATCTCAAACAAGGTGAGAAATGCGAAATAATCCTTTGGTTTTTAATTTGGTTTTAATCTGAGCAGCAGAAAGAGGCAATTCTGCTTCTTATTCATCCATGCCTCACACATCTGTAATCTTCAAGACCACCTCTCTTTCTCATCCATCATTGGATGTTGTAGTAAGCCAGAAGATGAACCAATGAAGACTTCCTTTAATATCCTGCTGTTCTGCCCAGGATACATAAAGTTGGGGAAATTGGTTCTCTTGAGCTATTTAGTCAATCCAAGATTTTGGAAAGCTGTATCTTTATGTTTTCTTTAGGCTAAGCAGATTGCCAAGGTTCCCGAACTTTAGGTTTGACAAAACGAAGTTTAAAGATACAAGAGAGAGAAAAGAAATGAGCGATGGGGGAGAAAAAAAACCAAACCAGATATTGGAAAGACAGCAAGATTATAAATCAATATAAGAACAGACTTGAAGACAAAATTAAAGTATAATGAAAATAAGGGATAGAAGTAAAGAGAGTGGTAGCTAGTTTTTATCTCTCATCAGGAATAACCACAGGTTGTGGTTGAAAAGAGTCAAGATGATATTATGTGTAGTGCACATAAAAACAGACTAAGCTTTGATCACACAATTGTGGCTGCCATCTTGACTTTTGCCACCATAACCTATGAACACGTCTAGATTCACAATGTAATTCTTTAATGGCATTCCGGAGTATAAATCTGAGCCAAAATAAGTACTTTCGGTGCCTGGGGTCTCTCTGTGTGTGCATTTGTTCAGCACCAACTTTTCCATTAGACACAATAGTCATATTGCCTTGAGTCCATGAATTTTTTAAAAATTTTTAATGAAAAAGAATAAAGTTTAAAAGGGTAAGGTAAAGATTCCCCTCACATATATGTGCTAGTCGTTCCCGACTCTAGGGAGCGGTGGTCACCTCTGTTTCAAAGTTGAAGAGCCGGTGCTGTCCGAAAATGTCTCTGTGGCCATGTGGCCAGCATGTCTAAATGCCAAAGGCACATGGAACACTGTTACCTTCCCACCAAAGGTGGTTCCTATTTTTCTACTTGCATTTTTACATGCTTTCGAACTGCTAGGTTGGAAGAAGCTGGGACAAGTAATGGGAGCTCACTCCATTATGCAGCACTAGGGATTTGAACCATTGAACTGCTGACCTTTCTGATTGACAAGCTCGGAGTCTTAGCCACTGAGCCACCCCTTTACTTACTTTCAAATACATTTTCAGTAATATTTTACAATCTTTAGAAATTACTTAAGCATTATATATAAAGGGGGGGAAAGCATTTTCAAACCCACTTTACAATAAAACTTTCTTTCAATTACAAATATCAGATCAATAATAATGTATCGAAATTCCAATTGGCTCATTAAGTTGAAGTCACTCCTTCCAGCTTGTCTTCATATAATAAAATCTTTTTTTCCCTCTGGAATGTTTGTCAAGTAGTTATAAACTTCTCTTTTTCTCAAGGATTTCTCAACCTTCTTAGTGTCCATGAAGAAAAAGTCCCAAACTTGTCATTTTTAAAGTTGCAGATTTTCTTGGAGCTCTTCTTTCACTTGCCTTGGGAGGTTTATATTTAAACCATCATAATACAGATTGGTGTCAAGTTTATATTTTAAAAAAAATTGTAATTGACTCTTTTACATTGTCAGCTACTTGGGAAATTGCCTCGGTGGTTTGGTAACTTTCTGCACTTAATTGCATCTCTGAAGTAGTTTGAGTAGTTTTTAAAAAAAACATCTTTGGAGCACAGCTCGTCTACGAACTGGTAGACTTTATTTCAGAATTTGCCAAAGACATCTCTAATAATTTGCTCCTTCATCTTCTTCACTTCCTCTTCTGTCAGAGTAGCTTTTTTTGTAAGTCTCTTAAAAAATTGCTGGCCAATCAGGAATCATAAAAATTGGAAAGTTTTGGCAAGTCACAGCAAAGCAGACCAAACTACACATAACTTAAAAATAGTAAACTAGTACCACAACATTTTCTCCTTATATGTTTCCATCATTTTTTTAAAAAAATAATATAGTCCACACTTCTTTATTTTAGCTTGCCCTCAGCAGCTTTCTTCCTTGTTGTTTAACAGAGCAGAAATCCCCAAAATGGTGCAGATCTTCCAAAAGGAATGACAGGCTGTGGCTAAAGAGAACCACTCTTATCTTAATAAAGATTAAGAGTCCTTAAAATGAATAAGAAATGAAAGGTAGAACTTACTGTCCATTTGAAAAATAAATTCTAAAATGGCTGCTTTTTCAACAATGAAATGATTGCAGTCTTTCCCCCACCTGTCAGCTGGCAGGTTGCCTAGAAGCACAGCTTCTGAAGCTCCTTGCAAACCATTGCTCTATGAAGGAACTTGTGGGATGATCCTAGGATTCTCCCTAATCCAGGGGTCTGCAAAGTCGGCTCTTTTAAGACTGGTGGACTTCAACTCCCAGAATTCCCCAGCCAGCTATGCTAATCCAAGAGAGTTATATATACTAAAGGAATGCCAGTTCTTTCTGTTGGTAAATTGAAAAAGTGACAATCCAGAGAAAAATCCCTCAGGGAGCATCAGGGATCTCTCCCTGGGTATGTCACCAGATGTCTATCTTTTCACTAAAAGCAGTTATAGTGGACTTATGATCTGGATTCCAAATTCCAATCCCATCCCCAAGGTCACATATCTGCATTCTGGGTCTTCAGCCATCAGTTCACATTTATGGTTGTTTGCAGCACCCTTTACTTCCAGTTTTTGGCAAAATTAACCAACAGTAAAGCTTTGGTTCACTTAACAAGCACTACATAAAATTGGATCTGTCATCTGGGTGACTTGCTTTATGCTCAACCCAATATATGACCAGTTCAGTAAGTTGAGGACTGCCTGTATCTGTTGAATATTCTCCAAAGACATTTGTTATAGTGATGCTTCTCTTTATTATTTGCTGATCAATTAGCACTAATTTGGGTCCTCATTTTACCCACCCTAGAATGATGGAAGGCTGAGTCAATCTTGAGCCTGGTAAGATTTGAGCTGCAAAATTGCAGTCAGCCGGCAGTCAGCAGAAGTCGCCTATAGTACTGCACTCTAACCACTGTGTCCACCATGGTTCAATTGGACAACAATAATTACTGGACATGGAAATAGTACCACTTCTTTTTTCTTACGGCACCAAATGAGAAACAAAAATATGCCCCCAAACTTGTCTTTATCCCTGGTCAAGAGATACATGAAGATGGTGAAGAATGGACCTTTCTGTTACTCCTTCCAGACTCAACCACCATGTATCATGATGCTGCCCTCCAGTGACAAATGGCTTTTAACTGATTACCTCTAAGGTAATGCAAACTTTAACAAAATGGCTTCCTTTTTGGTTTCAAGGAATGCTTGACATGTGATGTGCAAATTGATCACAGGTACCGTATAGGTGGTATCTTACTCAATAGTAGCAACTGTGAGATGGATCTTGGAATCCTAGTGGACAACCATTTGAATATGAGCCAGCAGTGTGCAGCAGCTGCCAAAAAAGCCAATACAGTTCTAGGCTGCATAAACAGAGGGATAGAATCAAGAACATGTGAAGTGTTAATACCACTTTATAATGTCTTGGTAAGGCCACGCTTGGAATACTGCATCCAGTTTTGGTCGCCATGATGTAGAAAAGATGTTGAGACTCTATAAACAGTGCAGAGAAGAGCAACAAAGATGATTAGGGGACTGGAGACTAAAACACATGAAGAACACTTGCAGGAACTGGACATGTCTAGTTTAATGAGAAGGGCTAGGGGAGACATGATGGCAGTGTTTGTTATATTTGTTCTGCTTGGCCGGCCTAGGGTAGTCTCTCGTCTATGGGATTGTTAATAATTTTAGATAGGGATTTTAGTATTTTAATTGGTAATTTTTAGCGCAGGGATATATTTAATTTGTTTTTATCATGTGTATGTGTATTTATTGTTTTATTTGCCCTTTGCACCGCTCCGAGTCCCTTCGGGGACAGGGAGTGGTCAACAAATTAAATTATTGATTGATTGAGTGTTCCAGTATCTCAGGGGTTGCCACAAAGAAGAGGGAGTCAAGCTATTCTCCAAGGTACCTGAGGGTAGAACAAGAAGCAATGGGTGGAAACTAATCAAGGAGAGAAGCAACTTAGAACTGAGGAGAAATTTCCTGACTAATTGTTCTAATTAGTCAGTGGAACAGCTTGCCTCCAGAAGTTGTGAATGCCCCAACACTGGACGTCTTTAAGAAGATGTTGGATAGCCATTTGTCCGAAACAGTATAAGGTTCTTGCCTAGGCAGGGGTTGGACTAGAAGACCTCCAAGGTCCCTTCCAACTCTGCTATTGTATTGTATTGTATTGTATTGTATTGATATTGCCTGGATGTTTTGCACTAAGATACAGAAAAGCCCAAAAACACATTTGTAATACTGGGGAAGAAACCCACATTGGAGTTGTAAAATATACACCAAATGTAATTTGCTGATACTCATCAGCCATATAGGAACTTCCAGATCAAAGGATTTTCTGACCTTCAGCATGTTCACTCTGAACCTGAACAGGAACTAATTTCATTAGCTGTTTCCCATGGGCAATTTTGCAGAATATCAGGGCTTTCTTGTATCAGATCCAGATGAAAGAAAAAACGAAATGGCTCTTAACGCAGCAACAAAAGAAAAAAATGTTGCATGTTTTTTAATGCCTTCAAGACATTTTGGACTCCTGTCAACTGCCTGGCAGATCCATGCAATTTTCTTAATGTAAGGTTTGCCATTGTCTGTTTCCTACAGTTGAGAGAGAGAGAAAGAGAGAAAGTGACTGGCCCAAGATCACCCTGGCCAAGATCATCATGCCCAAGGCAGAACTAGAACTCACAGTCTCCCAGTTTCTAATCTCAAAACTGGAAAGCAGAACCATCTTAGTTTACCATTTCTTCCCCAGAGGTCTGATTGTATCATATACATCACAATATTTTATGTTAAGCACAATCTAGTAGAGGTAGTCCTTGACTTACAAATGTTTGTTTAGTGACCATTCAAACTTATAATAGCACTGAAAAACTTGACTTATGTCCTCACACAACCATTGCAGCATCCCCCATGGTCACATGTTCAAAATTCAGACCTGCATTTAGGATAATTGCAGAGTTCCAGGATCATATAATTGCTGTTTGAGACATACCCATCTGCTTCCAAAAGCAAAGTCAATAGAAGAAGCTGGATTTGCTTAATGACTATGTGATTTATTTAACAGCTGCAGCGATTTGTTTAACAGCAATTGCAAACAAGGTTGTAAAATCCAGTGTGACTTACATAACAACCATCCTGCTTAGCAACAGACATTCTGGTGCCAATTTGGTTGTAAGTCAAAAAGTACCTGTACTGTTTTAGCAGCTTTACCCAATGTGTTTAGAAGGGACACAAACCTGATACGTTGTCAGAAGCAGTCCAGTCCATATACTGTTGGCTCAGAATAGATGATATCCAGAACATAACAGTGAACAGTGCTTCAAACTTCAAAGATATGTGGGATCCCCTTTTTCTGAACCTCAGTAAAGCTGTTGCAGCTTTCCTCAGAATCACACGGCTGCTCTTCCAGCATAATCCTAGGAAAAGGCTCATTTGGATTAAGAAATTGTAAGCAGCCCATTCTGAAGTACTGAAGAGCCTCGGTGGTGCAGTGGTTAAAGTGCAGCACTGCAGGCTACTTCTGCTGACTTCCCGGATGCTTGCAATTTGCCAATTCAAATCCCACCAGGCTTAAGGTTGACTCAGCCTTCCATCCTTCCAAGGTGGGTAAAATGAGAAGCCAAATTGTTGGCGGCAATATGCTGATTCTGTAAACTGCTTAAAGAGGGCTGTGAAGCACTGTAAAGTGGTATTTAAGTCTAAGTGCTAATGCTATTGTTTCATTTACTGACTGCATGGATTGACTTCACGTCTGCCTTCTCATTTTCTATAGATTCAGTGTAGGGAAGTTTAATCTCTATCATTTAATAATGATTTTTTTATACCTTGTTGTCCTTTACTTTGGAATGCTTTACACGTTTCTCCAGAATATGAACCTTCAAATTCAGGTTGAACTTTGCTTCTAGGCCACAAGAGCCATGGTGGCACAGTGGTTAGAATGCAGTGCTGCAGGCTACTTCGGCTGCCAGCAATTCGGCAAATTGATTCTCACTGGCTCAAGGTTAACTCAGCCTTCCATCCTTCCAAGGTCAGTAAAACAAGGACCCATATTATTGGGGCCAATAATAAGCAAACCTCTTAGAGAGGTCTGTAGACCTCTGTGAAGTGGTATATAAGTCTAAGGGCTATTGCTATTTATTTACACTTTTAACCAAGGCTCACTTTCTGCCTTTTATTTATTTATTTATTTATTTTTATTTATTTATTTAGTTTGTCACTCATGTACAAGATAACACGAATAAGAATAAACATGAATAAGAACAAAGGAAATGGATACAAGTAAATGGGGACAGGGACGTTAGACACGCTGGTGCGCTTATGCCCATCCCTACTTTTGACTGCATGTCGACCATTCCTGCATGCTTCTTAGCTTGGTTGCAATTCCATCCTGACCTCACGTAATTCAAAATAGTCCCTGCGATTTTGGAAAGCAAGGCTTTCTTTTGAAAAACGAGGGAGAGCGAGGCAATCAAGATATGTGTATCAGAGAAGGAGGGGGCAGTTAATATCAGTTTGCAAATTTTACCTCCCCTTAGAATTTTTTTTTCCATTATGAATATTCACACTTCCCATTCTCCTGACAGCAACATGCATTCCATTCTGTAAATAATATTTCAATCAAAAATCCACTCTCCCTGCAAGCTGTAAATAAAAAAAAACAAAAAACCAGAATCTCAGAGAAACTGCCATCTAGAAAATGAGTTGGTGCTTAGCTGTGTAACTATTCCCTTTCCGACATCTAAAGGGATTTGCATCATAAGCACTATTTTATGCTCTGGTGTCTGCTATAACCGGAGAGGCTTATAGATACCACCTTTTGGTGGAGGGCAAGAAATTGCTTATGTGTATTCTGGTTCACCCTTGAACAGTGTGACACTACCATTAAATCTTTCGCTGATTGCCAAGCAACGAAATATTTTCTTGCCCGTGAGTCTTGTGGAGAGAACTAGATTGCAGAGGTGGCGATACATTAGTTACTTATAGGACTGGGAACACCTGAACGATAATTTGTGTCGATGCATAGTTGGTACATTGCTACAGCCCAAAGGAAGGGAGGAGGGGGGGAAATCTGTGCAATATCACCATGATTTATACAATGAATTTTTTGTGATATCAAGGATTCCTCTCTGTTCTCTGAGCTAGGTTGTTTTCTTGTAGACCCAAAGATGCTTTTACCAGAGACAACTTATTATTATTATATTAAATTTATACCCCGCCCTTCTCCTTGTTAGGACCCAGGGCGGCGCACAGGGATGTTAAAATACATACAAAGTATATAAAATATATAAAATTTAAAATACTTATTCTAATAAATAAACCCTGCGCTAAAAACCGAATTAAAATCCCAAGTTTAAAAACTATCTAATAGTCAGTATGGAGGTTACGCTAGGCCGGCTTGATGAAATAGGTGTGTCTTCAGACACTTGCGGAAGAGGCGGAGATGGTGCGGAGTTCAGGGGGTAAGTCGTTCCAGAGGGCTGGGCCTGCCACAGAGAAGGCTCTCCCCCTGGGTGTCGCCAGTCGGCATTGTCCAGCCGACGGCACCCTGAGGAGGCCCTCTCTGTGGGAGCGTATCGGTCTGAGGGATGTATGGGGCAGGAGGCGGTCTCGCATATAACTGGCTTTCTTGTTTTTTTCTTTGAAGATGTTTTGCTTCTCATCCAAGAAGCTTCTTCAACTCTGACTGAATGGTGGGGAATGGAAGGGTTTATATTCCTTGCAAACAGCTGGTCATTTGCATCCTTTTAGAGGGTTGTTGAAGCACTTGGAGGTTTATCTGTGTCCTCAGGGTCACCTCAGTAGTCCTCCTGGTTCCTGTAGTCTGCAGTTCCCCCCCCCCCGGAAATCCATTCCTACTCCCACACCAGTGGTCGGTTCCAGATCCTGTTGCAACTGGTATCGTGTGCACGCATGCGTCCTTACCTTCTGTGACACCTCCGTGATACTCCAGCTGTTTGGTGGAGCATCGCGCAGGTGCCATATGCACCATGCGCAGAAGCGCCAAAGAACTAAAATACAGGTAAGGAGGATGGGCAGGCACGTGGGCCCTCCGGAGCACCATACCGGAACAGTACCCAGTGCTCCTGGCATGCACCAGTATGCCCGTACCGGGGTGTACCTCCTGCAAGCCACCACTGTCCCACACCATTCAAAGGGTGTTCACCCCACAAATTGGTCTGTAGAGATTCTCAGTCATCCAGGTCATGGTTGTCCCAAAGGTGCTTTTTCAGGAGGCAACTGGATTTTCTTGTTTTTTCTTTTGAAGATGTTTTGCTTTTCATCCAAGAAGCTTCTTCAGCTCCGACTGGATGGTTGGAAAAGGAAGGATTCATATTCCTTGCAGACAACTGGTCATTTGTATTCTGTTAGAGTGAGGCCACTTGTAGCTTTATTTGTGTCCTCGGAGTCGGCTGTGCAAATGGGACAGCTTTCCAGAGAAAATGCAGACTACAGGAACCATTTGCTCTTCAGTTTGCGATGTAGATAACACTGACTCATCTCCAGCAGTCTGCGCCTCTCTTCAACAATGATGGGACACAGGACAGAAAGCATCCTGCTTCCAAGAAGGCTCTACACCCATTTCCATTAGTCAAGTGACCCTGTGGACACAGATAAACTTCCAAGTAGCCTCAATGGCACTCTAAAAAGAATGCAAATGACCAACTGTGTGTAAGGAATGTAAATCCTCCCATTCCCCACCATCGAGTCAGAACTGAAGAAGCTTCTTGGATGAGAAGCAAAATGTCTTCAAAGAAAAACAAGTAAGTCCAGTTTCCTCCTGAAAAAGCACCAACTTTACAATAAAACTTTCTTTCAATTACAAATATCAGATCAATAATAATGTATCGAAATTCCAATTGGCTCATTAAGTTGAAGTCACTCCTTCCATCTTATCTTCATAGAACAAAATCTTTTTTTCCCTCTGGAATGTTTGTCAAGCAGTTATAAACTTCTCTTTTTCTCAAGGATTTCTCAACCTTCTTAGTGTCCATGAAGAAAAAGTCTCAAACTTGTCATTTTTAAAGTTGCAGATTTTCTTGGAGCTCTTCTTTCACTTGCCTTGGGAGGTTTATAACCATCATAATACAGATTGGTGTCAAGTTTATATTTTTTAAAAATTGCAATTGATTTCTTTACATTGTCAGCTACTTGGGAAATTGCCTCGGTGGTTTGGTAACTTTCTGCACTTAATTGCATCTCTAAAGTAGTTTGAGTAGTTAAAAAAAAACATCTTAGGAGCACAACTGGTCTACGAACCATAGCAAAGTAGACCAAACTACACATAACTTAAAAATAGTAAATTAGTACCACAACATTTTCTCCTTATATGTCTCCATCATTTTTTTGGATGAGAAGCAACATGTCTTCAAAGAAAAAACAAGTAAGTCCAGTTTCCTCCTGAAAAAGCACCTTTGGAGAATCTTGCTCCTGACTGTCTTCTTCTTCTTTCTTCTTCCACCTTTCCCAGCATTAAATCCTTTCCTACAGAGCGGAGTCTTCACATTTATTTCTACGTGAGGGACATCATTAGACGGCGCAAAGCAGCCCAAACTGGGATATCAATATCAATGTTTTATTATGTAATGGATAAATGTGGGGTATTTGAGGCTTGTTTGTTTTGTCAAGTGAGAATTCGCTACCCCACATATTATCTGTTTATCCACTTACCCATTTTTTTAAGAAGGCTTTTAGAAACCCTGGCATTACCAGCTATGCTGGTACAGGACTAAAGCAGCCTGCATAGACTACTCATTACTCCAGCAATTCTTCTTTTACAAGAGGAGAACAATTAGAAGGAGTTTTCTGCCAATCCAAATTAAATGGAGTCATCAGAGAAATAATCTGAAAAAGATCTCTTAGGGCAATGTCGTGTGCCGGAGTTTAGCATTTCGTTTCTTATTGACCATGGATGGATTTTATTTCACAGGCCATCTGAGATTTTCCTCCATTGATTAACTTAAAACAAACAATGCAGAGCATAGAAAGTAGGCATCATGAAGCCCCTTAGTAGGCCCTCATAGTCCTTGACCTACGAACCACAATGTTGTGTCCAAAATTGACGTTGCTAACGTCAATTAAGTGAGTTTGTTTTGTGAAGCGAGTTTTGCCCCATTTTACAACCTTTCTTGCCACAGTTGTTAAATGAATCTAGCTTCCCCATTGACTTTGCTTGTCAGAAGCTCACAAAAGGTCATCACATGACCCCAACACACTGCAATTTTCATAAACATGAGTTTGTTGCCAAGCATCTGAATTTTGATCACATGACCATGGGGATGCCTGAAATGGTCATGTGTGAAAAATTGTCATAAGTCACTTTTTTAGTTCCATTGTAACTTCAAACAAAGTTGAAGACTATCTGTAATTATAATTTATTTTGATCATGATAACACTATTAAACTGAAAGACCTAACTAAGACATAAATGTACTCCCATCCAAAACATGTACACTATTTTTTTTTCTTTCCTACCCAAAAGGAGTTCTTGTAGGCACTCTAAATGGTGGAAGAAAGAGTGGAACAACTTGCCATGGCCAACTCATTATCCTCACTGCAGGATAATCCACATGGGATAAATAATATCTGCCACTGCTTCTTCAACGTTATTTCCATTGACAAAAATACCATTATTTTGGAACCTTGTTTTCCATCGATGCCATAGGCTTAGGCAATCAATGCCATGTAGTAACAATTACGTGGTTCATGTATTCAATTCTTTTTGTAACAAGCATACCAACCAATGTGCCGTATCTCATAAGAGAACATTAAAGTATCATTTGCAACTCAAGGTATTTTTTTGTTGGCTATTTCAGAGAACATAACCATACCATTTATTGTTATAGGCTAATAACTTCAAACTAATTTGTTATCCTTCACAACTATCTTATAGCCTGATCGTAGCTAAACATATTGGACTTTCAAAGTCTGTTGAATCTGAAGTTCAACATATACAGAGAGCATCAGTTTGGATTGATGATCTATTGCCATTATCACACATCTATCCTCAATAATTTAATTTCATGCATTTAATTTATTCAATTTAGTTAACTCCAGTGAATGCTGGGCATCTCACACAGAGGTGGGTTGCTCCTGGTTCGGCCTGGATTGGGCAAACTGGTATTAGCGGTGGCGAAAGGCTCCACCCACCTGCCCAGATGCTTCTGCGCATGCGCAGAAACATTGCATGTGTGTGGGAGAATTCCCAAACCATAGTAAAAATATTGGCAACCCACCACTGATCTCACACTATAGCAAACCACAAAATGGGATATGAATAATTAAAGATAAATAAAAATGAGAGCAGAGAAAATAAAGAACAAGAAGGCACTCCAGCCAACAATCCTCCCCAAAATCCCAAGGGGGGGTTCCAGCTCCTCTAGCCCAAGGCTTGGGAGAATAGGCAGGTGTTTAAGACCTTCCTCAATGACATAAGATTGGGAGCCACCCAGAAGGAACCTCTTTCCAAAGTGTCAGGGCTATGACAAGGAAGGCCTGATTCTTGAATCCCAATAGATGATACTGTCTAATTGAAGTGGCTCAAAGTGTGCCAACTCACTCAGCTTGTGTTGGCCATGTAGACTTTTTGGGAGATAAGCCCTCTGTCAAATTACCAGTAAGAAGCGATAAAGGTAAAGGTTCCCCTCGCACATATGTACTAGTTGTTCCGGACTCTATGGGGTGATGCTCATCTTCCTTTCAAAGCCGAAGAGCCAGTGTTGTCCGAAGATGTCTCCCTGGTCATGTGGCCGGCATGACTAAATGCTGAAGGTGCACGGAACGCTGTTACCTTCCCACCAAAGGTGGTTCCTAATTTTTTTTTTCTTGCATTTGTTTTACATGCTTTCGAACTCCTAGGTTGGCAGAAGCTGGGACTAGTAATGGGAGCTCAATCCATTATGCAGTGCTAGGGATTCGAATTGCTGAGGTGCTGACCTTTATGATCGACAAGCTCAGCATCTTAGCCACCGTGTCCCTTAACAATGCAATATACTTAACAAAATAATTTACAAATTGTTTTGTGCCTATATCATAGCCAGTGATTTAGGAATAATCTCAGCAAAGATACACTGAACTATCTTGGTTACAGATTGTCTTCATCTAATCCTTAGTGACTGAATTAAATATAAGCATTGAATAATTAGTGCCTCTGATTACATTAACATTAGTACAGTAAACTGATACTGTGAAGGGCTTCTTTCACAATTCCACTAACACACCTCATTATTTTCAATTCTAGGTGTACGGCCTGCATAATATTCTAATTCTAGATTCCTGCTGACCCTTCATTGCCTTTCCATTAATTTCTAGCAATTATGATGAAGTTACCAGGTGATTTAATGGCATACAGCAATTAAGTAGAAATTTAGCACACCCCTGCATATAGACTATCCAACTTACATTCATTGATATGAATAAGAACAAAAATTCTTACATAGATTTCAGAGACAGATGAGCAATTCTTACAATACATACTTCCCTCTGAAACAATATGAAATATTCATTTTATGAAATTACTGCCATTAGATTTCATCCTGTTTATGGTGCATTAACCTTATTGTATGAAATTAATATTACCCTTTTTTTAGCTTTCATTCTCTGATGTTGTTTTACTTCCCATTCTGTGTCTAAACACACACACACACACACACACACACACACACACACTTGTGCCAATTGTCCTTATAATATTCGACAGAGAATTGACTAGGAAACCAGGCAACTTTCTCAGCCATTCTAAGAGCTTGAGACACACATACACACACTCATGTGGACAAAGAGTGGTAGGTAATATACTCTGGACTGGTGCAACATCATTCAGCATCCACCAACAGATTAGCAAGAGTTTGGAGGATTGACTTAATTGGCTTGATGAAATTTCACCTCCTGATACTTCCCCCACTAATAGGTCCATAAGAAATACAATAAAAGTAATATGATTCATAATGTTTGATGAATTAATAGAGCATTGTGGTAGCCTAGAGCTAGAGCTCTCATGTCACAGTTCTATCCTAGACAGTGGTGGATATTTTTCTCTCTGGGCACAATGAGTAATTGTCTACTGTGAACTCCACCTAAGTGTCAGGAAGGGTGTCCAGTCAGTAAGCGCTCAGCTGCGTTCAGTTGCCCTAACTCTACCCTGATAATAAGGAATTACAATCATTAAAAAATGCTTGATGAATTAATGATGCAATCTCTGGCATTGCAACATCAGATGCAAGCAAATCACGTTGCTTACATTGCAGTCAGGGGTGGGTTGCTGCCAGCATTACTGCCAATTTGTTTCGCTTGCATTTTGCTTGTGCATGCACAGTTGTCTGTACATTCTTCTCTGCATGTGCAGAGCATTTAAAAATGACTAATAAACATGCCAGCAATGGCATGGATGATTGGGGAATCGGTTTGGGGGCGTGCTCAGCTTGCCGTCCCTACTGGTTCGGTGACCCAGTCACAATTTCCACTACCAATTCACCTGAACTGGTGGTAGCAACCCACCTCTGACTGCAATGCCATGACACATACTATACACAAGTATCCCACATTCTATACTGACAAGATCAGGATTTCATCATTTAAAGAAAAGGAAGCAGGTACCGTATTTTTCGGAGTATAAAACACACTGACATATAAGACACACTGGAATATAAGACACGCCAAGGTTTTGAAGAGGCAAATTTTTCTAAAAAACTTTTGTGCACTCTGCAAACTTCCCAAAAATGGTCCGTTTTTCAAAAAAGGGCATGAATAGCCTTTAGGAGGCTTATAGAGTGCTCCTGGGGGCTGGGGAGGGGACAAAATTGAGCAGAAAAGGGGGCCATTTGTGCTCATTTCTGCCCTCCCCAGCCCTCAGTAGCACTCTGAAAGCCTCCTAAAGGCTATGCACGGCCATTTTGGTGAAGGGGGTGGGGTTTCAGGAGGCAAAAATGCTGCATTTTGTATATAAGATGCACCCAGATTTTCACCATCTTTTTTTTAGGGAAAAAGGTGCGTCTTATACTCCGAAAAATACAGTAGTTTTCCTTATCTCCAAGGTTATTAAGGTATTATTTCCTCTATCAAACTGCATCCTTAGCTCTTGGAAAACAATAGCACTTACTAACATTTGCTGATTTAGGCATTTGTAAGTTCCCTCTGACAAATGCTTCCAATCTTGACAAGTTTTTATTTCTTCTTCAAAAAACTTTCCTTGACATTTGCTTTTTAATATTATTTCAGACCAAAGTCAGTGGTAGCAGTAGCAAACATTCTATTGTTACCTTTGGTTATTTTCTGGAAGCTTCTTGATCAGTTACAAACATCCAGTGTTAATTAGAAGGAATTGACATATAGAGACACAGTTTGACTAATTATGTGCATTCATCTTCCTAGGAAGTTTTAAGGAAACAAAGAGAATAGAAATTTTCTTAATGTCAATGCCCCCGTGCATTCCTCTTTATATTTCCCTAAGTTTCACTTGAGCAGTAACTTCTAACTTTGCCTCGTTATTTTGCATCAGCAAAAATTCAATACTGAACTAAAAATGTAAGCTTGTATATTATTTATTCTTCAACTACCTTTCCCAAAAGATTCTACCTTCCTTATAATACCTTTATTTGGACTGATTAATCATCTTCTGATGTGACCAGTTACGTATTATTTGCTTTTAATGCTACAACGACATGCAAATGAAACTTTATGAAAGTACATAGAATTTAATTCTAAGACTGTACTTCTAATATTTCAGGGTATTTTACAAAGAATGGGGCTCTTTTAAAATTATAGCTGATATAAGATATTTTAAAGAAAAACCATAGGTAGAGGGCAGGGTTGGGATCTGGCCTCTGCTACTCCTGGTTTGCTCAGGGACGTGCTTCTGGCATGCTCTTGATGCCCACTACATGTGCATGCACAGTAGTAAGAAAATCTTCTGCACATGCGTAGATGCAAAAACCCAAGATGGTGACGCCTACAGGGCTGCCGATAGAACCGGTTCAGGGGAGCGGCTGGTTGAGTTACTACCTACTCAGCCAAACTGGTCTGAACTGGTAGGAACCCACCTCTGGAAGAGGGTGAAGATTCATTCTTCAAACTTGTGGGTTGGTTTCTGAACATTTCATTATCATGTTAGGTAACATCTTCAGTGGAGTTCAGGGGATGTCAGTGTTGTTCTGTTTATAAGGGCTTTGTGTGGTCAGTAGGTTTTGTAATGGTGAGGTCATGTCAAGTGAGGGTCCCATCAGATCACAGTCTGACCTAATGGGGCCCTCACCTGACATAACACTGAAGAACACTGATACCAACATCTCCTAAAGTCCAGTGAAGATGTTGCCACACCTGGTAACGAAACATTCAGAAACCAACCCAAAAGCTCAGAGAACAAACCTTGACCTTCATCCTATATATGAGCTACATATATTTTCCACTATTGCAAACATAGGTAGGTATTTCAAATAAGGAAAGTAGTTCTATTACTTCTACTGAATATAAGTATTTTTATTTCAGCCAATAATTATCTGACTAAAAGAGTGCTTTCTCCCAAAGTAACTCAAGGGGCACTTAGCTTTTCTTGGATATTTTTTCTTTTGAAATCGTTTTTATCTGGATATCAAACTTATCATATTTCCAATATTTTTTTCTTTTCCTTTTTGTACAGAAGGCAGTGATATATACTCAATTTTAACACAGGTGCTAGGGAAATAGATATTGTTTTTTTTCTCCCCTTTTTTGGTTAGGAAAGAGCCCAAGCTAAACTGTGATAAAGAGAAAAATCATGTGTTGTGGAACAAAGCATATATATCTATATATCTATAATTGTTCCACAACACCCTGTTAGGGCCCCAATTAAGGGAGGAGACATACTGTTTCCTTTTCTGCCTTTTGGCTCATCACCAGAGACCATCTAGACCGAAAGCCATGCGTTCCATTGTGTGATTTTTTTAAATATGTGTGTTAGTTTTATGAGCTGATCAACAAATAAATCAGAGAGACTAGTATAGATCTATTTCGAGCTTTTTAGCTCTCATTAGCTAGCCATACCCTTACTGGGATTCGAGCCGGGGCTGTATTGCATATCAGGCAAGAGCCTTTAGCCATTTAGCCAGCCAGGCTCTCCCATTGCATCAGCTGAGACAGGAGAATTAGTATCTATAATTGTTCCATGATGAGCCAAAAGGCAGAAAAGGAAACAGTATGTCTCCTCCCTTAATTGGGGCCCTAACAGGGTGTTGTGGAATAATTATAGATACTAATCCTCCTGTCTCAGCTGATGCAATGGGAGAGCCTGGCTTGGCTGAATGGCTAAAGGCTCTTGCCTGATATGCAATACAGCCCCGGTTCGAATCCCAGTAAGGGTATGACTAGCTGATGAGAGCTAAAAAGCTCAAAATAGATCTATACTAGTCTCTCTGATTTATTTATTGATCAGCTCATAAAACTAACACACACACACACACACACACACACACACAAGACAATAAATATGTTTCCTACTCTGTCCTGTTTTAAGTATGCATAGAACTCCATCATAAAAGTATTTCCTCCCAAATAAAGGAAAATTCTTTCAATATAGAAATTAGGCATGTCAGAAAATAAAGCTAGAATAAATTTTCCTATATTTTTTATTTCTGTGGACAGCAATTGTTATAGATCACAAGGACCACAAGGTGACACAGTTCAAATCCAGGTTTGATCATCATCAGGATGGGTCATTGCTTGAATTGAAGTGGAAGATTCGGGTTAATGTCAGGGTTCCAAATAGCATCCAAAAGTCAATCAGAGTCCAAGGCAAAGTATTGCTCAAAGTTCCAATTTATTAAGAGAGCCATGTTGGCACATCTTGGAAAACCCGAATCTGAAAGCTTCCCAGTTTTCCCCACCCAGCTGAAAGTTCAAGATCTTGCTCCCACACCCACAAGTCCATCACACGGTCCAATCTTCCACTGCCATGCTGGCAGCTTCCACCCATCTGGTTCCAGTCAGGTGCAGAGGTGCAGAGACTAAGGATGACCTTGGCTTTCTAGAAAGAATTTTGCTATGACTACATATCTCTAACTCCATACAATTCCCCTTCCCATTTTCCCACAATAGAAACCGCATAGTAGAATAATAGAAAGTGTGGCAGGCCTGAGATCCACAAGAAAACACAGCTGCAGGCCTGACACACAATTCACTTTCATGTAGGAAGTTTCAAGATGCTGCACCTTTCTCTTTAAGGTGGTGGAAGATGAAGGAGGGTGTGAAGGGTTGGTATTGAAGATGCTGACTTGACAAAGAAGACTTGGTAGAGAGGACTTCCTTCTGCCTTCTGCTGTAGTGTCAAAGAAGGTCTTGGTAAGCATGGCTAATTCTAAATGCAATTCTATGTATTCTCAATAAAGTCGATGAAAAAACAAGTGCCACTTGGCAAATGTATTAAAATATGAAGAGATACTACTGCCTTTCTCAGTAGATAACAGCATTAAAATAACATGCAATCTGGCGTTTTTTCTGCTTTTTATGAATAACTGTTGACTTATTTTTACCATGTAATTGCATTTTGGATGTGAGACACATTCCTTTTTAATATAAGCTGGCATTCAGTCCTAGCTTCAATGAGCAAATAATCTGTTCATTCCTACATAACTAGTTTCCTGAAGATATACCTTTCTTTTAAATACAATAAAAAGATGCATAAGAAGACTTTAAAAATTGAAAACAAGCACAGTACTTCATAAGAAATAAATGAACACCTATCTATCTGTTCATCTATATTTGTATCTTTGTATAGGGAGCATTATTATTGGATCATGTTTTAATTCTTTAAAAATAATGACTTGTTCAAGGAAAAAAGAGGCACTGAATGGATGAATGGAAACAGCGGTGGGCTGCCGCCGGTTCAGATCAGTTTGGGCAAATTGGTAGTTCTGACAATCAGCTGGCCCCGCCCATCTGCCCCCCCCCCACCCTATCCTGTCCTATATTTCCTTCTTTCTGGCTCAGCTGATTTGCGCAGCACAGCTGATTTCTGTGCTTCCGCTGTTCTACTTACTGGGACTGCCTTAGAAGTAAGCACTGAGCTTCAAATTGCTGTATTCTGAATGCTGCATACAAGCGCTTTAGGCACGTGCGCAATCATAGAGATGCATTTAGGTCAATTTAATTGGATGTGGTTTTTTTCTTATGTGCTTTTATGTTAATTTGGGTGGGGTTGTTTCTCATGGGAATTCTTATCAATGCAATAAGAACTGACTTCATTGGACATTTTCTGTTGGGATATTCAGTCTCATATTGGGTTGACAATATATATGAGCCTTTGTTCTTAAGACGTTATGTAGCGTTAAGAACTAAGTATAATTTGATTGGCTGTGAGTATCAGCTATGCTATATAATCAAGGTCAGGAATGCAACTCCTTTCCTGTTTGATCCCTGTTCGATTCCTTGTGATTTCCTGTGTTGTTCCTGATTGCCGTTTGAGAAGTTGAAGAAGAAGGAGGAGGTTTTGTTTACATCACTGTAAGATAAACTCTGTTTGATGTAGGACTGTTATCATTGTTTGAGAAGTTAGTCAGAAGAAGCATTTTAGTTGCTACAAAGCAGTTGTGGGTTTCAATTTTTTTAGAACCTACTCTGTAGGTGTGGCCTATTTTGTGGGCGTGGCTTGGCAGTCATGTGACAGGGTGGGAGTGGCCACCTTTTAAAATGTGGTGAAACTCATTTAACAACGCTCTTGCTTAGCAACCAAAATTTTGGACTCAATTGTGATGACAAATTCTTTCTTTCTTTCTTTCTTTCTTTCTTTCTTTCTTTCTTCCTTTCTTTCCTTTCTTTCCTTTCTTCCTTCCTTTTCCTTTCCTTTCCTTCCCGTTGGGTCACTGGCAGCGGCGGGCGAGATTTACTTCCCCTTCTCACCAGTTCTCTAAATTTCACCAACCGGCTCTCGCGAGTAGGTGCGAACCTGCAGAAACCCACCACTGCTACAAAGTAAAGACTATTTATTTTCTTACTATCACTGTTTTAGAGTTTGTTTGTGGTTTACAGCAACGTATCTCCTTACTGTCCAGTGAATTACACTATTCCGCATTCATTAACTAACACTGGTAAAGGAACCAGAGTTCTGACACTGGTTCTGAACCCAGGGTTGCTAACATTTTCTTTCCAAAGGTTTCCTGAAAAGCATTTGGTAATTATGATAGCTCCCTTCAAACTGAAAACAAATATAATTTTACAATGACTGTATCCTGTAAAAATCTTGAGCAATGTAAAATTAACTTTTAATGACTATAGTGTCTTTAATTGCATGATGTTTCCGACTTGCTGCATGAATTCAACGGGACTACGTGTGTGTGTGTGTGTGTGAGAGAGAGAGAGAGAGAGAGAATAGTGTAGACTGCTTTTAATGCTTTCACCCAGGTTTCTATAGAGTCTGTTTTGGGAGAATTTTTTTTCTTTTACATCACCTATAGAATTAATTAACTTATTTTATGATATTACAAGTTTTCCTCTACACTGGTAAACACTCAATTATTTGTGCTTGCAGTTAAGAGAAAATCAGTGAATCCTCTAACAAAATGAAGAGAAATAAAGCTTCATTCAATAAAGTATATTCTTATTCACGTTTCCATGCAGCATACCTTGCTAGTCATTTACTCAAAGCTATTTTTCTTTCCAAAAAAGATAAACTACATTTTATGGTTGCTCAGCATTCTGAATCCTAAATTTTAAAGACTTTCTTGTACTTCTGCAGGGCCTGGATTTCCTTCATCCCTATTACTGCTTTCTTCTTGTTTTCTGATGGTCCATATCAGCACACCCTTGTCAGCATTTCCTACTTAAATCAAACATTAGAAAGCACGATGATTATGTTTACCTGCAAATATGTTTACCTGCAAGTGTTGATATTAGGAAAATTCCCGTAGAAAGTTATTGCAGAGAAAACTGATGAGGAGAGCAACCGAAATATCATGAATGTGTTGGTCTGCCTGCAGCGCAGCCCCATGTATTTTAATAACAACTCCATAAGTGTGTTTAATATTGCTGTGCTACCGTCTGATGAAGGTTGAGATTTCCTAGAAGAGCACTACTCAGCACTAGGGCCTTCAACATAATTAAATGTTTCTACATCAATGTTACGCTGATCAATAATTACACATCTTAGAATCTGAAAATGAAGAATGATTGATTACAAGCAGATACACACAACAGTCCTGGTACTCAGTGTTAAGCAGTTGCTTGTACTTCAAAATCTGTAGCTCAACAGCTGTATTAGTGCATTTATTTTGCTTTAATGGAGTTAGGTTTACGCTTTAAAAAAATCAGAACAGAACATTGATTCATGTATACAGGGATATGAGCACATACATTGCAAATACCATATTATTTAAATGGCAATTTGTCCAAGGATAGATAGATAGATACATAGACAGACAGACAGACAGACAGACACACAGACACAGACACAGACACACACACACACACACACACACGTATATATATATATATATCACAGTAGTATTTTGTTATTTCAGTCATCTTCCAAATAATAGTGAATAAGGGCACACAGGATGGAGATGAAATGAAAATGAGTCCACATAATTCATTTAAATTAAATGCTCATTTTGAAAGAATCTTTTCAATGCTCTGTTTGTATCTGCTGTATTATCCCTAGTTAGGATAGAAATGGTTGTGAGTCTGTGTTGGACTAATTTATATAGGAAATTCCATAAATCTCAGAGGTGATCCAAGTACTAGAGATTTGTTATTTTGACAGTTCCCCATAGAATTGCAAGGTAGAACACTGTAAAAACACTGTTGTTTTCTTCACTAGAAGCCTTGTGGAGGTATTTTCTTTATTTTCTATTGACAGAACAATTCATTTCCTTTCTAAACTGCATTCCAGCTTTCCAGATTGAAAGAGGTTAAAATTTTAACAATGAAATTCCAGAAGGAGAAGAAGAATAAAGAGGAGGAGAAGGAGGAGGAGAAGAAGGAGGAGAAGAAGGAAGGAAGGAAGGAAGGAAGTTAGGAAGTTAGGAAGGAAGGAAGGCCAAGTCTCAGGTAATTTTCTTTGGAAATCCTATGTGGTGCAAAATTATATGTCACTCAGCTTGGGAGTGGGTAGATTTAGTAGCAGTCTTTTCTCCTTGACAGAACTCAAAAGAAAAGGCAGATGCACAAACACAACAGGCCCACTTTCTACCCTGTTTCCATTGCTTTTCTTCTATGCGGAGTAGAGTCTTTAGATCAAAAGTTATTCATGGACACTCTTTATATGATATAGAACCTGAGTGGGGGGGTTGATATCATCCCATCATTTCTGTGGATGGAAGTGTCACCTGCTTTATAAATGGACTTGAAAATAAGGAACAGTTCTAAACCAGGGGTCCCCAACCTTTTTGGCACCAGGGACCAGTTTCATGTAAAAAAAATTCCGCGGACCGGTGGGAGCCTCCAGCAGGTGAGTCGAGTCACGTGGGCCGGGTGCGTGTTCGTGCAGCAGGGCGGGAAAGCTGCCAGGGGTCCTGGGCGAAGGATCCTTGGCTGGGGCAGGGAAGGACGGGCTGCGTCCCAGGCAGGAGGGCCTGGCAGCCCCTTCCCTCCGCGCAGGGATGGGTGGTGCCCCAAACCCCCCCAATGCAGGCCGTTGCCCCTGTCCTGCCCCCGGGGAGCGCCCTGGCCAGCCGCCAGGATAGCAGAGCATTTGCTACACTTTCCTAAGAGTTGTGCTACTCTCTCCACTGCTCACTCTGGCCCGGTTACTATCAAGCCACGGACCGGGCTTGAGGACCCCTGTTCTAAACAACATCTGTGTTTCTTCTTAACTCCTCCTCTTTTCTTTTGTTTTGAGTCTCTTTGAAGGAGATCATCCAATGGTTTCTCCCTATTGGGGCAGCACTGTTATGTCAGTCACCTCAAACTTTCTTTTACAAACTGTGCTAAAACTTGACAAAATTGGCAATTTCTTAATAATAATTGAAATAAATCTAAGGGAAGGAGATCTATGTTTTTGATATCCATAGCATTACTAACAGTCTGTAAGGTTCACTCGAATATTTCAGTATAGACTGAATATTATTTAGAAACATCAGAAAATGAAATAGTCATGAATTTCTGCTTTTCAAAGGATGCGACATATATTCCCATGACAAAAGTATTTCTAAACCACCCAGAAGCTGTATGCCACATTTAAAAGGATACGTGTCTCTTAAAATGTTGAATGTAACTCTCTCTTATAGTTGTGAAGGCAGAAGCCAAAGATTGTGTGGAGGGTTAACTCAATATTAAATGTGTGTTAAAAGAAAAACTACATAGACCTTTTTGATAGGTTACTATTTCAAAACATAGGATTGAGTGACTTCCACCACAACTCCCAACCCTCTCTATGCATACTGTGAGCAAAGACTTCAGAGAGCTTCTATAATCAGGATTATTTTTAATGAGCAGTGTGAAAAAACCCCACCCATATATGCACTTTTGCACTTATACTTTAAAATTGCTTAAATAGTGAGATAGCACTTAACCTCTGACCCTCTGGCTTCTCCTGTTATCTGTCCTCCTCATGCAAGAAAGAGTAGTTACTGCCTTATGCCTCTTCCCTCAGAGGTGGATTTTGATCAGATATAGAGGCAAGAGAATGAATGAACATTTAATCATTAGAAAGGAAGATGCCAACATAGGAAAGAGAATCTCCCTGAAACTGTTCTGTCCAAACTGTTTCTCCTTACCTCCTAAACATCCCTTGATCTCCCATAAATTCTGAGTATGCCTCAAGCCACTTGCATCCAGAAGATGGGGGTGCTTCGATACTGGAGGTTTTTAAGAAGAGAGTGGACAACGATTTGTCTGAAATGGTATATGGCAGTGATGGCAAACCTTTTTTGGCTCATGTGCCAAAAGCAGATGGAGAGCAGGGAGGTCGTCCGCAGGTGTGCCACACCCATAATGCTATGCACACAACCCCAGTGTACATGTGCGCATGACCAACACTCCCCCCCCCATTTTGGCATATTTTTTTCACCCTCCCCAGACTCCCCTGCCCCTCCGGAGACTCTCCGGAGGCTTCAGGAGCTTCCCTGAAGCCTCTGGAATGCGAAAAATGGCCTCAGAATAAGGCTGAAGTCAACAGGCCAGCATGCGCGTGTGCGCTGGCCACCTGACAGGGCAACGCCTAGCGTGCCCTGACAAATGGCTCCGCGTGCCACCTGTGGCACCCATGCCATAGGTTCGCCATCACGGATATAGGGTTTCCTGCTTGAGCAAGGGGTTGGATTAGAAGACCTCCAAGGTCTTTTCCAGCTCTATTATTCTGTTATGAATATTGTAACCAACTCTGGATCCAGAAAGCTTTCTTCTCTTTCGAAAGTGAGTTCTGGTTTTCTACTTCATTTTTAAAACAATTGACACTATCTTCCCATTTCAGTTATTGTTTTAAGTTTCCTTTGTGGTCTGCTTTTTTCCCCTTTCCCAGTTATACATCTTTCCATTGCTCTGACCCAGATAGGAGATGATGCTTCATTATGTCTTCCCTTGGAATTTGAATGTGGAAGGGACTAGACAAGATGCTGTCCTTTGACACTGACCCACGGATTCTCAAAGTGAAAGGGAAAGAGGTCTGATTTTTCTTTTCCGTTTTCACCAGCTGTACAAGATATACCAGACTAAGAAACTAGTACTATGGAGGACAGGATTTCTATTATTATAAAGGCTGTAGTAATTGAATCTTGCAAATCGTGTGAATGTGCTTCACTCTCCCTTTGGGTGAACTAGGGAAGGGCTTATATATAACATGTTTTCACAAATTAGTATTTTGGTCTGGGCTCAAACCCTGCTTATCTGACCATTGCCTGAGTAGTGATTTTCCTCTTGTCCTTCAAGGCCATTCCCTATGCCTTCTACAATTTCTTCAGCCAAGAGAAAGCCAAGAGAAAGAATGGATTACAAATGGGCAAAAGAAAACATTAACACTATGAGAGATTTTAGCAGACCTCAAGTAAGTGTCTTTTGTATGTTTTTATTGATGCCTGTTCACCGCCCTGAGTCCCGCAAGGGAGAAGGGCGGTATACAAATTTAATTATTATAATAATAATACTAATAATACTAATAATACTAATAATACTAATAATAATACTAATAATAATACTAATAATAATACTAATAATAATACCAATAATACTACTACTACTAATAATAATACTAATAATAATACTAATAATAATAATACTAATAATAATAATAATAATAATAATAATAATAATAATAATAATAATAATAATAATAATAATAATAATAATTCAATACATCCTCCTACTCAGGTTTCCTACCATCTAAAATTAAGAAGGTGCATACTCCCAAACCTGGGAGTATCTGTTCTTGGTGGCAGGTCAATGCTGTCTCGATTCTTGAATCACAAAGTGTGTGAGAGACTAAGGTAGGAAGCAACATTATTGGAAGTTAATTAATGAACTGGGTGGATGCCCATCTAGTCTATCTTGTCATTCTGTTATTTCTCTTGTTCAAAATACTTTTCACAAGCCTTCATGTCAGGATCATTATCTAGCTGTTCCATTCCACTTTATCCTGACAGCTCCTTTTATGTCATTAAGGCTGTCTCATTAAGCACCTTCCATTACCCACCTCCTTGTTTGAAAAGAAGCTTTTGTGCTTTTGTGTTTTTTTTAATGATAAAGTAATTAAGCCGTAAGACAGATGGAAATATTATGACTGAATATATAAAAGGCTATCCGCAGAGAAGCTTTTTAGGCCATCCATATTACTCAAAAAATGCTTTGATTCAGAAAAAAATGGCATTTTGACAGGGTCATCAAAAGAAAGAAGACGGGGAGGAAGGTGAATTAGACTTCATAGACCTATAAAGTGATGGATGAGCAGTTTTTGCATCAAAGAGGAAGACTGTCTGGGATTCTCTGGCTTGCTCCTTGTTATCTGAAGATTTCATCATGTCAAGACAACTACTACTTAAAGCTTAAAGATAAAGTAGATTGAAATCTTTATGAGACCATTTCCTAAAGAAGAGATTTTCATGTTAGATTAAGACTAGACTAGACTAGACTAGACTAGACTAGACTAGAATAGAATAGAATAGAATAACAGAGTTGGAAGGGACCTTGGAGGTCCTAATACAAATACAATAGCAGAGTTGGAAGGGACCTTGTAGGTCTTCTAGTCCAACCCCCTGCATGGGCAGGAATCTTATACCATTTCAGACAAATGGCTGTCTAACATCTTTTTAAAGACTTCCAGGGTTGGGGCATTCACAACTGCTGGAGGCAAGCTGTTCCAGAGGTTAATTGTTCTTACTGTTAGGAAATTTCTCCTTAGTTCTAAGTTGCTTCTCTCCTTGGTTAGTTTCCACCCATTGCTCCTTGTCCTGCCCCCAGATGCCTTGGAGAAAAGTTTGACTCCCTCTTCTTTGTGGCACCCTCTGAGATATCGGAACACTGCTATCATGTCTCCCCTGGTCCTTCTCTTCATCAAACTAGACATACCCAGCTCCTGCAGCCGTTCTTCATATGTCTTAGTCTCCAGTCCTCTAATCATCTTGGTTGCTCTTCTTTGCACTCTTTCCAGAGTCTCCACGTCTTTTCTACATCGTGGCGACCAAAACTGTATGCAGTATTCCAAGTGTGGCCTTACCAAGGCACTATACAGTGGCATTAACACTTCACGCGATCTTGATTCTATCCCTCTGTTTATGCAGCCTAGAACTATGTTGGCTTTTTTGGCAGCTGCTGCACACTGCTGGCTCATATTTAAATGGTTGTCCACTAGGATTCCGAGATCCCTCTCACAGTTGCTACTATTGAGCAAGGTACCACCTATACTGTACTTGTGCATTTGGTTTTTCTTGCCTATATGTAGGACCTTACTTTTTTCACAATTGAATTTCATTTTATTAGACAGTGCCCAATGTTCAAGTTTGTCTAGATCCTTCTGTATCTTAAGCCTATCTTCTGGAGTGTTGGCTATTCCTGCCAGCTTGGTGTCGTCTGCGAATTTGATGAGTTCCCCATTTATCCCCTCATCCAAATCGTTGATGAAGATGTTAAAGAGTACTGGGCCTAAAACAGAGCCTTGGGGGACTCCACTGCATACTTCCTTCCATGTAGATGCAGTTCCATTGAGGACTACACGTTGAGTGCGGTTGGTCAGCCAGTTACGAATCCATTTGGTGGTGCTGCTGTCTAACCCACAATTTTCTACTTTATCTAATAGTAGGTTATGGTCTACTTTATCAAATGCCTTAGTCCAACCTCCTCTAGTCCAACCCCCTGCTTAGGCAGGAAACCCCACACCACTTCATACAGATGGTCATCCAATCTCTTCTTTAAAACTTCCAGTGTTGGAGCATTCACAATTTCTGGAGGCAGGTTGTTCCACTGATTAATTGTTCTAACTTGTCAGAAAATTTCTCCTTAGTTCTAAGTTGCTTCTTTCCTTGATTAGTTTTCACCCATTGCTTCTTGTCCTACCCTCAGGTGCTTTGGAGAATAGCTTGACTCCCTCTCCTTTGTGGTAGCCCCTGAGATATTGCAACACTGCTATCATGTTCTCCCCTAGTCCTTCTTTTCATTAAACTAGACCTACCCAGTTCTTGCAACTGTTCTTCATATGTTTTAGCCTCCTGTCTCCCAATAATCTTTGTTGCTCTTCTCTGCACTCTTCATAGAAGAGTCTCAACATCTTTTTTACATTGTGGTGACCAAGCTGGATGCAGTATTCCAAGCATGGCCTTACCAAGATATTATAAAGTGGTATTAATACTTCACATGATCTTGATTCTATCCCTCTGTTTATGCAGCCTAGAACTATGTTGGCTTTTTTGGCAGCTGCTGCACACTGCTGGCTCATATTTAAATGCTTGTCTACTAGAACTCCAAGATCCCTTTCACAGTTACTACTATTGAGCAAGGTAATAAATTACAAGATTTCAATACCACTAGGATAGAGAGTTTGAAGAGTGCATGATGAAAATAGCTAATCTATTCAGATATTCAATTTTGATGCCATCCAATGCCACCCAACTCTGGGCAGTTCACAAAAAACACAAAAAGCTTACATGAAAAGCTACAAAACACAATAAATAAAATAAAATAAAAACACAAAAATAACTGCAAGGTAATTGCAAGTTGGCCATCCAGACAACATATCAAAATGTAAACCTGATAAACTGGAAATCCCATTTATCTTATCCCAAGATCTGGGAGACCAGCTAAGTTTTTGAGGTCTTCCCAAAACACTGTCAAAGTGAAAGCCATACAGACTGAATTGAAACTATGGTTAATTAATAACATTCCAGAATTTCACAAAGTTTCAAATACCTAAAACTTGGCTGAAGTCCTGGAACTGTTCTTTCTTTCTTTCTGTCTGTAGTTAAGTATAGGTTGTATCTCTCTTCATAAAAGGTAAGGAAGAAAATATGTAATCAAAGTACAGTTATACTCTCCTAATTATCCCACAATTAATAAAGACAAATACTGCAAGTTTTCATTTGGGAATAACTGCCTAAATATTTGTTATGTAAAACAGCAGGTCATGTTAGGGCTACCAGAGGCCTCTTGTTGCATCTATCGAGCAATCATCTGAATTTTTGCAACCCAGATCTCTTCAGTTATGTTTTGATTATCCAAACTCTAGGTGAATGGCACATCTTCGAGAGCACTTGTTCTCAATGACCCAAACAGATCCATAATTGTTACAATAGATGAAACATGAACTTCGGTGCTATGAATTAATGCCTTGAAAAATGATAGTAAAAAATCAGGGCAATATGATCAGCCATGGTAGTGTAGCGAGCGTGCAGTATTGCAGGCTAATTCTGCCAACTGTCACAAGTTCAATTCTAACCGGCTCCAGGTTTCCTCAGCCTTCCATCCTTCCATCAGTAAAATAAGGACCCAGATTGTTGAAGGCAAAATGCCGATTCTGTAAAGTGCTCAGTGCTGCAAAGCATTGTGGAGCGATATATAATTCTAAGTGCTATTGTTATTAATCTGAACCTATTTTCTTTGTTATTTCAAATAAGGATAACAAGTCATCATCTGGTAATACTAACTGGTATTGTTATATGTGGTTACTGTACACAAATATGGAAGACTGATGGTGAGAGGTACCTCAGTGGATCATACAAACAACATATCAGATTTCCACAGCCTAGCATTGTGTCAAATAATATCCATGAATGAAACTGCAAAGCAAATAAAAAACCAAGGATAAAGCAATGCTTGCAATGAGACTAATTCATTTTGGCAAAACCATGGTCTGGACAAAGCACCACAGCAGAGCCCCACGCCACCCTACCTCTAAGCCAATATAGGTAGTCCTCAACTTAAGACCACAACTGAGTGAGCCCAGAACTGAAGTTGCTAAATGAGAATTTTTTAAAGTGAATTTTGTCCCATTTGATGACTTTTCTTGCCATCATTGTTAAGCGAATCTGGCTTTCCTATTGATTTTGCTTGTCAGAAGGTTGCAAAAGATGGTCACCTGACCCCAGGATGCTGCAACTATCATAAATATGAACCGGTTGTCAAGCATCTGAATGTAAATCATGGGACCATGGGGAATGTTGCAACGGTCATAAGTGTGAAAAATTGCTTTTTTCAGGGCCGTTGTAACCTCGAACCGTCATAAATGAACTGTTGTAAGTCAAGGACTACCTGTACAACAAATGTTTCATAGCAAATGTGAACTGATTCCAAGGAAAGAGAAAGATAATACTACAGAGGGTGAAGTAGAATAGTGTCTGCATTTCACCACATTTTCTCATTGTATTCTGAAAATTAAAACCAAGAGGCGATCAAAAGACTGAAACGAAAGACATAATAATCTCCTAGCCCAGGGGTCTGCAAAGTCGGCTCTTTTAAGACTGGTGGACTTCAACTCCCAGAGTTCCTCAGCCAGCATAGCTGGCTGGGGAACTCTGGGAGTTGAAGTCCACCAGTCTTAAAAGAGCCGACTTTGCAGACCTCTGTAACCTAGCCTAACTACAGCTATATGGGGCTTATGTGAGTCTATAACATGTGGCAAAACAAGATTGCTTATGGTTTTGTTATTTATTAAAAGTAAGATTACTTATTCAAGTTTTGCTGATCCTTGCTCAAAAACCTTTAAAAATGACATTTCCCATTATTTCTCTGGTCTACAGGATAGTCCATGGATGAGTAGCACATTCTGGAATCTCATTTGAATATAGACCAGGTCACTTCTAATGTATTCATATTTAATAGAGTTGTGGAAATATCTCCAAAAAAGGATTTTGCAGTCCATAGAAGAACATGCAAATCATCACCCCTGAATCACTAAGTCAGCCATTTTTTCCCCAAGTTCATGAAGATGCATCAGATGCTTTGCACATGCTCCAGTGTAATGCAAAGTATCCCTTTGAAGGATTTATGGAATATTTAGTTACTTGCATTATGAACAGAATGTAATGAAATGAGATGAGATGCCAGAATATGTTTCTAATGCAATTACAGCTAGAAATTCTTTACAAAAACTGGGTCTTAGAAATAGCCGGGTCCAGCATTTACCCCCTTTTACTTTATTTAATTTATTTTAGACTTCTTGGGTCTTCTTCCATAGCAAAGAATTATGGGTGGCATTACTATCAAAGATAGACCAACACAGTTTCATCCTGAAACAAAAAACATCACAAGGGAATGGAAATTTCAGTAGATAAGTAGATCAGGCAAAAAGATTCAAATGTTGGCAAGATGTTGTTTGATGTACCTCAGTATTGCATTGGTCTCCAGTATGTTTCTGTGTTTAATTCAGGGGGCTGATTACCATCTATAAAGGCCCATGTGATTTGGTCTATGAGTAGCTTTATGACTGTCTACTCCAGGGGTGGGCTTCAAAAATTTCAGCAATGGGTTCTCTGCCCCTTGCTGGGTGGGTGTGGCCTAGTCAGCCTCTGCACCATGGTGGAAGGGGGCGTTTTTGCTATCCCCAGGTTTTGGAGGCTTTCCTCGAGTCTTGGGGGGGGGCAAAAACTGCCTCCCCCGGGCTCCAGAGGTCCTTTCCAGCCTTCTGGAACTTCCCAGAGGCCCTTTTTTTCTCCAGCCATAATGTTAGCTACAGGTTCTTCCAAACCTGGGCGAACCCTTAGCAGCCAACCCCTGATCTACTCCAAATACAATCTGACTCTTCAATAAGGCAAGTTTTGAGTAGCCATCAGTTGGAAACCAGCATTGTTTATGGAGGTTCCATTTCCTATGGAATAGCTTATTATAGGCTTGTCCCTGGCTATTTCAAAGAGTCTTAAGAGTACTATGCCGTCAATAATTTTAGAATATCCATATGAAGAAGAACAGTTGATTATAATTATATATTCTTGTATTATCATGTGAACAGCCTAGTGGTAAAGACGTTCACTTCCCGCACAGAAGGATGTGAGTTCAATTCTAGGTAGTGGCATACATTTCTCTCTCTGGATGGAAAGGAAAAAAAATACCCAGACAATGAAAGCTCAGCTCCATCCAATCACCCCGACTCTACTCCAAATTAAGGGATTATAAGGGTCATAAAAATGGAGCTTTATTCTTGTAAAGTGGCTGATTACTTTGTTTGATACAACTTTTTAAGTCACTTGCTGTGGTCTAATGGAACTGAAATATAAATTACAGTATAGAAACAGCAGTGAAAAGCAGGATTTAACTAAAGCACTGGTGACAGATTTTATAATCAATTTCTATATAAATGTATATAAAATGTAACAGCGTTGCCAAAAAAGGCATTAAGAGTTATTAACCTAATATTTTGAAGCTTCTTCTCCAGTAATATTGTATTGCAGACTAGGGTACATAAAACCTTTGCTAGAATACAGCCCATCTGTCTGGAACCAGCACTGCATATCAGACATTAATACAATTGAGCAAGTCCAGAGATATTTCACGAGAAGAGTCCTCCACTCCTCTGCTTGCAACAGAATACCTTATGTCACCAGGCTTGAAATTTTGGGCTTGGACAACCTAGAACTATGCCACCTTCAGTCTAACCTGAACATAGTACACAAAATTATCTGCTACAATGTCCTACCTGTTAATGACTACTTCAGCTTCAACCGCAATAATACATGGGCACACAACAGATACAAATTTAAGGTAAACTACTCCAAACTTGATTGAAGAAAATACAACTTCGGCAACAGAGTGGTCAATGCCTGGAATGCTCTACCTGACTCTGTGGTTTCATCCTCAAACACCCCCCCCCAACTTTAATATTAGACTGTCTACTTTTGACCTCACCCCATTCCTAAGAGGTCTTTAAGGAGCATGCATAAGCACACCAGCGTGTCTACTGCCCCTATCCTACTGTCCCCACTTATTCATATCCATTTCCCGTATCATAATCATGTTTATATTTATATCTATCTTATATATGCTTGACAAAATAAATAAATAATCATTCCAAGTGTCCTACACTGTTATTGTTTGGCCGGAAGTCTCAAATCATTTTACAAAGAGTACACTGAGTATCCTTTCCCCAACACAGGTTAAGGCAATTAAATAATACAATTGAAAAGAATACGGCCTCTTTGGTTTTGAAAAAGTTTTATTGGTTTTTATAATTTTCCAAAGGGTAAGGTAGGGGTTACAGAAATATTTTGAGAACCTTTGCGTCAGAGTCCTTGGCCCTTCCCGGGCTACATAATAAAACATTGGTAAGAAAATTTATCAAAAAATACTACAAGATAAAGATAAGTGAATACATCATACATTTCTCATTCTACGCTGGCAGACTTGTACAAACATCCTGGCACAAAAAGGTTAAAAAAAAGTTAATAAAAAAAGAAAAAAAGCAAGCAAAGTCATTTTTTGGATCTAAGTCTCTTGGCAATTGTATCTTCTTTTTCTCCCTCCTGGCCCCCAGTGGGCGGGGCCGTGGCCCCCTCCACCCCCCCTGGATCTTCCCCCAGGACAGAGGAATGTTTTTTAAGAAAGGCTTCTGCCTCGACAACTGTTTTAATCCTTATTCTTCCTCCTTCCCAGAACACCAGCATCCCTTCGGGCATCGCCCACTTGAACCAAATCCCGTGATCAAACAATTTTTTGGATAAGAAGGAATACCTCCTTCTCATCTCCCTAATCTTTTTTGGGATCTGCTTCAAGATGACGACAACCTTCTGTTGGTAAATTAACGGCCCCCCTCTCTGCGCCTTCAAAATTTCCTCTCTGGTTGACCTTTTAACAAATTTAACATGTATCTCTCTGGGTACTTCATTTATCCTGGCATATGCGGAATTTATTCTGTAAACTAGGTCAATGTCCCCCCTGATCTCATCCTTAGGTTTATGTAAATAATCTGCTAAAATTGTACTCATGAGTTCAGGGAGACACTCACCCAGTTCCTCAGAAATATTCTGAAATCTTAAAAAATATGTCATCCTTTCCATATCAATCCTAGACACATGCCCATTTATTTCTACAACCTCATTAGTAACATTTTAAGCTCTTCCTTTGCCCCAGCCAGCCCCCCTTCCAACTCTTCAGTCTTCTGTATGTTCTCCCGCACTTGCTTCCGTGTTTCCAGAAGTTCCTTCTTAAAGTTGCTATTTTCTTCTCTCTGAGCCTTGATTTCTTACACCAAAGTTTGTAACACAGATTCCAGAGAAGACATTCTTTGTTCCAAACCTGCCAGTTCTAATTTTTGTGCCATGGTTAGCTGTTAAAGTCAGTGCCACTAAAATGGCGTTTTTTGGGTGGGGCCGCTGAGGCAAGTCAGGAAATGAAAGTTTCAGGTCAGGGTTGTAGAAAGTTCAAGAACCAGAAGAGAAACACTTTTCCAAATCAATAATTATAGTAGAAAAGGCACTCCAGACAAGGAATCAATTAATCCAAAAAATTCTTCATTAATGGCAAGAGGAAGTCCAAATCACAAGGAAATGCTGGTAATTTTCCATAGATGAAATAGTCATTCAGGAACAAAGAGTAGCCATTTTCCACCGCCCAAACTGAGAGCCAGCCGGAGAAAGTTACAAAAGAAAAGTTGTTGCAAGCCAGTCGAACTTAGAAACATTGTAAAAAAGCAAGCCGGATACCACTTTCACTTGCTTTCATTAAGTTCCAGGCAATCCACATAGAAAGAATCCGGTTCCTCGCGACGAGGAGCCATTTCCGAGCGCCGCTTTAAATCCGAGGGGGGGTTTAACGAGCAAAACACCCCCCTCCAAGCTCTTTAGTCCAGCGCTGCCAGCAAAGACGAAATAAAAAAAGAACACTCACTCTTCACCTCGCAGCCGAGCCTCGGGAGAGCCTTTCGACCCGAACGTCTGGCTCTCTCCACATTCATAAAGCTTTACCGTTCTCCATTGGCGAAGGAAGAGACGAAGCGTCTCCCCCCCGCAGCCAGCCCTTCCTCACCTAGGCCGAAGACAAGGGTCGCTCCCCCACCGCCGCAGGGAAAAAATGACCCCAGCAAGCCGGCCCTACGGGAGACCCCCAAGGAGGGGCGTCTCGCCCCCATCGGGGGGCAGAAAAAAGGACAAAGCGACGGACGAGTCCAGGACCCATCCGTCGCCGCTGGAAGGCGGAAGCGGAAGTCAAGAATATGGCCTCTTTGACTGAGCTGGTCCTTCAATTTGCTTTTAGGTTGAATAAAATCTTTCAGGCTAGCCTATCTCATATCTTGTGAGCAAACCTTTGTAAATTTTCAGGCATAATTTATTGTAACATATATTTAACTGTTGAGTTGCACGTTTTACACAAAGTTATAAAATAAGAGACCCACAAAGCTATAAAATAAGAGACTCACACAGCTATAAAATAAGAGCTATCATAGCAGCCTCCACCTATATATCTAGACCCAGGTGATTTGAAATTTCAAAATTTAAATTTCTTATTTAGAAATGTATTAAGAAAATCTATAATGCTAGAGTACCATGGTGATGATTCTCATTACATTTCCACGGTCCTGCCATTTCCTCAAAGGCTGAGAACTGATTCCAGAACTTATTAAAATGTTATTAATTGCAGGAGGAATTATCTTGGAATCTCTAATGAGGTTCTGAAGTAAATACCATTCTTCAATGTAGATTACAGACTGCTTTTTCAAATTATTTCTTTCTCAAGTATTTCTAAAAAAAATGTATTGCAACTCTGTTGATTAAATTATGCTGTATATATCTCAATTGTCATATGAATAGGCATGAATTTAAAGTAGAATGGTAATAGAGGCATTCACGCAATTCTCTATGAGACAAAATACAATAAAGCAATAATAAACAGCCCATTTAAATTGCAAGATTTGAACTGATAAGACAGATGGTTGCAATGCAATATATTTAAAGGATTAGCCCGAGAATAGTAATGCAAGAGAAATCAGCTCTGTACATTTCAAGCAGAATGCAATGCTTCCATTTCAATAGAGCATCCTTCAAAAAAAGAGGTTTGTTCATATAAAAGTATAATGCTGTCAGGAAAGTATTACCATTATTATTTGATTAGTTCCTTACAATGTGCTATAATTTTAGACAGGTCAGTGTTTTAGACAGTTCTTTAGCTTGACACACTATTGTTCTGTTTATTGTATTTGGTTAAATAGTGATTTCTCTTTGTATAAATAGACACAGCTGATCAAATGCATTCTAAAGTAGTTATTTAATGTAGTAATGGTTCATTTTCTTATTGGATTTAGATTAGCCAAGGCCGAAAAGAGCCTGATAGATTGACCAGCATTTTGCTATAAATCATGATTTTGATCATTTAGGAATCTTTTAATGCAGGTTATCCCAATGAATTTAGTGGCATGACTAAGGTATCTAACAGAGAAAGTATTGCTTGTTTGTGAATAGGTTCTTCTATATCATTGGCCATATCTGAGTAATTCCTTATTGCATCACATTCTGTTCTGTTAAACTGAATGGCTGTGTTGTATCACTCACTACATGAAAACGACGTGATTTTTCAGTCGCTCAGAATACTTCAGCGAGAAGAAAGTCTAATCAGGGAAAGAAATTGCACTAAAACAGCAACATTTCAAGAACGCATAGCAAACAAATTTGAGCTTTGTGAAAAGAATATGTAAGAATAGGCCCCCACTATAGAAAATGAGGAATCAAGATAAAGAAAACAGATTTTGACTTGTCGAAAACTTATTTTATATGAATGTACTTTTTTAAAGTATGTTCTATTGAAACATTGTATTCTGCTTGTAAAATATAGAGCTGATTCCTCTTGCATTACTATTCTCACACCAATCCTTTAATACAGGGGTCTCCAACCTTTGCAACTTTAAGTCTGAAAGACTTCAGCTCCCAGAATTCTCCAGCCAGCTTTGCTGGCTGGAGAATTCTGGGAGCTGAAGTCCTTCAGACTTAAAGTTGCAAAGATTGGAGACCCCTGCTTTAATATATTACATTATAACCATCTGTCTTATCTGATCAAATCTTATGTTTTAAGTCTGGGAAGCTTTCCATTTTCCAAGATAGATTTGACTCATCCCATTTGTGGATCCGTTTGAAATGTTTACAACATTTGTAAAAGAAATGTAAAGTTGTATAACGAGTGCAGAGAAGAGCAACAAAGATGATTAGGGGACTGAAAGCTAAAACATATGAATAACAGTTGCAAGAAATAGGTATGCCTAGTCTAATGAAATGAAGAATTGGAATGACATGATAACAGTATTCCAATAGTTGAGGAACTACTAGAAAGAAGAGGGGGCAACCTATTCTCCGAGTCACTTGACAGCAGAAAGAGAAGCAATGGATGGACATTAATCAATGGGAGAACCAATCTAGAATTAAGGAGAAATTTCCTGACAGAAAAATTAATTGTGGAAGTTGTTTTTCCATCACTATAGGTTTTTAAGAAGCGATTGGACAGCCATTTGTCTGAAATAGAATAGGGTCTCCTGCTTGAGTAGTGGAGTGGGACCAGTGGTGGGTTTCTGCAGGCTCGCACCTACTCGCGAGAGCCGGTTGGTGAAATTTAGAGAACGGGTGAGAAGGGGTTCCACTGGCGTACCTGGAAGTAAATCCGGCCCGCCGCTGCAAGTGACCCAACGGAAAGGAAAGGAAAGGAAGGAAGGAAGGAAGGGAAGGGAAGGGAAGGGAGAAAGAAAGAAAGAAAGAAAGAAAGAAAGAAAGAAAGAAAGAAAGAAAGAAAGAAAGAAAGAAAGAAAGAAAGAAAGAAAGAAAGAAAGAAAGAAAGAAAGAATTTATCATCACAATTGAGTCCAAAGTTTTGGTTGCTAAGCAAGAGCGTTGTTAAATGAGTTTCACCACATTTTAAAAGGTGGCCACTCCCACCCTGTCACATGACTGCCAAGCCACGCCCACAAAATAGGCCACACCTACAGAGTAGGTTCTAAAAAATTTGAAACCCACCACTGAGTGGGACTAGAAGACCTCCAAGGTCCCTTCCATCTCTGTTGTCTATTCTGTTCTGTGTATTCTCATACATATTTTTTAATATGTTCATTTGGAATATGTTCCAATACTGGTTGGAATTGTCTACTCAAAAAGCAATGGAACTACCGCAGAAAATTGTCCTTGCCCTCTGACCTTTGCAGTAACCACAAGAGTGACCAATGCAGTTTCTTTCCCGTATTGAGGCCTAAATTCTGCATATAATCCATTTCTATCAAAATCTTATTCTGCCTCCAATAACATATACTGTATGTTCCCCGTTTTCTTCTTTTTTTAAAAAAAATAGCTATGCTTATCTAGTATCATTTCATTTCATTTGTTCTTCTCAGCTTCCTTCATTAAGCTAATTCTGTTTTGCATTCATGCTAGCAAGCAAGATTGGTATGGATGGAATAAGAGTAGTGAAATGAAACAGTGAATTTCAAGGGTTTAAACAAGATGAATATCTTTAACAGTGAGAGACTGAAATAATGTTTATTTTACCATGTGATGGCTTTGCTGATAATAAGGAATTTATAATTGCATATAATTATACATGATTATGGATTAATACCCTACTTTCACTTTTAATGAGAGTTATATGATTGCTTATATATAATTACAGCATGCTCTTTTAATTAAGGGCATAAAGAGATTTTTGGTCAAGTACAAACTTTTGTTTGGGATTACACAATGAATAGAATAGAATAGAATAGAATAGAATAGCAGAGTTGGAAGGAACTTTGAAGGTTTTCTACTCCAACCCCCTGCTGAGGCAGGAAACCCTACACCACTACAGACAAATGGTTATCCAACATTTTCTTTAAAACTTCCAGTGTTGGAGCATTCACAATTTCTGGAGGGATGTTGCTCCACTGATTAATTGTTCTAACTGTCAGGAAATTTCTCCTTATTCTAAATTGCTTCTCTCCTTAATTAGTTTCCACCCATTGCTTCTTGTCCTACCCTCAGGTGCTTTAGAGAATAGTTTGACTCCCTCTTCTTTGTGGCAGCCCCTGAGATATTGAGATCTCAGCCCCTGAGATATTGAGATCTCAGCCCCTGAGATAATGAAATACAGATTAATGCAGCTGTCATTATTAGGAAATGAAACTACCATATTTTTCGGAGTATAAGACCCAACTTTTCCCCTCAAAAAAAGGGGCTGAAAATCTGGGTGCATCTTATACACTGAATACAGCATTTTTTGCCTCCTGAAACCCCACCCCCTTCACCAAAATGGCTGTGCAGAACCTTTAGGAGGCTTATAGAGTGCTCCTGGTGGCTGGGGAGGGCAGAAATGAGTGAAAAACAGGGTGATTTTTGCTCATTTTTGGCCCCCACCACACACACCCAGGAGCACTTTATAAGCCCCCTAAAGGCTATGCCAGGGTTCCAAATAGCATCCAAAATTAAATCAGAGTCCAAGGCAAAGTATTGCTCAAAGTTCCAATTTATTAAGAGAGCCATGTTGGCACATCTGTGAAAACCCAAATCTGAAAGCTTCCCAGTTTTCCCCACCCAGTTGAAAGTTCATGATCTTGCCCCCACACCCACAAGTCCATCACATGGTCCCATCTTCCACTGCCATGCTAGCAGTTCCACCCATCCACTTTCGATCAGATGCAGAGGTGTAGAGACAAAGGATGTCCTTGGATTCTAGAAAGGAATTTTAATTTGACAACATCACATTTTACTCCTTACTATTACCCCTCTCAATTCCCCACTAATGAAACAGCATAGTAGAACAGAATATTAGTGTGGCAGGCCAAAGATCCCACAAGGACCCAGCTTCAAGCCTGACAGGCTATGCATACCCTTTTTTTGACCAAAAGATGGGCCCATTTTTGCGAAAAACAGGCTGGTTTTGGGAGGTCTGCAGAATACAAAACCTTTAAAAAAAATTGCCCCTTCAAAATCTTGGTGCATCTTATACTCCGGTGGGTCTTATACTCTGAAAAATATGGTATTCAATTACATAAGAAAAAGGATGCAACCTCAAACATGTTTATTTGAGATAGTAAAATGAAGCAGAGTTGTGCTTCTTTTGGCAGAGAACAGATCTGTTGGCTTGGAAGTAGAAGTGCGATAGAACTGTCTAATGTCTGATTCCATTATTCCAAGGCCATGGCATAATCTACCCCCAAAATTCACCTATCAATAATGTAGGTTCAAGCATAAAACAAATATTTTTTTAAAGAAGTGCTCTGCAAACAGATTGAGGTCACACAAAATATGCCAGTTATATTTGGAACTAAAGCAGTGAAATCCATCATTGCCATTTCAATAGTCCCTTGGTATTCATCATTAATTGATTCCAGGAGACCCACTGAGTGTCAAATGTGATGAGTACCAAAGGAACTTTTCTCACTTAATGTAGTGAGTCACAAGGTAACCAACACCGACAGGTTCTAGCTTGTGGGTTGAGTACCAAACAAACAACAAGTCTTGGGATAAAATGTTTGCTTCAAAACACACAGAGTACAAAATTTGATGAGTTTCTATTGACTACCAAGGTATCCCTGTACTTGAAATGGAAGGAAATTTGCCTTAAAAGAGGATAGAGGAAATTCATGTATCAGTGCAGTGGTGAAACTCCAGGGCCTGGAATGAGGTGGTGAATCCAGGTATTTCATCCTCCTGACACTATTTTAATCCGTCAAACGTTCCATTGAAAACTATATGTCCAAATGAACATGCATGTGGATCAGCTACAAAAGCTTGATCTATATATTCTTTTATGTACGGTGTTCCCAAATTTGCAGGCAAACTGTTTTCAGTAATTTTCCATAGACATGACCATTGCATGTCTTTTCCAAAGAATATCCTTAAATGAGCTCCTTATACAGGCCCCAGAATTCCAAACATTAGATTCAGAGGACCATAAATTAATTAATAGATATAATATAATAAAACGTTATTTTGTTTTTCAAGGCACAGATTCCTTGAAATGCGGTGGACAGTTCAAGATGGGAAAAATAAAAAATATTAAACAAGTACATGTGCGATACTGGAAGTACACAATGACTTATGGATGAAGAAAGAGATGAAAAATTTATTTGTATTGAGAATTCAAACTGAGTGTGGATACTTTGATAATAAACTTTTCTCCTTCGCTATCTCCAGCTAACACAGAAAGAAAAAGCTGTAAAGTGGGGAGGAGGAGAAAAAGATGAAAAAGAAGTTTAAAAAAGGATTGTTAGGATTGAGACTTAGTTTCCTTTGAGAACTTCCTAAGGATTACTGCTCTTTTGATTGAAACATCCTTAAATATTTCAGACAAAAACTTTTCTTCACAATGCTTGGGTGGACAAAATGATTTCCCATATGCTGTTTCAATAAATCAGAAGACAGTTGAATAAAGGCATAATCTTCCTAGAGCACTTTTTTATTTATTATATTTTATTTATTTACAAGTAATACAATACAAGTAATATTTGCAATCTGTACTAATCCCCAAATCGCTAGATGCCAAGAACTCACTAATAATACAGTTTTAATTCACTTACGGACTATTAACAAGGTAAATTTGGGGGATTTTCATAAAATGGAGGGTGTGTGTGTGAGACTGTATGTGTCTCTGTGCTAAATCTTACTTTGTCCTTTTTTTCTTTAACATAATGTCTAGTTTGAAGCAAGAAGTCCTTTTTTCATTACAGGGTACAGGGTACAAATACTGAAAGACACATACTGAAATATCTAAGGTACAGAAAACTGATCTTGTAGAGCTGCTCTTGTAGAGAAAATGTAAGCCATTTTCAGGAGCAAACATTTGCATTTCAGGCCCAAAAACCTTTAAGAATTTTTTTTTAAAAAAAGGGAAAAAAAAACAGAAAGGTTAAATCATCTCCATTACAATAACTGTTCAAATTCCCCAAAATCCCACATATGTATGCTCTGGAGACTTTCCTCACAAATTCAATTAAGCAGATTTACTTAGCGCAGTCTCACTGCCCTTAATAATGCTTGATTCATGTAAATTGATGATACAGTAATAGAAAATAACATTTGGAAGAGCAAACATATATTGTAAATCACTTCTCTGACATCTATTTTTTTGGAAATTTGCTTCCAGGACACATTAAAGAAAAAGAGTTAATTAAGTTAATTAAACCTACAAGCTCTGAATAATGAAAAACAATTAGGAAACCCTCTGCTTGGTTTCACTTGTTCTACTATTCAGTTTAGAAGCAGCAATATCATTTCACTGAATTTTTCCAACTTAAACTTCAGTTTCTTGGAAGAACTATAGTCGGCATGATTTCCTGAGCCTTTTACGATAGGAATTATGATTCTCAGTTTTTAGCAAAAATGCGATAACCTTTTCTATAACAATTCCGCTTTATGAACTTTGCCTTAAATGCCATTCATTGGCAGGCAAGTGGGATATAATGTAGAAGTGATTTTCAGACAAACCTATACTTGTCTTCCTAATTCTGATATGTGAGGGCACAAAGAATGACAAATGTTGAGATGACATACCTAATTAAATCTGATCTTTATGTTTTGGTTATCAAATTATCAGCAAGAAAAATAATTGCTACAAAGAGATCTCTGTTTTATGTACCTGTTACATCACTTGCAAAATTAAAGTTGACAATGACCTAGAATTCAGTACACAATATATTGATTTTACTATACAGGCCACAAAATTACAGTTAGTGATTTAATTATTGGAAGCAAATGCACATGTAATAGCTGATGGACTGAAAATCACTCAAGTATGGCCAGAACAAGCTAGAATAGATGCAAATCTCATCACAATTAAAAAAAAACAACCACCACCAATGGGTGTACATTAGTATGTAATCATTTCCCCCAAGCAGACAATATCAATCATGAAATTCTTGGTGATGTACCTCAAAGAACACAAGAAATAACAAGAAATTAAAAGTGAACAAGACATAAATCTGTAACATTCATATCAAGATGGAAGGCCCACAATTAACCTTTAGAATCAAAGACACAATAGGATAATATCACTGCCATTAGGCAGACAGGACTAGGGGAAAATTTTCAAATAAAGCAAAGCTATGTTTATTGAGATTGGCTATAATTACAGAATCTTGGAAAGTCTGATTGTGCTATTCCTTGGCCTATATTTTATACTACAGTTAATGAGAGGAGCATCACTTCCAAAAGTTATCTTGTTGTTCTGAACTCTTTGGCCATGTCACGCTGTGGAATTCATTGGAGAAAGCAATTATGTTTGGAAGAGTTAGTGGTAAAAGGAAAGCAGGCTATCCAAGAACACAATGATTGGATACCATCAAAGCTGACACCAACTGGAGCACAGAAAAACTGAGAAGTAGTATAAGATCTGAAGATGTGTAGAGACCTGACCCATAGAATTGCCAAGGGTCGGACATGACTGAATAGATAACATCTTTATCTTATGAACTGGCAGAAGACTCTGGGGTCATGACTTTCTTGTCTGTAGCTTGGCTAATTTGGAGCAGGATGGCTGCAAACCCAAGACTGGGGAAAGCCCCCCTACCTACTGTCCCAGGCAAAAGGTGTTTCCCTCTAGAGTATCTGCTCAGTCTACTCCAAGAAACCTTTTCTGCTGGAGTTAAGTCAAGGCCATGAGCTTGTGCAGAATTCCATACAAGTTGTGAGAATTCCATCCGTTTGTGGTGCCTAAAATATTTGAGGTGAGCTATACTTTACTGTATACATAGGTTTGACAAGTAGTGTATACATGCACATGAACACATCTTAGAGGGAATATAGGTTGTGGCTATCATTTTTGGCATGCCAGTACAAATAGTTGACTTTATTCCCTTGATGTAGACATGGAGATCCAAACTAGAGAACCCAATGTTTGAACATGTGAATTAACCAATACCAGTTCAGCAAGATGGTAGTTTGGTGTAGTGATCAAGACACCACACTACAAACGAGGACACTGTGAGTTCTAGTTCTGCCTTAGACATGAAAGTTGTCTGGGTGTCTTTGTGGCAGTCACTGTCTCAGCCCAATCCACTTCCACGTAACTGTTGTTGTGGGGAGAAGAGCAGAAAGAGGGAATATTATGTTTGTTCATTGCCTTGAACTACCTATAAAATAATAATGGTGAAATTAGAAAAACCTTATAAATGAATAAGAGGTTAACAATCTGACCTCAGTTCCCTGAATGTAAACTCTTTGATACATTTTAATGCACAAAGGAAGATAGTTGTGTCAATCTAACGCACATATAATGTTATAAGAATCAAAAGAGACAAACCATGCATAACTGGGGTACAGATACAAACAATTTCTACATGCTGTGTAGAGCCCTGTCACATTATGATGGCTAAGTGTTTGATTTTACAGCTTAATAACTAAATTCACTTCAATGTGTTTTGTATAATTTTATGGAAAGTGATTTCAGTCTTGGACTATCAAATAATTCTGAACATCTTTGCTACATGTACTGACCTGTCCCTCTTTTTCAAACAAGTCTGACTTAAAAGTCAACATGCCATCCAAACAAACAAAGACGATATTCTCTGACTTCTAAAATATTATCCTTCTCCTGGGAGAAACCAGGCTTAATAGCAGCAGCTGTGAGTGGAGTGTTAGTGGACAACCAATTAAATATGAGCAACAGTGTGTAGCAACAGCCAAAAAAGTCAATGCAATCCTAAATTGCATTAACAGACAAATTCAATCAAGATCATGTGAAGTACTAATACCACTCTATAAAGCCTTAGTAAGACCGCATCTAGAATACTGCATCCAGTTTTGGTCACCACACTATAAAAAAGATGTTGACATTGAGCAAGAGGGCAAAGAAGAGCAACAGAGATGATTAGGGAATTGAAGACTAAAACATATGAAGAACGGTTGCAGGAACTGGGCATGTCTAGTTAGTGAACAGAAGGACCAGGGGAGACATGATAGCAGTGTTCCAATATTTGAGGAGCTGCCACAGAGAGGAGGTGGTTTCCAAGGCACCTGAAGGCCAGACAAGGAATAATGGATGGAAAATGATAAAGGAGAGATTCAACCTAGTTAGAGGAGAAATTTTCTGTCAGTGAGAACAATCAATCAATTGAACAGAAGTTGCCTTAAAAAGTTGTGGGAGCTTCATCACTGGAAGCTTTCAAAAAGAGGCTGGACTGCCATCTGTCAGAAACAGTGTAGGGTCTCCTGCTTGGGTGGGGGGTTGGATTCATTAGATGATCTACAACAGGGGTCTCCAACCTTTGCAACTTTAAGTCTGAAGGACTTCAGCTCCCAGACTTCTCCAGCCAGCAAAACTGGCTGGAGAATTCTGGGAGCTGAAGTCCTTCAGACTTAAAGTTGCAAAGGTTGGAGCCCCCTGATCTACAAGGTTCCTTCCAACTGTGTTATTTTGTTATTCTGTTATCCTTTCCTATAATATAAAATCCTGAAATTTGGAACAAAGTAGCATACAAGTACAATAAGAATTATGCCCATGCATTTTATCTACAACTTAACTGTCTCTACAGGGCAGTGATTCTTTTTAATTGCATGCACATAGACTGCACACACCTCTTACTGTAGCCACAGCAGAAAAGGTCATTGCAGATATGTGAGTGTTAAAATATTTAAGAGTGTCCTTGTTATAAGAATTCTTTCTGAAAACCTAATAGGAAACAAAATTAAAAGAAAATCAATGGAATGTAGAAACAAAATGCCGTGACAGATCTTGGTCTAGCATACAAAGTTTGGAAGTGACCTTTCGCATAGAAGAAGCAAAAGTAAAAATGTAATAACTGTCTGAAATTGATTCAGTAATTTTTGATTCTATAGGGCTGATCATTAATTAGACTTTATTTCTCAACTCTGTTCTCTTAGATAGCACCATCCCCTTCCTGGATTCATTTTTTTTGTTTGGTTTGGTTGAAAGAGAGGGTGTTGCTGAGAAACAGAAGGCTTTTGGAGTTAGAATGACATGGCCTAGGATTGGACTGGAATGTATCGTATCTGTGGTACGCTAAAGTTAAGGTTAATATAGATTTAACATTTAGCACCATTCTCCAAATAGCATGGGCCCTTTTATGTGGCTTTGGAAAGCTTCTGAAGCCTTCTGAAACAAAACGGCCGTTTTCTATTTAGTGTACCCTATTCTCACAATGCTTCAGAAGATGCTCGGAAAGCTTCTGAAGTATTTCAAAGCATCGCAAGAATGGAGTGTGCTATTCGAAGTATGGTGTGAGCAGCCTCAGAAAGGCGGCCTGGAATGGCCAGCAGCTGCCTCGCATAAGGCCAGTAGTCTTCTGTCAGTAGCAGAAGGATGAGAGTTAAGGTCAGATGGCTTCTCATCTAAAAAGAAGCTTCATGGATTGAATGAATTAAATGAACTTGAATTACATCTCATGAAAGCTCATTATAAAGTAGAAAACATGGTTAGTCTGTATTTAAAAAGAAGAGCAAAAATGTCCTTCCAAGCAGAGCACCCCAAAATATAGTGCACGTGAATAAAAGAGATCTTAACTACTTGCACATTTACTTATTTATGAGAATTTGCACTGAACCTGACTGTAGGTGGTTCGCATGCATGCTAAACATCAACAAGATTAAACAATGCAGGAAGAACATGACATTAATGATATAATTCAATATTACCCTCGATTAACATTCTCTCAGGCTAAAGATGAGCTACCCATCCTAATAAGAGTCAGAAGAATATGATCATGTCACACTGACTATGGGCTGAACAGAAGAGATTGACTCTAAGCTTTGCATTGAAGCCTCTAAACTGAAGATAAGCAGAGGCTTTGGGTAAGGTCTAATAAAGTTACTATAATTAGCCATGTGTTGGGCTTCTCACTAGGGAGACCACTGAGCTGGGCTGATAAAGCTAATGCGAAAAGTTGGCATTTCTCCAGGTTTTTGGACCAACCTGACAAAACGCAGAAGGTTCCTTTTCTGTGGTCATTCAGAAAGATAGGTTCAATTTTGCTCTTTGTCAGCAAATTTGACTTGTTTACTCTAAATAATGGTGTACCTAGCAATAGCACTTAGCAATAGCATTTAGAGTTCTATGCTGATTCATAGTGCTTTATGGTCCTCTCTAAATGGTTTACAGAGTCAGCATATTACCCAGCATTCTGGGTCCTCCTTTTACTGAGCTCTGAAGAATGGAAGACTGAGTCAACCTTGAGCCAGTCAGGATCGAACTGCTGGCAGTCAGCAGTTAGCCTGCAATATTGTAATCTAACTGCTATACTGCCACAGCTCTGAATGTATTCATAATTTTTATTTATTTATTATTTATAATTCTAAATGTTATTATTTTACTTTGTTCTTCTATAGAGAACATTGTTATACCTACCATGTTTACCCGAAAATAAGACGGGGTCTTATTTTCTTTTGACCCCCGAAATAAGCACTTAGCCTTATTTTCAGGGAGGTCTTATTATTTTTGAGGTGCAAGAGGCTGTGAGCGTGGCCACCTCATGGCTCCTGCTGTGTTGCGATATTTTCAGGGAGGGCTTATTTTCAGGGGAGGGCTTATTTTAGCACATGTACTCAAAACCCCGATGGGGCTTATTATCTGGGGAGGTCTTATTTTCAGGGAAACAGGGTAACTACCTAATAACAGAATTGGAAGAGAGCAATGGGAGAATTCAGTCTATTCTGTCTTTTTAAATTGTTCACAAAATATGGTTGTCTAAATTCGGCTTGAACATGTGTAGAGCTCATCCCTTCGCCTTATACTTGATTCTACTACTGTATGGAACTTAGAAAAACACACATTCAGTTATAATCTGCCTTCCATAAATCAAAATATTTGTCCATGTTCTGTTGCTTTGGGTTGACACAGAACAGACCTTAACCCCTGTGGTATGATATTTTTTAAAAAATACTTCAAGGGTGTTATCATATCATTCTCTATCTTCCCTTATCAGCATGAAATATTTTGAGATTTTTCCAATTCTCTTCCTATGATTTAGCTTCTAATTCAATGATCATTCTCATTTCCCTTTCTGAACCTGCTCTAGCCTGATTATGTATTTCTTAAATGCTGGAAACAGGTTTTTGAGGTGGGGGTCTAACCAATGCAGAAATAAAGTGGAACAATTATTTCTCACGATTTAGAAATTACATTGCTGTGTAATTTCTAAATTGTGAAAAATAATTGTTCCACTTGATTGCATATTATGCATATTAAAAAGCATTTTAAATTGCACTTGCCTTTTTTGTAGCTACATTACGCTACTCATAATTCTGTTTGCAATCAACTACCATTTCAAGGTCTTTTTTGGGAAATATTATTTCCAAACCATCCCATTTTATACCTGCTCTTTTGATTTTTGTTCCTAAATTATGAATCTTCTCCATCAAAAAATGACAGAAAAACAATAGCAAGAAAGTGAGAAAAGAAACTTTCTCTTCAGAATCCATGTATAATTCTACATTTCTGATGGATATTGAATCATTTACAAGGTGCTGGCAGAACAATTTATTTTGGAAGTACTGTAGACTCTTCCCATGATCAATGTCAGACTGATTGATCCATAATGCTGCGGATCAATCTTTCTCCTTTCTTTCTTTTTTTGAATGATATGGACATTTGCTCTTCTCTGCCCTTTGCTCTTTGGGCAGTTTGTTCATTCTTTACAATTTCCCCAAATAATATATAAAGATTTATTCAGATCATTAGTAAATTCCTTCTGTCCATTAAAAGGTAAAGGATCCCCTCGCACATATGTGCTAGTCATTCCTGATTCTAGGAGAATCATCTCTGTTTCAAAGCCAAAGAGCCAGCGCTGTCCAAAGATGTCTCCATGGTCATGTGGCCAGTATGACTAAATGCCAAATGTGCACGGAACATTGTTATCTTCCCACCAAAGGTGGTCCTTATTTTTCTACTTGCATTTTTACATGCTTTTGAACTGCTAGGTTGACAGAAGCTGGCACAAGTAACGGGAGCTCATTCTGTTACGCAGCACTAGGGATTCGAACCACTGAACTGTCAACCTTTCTGATCTTTCAAGCTCAGTGTCAGTTCATTAGGGCGCAGTTAATATCCTTGAAGATATTACTGTCCATCATTTCTGTTAATTCAGACATCAATACTAATTCTACCTTCTGTGCTTCAGAGTTGTCTGGAAAATTGAATGCCCTCTTATTGAAGATTAAGACAATATAGAAGTAGACCAGCATTTCCTTTTGTTAATTGTTAGTATTCATTGGCATCTGCTCCCATGCTAACTCAGTGCTGAAGCCAACATGATGGAATTGACATTGTGACTCACACACAAGCCCTATCTTTTCATACTTGCATTGTGATGCAGCACACAAGTACTTAAAGAAAAGAGCATGCATCACAAAATTAGGATATGCAGTTTCCAGGGGTGGGCTTCAAAAATGTTAGCAAGGGGTTTTCTGCCCAGTTGCTGGGTGGGTGTGGCCATGGTGGGTATGGCCTAGTTGGCCTCCTGCACCATGGGGGGGGGGAGACATTTGCCCTCCCCGGCTCCAGAGGCTTTCTTCATACATCAGGCAGGGTGAAAACAGCTTTCCCAGGCTCCAGAGGCCAGAAATGGGCCTGTTTCCAGCCTTCCTGAACTTCTGGTAGGCCCATTTTTCACCCTTTCCAAGCCTCCGTGTGCCCCCTGCACTTACCCACATTCAAAATGAGCCGCATGGGGACTCCTTGGAGGGACAGGGCAGGGTGGGTGGGGACAGCCAGGATTGGATTTGGGGGTTCTCTCAACTGCACAGAATCTTAGTTAGAGAAACTTTCACTTGTTTCCCCTTGCCCACACTGAAGTGGCTTATTTTTGCTTGGTTATTAATCTCTACTACATTACTGATTATTTCATTTTTGTTTTACACTTATTTGAATAATCCATTCATTGTGTATGTTCTTATTTGGTAACCAGTATTTGCTGGTATTGTTGTATTTGGGTGTTTTCCCGTGTAAGCATGAAATTGTTTTTGCAACATTGCGGCAAGATCTCACTTGCCATCTTCAGGCTTCAGTCTGAAGCCTGGACCGAAGCCTGAAGATGGCAAGTGAAGATGGCAAGTGAGATCTTGCCGAAATGTTGCAAAAACAATTTCATGCTTACACAGGAAAACACCCAAATATACATATACATATACATATACATACATACATACATACATACATACATACATATATATATATATATGTGTGTGTGTGTGTGTTAGTTTTATGAGTTGATCAATAAATTAAATTAGAAGAGACCAGGATAGATCTATTTCGAGCTTATTAGCTCTCATCAGCTGGCCATACCCCTTACTGGGATTCGATTTAATTGGGGCCTAATAATAACAGGTTGTTGTGAAACAATTACATATATATGGCTGAATGGCTAAAGGCTCTTGCCTGATATGCAATACAGCCCCGGTTCAAATCCCAGTAAGGGTATTACTAGCTGATGAGAGCTAAAAAGCTTGAAATAGATCTATACTAGTCTCTCTGATTTATTTATTGATCATCTCATAAAACTAACACACATACACACACACACACACACACACACACACACACACACACACTACATGTTAGCCTTTTCATTTTATTGCATTTACTCTATTGTTGCATGGTTGTTGCTGTTGTATATCTTCTCAGAATAAAGTTGTGTGTGTTTTTTTTTAAGAAACAGTAGAACAGGCCCAACTGTAAGACTCACAGAGTCCAGAGTATTCATTCGCTAGGCGGCTACAGAAAATAAATTGAAGAATGGACTTCCGGTTCCGGCTCCGGCGGCGACGGGCGAAATTAGGGTTCGCTCGCCGCTTTGTTTCTTTTCCTGACCCCCCGCGGGGGCGAGAAGCCCCTTGTTTGGGGTTTCTCCCATAAAGCCGGCTCGATGGGGAAGCCCCCCCCCACGGCAGTGGGGAAAGCGACCCCGATCCTCGGCTTAGGCGGAAGAGGACATGCTGCGGGGGGCTTTTCCTTCGCCAAAGGTTGGCGGCACCATTTAACTTTATGGAGAGAGACGATCGGAAGAGTCGGGAGGCTTTTCGGGACCTCAGCTGCGAGCGGAGAGTGAGCTATTAAAACCTTTTTTTTTGTACTGTCAGCCGGGCTGAAAGGGACAGGAGGGGGGTGTTTGTTCCCAAAAACCCCCCCTTGGACTAAAAGCGGCACTCGGAAATGCCTCGTTGCGAGGAATCGGAAACTTTTAATCCGGATGGTCTCTAACAAGGGAAAGTATTTTGCGGCTTGTTTGCAATTATGTCTCTAGGTCTGGCTGAAACAGTTTCTTTTTTGCTTTTTAACCGCTTTCTCCCTCGGGCTCTGAGTTTGGGCGGAAAATGGCTTCTCTTTGTCCCCGACTGACTACGACCTATGGAAAATTACCAGTGTCTCTTTGTGATTTGGACTTCCTCTAATTATTGATGAAGAATTTTCTTCTTTTGGATTTGTGTTTTCCGTTCTGGATTACTTTCGTTATTATACCTATGGAGTTGGAAAAGTGTTTCTCTACTGGTTTCTGAATTCTGCAGCTCTACAACTTTGAGAACTTTGGACTCCTGATCTGCCTCACCAGCCCCACCCTAAAAACGCCATTTTACTGGCACGGATTTTAATAGCTAAACATGGCACAAGAAGCAACGCTGGCAAGCCTTGAACAAAGAATGACTGCCCTTGAATCTGTTATACAAAATTTGGTATTAGAAATTAAGGCCCAGAGGGCAGAAAATGTCAATTTTAAAAAGGAATTATTGGACACTCGAAAACAAGTGCTTGAGAATACACAGAAGAATGAAGAATTGAAAGGGGGGCTGGAGGGGGCTAAGGGAGAGATTAAAAATGTTTCTAATGAGGTTGTGGAAATAAATGGGCATGTGACTAGGATAGATATGGAAAGGATGACATATTTTTTGAGATTTCAGAATGTTTCTGAGATGGATGGTGAATGTCTCCCTGATCTTATGAGTACAATTATTGCAGACTATTTACATAAACCTAAAGATGAGATCAGAGGGGACATTGACCTAGTCTACAGAATAAATTCTGCATATGCCAGGATGAATGAAGTACCCAGAGAGATACATGTAAAATTTGTTAGAGGGTCAACCAGAGAGGAAATCTTGAAGGCGCAAAGAGGGAGTCCTATGATTTACCAACAAAAGGAGGTTACCATCTTGAAGCAGATTCCAAGAAAGATTAGAGAAGCTAGAAGGAAATTTTCCTTCTTGTCTAAAACATTGTTTGATCATGGGATCTGGTTCAAGTGGGTGATACCCGAAGGGATGCTGGTGTTCTGGGAAGGAGGTAGAGTGAAGATTAAAACAGTTGCTGAGGCGGAAGCCTTTCTTAAAAAACATTCCTCTGTCCTGGGAGAAGATCCAGGGGGGGCAGGGGGAGCCATGGCCCCGCCCGCTGGGGGCCCGGGGGAGAAGGTGGAAGATACAATTGCCAAGAGACTTAGATCTAAAAAATAACTTTGCCCTGGTTTTTTTTTTGAGTAATATTGTATGATATTTGTAATCTGGATTTTTGTAATTGACTGACAGTATATAACTGAAAAATTTAGGAATATGTACTTGCTCCCAGCTTGTAGTGTTATGTGAAATGTTTCTTTTCTTTCTTTTTAATAATGTAACTTGAGGTACCGGAGGAGCCGACGACTTTGACGTGACCACTCTCAAAATTTCTATGTATCCCTTACCCTACCCCACAAAAAATGTAAACTCAATAAAACTTTTTCAATATAAAAAAAAAAAAGAAAATAAATTGAAGAATGAATGAATAGAAAACAGATACAAATATTCAGCTGTCAGTTATACCCTGTCATACCCTTTTTCAAACTCTATGCATCTAAAAGGCTACAAACAGGAAATTGCCTAGTTATTTAGATAAGTCTCAGAATAAGGTTTGAAACAAATGCAGTACGATCCCTTCCCATTTTAAACCCAGAAATTGGTCTATTTTGGACAGTTTTTATTGAAACGTCAAATAGTTGTAACACAAATCCTGGATCCTGAAAGCAGATAAGCATTTGGAAGGACTGCTGAATGCATGAGACATTCCAGAGCTTTCTGTTTCAGTAAGGATGACTTCATATCCAATTCAACTCAAGGAAAGATTGACTCATATCCCTTGGCCTTGTGGGAGGACAATCCTACTGTAAATATTTGTCCTGCTTTCTTGAAGATCATGCAGTAGTCAGCCCAAGGAAGTGTTTGATGTGAATCCATGCAATTTCAATTAGTAGACTTCTTCAAAGTTTGCAAACGTATAAGAGAATTAAAAGAAATTTAATATTCTGTTGGAATAAATGTCCTTTTGGGTTCAGTTCCAAGGGAGGAGAAAGACATTGGAAACATGGAGATTGCTTGGAAATATGGTTTTTAATGCTGTTTGAGGTCCTGGGGGGGAAAAGGGGATCACATGCCTTAAAGATTTTGAAGAAGAAAAAGGGAAGAGATGCTGAGAGAGCCTGAATTTTATACCCTCTCTTGGGCCCCGCCTTGCAACTTCCTGTTCCTGTGTAAGAAATGTATTCTGATTGGTGGTCAGACTCCCAGAGGGCAGGGATCTTAGCTAACTGTAGGCTGTGTGTGTCCCAGGCTTGTTTGAGCCTTACTGACGTAATCTTCCCAAGTGCCATGTGGTGAGATGGGTAGAGGACTAATCCTATCATGTCCTGGCAGCCATGTTTTTTGGGTTGCAGATGAACTGGCTCAGGCCTTAATGTTCCATTAACAAAGGTGGGGGGGGGGGTGATTTTCTCCCTCCCTTTTAGGGGAAATATTCTGCCCTTTTAAATATTTCCTAAAATATTTCATATTCCTAGTAGAGTGGTGGATGCTAACTTTCTACAATTCTTAAGGATTATTATCTTAAGACAGGTGGTAGAAGAAATTACTAAAAGGGCAAGTTGTTTGGCTGACTTGTCAACTGGAAACATGATTGGAATCTAATATTGATTCATGATAGGCATCCAACCTTTATCATGAACATCTGGGTGGAGGTGAGAAAATTGCTGTTGTGTAAGATAATATTCTGTGCTTCCAAGTTATATTCAAGAGAGGGCATTCATAGGACATTCAGAGTTAAAATGCCTGTGCAAGTCCTTTTGAAACCTGGATTTAGAAACATTGAATGTAGTCCTCAGATTCCATTATTGCTGAACGGGCAGACTGGGTTTTTCTGATTTCCTTGGAATTACCGTGATGATCTACAAAGGGAAATTATCACAAGCATTTATATTTGTAGGAAATATGTACCATATTTTTCAGAGTATAAGATGCTCCGAAGTATAAGACACACCTAGATTTTGGGGAGGAAAACAAGGGAAAAATATCTGCTTCTGCCTCTCAGCAATTTTCCTCCTTGCAACAAACAGTACAGACAATATACACAGTTACACAGTTACAATATACACAGACAATATATAAAGTTTGTAGTATTATATTTCAGACTATACTTGTACAGATGCTGTTAAAATTGATGTGCTTTCTGGAAGTATAGTTATTCTCTGCTATTTAAAAGAATAGCACTTTTTAAAACAATGGCATGTGGCCTCTTCAGATCAAGCATTCATTTTATAAAGCTTCATTGGTTAAGTTGTCTAGAATAACAATAAAGCAGTCTTTAAAAAATAAGCTTAATAATTTGAATATTCTATAGATATTTATAGTTGTTGACTTACCTCCTTGCAGCAAACGGCCTGATTAGCAGAAGAAGAAGAAATCTGCCTCCCAGAAATTTGCCACATGGAGCAAACAGCAAGTTTCACTTTCAATTTCTCCCAATCATCAGCTGTTACAGGCTGCAGGGATTGCTATAGCTTATTTATTTTATTTATTGTATTTATTTATTTTATTTTATTTATCATATTTATATACCGCCCTATCTCCCCGAAGGGACTCAGGGAGGTGCACAGAAACAATAAAACAGTACATACAAAAGCAATTTAAAATAGATTAAATTTAAAGGTGTGTGCTAAAATTTTAGTTAAAATCTTATTAAGATCAAATTAAAACTATACCATTAAAGCTATGCCAGGCCGGCCACATAAAATAGATGTGTTTTTAGTGCCCGGTGGAAAAGGCGTAGGTCCGTGATGGTATGAAGGTCGAGGACAGGTCGTTCCAGAGGGCAGGGCCTGCCACAGAGAAGGCTCTCCCCCTGGGGGCAGCCAGCCGGCATTGTCCGGCAGACGGCACCCTGAGGAGGCCCACTCTGTGGGACCGGACAGGTCGAAGGGAGGTATGTGGTAGGAGACGGTCCCGCAAGTAACCAGGTCCCATGCCATATTGAAGCCTCCACAAAGCCCCGTTTGCTGCAAAGAGGTAAATTGCTGGGAGGCAGAGGCCAAAGGGTTAGGGCCAGTGAGTGGGTTAGGCTACATTCAGTGTATAAGATGCACTCAAATTTTCACCCTCTTTTAGGAGGGGGAAGGTGTGTTTTATACTCTGAAAAATATGTTAATCAAACCACCCAAAATACATTCAACGGGATTTGGAATCACCCTAGAGATGTTCTAGAGCAGGGGTCCCCAACCTTTGCAACTTTAAGTCTGAAGGACTTCAGCTCCCAGACTTCTCTGGCTGGAGAATTCTGGGAGCTGTAGTCCTTCAGACTTAAAGTTGCAAAGGTTGGGACCCCTGTTCTAGAGTAGGGCTGTCAAACTTGCAGCCCACAGGCCAGATGCATCACATGCTGGCCACGCCCACGCCCACTTTAGCAAAGGGGGGGAAAGTCGTGACTCGTCACATGGCGACACTGTGACGATGCACGTTTGACACTTCTGTTCTAGAGTGTTTCTACTTCATCTGAGGCAATGATAATCCCCAGAAGTCTTGACCAGCAGCCTCTATGAAAGAAGAATGGGGAATGAGCATTACAGAATAGCAGTGATTCGTTGGTGCATAATATAACCTGGAAAGAATAACCACAGAGTAAAACCACAGGTATAAACTTTCACCACTTTGTTTTTCATGCTTTTTATTATAAGCATAATAATCCCAAACAGGGTACAAAAATAGGATTAAAAGCCATAAAATTGCATTAGCTTAAAGCCATAACATTCTATCATAATAATATTACTACCATTAAACCCATAAAAAGTACCACATACAAAAATGATAACATTGCAACCTATTAAAACCAGCACAACAAGAATAACAATGAGAGTCAACCCAGCATATATTCAATTAAAAGCCTCGATGAACAAATAAATGTACAGCAGGTGCCAGATGCTTAATGTAAGGGCCTGCCCCAGCTGGTCCCTCAGGAAAGCGAAACAGTTTACTCCGTTGAGTTGAATCAAAAGAATTTTTACTGAGAGAAAGTGGCTGCAGTAAAGTCAAGTGGAATCTAAAAAAAACATACACAAAGCACAATGCAAATCTTCTATTTCCCCAAACCCATCACATTGGCTTCACAGTCCACCAAGAGCCAATGTGATGCTGCAAGGGTGTTTTGAGAACACTGAGGTGGTTGGGAGATAACAGGTTATTCTCAAGGCACGGCGGCCTTGGAACCAGGCTGGAAATGGCTGGAAGGGAATCTGCTCCCTCTCCAAAGACATTCCCCCTCCCTAATTCCCAAGTGGTTACAGCAAAAGTGAAAAGGTGGGAAAAGGCCAGTGAACCTCCCCTCCAACAGAATGGCAGGACATGATGGTGGACGTGACACTTACACGTCTAAGTGCCAGCTATAATTTAACAGGGAGGAAAATTCACGCTCAAATCCCCCGTATTGAGTAGAGTCCATTGCAGCTTGCAGCACAGTACTGGCTGAGAAGGGTGGAGCCGTTCCCCCAGATCCCATTGACCAATCACGGTAACAAGTCACACCAAGATCAGTTATTCATATTGTGATCAAGAACGAAGTTGCAGTTAGTAAACTCTGTTGACTTTCTTTGGGTTAATGGGCTCACTCATATGACTGCTGCAAGCAATGGCAAGATGCCATATATTTTCTGCCTCTGTGTTATGTTAGTCAACATAATATCCAAAAATGCATAAATAACAAAAGGAAAAGGGTAAAGAAAAAAATGGGAGGGACAGCAACAGCAATAGCACTTAGACTCATATACCACTTCACAATGCTTTACAGCCCTTTTTAAGAGGTTTATAGAGTCAGCAAATTTCCCCCAACAATCTGGGTCCTCATTTTACCCACCTCGAAAGAGTGGAAGGCTGAGTCAACCTTGAGCTGGCCAGGATCGAACTGCTACCAATGGACAAAATTAGCCTGTAATACTGCCTTCTAACCGCAAATGAAGAATATTGCTCCCCATAGTTTTGTTAGGTCTTGACACTTCCACAACATAAGGAGGCCTCTTCATCTCCATAAGAAGTCAGTGTAGTGTGTAGAGTTTTGCAGTCCTTTTTAAAAAGGACTGCATTATGTTGACGCTTTCTGCAACCATGACAAAGAAAAGAGGGGAAAATATTCACTCCCTCCAAGAACTATTAGTCCCTATTTCATTTAATTATTTGCCCCTGTGACTTTATGTCATAGGCACGTTTAAAATGAAGGTGGCTCTAGCTAATTTAATTACTGTCCCCTGTGGCTAACGTGGAAGTAGTGCAAAGAAAAGGTACCTTAATAGATGTTTCTAATGTGAAAATATGTAGTCACTATTATAACAGACATAGTTTTCTATTTGCCCCTCTCATGCCTTCTGGTTTTATAGGACATTAAAGTGCTAGCTCTACATTCACCCAAGGCTAAAGCTGATCAGAAGAAAGCAATATATGCAATTTCACATCTAAGAAAGAAACACAGTATCACATTCAGGCTTGAGTTTTCCAGTTCTCTGCAATAAATCAAAGCAAAAGTCATCAGTAGGAAATCAGGTTGATTAATAGTCAATGGTTTGATATAGGAATGGACAGAGATCTACGTTCAGTGCATGTCTGATTTATTTAGTTATTTATATTTATTAATCCCATTTCTATGGCTTTTTTGATTTTTTTGATTTTTTTGAATTTATACCCCGCTCTTCTCCAAACGGACCCAGGGCGGCGCACAGGCATATTAAAAAACATACAAACATATAAAACTTTTTTAAAAAAAACTTATTCAACTAAAAAACCTGTGCTAAAACCAAATTAAAATCCCCATTTTAAAACTATCTATGAGTCAGAATTGGAGGCTACGCTAGGCCGGCTAGTTGGATTAGGTGTGTCTTCAGACACTTGTGGAAGAGGCGGAGGTCGGAGATGGTACGGAGTTCAGGGGGTAAGTTGTTCCAAAGGGCTGGTCCCGCCACAGAGAAGGCTCTTCCCCTGGGTGTCGCCAGTCGGCATTGACCGGCCGACGGCACCCTGAGGAGGCCCTCTCTGTGGGAGCGTATCGGTCTGAGGGATGTATGGGGCAGGAGGCGGTCTCGCATATAACTAGGCCCCGAGCCATGGAGCGCTTTAAAGATGGTAGTTAGAACCTTGAACTGCCCATCTCACACAAGGCAACCCTGGATTGTATAGAAAAACTGAATACAATTGCAAATACAGGTGCTCCTTAACTTACCACCCTTCTTTTAGAGACCATTCAAAGTTACGATGACATTGAAAAAACTGAGTTAGGTCCAATCCTCTCACTTACCACTGTTTGATGCATCCCTGCATCAAAATTTGGGTGGTTGACAACTGACATGCATTTGCAATGGTTGCAGCATCCCTGGGTCACATGATCACCATTTGCAATCTTCTCGGCTGACTTCCAAGAAGCAAAATCAATGAGGGAAGCTGGATTCACTTAATTACCATGTGATTCACCCAATGACCATGGTAAAAAGGGTTGTAAAATCAGGTGTGATTCAGTAAAAGGCTGCCTGGCTTAATGATAGAATATTCTAGTCAAAATTGTGGTTGTAAATCAAAGACTGCACATAATTTTTTAAAAACACATCATTGTTAAAGGATAGAAAAGTAAGCATTAAGCTAATGTTATCAAAATATTTTAAAAATACAAAGCCCATGGAGACAGCAAGAGCATCAGTCACAGTGGACCCATCTAAGAATCTCTCCAGTTCCCAAAGACCCCCAAGTCTAATGACATAACTGGATCTTGAGGGACATCCTAACGATAGGAGGGAAGGAATGAGCCCAACTTGAGGGAGGAGAATATCCCATAAGGAGGGTGCCACAGTGGAGAAGTCCAGTCTCCTGAGTCCCACCAAATGCAAACCCCTGATTGATGGAAACCATAAACATGTCTCCCTTCCAAATCTAATAGGATGGATGATATACTTGGGGAGAGGCAATATTCCACTTTAATTAATTGGATTAATGGATTAATGCATGCATCTATTCTCTCCCTTTCCTGTATCCATTGGCAAGTAAAAAAATAAAATGTATATAAATATGCACTTGAAGCAGTGGTGGGATTCAAATTTTTTTACTACCGGTTCTGTGGGCATGGCTTGGTGGGCATGGCAGGGGAAAGATACTGCAAAATCCTCATTACCTCCCGATCACTGGGACCCAGGAGGCAGAGAATAGATGGGGATGAAACCAATCAGAGATGGTATTCATCGGTTCTCTGGACTACTCAAAATTTCCACTCCAGAACCAGTCAGAACCTGCTGAACACCACATCTGACTTGAAGCATTCAGAATGCACTGTCTACTGTTTGATTGAGTTATCTGAAAAAGAAGCTTTCAAATAGGTTCTCCTTATATGTTTTTGCAAGCACTTAGAAAGCATCTCGAATCTGAGAAATACAGTCTGAAACTTGGAGGTCAGTTGGCAACAGGATTTGCAAAGGTCTGAGAGCAAACCAGCATGGTTGTATTTAATTCCTGCCATCTGGGCACAAAATCATAAGATCCAGCAACAAATGACATTACAATATATCAAATAGAGGAATTTAATGAGCATAAAAGAATCCAGGATTAATGTAAAGATGTAAATGGTAACCTCTCATTGCCATAATTAGATTTGTAATTATTCCAAAAACTGCTCTTTTGAAGGCAAGATCCTGAAGATGAAACTCAAATACTTTGGCCACCAAAATGAGAAGGAAGGACTCACTGGAGAACAGCCTAATGCTGGGAAAGATTGAGGGCAAAAGAAGAAAGGGACGGCTGAGAATGAGATAGCTGGATGGAGTCACTGAATCAATAGGCATGTGCTTAAATGGATTCCAGAGGATGGTAAAGGACAGGAAGGCTTGGAGGAACGTTGTTCATGGGGCCGCAATGGGTTGGACAGAGCTTTAATAATAATAATAATAAATTTAATTTGTTGACCGCTCCCTCTCCCCGAAGGGACTCGGAGCGGTGCACAGGGCAAATAAAACAATAAATATACACACATAATAAAAACGAATTAAATAATATCCCTGCGCTAAAAATTCCCAGTTAAAAATCTAAAATTATTAACAACCCCATAGAAGGGAGACTACCCTAGGCCGGCCAAGCAGAACAAATATGTTTTTAGTTTTAGAGAGAAGGAGCGGAGGTCCGTGGTTGTTCTAATGTCAGAGGGAAGGTCGTTCCAGAGGGCTGGGCCCGCCACAGAGAGAGCCCTTCCCCTGGGCGTCGCCCGCTGACAAAGTCTAGTGGACGGCACCCGGAGAAGTCCCTCTCTGTGCGAGCGAATAGGCCGTGTGGATGTATGAGGCAGAATCCGATCCCGCAAATAGCTAGGTCCCGAGCCATGGAGCACTTTAAAGATGATAACTAGAACCTTGAAGTGCACCCGGAAGACGACAGGCAGCCAGTGCAGCTCGCGCAAGAGCGGTGTTACATGGGTAAACCTTGAGGTTCCCATAATTGCTCACGCGGCTGCATTCTGGACTAGCTGAAGTCTCCGGGTGCACCTCAAGGGGAGCCCCATGTAGAGAGAGTTACAATAATCCAGTCGGGATGTCACGAGAGCATGAGTGACTGTGCGAAGGGCGTCCCAATCCAATAGGAGGCGCAACTGGCGAACCAGGCGAACCTGGTAGAACGCCCTCCTGGCCACGGCTGTCACTTGATCTTCCATGGACAGCCGGGCATCCAGGAGGACACCCAAGTTGCGCACCCCATCCACTGGGGCAAGATGTTCACCCCCAATGGCCAGCGATGGAGTCAGCTGGTTGAATCGGGCTGCCGGAAACCACAGCCACTCAGTCTTGGTCGGGTTGAGCTTGAGTCCGTTTCTTCCCATCCAGATCCGTACGGCTTCCAGGCACTGGCACATCACCGCTACGGCATCGTTGGGGTGGTTTGGGGTAGATATATACAGCTGAGTATCATCAGCGTAGAGATGGTACTCTACCCCAAAACCACGGATGATCTCACCCAGCGGCTTCATATATGTGTTAAACAGGAGAGGCGAGAGGACCGACCCCTGAGGCACCCCTGTGAGGGGTCTCGAGGTCGACCACTGCTCTCCTGTCAACACAAATTGCAACTTTACAACTAACAACAATAACAACAACAAATTATTCTCTCAAGAATTTTTGCCCTATGTAACAAATAATCTGTGATGGCGCAGTGGTTAGAATGGAGTATTGCAGGCAACCTCTGCTGGCTGCCAGGAGTTTGATCCTGACCAGCTCAAAGTTGACTTTGAAGGATAGTAAAATAAGGGCTCAAATTGTTGAGGACAATATGCTGACTCCATAAACCACTTAGAGAGCATTGTAAAGCACTGTGAAGTGGTATGTAAGTCTACGTGCTATTGATAATCTCATCATGATTATTTAATAAAAATGATCCAGTAGAACCAACATATGTATAACATATAAAATGTGTTTTGTGTCAAGCTCAAGATAAAATCTCCAGGTTGTTCACTGAAATATATATTGAATAAGCTGGATTTCAACAGAACAAGCCCCAAATCAGTTTAAGTGTTTTCTCAGTAGAAAACTTCAAATGTTTCAAATGCTTCCCAAGCCTAAAAGATTTTCCTTGCCAGGCAGCCAACATTTATATCATAGATTAAATTATAATTAGTTTACAGGTAGACCTTGGTTTATGACCACAACTGAGCCCAAAATTTCTGTTGCTAAGTGAGACATAGTTAGATGAATTTTGTCCCATTTTACGACCAGTCAGTCCTAGAGGAGATCAACTCTAACTGTTCTTTAGAAGACCAGATCCTGAAGATGAAACTCAAATACTTTGGCCACCTAATGAGAAGGAAGGACTCACTGGAGAAGAGCCTAATGCTGGGAAGGATTGAGGGCAAAAGAAGAAGGGGACAAGAGAGAATGAGGTGGCTGGATGGAGTCACTAAAGCAGTAGGCATGAGTTTAAATGGACTCCAGAGGATGGTTCAGCTTGTCCAGAATGCAGCCGCACGGGCAGTTATGGGAACCTCCAGGTTTCCCCATGTAACACCGCTCCTACGCGAGCTTTATTGGCTGCCTGTCGTCTTTCGGGTGCACTTCAAGGTGTTGGTTATCATCTTCAAAGCGCTCCATGGCACGGGACTTAGCTTTCTGCGGGATCGCATTCTGCCCCATACATCCCTGCGGCCGATTCGCTCCCATAGAGAGGGACTTCTCCGGGTGCCATCCACTAGGCTATGCCAGTGGGCGACGCCCAGGAGAAGGGCCTTCTCTGTGGTGGGCCCGACCCTCTGGAACGACCTTCCCCCCGAAATCAGAACAACCACGGACCTTCGCTCCTTCCGACAGAAACTAAAAACACACTTCTTCTGCTTGGCCGGCCTAGGGTAATTTAAATTGTTTTAAATTGTTTTAAGGGTTTTTAGGGATAGTTTTAGTTTTATAGGGGTTTTTAGCGCAGGGCCAGTTTAATTTGTTCTTAACTTTGTATTCCGTTTATGGTTTTAATTGTATTTTTAATTCCCTGTGCCCCGCCTCGAGTCCCTTCGGGGAGAGAGAGCGGGTTATAAATTAAAATTATTATTATTATTTATTATTATGGTAGAGGACAGGAAGACCTGGAGGAATGTTGTCCATTGGATCCTGATGGGTCAGACATGACTTCGCAACTAACAACAACAAAATGATCTTTCTTCCCACAGGTGTTAAATGAATCACTGTAGTTGTTAAATTAGTAACACGGTTGTTAAGTGAATCTGGCTTCTTCATTGACTTTGCTTGTGAGAAGATCATAACAGGGGATCACATGACCTCGGGACACTGCAACCATCAGAAACATGAGTTAGTTGCCAAGCTTCTGAATTTGGATCATGTGACCATGAGGACAGTTGTCAGTATGAAAAATGGTCATAAATCACTTTTCTCCAGTGCCCTTGTAACTTTGAACTGTCACTAAATGAACTATTGTAAGTTGATGAATACCTGTATTGATATTAATATTTGGGGAATTAGATGATGATGATGATGATGATGATGATGATGATGATGATGATGATTTCAAAGGTCTTTAACAGAAAGCAACGTATCTGCTCCTTTGTAGTTCATAAGTAGAAAAAAAGATCCATCTGCTTTCTCAGCACCTTTGCCACAAAATTCATGATTTTTGTCCTGGCTGAGTTTTACTACGGAACAGAATCTCATTGGGAACCTTTGACATAATAAATAGAATCAATAAGAGCTGAGGGTGGATTTATTTTTCTCCCACACAGAGGGAGTTATGAAGTGAATATTACTGTTCTTTAGAAATTGCTTCTCCTCTTTACCAGAAATGGTTTTTGGGGAAAAAAGATCAAGGGGTCAACTCTTTCATTTGTTTGGTTTCGTGTGTCTAACTCCCTTTCCCCATTATTCTGTCTCCACAACATGCTTCGTGCCTCTCTTCCTTACATTTTTTTTTTTGAAAGGACACCTTCCTTCTCCAGTTCCTTGCAAACTTGGAGATTGCCTCCTGTTGCTTCTCACAACTTTTAACTCCTCGAACAAATCACTCTCTGAGGTTGTGCGGGAAAGGGTAATGAAACCCCACCAACCCCACCAACATTTAGAACAATTAATCAGTGGAACTACTTGCCTCCAGAAATTGTGAAAGCTCCAACACTGGAAGTTTTGAAGAAATTAGATAACCATTTGTCTGGGAGGATTTCCTGCCTAAGCATTGAGTTAGACGAAAAGACCTCTAAGGTCCCTTCCAACTTCCATTCCATTCCATTCCATTCCATTCCATTCCATTCCATTCTATTCTATTCTATTCTATTCTATTCTATTCTATTCTGCCAGCATTACTGATTTCATAGACATTTCAAAGAAGGCCTTCCTACTTTATAACACTATTCAATTTTGCTTAGGTCTATCTCATATGACCAGAATCAATTTTAGTTATGGTGCATAAGCAGTTATTGGGAGTGGTGTTTTTTAAGTTATTTGTAGCAATAGCACTTAGATTTATATACCACTTCATAGTGCTTTACAGCCCTCTCTAAGCGGTTTACAGAGTCAGCATATTGCCTCCAACAATCTGGATCCTCATTTTACCCACCTCGGATGGATGGAAGGCTGAATCAACCTTAAGCTGGTCAGGATCGAACGGCAGGCAGTGGGAATACGTAGTTAGCTTATAAAACTGCATTCTAACCACTGTGTGGCTCTTGTAAGGGTGTCATTTTGTAAGTTATTTATAGTCTGTGTGATTTGAAATCTGATAAATGCTTATAGGTGAAAACTATATATCAAAACTTGGTTTTGTGTTTCCACCAGGGTACGTAAGTGGTCTTCAGTCCAAAACTGGAAATCATGGTATTAATGATACTTCTTGATATAAAGCTGTCAGTGCTCCCTTTCATAAAGCAGAAGGCACCAATCTGTCTTTTTTTAACAGACTTTTTCTAGAGTGGAAGGCAAGAGGCAAAGGCACTGGTGAAAAGGGAGAATTACAGGTGGAGAACAATGATATCTGGGCCACATGACAAATGCAACAAAATGTCTTCTAGAGGCTCTCTAAAATACCCTGAATGACTACTGTATTAATGAGCTAATTGCCTTGGCAGGGAGTGGAAGGGAAGTTGAATGGAAGGAGGGAAGGCTAAAGTTGCAATACAAGAGGAAATGAAAGGATGCAGGAAATAGGAAACTGCTTCCTATCTGGTTGTAGTTTAACTAGTTTCACCTGCAATGGGAGTGGAGATGCAGAGGAGGAAGCTAAGTTGTAAGGTGACAGAAAACGCTATGGTTTTTAAAAAAAAAAACCACTCTAGTTTAGATTATAAAACATTGTAGTAATAGGTGTGTGTGTGTGTGTGTGTGTGTTTGCCTTTGAGTCAGTGTTGACTCCTGGAGAATATGGAAATGAAGACTCAATCACCCACGCCAAAAATATCTTAAAAGGTTAAATCAGGGCAACTGAGTATCCAATCCTGGATACCGTCTGAGAAGTCCCTGCAGTTTTCTTAACAGGATTTCAGAAATAGCTTCTTAGGAAGCAGCTACAGAAATAGTAACTGGCCCGAGTTGGCTTTGTGCTGAAAGTGAGACTAGATCTCATGGTCTCCTGGTTTCATCCTAAAAGAAAAACCTTGCCGGGGTTTTTTTCATAGCTCTTGTTAATTTATTTATTTATTTATTTATTTATTTTATCGAATTTATATCCCGCCCTTCTCCTTGTTAGGATCCAGGGCGGCGCACAGGCATTATTAAAACCACAATAAAACAATATACATCGTTAAAAACATACAAAATTATTAAACCCGTGCTAAAAAACCCATTTAAAACCCTGCCTAATTACAATTTATACATAAAATATCAGAAACAGGGGGCTATGCTAGGCCGGCCTGTTGGAATAGAAATGTCTTAAGACGTTGGCGGAAGAGGCGGAGGTCCGAGATGTACTAACTGTAGCTTTCGAGTGCACCTCAAGGGGAGCCCCATGTAGAGAGCGTTACAGTAATCCAGCCGAGATGTCACAAGCGCTTGAGTGACTGTGCGAAGGGCCCCCTGGTCCAGCAAGGGGCACAACTGGCATATCAGGCGTACCTGATAAAACGCCCTCCTGGCCACGGCCGCCACATGGTCCTCCATGGACAGCCGGGAATCCAGGAGGACGCCCAAGTTGCGCGCCCTCTCCACGGGGGCTAGTTACGACTAGGTATCATTTCTCTTCCAGCTAACCCCAGTCCACGCTAGGAGCAATTGTGTGACTTGTGGATTTGAGGACAAAGGGGAAGAGGGTGACAAGCAATTGCAGAAGACTAGGCTTCCCAATCAAAAAGGCATTTTTTTTTTATTGAAGTTTTTATAATATTTTACAATATTTCACCCAGTGCTATACAAGACAAAAGGAAGAGTTGGTTTCAAGTGTCTTCTGTTATCTTTAAGATCTCCAAAATCCACGTTCTCTAGGTACAGGCGTCAAGGCATCCAAAGTTCCAAGTGCATAGTCCACAAATGGCTTCCAAGTCTTCCAAAAGATATCTTTTTTATAAACCCCCTCTCTGAATTTAATATCACACGTCATTTTATCATTTAAGGCTAATTTCCACATTTCACAGAACCATTCTTCTATTTTAATATTTACCTCTATTTTCCAATATCTTGCTATTACAATCCTACCCATTATAATCATAATTCTAATCAATTCTTTCTCATGTTTTGTTAACTCAGGTTCATTAATTATCAATAACAATATAGTTTCTGATCTCAATATTATTATTCTTTTCATCATTTCACCCATCGTTTTTTCTAATTGCTGCCAAAACTTTTTAATTTTCACACATTTATACCACATATGTTCATAAGTTCCCACTTCCATATTACATCTCCAACATTTATCGCTCATTTTTTAATCTATCAATTATAATCTTAATGGGGTCCAATACCATTTCCAAACAACCTTGAAATTATGCTCTTTAATCCTTATAGACAAAGTCCTCATGATTCGACTCTTCCAGTTCTCATTCCAATCCAAATCCAATATTTTAATCTTAAGGTCTTCCTCCCAATTCCTTTTCATTACCATTTGTGGATTACCATCAAAATTTATAATCTTATATATCTTACTAACGAGTCCTTTTAACCCAATTTCATCTTTAATAATTTGAGATACTAAACTTTCAAATTTAGTTTTACTTCTATCTATTTTACATATTCCCTTTACTTTCATAGTCCATTTTTCTACCTGTATTTTTTCGAACCAGTTCAACTCCAATCTTTGAATTACTTTTTTTTTCTACTCTCAATTCCTAGAGCTCTTAACCAATTTACTATATTTCCTATATTTTCATCCTCAATTACTTTATCCCACTTATATTAGTTTTAATCGGCCAACTTTCAGTTGTCTTCCCCAAGAAAGCTATATCCGGGATCAATTTTTTAACAAATTTATTCCAAATTTTACTCAGCCCCTTTAACCAATAACTATTAATTGCCTTTGTTTTTGCTCTATCTAGAAACCATATAGACCCAAATCTCTTAATATCTTTTAGCTCCAGATCACCCCAATGACCATCTCCACCTTTGAGTATTTTTATCACGGTTCAAATATTATACGCCCGATAATAATTAAGTAGATTGGGAATTCCCAATCCACCCTCTTTTTGATTTTGATACCACATTTTCTTCATTATTCTTGGTTTTTTCCCACCATTACAGAATTTATCCAATTTCTTCTGATATTCTTCTATATCTTTCTCTATCAAATTTAGTGGTAGCATCTCAAACAAAAAATTGAACTTTGGTAACAACATCATTTTACACATTGCAATTCTACCAAACCAAGACAGCTTTATCTCTTTATACTTATCTATCTTTCTCTCTACTTCCTTCAACATCACCTCATAATTAATTTTTTTCAATTCTCTAACTTTAAGTGAAAGTGTTATCCCCAAATATTTCAATGTATTCTTAACTCTTATCCCAAATTGTTCTTGCATATTTTCCCACTCCTTACCATCTTTATTCATTAGTAATTCAGATTTTGACCAATTTACCTTTAAACCTGTCATTTCTTCAAAGTCTATCAAATGTTTATTTATCCTCTTTAAATCTTTCTCTATATCTTTCAAAATAATCAAGGTATCATCCGCATATAAATTTATCTTATATCCCTTGTACCCTTCCAATCCTTCATCTTCTTCTATCAATTTAATCAAAACCTCCATAACTAACAAGAATAATGTTGGGGACAAGGGACATCCCTGTCTCGTACCTGCTTCCAATTTAATCTCTCCCGTCATTGTTCCATTCACCTTTACCTTTGCACTACTTTTTTGATACAATTTTGAAATAACATGTATAAATTTATTACCAAAGCCTAATGCCTCAATAATTACCTTAATAGTATCCCATTGTACAGAATCAAAGGCTTTAAAAATATCTAACGATATTATACCTATTTCATCACCATTATTTTCAGCTACATCTATAATGTTCAATACTCACCTGACATATTATTTTTGCAGGAAACTCATCAAAAATCTGAGGATTTTAATAGAATGAATATTAAAGGTATGCAGATCTATGAAAAATCTTTTGGGACTTCTAAAGCTAGAGAAGTTGCGATATTGATATCAAATAGGGTATACTTTGAGAAAAAACAAGTAATTAGAGACGAAGAAGGAAGATATTTAATAATTATAGGGAATATTAATGAGCAAAAAGTGACATTGGTTAACTTATATCTACCGAATGAAAAACAAAAGGGATTTCTTGATAAAATTACTAAGATTTTGGAAATAGAAAGTGTAGGGAAAGTAATTGTGGCGGGGGATTTTAATTTAATTAGGGATAGAATTGATAGTAATAATCCTACCCGCTTTAGACAAACAAATAAAGGGGAAATTTTAAACAAATGGATGCTTCGAAATAGTGTGGTAGATGTTTGGAGGGAGTTGAAAGGTTCTGAAAGGGTGTATACCTTTTGTTCTAAGGTATATAATACTTATTCAAGAATTGATTATATTTTTGTTTCTAAAGATTTGTTGAATAATGTAGATAAAGTAGATGTGGGAATTTTTAAGGATTCTGACCATGCAGAAGTTACGATGGAAATAGATTTTAACTTTGAGAAAAAGGAAAGAGGTTGGAGATATGATGAAAAATTGTATAAAAAGGAAGAGGATAAAATATGGATATTCAAAAAATGGGAAGAAAGTTGGGGATTGAATGATAATGGAGAGGTTAAATTTGAAATTGTTTGGGATACGATGAAAGCAATATTTAGGGGAGAAAGTATTAAATTGTCAAGTAGAAAATATAGGGAATATAAAACTAAAATAGAACAGGATACAAGACAAATTAAGATATTTGAGAACCAATTCTCACTTACGAAAGATAAAAAATGTTTGGAGGAATTGAACTTATTAAAAACTAAATTGATAGAAGAAGATATTGAATTAGTTAAAAAAAAATTAAGGTATTTAAATAGGGACTTTTTCGAATTTAGTAATAAAAATTCTAGGTTATTGGCAAAGATGGCGAAAAATAAAACTCAAAAGAGAGAAATTGGTTCTCTGATAGATGAAAAAGGTACAAGGTGTTATAAGAGATTGGAGAAATGTGAAGTAGCTAGGAATTTTTTTCAAAAATTATATTTAAAGAAATCAATCGATTTAGAAAAATTGAAGAATCATCTTGGAAAATATGCTATAAAAATAGATCCAACATATAAAGATTTGATGGAAAAAGATATAACACAGGAGGAGATCAACGAAATAATACAAGAGTTAAAACTAGGGAAGACCCCAGGAGAAGATGGATTACCTGCTGAATTTTATAAAGAATTTAAAGAACTAATAACACCAAGACTGCAAAAACTATTTAATGGAATTTTACATGGTGGAGAAGTCCCGATGTCATGGAATAAGACAGTAATATCTATAATTCCTAAACCTGATAAAGATCTTGAGAGGATCGAGTCCTACCGACCCATTTCTTTAATCAACCAGGATGCAAAAATATTTACAGCTATTATAAGTAATAGATTAAATAGTTTTATAGATAAATATATAAGTTATAATCAAGTAGGTTTTGTTAAAGGTAGATATATGAGTGATATAATTAGAAGAGTATTGAACAAAAAGGCATTTTGAATGAAAGCAAAGGCAAATGATATCCATATTGTTGCCAAAGGAAAAAAAAAAACCATGCCCACAAAGTGACCAGGAGCTGAACATCAGTCAAGGTTGTAGAATACTTTTTTCTTATCTTCAAAGGAGTTAACTTTTCCTCTAGCCAGTTATTCTAAACCAGCCCCTATCCATGAACACTCCTCCGTCAGGGATTATCTCTTCTTCCTTTTAAAAAGAAGATAATAAGCGCCATAATATGCATATTTTCCTCTTAGGATAATTGCTTTTAACCCTCTGAGATTTTCTTCAGTTCTGCAAATAAAGAAGAATAAAATAAAGTGCCCTGGAAGAATACCTGGCTGCCGCCTGATTGTAGGAAACTTAAATTAACCTGCATGCTGCTTTATTTATATATGCAAAGTCATTCTTCAAGTTGGAAAGAATTGCTTTAGGAAAACAAAACCCTCAGGGCTGGAGAATGACATGGAAGAATGGAGTGGAGTTTGGGAAAGTGCACAGCTGGGTGGCATTCTGTACAGGAACATGCCACCTTGCAATGGTGTGGAGCGGTTTCCACTTTAAAGGAGAACATTTATAGCTCAGGGTTGAAATGAGGGATACATGCAGAGCTGGGCTTCACATAATTTAACAACTGGTTTGCCTAGTGCAGAACCAAAAAATTTAGTCATTCCTATGTATAAAGCATTTCCAAAGCTTTGTTATTCATACACTTGCTAAAGTGTCCATGTATAACATAATATTAGTTCCTGTAGCAAGAGAAACGTATTACATGTGTCATGTTCAACACAATTTATGGATTTTGTCACAAAATTATGATACTTTATGCAAATCACAAACAAGGAGGAGGAAAGTCTAGAGATTCTTAGTCATCCAGGTCATGGTTGTCCCAACAATGCTTTTTCAGGAGGCAACTGAACTTCCTTGTTTATTTTTTCTTTTGAAGGCATTTAACTTCTCATCTTCTTCAAAAGAAAGCACCTTTGGGATAGCCATGACCTGGATGACTACAAATCTCTATAGATGTTTAGCTATACAATTTGGGATGAACACCCTTTGAATGATGTGGAAGTAGGAATGGATCACCAGAGGAAAAATGGCAGACTACAGGAGCCAGAAGCCCTACTCAGGTGACCCTGAGGACACAGATAAACCTCCAAGTGCTTCAATGACCCTCTAAAAGGGCGCAAATGACCACCGGTCTGCAAGGGGAATATAAATCCTTCCATTCCCCACAATCCTGTTGAAGTTGGAGAAGCTTCTTGAATGAGAAGTGAAATGTCTTTAAAAGAAAAAAAATAAGAAAATCCAGTTGACTCTGAAAATGGACTTTTGGGGCAAAGAGGAGAAAAAGTTTTTCTTACTTCTACAGGTAGGAAGAACACTGAAAAACACAAATGGAGAGAAGGAAAACTTTTGATCCTACTTCGGTAAGTAGGAAGAACCTTCCTTCCTTTAAATGAATTGAATCTTTGAGGAAGGTAGACAGTAGTAGTTAATCTCGGAGTAGGAAGTAATTGCACCATAAGGCTATAATTGAGCAATTAGCAACAGGGCTAGGATTGATGAAATACTTAAGAACAAATGGTATCCACCTTTTCTTTTTTCTTCCCTGGAACTAGCACAAATATTTAACACAGGGAAGAGTAAATCTACTAAATATTTATTTCAAGCATGGTTTATAGTTTGAGTAACTCTTGGAAATGCTTTGCCCATCATATGCTTAGTAAGGTGGCATCCAGAAAACAGACTCAAGTTGGAGTACCTTATCAACCTGAATGGTATCCCAACAGACTCCAAGATTACCCTATATATTGCTTATTGTACAGAATAACAGACATGGTGGCAAGTATTTTTTTATTACCTACAATTAATAACTTTTCATGAAAGAATCCCTGATCAGCCTCTTGAACAACTAGGGCTTTGAAATTCCAAAGTTAATTACAATATATGATTAGGCTCTTCTCACCAAATTAAAGTGCTATCTTTCATTCTTTGCTTTAGTAGAAAATTATACTGGCTTGCTGCTGCCCTACTGCATATGAGTTTCTACTGTTACTGCTCTACTGAAAGTAAGTACTGTAAGCCTGCTTTAGGTGATAAATAGGCCAATAAAATGGAACTGGGTTATTTTTCAGTGTACAGGGCACATTTGTGGACTCCTGTTTTTGTTTTTCAGTCCATTGCCAAACATGACCACCAGCAGAAAAACATATATCAATTATTCTCCTTAATAAGGGAAAAGACTCCATCTGCAGTAGTGAAAATCTGATATAAAAAATCCCCCCCACAAGCTACTGTTTGATGCAAGTCTTTTGTCTAGATGCATTACAAAGATTCCCTAGGAATAGATGAATAGATAGATGAATTCCCCACCTATGCAAAATAACCTCTGGCAAACTACGGTGGATCATGGGGTTTCTCTGAGACTCAGGTTAGTCCTATTCAGAACAGCACCAAAGCCATTTTCTAAAGGAATGTAGACAGTGGTGGAGTTCACATTTTGTTACCACTGGTTCGCCGTGGGCGCATGTGGCCCATCCACACATGCACCATGCCTTCCGTGCATATGCTCAGCTTGCATGGGCACCTTTTGCACATGCACCCAGCTCAAAAATGTGTCTAAATAGGACAGCATAGAGCTGGGGCAGGGGAAGGGCCAACCCGCGATTTCCGCTACCGGTTTGGGTGAACTGGTACAAACCAGCTGAATACCACCTCTGAATGTAGCCAATGAATGGCCTGTGCCATTATAACTGATCTGTAAAGCATCAGATTATCACAATGTTGTTTTAACCTCTTTTCGGAGGCCCATAGAGTATGGCCTTGGGCATAAAAAAGGAGAAAAATGAAAATGTCCTACTCTGATAATAGCTGGTTTACTCTAAGATGGGATCAGAATTTGTGATTTCCTGGCCTCTAGCCTCATGTCTTAACTTCTACACTAAACTGGCATTTTAATAGGGAATAGGATCAGAGAATTATTTTAAAGATGGTTTTAAAGGAGGAGATATTTACTTCTTTTAAACCAGCATCTTCTCACATTGCTAAAATAAGCATTCTAAAAAATCTCACACTCATTGGCAGATCTAAAGGCTTTCAATAATATCAGTAATGACATCACCAGCTATTAATATGATAAAATGGCTAATTCAGCATGTTGTTGTCTAAAATGAAGACCACAGCAGGACTGTGAAGCAATCTTCCTTTTCCTTTTCCCCTTGGGGAGACAATGTTACTCAAGGTTGGAGAGTCAGCCACCAGCAAAAGCAGCCTTGAGTTGCCTCCATCAGCTATTTTTTGTTACTGGATTCATTTTTAATCATTATTCTTGTTATTCATAGTACTATTAGTTAAAGTAATATTTATAAAAAATATTTTAATATATTAAACATGGGGGGGGGGGTTGTTAAACAGTCTGGAAGTTCCTGAAGCAGTCAATGAGCAGAAGATTTTGGGGACCCCTGCTGAGAACAAGAGTAGGGTCCAATGCTAGGTTAGAAGGCTCAAGGCTTAGTTTGTTAGCCATTTGGTGATTTTGCTTCACTTGCTGCTGACATCCAATTCTTGGAATTACCACTGGTTCTGATCTTCAGTTTATCTTATATTCATGTTTGTTTCTCTCACATTTAAGACCTGCCATCTATGATTATGGTGACCTCTGCTAGCTTATCTGTGCTCATGCTGACAACACCTTTAATAACTTTAATAGCTGGCTCCTTGTTTAACTACAGCTTGGTTTGTTTCTGTTAAATACTTACAGTGGTACCTCGGTTCACGAATGCCTCTGTTCACGACCAATTCGGATTACGACCAAAAATTTCCCAAAAAATGTGCCCCGGTTCACGAACACCGTTTCGGTTCACGAACGGAAAAGTTCGTAAAAATACGCTCCGCTTCACGAACTCCGCCTCGCTTCACGAACTCCGCCTCGCTTCAGGAACTCCGCCCTCACATCACGAACAGAAAAGTTCGTAAAAATGCTCGGATTCACGAACCCCGCCTCGCTTCACGAACCGGAGCCGCGGACATTTTAAAAACAAGGTCAGAACGGATTAACCGGATTTACATTGAACCCTATGGGAAACTGTGCCTCTGTTCACGACGAATTCTGTTCGCGAACAGAGTCAGTTCAAGAATCACAACCAAAAAACAAGGTCGGAACGGATTAACCGGATTTACATTGAACCCTATGGGAAATTGTGCCTCGCTTCACGACCAATTCGGATCGCGAACAGAGTCAGTTCCCGAATTAAGTTCGTGAATCGAGGTACCACTGTATTTCATTTCTGAAGACTCTTGGGTTGTACTGTGTTACCTCCCTTTGATTATTCTGCTATGTTATTTGGGCAGAATTAAGCAAATTAATTCTTATATGTGATTTAGTCAAACTGCTTACAGCTGTGAGCAGGATAAGTGCCTTCTCCATTCAGCCACTTATCTCAACCTAAACTGTCTCACAGGGTTGCAGAGAATGGGAAGATAGAGAACATTATATGTGTTGCTTTGAGATCCTGAATGAAAAGTGGAATATACTTTTAATAAACCAATGGACGAATAAAATCCCAGTTGCAATAACTTCTACCTATTCTTCACCATCAATCTGCCAAAACTGAGAAGACCCAGATTATTTCTTAATTAGCCAAATCTAATTAACAAACAATTATCAGGAGTGGGCTGCTGAGGGTTTGCAGTGATTCAGGAGATCCTCTAGCTAAGATTACTTGAGAGACCGCCTCCTACCACATACCTCCCTTCGACCTGTCCGCTCCCACAGAGTGGGCCTCCTCAGGGTGCCGTCAGCCGGTCAATGCCGGCTGGCGACTCCCAGGGGAAGAGCCTTCTCTGTGGTGGGTCCGGCACTCTGGAACGACCTGCCCCCCGATATCCGTACCATCATGGACCTACGCCTCTTCCGTCGGATGTTAAAAGCACATTTCTTTCATCTAGCTGGCCTGACATAGACTAAGGGTATAATTTTAAATTTTGATATTTATTGGTTTTAATTTTTATACTATCCAAATTTTAGCACAGATTTAATAATTTAATTGTCTTTTATATTTTGTATGTATTGTTGGATTTTTATCTTTCTGTGCACTGCCCTGAGTCCCTTTAGGGAAAATAGGGCGGTATATAAATCGAAATAATAAAAAAATAAAAAAATAAAGATTCTGTGCAGTTTGGAGAACCCCAAAATCCCACTCCTGGATGGTCCCACCAACCCTGCTCTGCACTTCCCAGGACTCCCCACATCACCCGTTTTGGATGCAATTATCAGGGGCGGGCTGCTGGGGGTTTGCAGTGGTTCAGAAGAACCTCTAGCTAAATGCAGGGTGCATGCAGAGGGTTGCAGAGGGTGAAAAATGGGCCTACCAGAAGTTCGGGAAGGCTGGAAATGGGCCCAGAGCCCGGGGAGGCCATTTTTGCCCTCCCGGAGGCTCAAGAAAAGCCTCCGGAGCCCGGAGAGGGCAATAATGCCTCTCCCCCACCCACCGCTTTGGTACAGGAGGCCGACTAGGCCACGCCCACCATGGCCACGCCCTACCAGTAACAGGGCAGCAAACCCCTTGCTTAAATTTTTGAATCCCACCCCTGATTACACTTTTCCTAGCCCAGGAGAAACTGCCATTATCAGATCCATTTACTGTAAGGAATAAAACAAACTGGATCTTTCTCTGCTATTCAGCATTTTATTCCTGTGTAAATATAATTTACATATTCATTTGAAATCCAACTAATTTTCACAACTTCTTTGTCTTATTTTGATTCACACCTTAATAATATAGTCATTTAAATTCTATTTTTAACCCACATGCATAATTTCGGAGATAGGTTTAGGAATATTCAGGGAGACTATGAGCTAAACAGTTTTTGGTAAATATCTTTTCAGTATTTTATTTGTTGAGGATTTCCACCTGATCTCTTATTGGTACCTTGATATTATAATTGCTGAAAACCTTATGTTTTTAGTCTAGAATGTAAATACGTTGAAAAGAAAGCAGGTGTATATTCTGATGCAGGAGTTTTTGAAACTAGAGCAACAGCAACAAAACGTTTCCACAAATTAAATACCTATTTTTAAAATTCTGCTGGTATTTCCACTTTCATCTGTCACTAAGCTTGTGACTTGTATTGTATTGCATTTTAAACATATTTTGGTTCTTGCAAGTGTAGGATTCTTATAAAATAATAGTTTTAATATATTAATACGTATTAGTAGGTTTACTTGTGTGTTTGTAATTAAGCCCAGTTCAGGTAAATGAGATTTAAATTCCATATAAACCTATATCGCCACAAATCAATACAACAATCAGTGCAACATTTCCCATTCTAATCAATGAAAAATATAATTCCTTCTCAAGCATAACTTCAGAATAAATCTAGAGCAAACAGAGAGGAAGCTTTTACTACTTTCTAAAGGAGTGTAAAAAGAAGTGTGTGTGAAGGACTTTTGAAAATGTCTAGATAGCCAGATATAACTCCAGGGTGACTCAATTCCAAAGAATAGACGTTTACTGGGAAAAAGCCATAAAATATGTGGTAGAAATGTTAAAACAAGGACAAACTAATCTACCTTGATTGAACCATCAAGGTGAATGCAGAGGAACTTGAATTGTAATCAAGTTCTTCAAATAATGGGGTATTCCTTTATGTACAGTCCAGAAAACCAACATTGGTGGTTTAAAGTTGCAGATTTTGTTCTTGTAAACCCAATCAATTTAAAGACTGATAAAGAGAAGAGGTAGGGAATATTGGGATCTTGCGTGTTCTAAGAATGAAGTGGAACAGAACAAAACACTTTATTTGGCCAAGTGTGATTAGGAACGGAACTGAATGGAACAGAACGGAGTGGAACAGAACAGACCAGAATGCTTTATTTGGCTAAGTGTGATTAGACATACAAGGGATTTGTCTCTAGTACAGAAGCTCTCTGTGTACATCATCATCATCATGTTGTATGCTCTACTTTGTAGTGGAACTTTCTAGGTTTTATTTAGTTAAGTTTTATTTAGTTTTAATTTTCTTTTATTAACAATGTTGTCATTCAGAACTTTGTTTAAAGGAAGCTGGATTTGAGGGAATTCAGTTTTCAGATATAGTTTGTGTTCTCCTCTATCCTGAAAAACAGAGGTGAAGAAGGTGTGGCCCATGATTTGCAAGGACCAATGGGGTTTCTGGTCCAGCCCCAATGTCCCTCTGTATTAAATCAGAATCCAAGGCAGAGCTTTCCAAAGATGTACCCACATATCTCTCTTATTAAATTGGAACTTTGAGGAAAGCTCTGCCTTGGACTCTGATTTAATTCTCGATGATATTTGGAACACTGACATCCTGTTACTTTGAGTCAGTCTTGGCTCCTGGCAACTACATGGAAAAGTCCATGCAGTTTTCTTGGCAATGTTTTCCAGAAGGAATTTGCCATTCGGAATGTCTGGTTCAAAGCACTCTAGTTGTCTTTATTTCCAAGGCATAGCTGGAATTTACAGTTTCCTGATTCCTAGCCCATCACATGTAATTATTTCACCAGACTGACTCTTGTGCTCGGGACAATTTGCCTCGGCTGACTTGCTCAGTCAACTCACCACAGCCAACTTGCTGGGCCAACTCACCACAGGGCAATTCAAGGTGAAATAATTTAAGAGAGGGAGGAGTAGAATCATAGTTTACCCCAGCCTTGAGAACTTCTAACTTGAGAAGGTTCAAACTTAAAGCATGACAAGGCCGGCTGCATATTCACTGTTCCCTCTATTGAATTATCCCACATTGACTTGTCCTGTGGTGAGTTGGCTGGGGAGAGTTGTCCTGCAGCAAGATGACTGGGGCAAGTTGGCCAGGATGGGTCAACTGGAGCAAGACAATTATCCGTGGTTTTGGGGTGGAATACCATCTGTACGCTGATGACACCCAGTTGTACATATCCACCCCAAACCACCCCAACGATGCCGTCGAGGTGCTGTCCCGGTGTCTGGAGGCCGTACAGATCTGGATGGGTAGTAACAAACTCAAACTCAACCCATCCAAGACCGAGTGGCTGTGGTTTCCGGCACCCCGGTTCAGCCAGTTAAGTCCAACACTGGCCATTGGGGGCGAACAACTGGCCCCCGTGGAGAGGGCGCGCAACTTGGGTGTCCTCCTGGATTCCCGGCTGTCCATGGAGGACCATGTGGCGGCCGTGGCCAGGGGGGCGTTCTATCAGGTACGCCTGATACGCCAGTTGCGCCCCTTACTGGACCGGGGAGCCCTTCGCACAGTCACTCAAGCGCTTGTGACATCCCGGCTGGATTACTGCAATGCTCTCTACATGGGGCTCCCCTTGAGGTGCACTCGAAAGCTACAGTTAGTACAGAATGCGGCCGCGCGGGTGATTATGGGTGCCTCAAGGCAAACCCACATAACACCTCTCCTGCGCGAGCTGCACTGGCTGCCTGTGGCCTTTCGAGTGCGCTTCAAGGTTTTGCCGACCATCTTTAAATCGCTCCATGGCTCGGGGCCTAGCTATATACGAGACCGCCTCCTGCCCCATACATCCCTTCATCCGATCTGCTCCCACAGAGAGGGCCTTCTACGGGTGCCGTCGGCAGGGCAATGCCGGTTGGCGACACCCAGGGGACCCATCTCTGTGGCGGGCCCGGCCCTCTGGAACGACCTACCCCCCGACCTTCGCACTATCTCGGACCTCCGCCTATTCCGCCAACATCTTAAGACGTATTTATTTCAGCAAGCCGGCCTAGGATAGCCCCCCGTTTCTGACTTTTTAAAAATAAATTATAATTTGGTAAGGTTTTAACATGGGTTTTAGCACGGGTTAATTAATTTAATATATTTTAACTGATATTTATTGTATTTTGTGGTTTTAAATAATGCCTGTGCGCCGCCCTGGGTCCTAACAAGGAGAAGGGCGGGGTATAAATTTAATAAAATAAAATAAATAAATAAATAAACTGGGGTGGAATTGGTGGGGTAAGTCAGCCTGGGTGAGTTGGGCTGCAGCAAGTTGTCCTGGACTTAGATCTTTCTCGCACA